>JAIFZK010000015.1:6660000-7410000 GCA_027481765.1 Tenualosa thibaudeaui | reverse complement strand
AAGACAGACGGGCCAGAGGCAAGGTGCAGGCCTGGGGGAAAGACTGTGTGAACGTCCCCCCCAAAACATCACCACCCTATTGTGTTTGGACTTGCATATGCTAATGAAGACTGCACTGATATTACACTTGACCCCAGTCTAAAAACACTGCTGTTCAAGTTCATGGTCAGAGTGGGAATATGATAGAAGTTTCACTACCACAGAGCAGATGGTCTAACATAGAACAGGCAGGAATATCATGCAGTCATGTGCAAAGGAAAACAGGTCAAATATCTAAAGAAATCTCAATATAATGAAAATAAATCATATACTATGCAGTTTAAAAGTTTAAACCCACTGTGGGACTGATTCACTGAATGTTTTTTTTGCCATTTTGCCTGAGTCATTCAGCCTAAGTCATTCATTCTATATCTAGACAGCCAACATAAGACAACATGCAGCATTATTTCATACCTAGAAATTGTCTTTCATACGTAGATAGTCTTAAAAATACACAAATGCAGAGAATAAAGTTTCGCTTCTGTGCCTTACTTTTCCACTTCCTTTTCAATAAATCTATTTTAATAAGATAACTCTCTTTCTTTCTCTAAAAGTAATAAACCAGGGGAAGAAATAAGAACTAAGCGAGGGAGAGGAGACAAATTTCAGACAGCTTCACTTTAAATGTCAGAGAGGAATGGTCAGGCTCTTTGTTCCTTTACCGAAGTCAATCAATAAATGAATGAATACATTAATCAGCACCACCCCCCACAGTGGGGTGAAGCCAAGCGCCTGATTCAGAAAGACTGATAGTGAAGGATATTGATTGATTGAGCAAGAGAGAATGCACTGTGAGACTTCAATCTAATGGATATAATCTAATGTGTGTGTGAGTGTGTGTGTACAACAATCACAAAATCCCTGCAGCTACAATCAAAGTGTTACAGCGCATGTATCTGACAAACAGAGATGTAGCAGCAAACAAACGGCACGCAACACATATTCATAATATGAGTGCCAACAACACGCTAATTTGCTAATGCTTTACAGCACAATTTGAAATATATTTTTTACTACAAAAGGGCAAGGACTGCAGATGCAAGATCACCAGTATCAGCACTGGGCAGGGAGATTTTATCCAGAAGCCATATAATCCATTATCTAGGTCCAGCTGGATCCTAGCACCCACCATTAATTACAAAATGAGATCTGGGCTGTGCTAGTAGCAGCAGAAAGGCCAGGTCCCTTTGGAGAAGGTCGAGGGTCATGGGGGAAGGGCTTCATATGACCCCTGAGGTCATGGCCACATCCAGTCCAGGTTAATCTAGCCTGGCCTGCCCGCATACACTGGCCCCATCTCATTAATCCCCCTCCCATGTTACCTGAGTGTGTATATATATGTGTGTGTGTGTGTGTGTGTGTGTGTGTGTGTGTATGTGCTTTGTATGAGTGAGATTGGGAGATGGGAGGTTGAGTGGTTTGGCCTCAGGGTTCAATCTGAGCGACAGTGATTCACAGCCAACAGTGAGTCCATTGGTAACAAATGTTTGGATTTTCTGGGGATTTATTCCTCCTGGCAGAAAACTACACATCTTGTTCAGGTGCTAAAAACATTGTTGGTAAATGTTGAGAGATCAGGGCCCATATTACAACAGTATCTTAATGGCTATGACGTCATAAAGTCCAGATTGGAGACTGAAATGTGAGCTCAGCTCAAGAGTCAAGCGTCAGATGCTGTTATTTCACTCATGTACCATATATGCTGCATATAAATCTCTATTATCGCCATTATAATTATAACTATTATAACCGTTATGTTCATTATATTTAGGAAGGTGAAAACTGAAAGGATTTGAATGACTCACCTATTACAGTGAGATTTGAATGACACATCATTATGGCATCACAGATTCAGATACAGTATTACCTAGATTATTTTCTGTGCACAAATCTGCAAGCATACTATGTAACAGTACTGTACTGCTAGTCTATATCTGCAGTATGTGCATACTATGCAACAGTACTGTACTGCTAGTCTATATCTGCAGTATGTGCATACTATGTAACAGTACTGTACTGCTAGTCTATATCTGCAGTATGTGCATACTATGCAACAGTACTGTACTGCTAGTCTATATCTGCAGTATGTGCATACTATGTAACAGTACTGTACTGCTAGTCTATATCTGCAGTATGTGCATACTATGTAACAGTACTGTACTGCTAGTCTATATCTACAGTACCATAAAACTGTCAGTTTAACATCTCTTAGACAGAGAACACTGTATCTTTCTAAATACCCCAGCTGAGAATGACCTGATGTGTATAAATGGGTCTCTCAGATAAACCTTTGGGTGTGTCGACGCTGGGGCAGAGGACACTTACCTTGCACAACGAGCCTGCCAAGCGCCGTACGCCTCATCCTGCTCCCTGGTCTGTTGGCGGAGCAGACGTAGACCCCCGAGTGCTGCAGCGACACGTCAGAGATCATCAGGTTCCCTGTGCCCAAAACCTGAATGCCTTCAACACCGATGGAGCGACCGTCTGCGGAACACAGGGGAGGAGAGGAGATGGTTAGTCATAATTATACAACACACTGAGCACTGACTGATTTCACCTCACTCTAGTCATAAGCCATATCAAACTTTAAAATATGATCAAAGACCATGTCATCAAGCTGACAACATGTACCATCATGTAGACCATGTCCAAGTGTGTACTTTTAGGTAGACAGTATCCTATCCTATAGTAGATTATTAAATAAATAAACAAATAGGAATGTTGCTATCTAGCTAGTTCTCTCTATGGTTGGTTTTCATTTCAATTTCCTGTTACGTAGTGAAGGGTCTCCAATGTTGGTGTGACATTTTATAGCAGAGCTGACTGACAAAGTTCAGTTTGACAGAGAAACTCCACCCATATTCTAGCCCAACTAAGAACCTGAGCCATGCTGAGTCATGCATCACTACTTGCCCTTTGCCTTAAAAGCAGAAATGATTTTAACTTTCCCTCCAAAAGTGATATAACCTGTAGTCACTAAATTACATTAACATCCTTGGCTTCATGGTATCACTAGTCTCTTGCAATCTGAATGGGGCTTTGGTTGCCTTGCATATGTGTACAGTGTGTCATGAGGTGTGCTGTGAGGCGGTTGGGTAAAACCCATCTCTAACCCAGTCTACTCCAGGACACAATGGGTCGAGGGTTGCCTGTGGCGATGCACTCCAGAATGGCCGTCTGGTGGACATTGATGGTCAGGTTCTGTGGGCCGGACAGAATCACTGGGTCCTTGAAACTGCGAGACCCTGCATCTGCAACAGAAAATGAGAGATGCATTCATTTATCTACACTATCTTGATCACTATCTTAAGGCAATTCCTGCTCTACATTTCATCCATTGATGATGAGCAGGGGATGGGAGAGGAAAGAGAAAGAGAGAGCCAGAGAGAGACACAGAGAAAGAGAGAGATAGAACAACAAATAAACAGAGAGAGAGAAAGAGCAAGAAAAAGAGAAAGAGAAATATCATGACAAGACAGGAAGAAACTGATGTTAAAAAGTGTTCTCAGAGGCCTCTGCTGGACACTGTGTTCCCTGAAAGGAAGTGGGATTACCAGTGACGGTGAGCTGGGCCTCGTGGCTGTAGCGTGTGTTGGCGATGTTCACAGCCATGCAGCGGTAGAAACCCAAATCAGACTTTTGCACTCCAGTTATCTGCAGGATACCCGAGGGAAGGAGGGTGTATCTGTGAGGGGGAAGAGACATATATGAGACCACGGCAAATGATGAACTTTGTGTTTGTGTGTGTGTGAGTGTGTGTATGCATATGTATGTATGTGTTGTATGCAAGAGCTAGTATGTGTGGATGAGGACTAGTATGTCACCTGCTATCATCAGTATTGAGGGTGGTTCTGTTCCTCTCCCAGGTGATGCTGGCCTCAGGGATTCCATTCACAGCGCAGTGGAAACGAGCCACACCTCCCTCATCTACAGCCATGGACTCTGGGTGACTGTGAAACTTGGGCAGAGCTGTTGGCATTAAACGAAAAAAAAAAACAAAGAAAAAAAAAAAGGACACAAATAAAGAGAGAAGCTTATTTATAAACGTCCGAAACAACTGCGCCCTTCTTCCACCTCCACATGTACTTCATCAGCTCACAGCCGTAAAAAGGGCAGCGAGGCGATTTAGTGATCAATAAAGGTTGGGGCAGATTTGCTAAATGAAGGAGTATTTCCATGGCAACCTCTTGCCTAGTCAAAGCAATGGCCAAGGAAGGCAGCAATCCCATACCCCCTTCTGCCATCCCTTACACACCCTCCCAAGTCACTTTATTTGACCATGGGAGGGGTCAGAGGGGAAGAGGTAGAGAAAAGGTCGTTTGCTTTTCAAAGGGGTTTTAGTGTGAAGGAGAAGACATTAATGTTCACGGCTAACAGTGGAGTTGCTACCATAAAGTCAAGAGGCAGGGAGTGGGGGGGGACTGTCTGGTTTTGATTTAAAGCCACTAGGTGGGGAAAGAAAATAAATACAAGGGCACTCAGAAACACACATCCAGTTAAAACAATGTCTCAAAACACATTTACAAGCCCAAGGAGTTTTTTTCATGTTCAGCCATGTCTGCATAAAATGTATAGGACGTGTTTACTGCCAAACAGATTGTCTCTATGCGAGAAATTGCTGATACAACATAATCCAGAGGTGTAGATCAAACTGATGAGAGTTTCTTATGGCTTACTGAGGTAAGCAAACAGTAAATATATTTCAAGGCAAAACAATGCATAGACACATAAGTACCGCCTCATTCTACACACACACACACACACACAAACAGGCTGAGTGACAATGTCTCTCCTGGGTCATAAGATCAGAGCCCTCAAAGATTTAACAGGCATAAATCAGCTTTGATTGGCTGGTTGTTACAAGTTTGTTAGGTAGGACTTTGGGAACCAGCCACACATAAAACATGCACACAAACACATACACACACACAAACATGCATGCACACAGACATACAGTATACAAAGTACATGGGTGGATTTGTTACTGATATCCCCCATACTCACATGCCAGCTGGACGCGGGCCTTGCGACTGATCAGCATGCCGTAACGGTTTTGGGCGGCACACTCGTACTCTCCGGCGTCTGTCTCATTACTCTCCCTGCGCTTCTGGAAGCTGCGAATAAGAAGCGCCCCGGTAGGCAGCACCTCCATCCTCATGCCCGTGGGCACGGGCACTCCGTTCCTTCGCCAGGTGATGGTGATGGGCCCCTCACCCTCCACCTCGCAGTCCAGCATCAGTGGGCGATCCCGCACGGCGATGACATCATTGGGCTCCTTCAGGAACGCCAACTCTGAGGCACGGCTAAGCGCTGGGGGACCAGAGGGAGAGGAGAGGCACAGAGGTTAGGTGTTGGTTGGGTTGGCCGCTTGACAATTTCTCTGATCACTCCACCTCTGCACTACCAGCCCCAAGTTCTCTTGTACTGCATGTAAAAGTGGTATTTCATTGTAACTCCAAGGTCTTTCATGTACAGTGGTTGGGAATGTCAGTCTCATCTGTGAGTCTCTTTTAGATGAAAACATCAATGTATGACTAGATGTAAATGCAAATATGATATGAATGTAAATGTGTAGGGAAATACACCAATACGCCAATATCACAATGTAAAATGTTAGACTGATGATGCTCATACTGTTGATAGATGCATATTCTATACTGTGCATTATGATGGACCTGATAGCATTGCGATGAAATTGGCCTCACTTGACACCTTGGATAGCCATGTTGTTCATGTTCGTTAGATATCATGGTGATGATGGGCTTCCATGGATGACAGTGATGTTAGGGCATGGATTGGGCACAGGTCTGATGATGACATGGCAGCTGAGCAAGAGTGGCGCCCTGTGAGGCGATGATGCCATGGTGCTGGGGATGATGAAGAGGAGGATGAGTAAAGTGATGATGTCAGCCTCTGTGGCGGCATGTTGCTGCTGATGATGAGGTGGAGACTTTGAGCAAAGATGGATGAGAAGGAGGATGACCTGATGTGTCAAATAGCACAAAAGATGTTACAAGCACTATGGAAACTGGAATGGGCTTGAAGAGAGCTGGAGAAATAGAAAGACGTGTGAGATGCTGACCTCCTCTGTGACACTAAACTGCAGCAAAGCTAGAGAGTGACACTTCATCTAATACTATTCTCCTACATGGCTAAAGATCCTACTATGGCAACCTTTCTCATGTTCCAGCGGGACTCAGAGAGTTTAATGGCCCCAGACACAGTGATGCTGAGGGTCCGGGTGGCCATGTATCTTCGGTTTATGGAGCAATAAAGACTTTGAGGACATAGTTTTACGACTTCCACTGATAATTAGAATGCGAGGAAGGAATGCCGAGGTCAGATTAAGAGAATTGATTACAATCATGCCAGGCCACTGACATCATTGATTGGGAAATTTTTCTCCCCCTGTTCATATATTATTCTGAAAATAATGACTTAAGACCAGAGACACAAAGGAGCTTGTAATCAGGGCAAAACCAATTAGGGGGTTAACCAGTAGTATTAATTACACACACAAGGTCATAAAGGTAAAGGCCATAATGCTCTATCATCTGCCTGACCATTTAAAGGGAACGACCAGACATGCTCCTGAATAAAAATACATTTGCCTTTGAGGATGTTACCATCATTTTAGAAGGACGGTGTATTCCTCTTTCCTGTATTACCGTGACTAAGATTAAGTTGCTAATACGGTGGTAATGCTAAATATTAGTGTCTAGGTCCATGTATTCAAGTCACACAGATGAAAAATCCACAGGGCACAACCTCACAGGAGGAAGGAAGTTCCAGTCTGGCATACATATTGCACATTAGATACTGCCCTATGGCATGAAAGGCTCAGGCCATTTGCTTAATAACGCCTTAATTGCAGATAGGCAATCACTATTATTAATTGGAGATTGAGAAAGGCCGACTACATTGGAGTCACAAGGCTTCTGGCTCTCACAGTGCAGACCTGCAGCTTAAAAGCCTGTGAAAGAGCCACTGAATGCGGGTTAAATGTATGAAGCACTAACTCATTTGCCACAAGGGCGTAGGGGGAACGAGGGGATGTGAAAGCAGAGGAACGAGAGAGAGAGGGGGACAGAGAGAAGTCGACTGCTGAGTGCACTGGTGACAGCTTCATTCTAAGGGGGGGCCCAGAGTGTTTGCATCAAAAAGTGGAAGACAAGGGCGCAGAAGGGGGGCCCACAAAATGGATGAAGAGGGGACTGTTTGGGGTCCATTTTTTTCCTGCCGAGGCGAACTTGCACTTGACTTTGCCTCAACCTGATTGATGGCTATGTTAGGCACCCCTCCACAGACACCCTCACTCTGGTCATTCTCTGCGAGGCAGGCAGGCGACACCCACCCCTCAGCCCCCCACACCAGCACCAAAACAGCCTCACAATGGAGCCCAAATGCCATAGAGCCACTGAAGCAGAGAAGGCCACAACAATGTAAGCGGTTGGGAGGAGAGGGTGGGAGAGATGTTGGGGTGACGGGGAACGGGTGGAGGCGGGGAGGGCTCAATTGCATCAAGATGGGGGTAGCCCAGTGATTGCACCCTATTCTAGCGCCACCTCCCCCCTGCATCCAGTCCCATCAGGTTATAAGGCAGCCCCCCACCCCCTCCACCCTACTTTGAGGAGACCATCTGCCCCCTTTCTGCGACCCCTTCTGCCCCGCCTCCAAGGAGCACCCCCCCCTTTCACTTGAACTTGGAGGTGACTTTCCCATGCCACCCGATCACTCAGACTTCGCCCCCGGTCCCATCACCGCCAACGAGTACGTCCTACCATTCTTTCCACCATTTTGGGGAACCCTCGCTTCCATGAATCACCCCACTCTGTTCCTTGACCTTTTCTACCATCCAGCACCCCGGTTCCCCCCTTTCCCAGCTGTTACAAAAAAGACACGTCGCACAGAAAAAGGGCCAATGCACTTGGACTTGAGCTTGAACTTGAGCATTGAGACTTTTTCACCTTTCGCTATGCTGTCTGATGTCTGGACCCTGTGACCTGTCTGCTCTCATTGACCCTGGCTGAGACTGCTGTGACATCATCATACAACTACAACCAAAACCACCGCCAAAGGCTCTGCTCAAAACAACCACATCAAACACCATCTAACAGCTGTGTCACCGCCAACTTGTTTCATAAAACATCACCAATCCAAAAATTTGCCTTGAGCTCAGTGCTTTTCCTAGAGGAATGCTGGAGGCCAAGGCTTCATCTCTTCCTACTCTTCCAATCCTTCCACTGCAAATGCAAAAGCTAAATTTAGCTATATTGAAGACACTTAATTGCTTTGGTCCTACTTGCTACGCTTCCATTCCTAACAGCCATCATTAGACTGTGGCCAAGGTCTTGATCAGGACATCAGCATTCTGCTAATCAAGCAATGTTGTCAGATACAGAGGAGATGGGGCATTCATCTAAGACACAAGCATGAACCACAAAGCCAGAGTTCTAGCATTTGGCACACGTCCAAACCATGCTGTGTGTGAGACTCACTGCATAAGTTTTTAGAAGCTGTGTGCCAAATTAACTCTCTCCCTCCCTCATTCCCCATCCTCTTGATCCGCAGCTCCTCTCTGCCAAAACTAACAAACCTCACAACTACATTGGTCTTGGTTTTCACACAAACAGAGTGCCTAGCATGCTCAAAGTTCAATGGCCTCTGTTTTTCAGTCTCACTAAATTTGATCTGATCTGATGGATGCCAGTTCCCCAAAAGCTTCAACACATGACGCAATGCAACAACGATGTGTCAATCCAAGTGTGTTTATAAAATCCCAGTAATATAAATGGGGGATATGGTTTCAACAGGATTAAGAGCTGTGTTAAAGCTCTGTTCAGTGGCAAACCACCCTGCTTGGCACCGACTTTCAACACGCTGTCAGTGTCCACGAGAGATATATTCATCGACTTTTGCAAAAGTCCCAAGTGAGATCAGAGGGGACATGGTTCCAACAGGATTAAGGGATGCCTTCAAGCTCCAGCCTGGCCCAAATCACACAGCACAACTCTGCTCTTAACGCCTGATCACTGCCTGGGAGTGTGTTTGTATCTATGTGTTTGTATGTGTGTGTGTGTGTGTGTATGTGTGTGTGTGCATATGTGTATAAGTTCATATGTGTGTGTGTGCATACGTGTATAAGTTCATATGTGTGTGTGTGCGTGTGCATATAACACCATGGCTCTCATACAGCAGGTCTAGCCTGTGGTGAGGCCCTCAGTCCCCTGAGGCGCTGGCTTACAACTCGTGTGATTCAGCCGTCCTGGAGGAGGCCTGTGTCACACAGCAAGCTCTGAAGGCCACGGCTCTTTGTGTCTCAGTAGTTTAGTAAAGATTGAGGGGCTAAGCAGCACACTGCACTTGGATCTCACAGAGGGAAAGCTTTCCTGGCCAAAGCAAGGGCTACCACTGCTACTATGCATATGGTGAGAAGGTTCAAAAGAGACACAATCGGGTGGGGTAAGAGGATAAGCTAACATGCTCTCCTCATCCCTCTAATATTGGTCAAATCCTACTTACATCAAATGGCTTGAACAGAGCCAGAGGAGAGGGAAATTTCAAGAGAATGAACCAAGACAAAAAAAATCAGACCTTAGTCTGCCTACATAGTCAGACCTAAATATGTCAATTCCATCATGAAGCTCTCCTGCATTTTTTTTTTTGCAAAACAGATGCATCTTTTATCTCAATAAGGTTAATGAATTTTAGTCATTGACCACAATTGTTGGTTGTATAAAATGACATCCTTGAATAAAATCCACACATATTCAGACTGAGCTGCTCTCCCAATGATCACTGAATGAAATGGAACCTTTGTCCAATTAGACTTGCTCTTGTCTGTCTGCGGTCGCAGCTGCATTCCATGCATTGAGAATGCAAACACCCCCATCCACCACTAAAGCCTGATAGGACCTTCCTGACCCTGTGTGTGACTGAGTGTTCAAGTTTGGGGATGAATTCACTCCCCATCTGGGGGTCCATAATGAGGCAAGGGGTTCTGGGGGACCCCAAAGTCTGTCCCCCAACCCCCAACCCCCAACCCATCCACCCTCCACCCCCCTCATCCACCGACTGTGACCCCCCGGCTCCTAAAGGTCATGAGAGAGTTGGTGGAGGGGCTGGGGCTGCGGACAGCTTGGGGCATGGCCACCAATGCAGCCTCCCCCTGCTCCGCCTCCCTTTGTTTACGCCTCCCCAGACTGGCCGTGAACTTCACAGTCTATTGTGGCCACTAGTATGCTAAAAAAAAAAACCCTCCACCCCACACCCCCCCTCCCAAAAAGTAAAATAGGCTTATGGCGTGACAAAGATAAGGTAAACAGCCTACTAAATCCTCTCATTGAGTATATGGGCCCGCTGTCTGGGTCTGCTGTGGCTGGACTGAAGGGGGGAACATCAACTTTTACAAGCTTTTAAAAATGACATGTCTGATACCCTCGTCAATGCCATTTGCCATGACAGACAAGAGGTGTTCAGAGAAAACCTAACCTAGCTATCCTAGTAGGATCTAAGGGTGCTTTTTCATACACACTTTTTACAGTGCCATAAAACAAGAGTGGGTCAAATGCATTCGAGAAATAGGATAACCCAGGTGGTATTTATGGAACTATAAAGACTTTAGAGGGAGTAAGCTGAATGAGACTTCTAAGGAAAATGGCTGAGACAAAATCAAATATTAGGAATGAACATTTTGCTCTGTTATCCATATAACAGGCTCTATACAATATCAATCAGTTTCATCCACAAAGGCAAAAATCTAAACTTAAGAACAATCACATCCATATGCACATCCTATAGCATTTTCCAAGCAGTGCTACACATAACAACAATAGAGAATAAGTATGTCCTAACTATTCCTTCCCGTTGTTCTTTAACCTCCCATCCACACACTTTCTCACACACACACTCCCCTAATCTCCATAGCAGTCAGCTGTGAGGTGGACTGAGACATCATCCGACTGCGGCCTATGTAAATGAATCAGAAAGTGAGTGTGTGTGTGTGTTTCTGTGTATCGGAGGCTCAAAGCCTTCCCACAGTGGGGGACGGCCAGCCCAGGGTGGGGCCATTGTCTGCCTAATGGGAGTTAAACTCCTCGCTACTTCTTGGCTGGCGCCGCGGCGCGCTCCTCTCACGCACAGGCCCACACACTCCCTAAGCCTTGTTCAGAGACACTGCCTATTATTTAAGCGTGCTTCCTCATTAAGGCCATGTGCTGCCAAATTAAAAGTTTGTGTAAACACACATCTATTTCCAATTGGGGCCTGCCCCTGATTGTTTCTGACGCCCACTTCTCATCTCCTGCCAGCCCCCCTCTTCCCCACCTCACCACTGCCCACTATAATTTTTTAAAAGGCTGGTACAATTAAGATCAACAAGCAATTAAGATTGTTATCGTTTGTAAGAGGCGGGAGTGTATACAACTACTAGGCTGTGATTGTTTAAATGATCACTTCTCTGGCCTTCTCATTTCTGAAGCTGCAGTGGGGCTTCACTTTCCATAGGACATGAACTGAACCACAATCTAAATGTCGACTATGAACTTGACCTTGACAAAGGCCTCTGCCAACAGCCCTTATAGTCTCTATTTTCTATATCTCACCTCTCATTTGCTAGTTAGACTTCCAACGCTACTTACACAGGCCAACCACTACAATACACTTCAAGGTGTGGAAGTAACATGACTAGACACATCTCTGAGGCAGAAGGTAATATTTTTCAGATTTCAAGAACACAGCCTTAGCTAAGTATGATATATAAAAGCTGACTTTAAGAGGCCAAAATCCACCCTCTGATCAGAATCCCATTCAGACAACTATAGGCCCTCCCATGAGCATGGGCTGATGTGCATCCTTTTCCAGTGTTTTTCAACTGGTTGGTTTTCTCCACTAAGAAAGTTTAGAGCAAGTCAAGCTGAGAGACTTTGTGTACTCTGAGTGGCCACAGTGGGAAATGGCAGATTACACGCCAGTTTTCAGTTTTTTCTACATAAAGTGCCACTGGTATTTCATTTTACTGGTGCAATACCATTTTTTGAACATCACCTTAAACAGGAAGGAAATATTTTCATTTTGCGGCAATCACACAAACCACACACTTACACCACACATAAACTGTTCTTTGGCACACACACACCTTTGTTGTCCCATTTTGGGTCCCACAGAGTAGATATTCTCTCCCCTACTTGGTATACATCATATACAACCTCAACTTCAATAGCCACTAAATGTATTCCTTTAGGGAGGCTACCACGGTTCATCCACAATGGCTCACCCAAACAGAGAAGCTGCCTGCCTTCATAGCAGGCCCCAGTCAGAGTCTCTAATTCTATCTCTGTGTAGATCTTTTGGATTAGTGCCACACAGTCAGAGGGGTGTCTTGTTGGTTTTTAAAGTTTGCTGCTCTGTGTGTGTGTGTGTGCGTGCGCGTCTGTATGTGTATGTGCCTGAAGCATTCTGTTGTTTGTGTGTTTGAGTTGATGGTGCAAGGCAGCTGGCCTGGGATTACTGACTGCCATCCCCACACAGCACCCCCCTTTGAGGTCTCAATCAGGAGAAAGAGCCACAGCACTGTCATGGAAATGAGGGCATAAAAGTATGGTGGTACTGATGGTGGGTGTCTGTGAGAGAGTGTATGTTGTGGAGGGTGTGGGGGGACTGTCTGGGTCAAAGTCTGCTCAGTCGACCTTTAGGGTTGACCTTTGCAGATGGAGTCCTCCAAAAAACTTGAACTTGGAAACCAACTTCAGCTGTTGTCAATCAAACCAAAGCATCCCTTTCTTTCACCTGCACCATTTTCATTGCCCAAAGGTTCCACAGACAAATTTGCAACCAGTGCCTTTAGAGTTTAAATGTAACACTTCTATGACTGACAACATGTCTTCAAATTACTGAAGTCATTCTATTATGTTTACATCTCATGCAAACTTTCCACAGTAACATATTTTATACCCTATGACCATATTTTCACAGTACTGTGAATATGAATTGAAATATGTGAGCCATGTGCATAAAGATGAACACTGTAGTTGAATTTATACCAAACAGAACTTGGGTAATAAAACATGAATAAAACGTGAGAGGGTCAACATACAGGCCAATGTTCTTTCAACGTTACATCGGATAACAAAATTTTGACAATGACAAGTATCCAAACTGTTGTCAAAACAAAGCTGTAAATAAGACTAGGTAGCTGTCTATTGTTAAACGGGGCATTAATTAACCTTAATTACCTGAGCTTGTTTGTAAGTGAGAATGAGGACTGACGAAACGGACCGAAGACTGCACGTGTGAAATTTGGCAAATGTCTAGTCGTTGAGTAAAAATCATGTATGCTTCATACAAAAATCAAAGCAGCTTAATTCTTACAAGTCAGTGGAAATGAACTGTAATGGCATGTTATCGATTTGGTCAATATTAGGTATTTTTCACAATAAGAACAAAGACGCGTAAAGGCCATTGGAGTGACCCATGTTATCCAAGTCATGTAAGGGCACCTTCCACAGTTAGGCTACACCTGCTTTCAGTGCTCAGTTCCCAAACAAAAAGAACACTAGAGGCTATCCTATAGAATGGAATCATAGGTTATGCAGTCGAATATCCGAGGATTGAGACAGATTTAACCAGACTATTATAAACATTAAGCAACTCGTATCAGTCACACCATCTTTAAGTTCGATTATTGACTGCAATTCATCTATAAAGCACACTTAATGTGACACACTAAATAACAGACATTGTTAAAAATTAGAATATACAGCACAACTGTTCTACATATCCATGCAGGACAAATAATCTAATGAGGACTAATGGACATAGCTCATTGCTTTCGCGCACGTTGCATGTGACATCTCGCTACAATAAGCACATTTATCGTAAGCAGACAGGAGTCAATTTCCAACTCAAGCTTCTACCAATTGTATTATTTTTTGTCATTAGGACAGTCATTGAACAATAAATTAGACAACAAAGTAGGTATATATTCTGTAATAAGATGGCTTTTCAATTCGCGCAATTCCAAGCTTACACGAGTTACCTTTTTCCATCGCTTAGGCTACATTACAAGTACACCAAGTTCCATTTACCTGAACAAATGCCCAACAGGAAAACCAGCAAAGTCGTTGATCCTTTCATGTTTAGATATCCTTTTCGCATGCGTGATTTAAACGTAATTTGCGATGATCTTTGAAGGAAATTTCATTTGCCCTTAAAAAAACATTTTTTTCTTTAAATAAAAATTATAATAAAAAAAAAGATTTCATAAAAAAAATAATCCAACGGTGGTCGTATTGTTCTAAGACTGGGTAGGATAAATTGACGATATTAACTTAATAACACATTTCCAAAGTTTCTGGTCGCTTGCCCAGCGTGAGCTGGCAACTGGACTCGTCCAAGGCTTCTTTCAGAATAGCCAGGGTCTTTTAGTGAACGATCCAAACGCACAACGCCAAAGATAATTAATACGGCGTTGTTGTTGTCTCCTTTGACACCCGCCGCTGTGAATGGACATTGATACCACAGCCCCGGCGAGAGCAGGCAGGTTTGTGTAAACGAGCCAATGACAGCACGGAGGCCAGTGAAGAGGGCGGTGCCTTGAACTGTCCCCATCCTCAACGAGGCTTCAAATAGGGCTGCACCCCATCCCATCTGAACCCCGAAATTACTCTTACTTCAATTTAGATGAACACTGATGCCACACAGACAAGGCTGTAAAGACAGATAGCCACATCTTATGCCCCAATTTTATGAGCTTGCAATGCGTAGAATTACAGATGTGACCTAAAGCACCACTGTAGTTTTTGGTGTAAAACTCGTGGACTAGCTAAAGGACACACAAAACCTTTTTCCAAAGCCCCACTGGCACTGCTAAAAGATACTAATTGATGTTTGATGACAATACAGTCAGCAATGTCACGCTGTAAAGCTTTTTCTCCTCCATATGATTACTATATGACTATATGCCATCCAAATTAATTTGGAGATGAAGATGGACGAATGCTATTATAAGTAGTGGCCAAAAGTTACATAGTGTTACTTTACCGATGCAGTGCTTTTTGCAGCTTCTTTTGCATGTCAAGGAGATAAACAGCTTGGGTAAAGGTGAGGTCAAAGTCAGGAACTGGATACTCTGACCAAAAGATCAATAGAGGTAGACCATGCTTGATAGCCTGTCAATAACAGCACCAGTAAATTGACACTGACCTAATTAGAAATCTCATGTGTGGAAAACAAACAAACCAGAACAGTGGCAAAGACTCATTCAATCACTACAGCCAATACATAATTTATAATCAACACCTTTGGCAATTACTAAATTGGGTAAAACCTCTCATTCCATAAAAGTAAAAGGATGCAGAAATTAAACGGTGTGTCCATACCATATACACTCAAAATAATGAATAGCTTGCAGAAATAGCTTTTCAACATGACTTTAGGAACGGCTAGGGCTCACCACTACAAGACATAGAGAGACAGACAGAGAGAGAGAGAGAGAGAGCAGCATGCCTGCAAGCGTTGATATTTTTCATCTCCCCCTGGCTGCCTTGTAGCTCTCCTGAGCGCTTCTCATTTAGGCCGGGAGGAGCTGAAAGGGGAGCGCTTAGGTCGCCGAGTTGTTGGAATGCTCTGTGCCTCGCAGCATGACAGGACAGCCAATTAACAAGCATTAACATACGCAGTGGGGCACCACAGCCATACACAATGCACGCTCCTTTACAAGAGAACAACGGGCCAGCAGTGTGTTTTTCATTAGGTGGTCCTCCGGCCCCTCCGAAAAGACACGCAAGAAGAGATCTAATTAGGCTGGGGTCCAAGCCACAGTGGCCCACCTATTATACACCAAACATATCCCAAACAAACCACAGGCTGGTGGAGATGGAGGTAAGGGGGACCATGTTTTCCCACTCACTACAGGAGAAGGGCATAGATCCCCCCTCTTCTCTCTGCCCTCCATCCATCCATCCACCGCCCCCCCCTGCAAACTTATTAACAGCTACTTCAGAGCCCCTCTCCACACATTCCACATTAGCTGTAAAGTAACTAGTCTCCCTCAAGGGCTTATCTTAAGAAAAGTAAATAAGGAAAGAATAATAGCTCTTGAAAAACTGTTCATAATCACATTCATGAAGGATACAGGGCGCAATGTCGTAAAATGTTCCTAAAACGCATACAGAAACTGGAAAAGTGAAAAAAAGAAGAAGTGATAACACTGAAAACACTAACAGTGAAAAAATATAATTTTAGAGGAAACATTCCATATTAGATCATTTTCAGATCAACATACACTACTGTGAATAAATGACAGTTAAATTAGACAAGGTAACAAGACATTCAAGGTAACAATTAGGAGAGACTATTCATTGGGGGGCCAAGCTTCAGATCTGGATGTCTGTGGAGTTGAGACAAAAAAAACCTTACCTTGTATTACTTCAAAAAAGAAGTAAGAAGAAGAAATCAGAAACAAATTTAAATATATAATTAGAACATCATTGAGTACATTTTACTGAAATGGTTTAAATTTGAAAGGTGAAAATTAACTCTTCCTTAACTACACTAGATCTGATAAAAGAGGCTGAAATATTTTTCTCACACAAGGTTTTGTAATGAGAAACAGTTTCAACAGAGCCCAGTGGTATTAATCAGGAAACTTCCCGGGAGATATGAATTCATACCAATTAATGATCCTGTGTGCATTGTGCACTCTAGGGAGGGAGCAGATGCCTGTGGCTGTTAGGAGAGTTGATGCAGGAAGTTCTAATAGCACTTCATCACCATCTCAGACTCATTTGCGCAGAGACTGCCGTTTGATGCTGTGTCTGCTTGTTATTCTTAGTCTCATTTAATTTCAGTATAAAAGATTTTGTCTGCTTTTTTTCTCAATCAGGCTCTTTCTTACTGCATTAATGAATGGTCTAATCACTCAAACTGTCCATCACCATCATCATCATGACTTCATTATTTCAGATAGTGGCCTAATCTGGGATGGCTTTCAAGACAGACATTTACATACTCTTTGCAAAAATTCCCCACCTTCTCTAATTTTCTTTTCCCACAGTTGGGTCCTCTGAAGTCTCAGATCCCAGCAGAGACTCTCCATCCTCCATGCTAATGATCTTCTCCCTAATTGGAAGTGCCGCCAAACCAACAGTCACTAAGGAAAGAAGAGGGAATAAGGACCATCTGATCTCACCCAAGATGAGGAGCCTCAGAGAAGATGCATTCCTTCAGAGGCCATAAGGCCTACGCCTCATCCTACCTCCTAAAATTGGAGAAATAAATGACAGTTATGTTCATTTAATGTGACATATTTGGTTTGTCTCATTTGATGCTTACCCAGATCATATTCAGCTCAGTGACTGAACATGACTGGAAACCTATAGCAGAGCTACATAATGAATATTAACAATAGAGAATGCACTGAATATTGTCACTCATTGGCTGTTTCCAATTCTCACCGGTGGAGGTATTCAGTTTGACAAACGCACACTGAAGGTTACAATTTCACACAGTGAACACAAAAAAGTATTCCGAAATTCAGTAAAATGAGGAAGTACAAATAACTGGGAAAGCCAACTGGGGAAGCCAACCAAAATATAATAATCATTTGTTTTGTGAATGCAATTATAAACAGAAAGGTTAGTCTGTGGACACCTGAAAAAAAACCTGAATACTCAAGTACATTACAATGTCATGGCATACATGCTGGATGAAGCAGCTATTGCAAGTTAGAACTGTAGAGCTGATTGGCATGATATGTCTTAACTGGTGTCAATTTGCAAATCCAGAATGTTTCAATGACTGAGCAAAGAACAAAGTTCCTGAATCCCCCCCCAAAACAGGTGCTGCTTCTCAATGAAGTGCTCAGGGGCGGACTGGCAATCGTTCAATCCCATGACCGTTGGCCAGTCTTCCTTATCAGCTAATCTTGATGATATAGTGCACATCAAGCTGACCAAGTTGTATTTTCTTTTAAGCAAGAACAGATACTCAGGCCCATTTATAATTAGACCCCCATATCAAAATTGTCTATGACCTGACGGCTTACATATTATGAATGAAGGCGTGAGGTAAAATAATACAACAATATTTATAATGAAAAGATACATTTTTGTAAAGCATGATTGGGTTATTTTGTACGTCAAACCAGATGTGTAGTGGGCGTTGGACGAGGGGGTACAGAGTCACCCCACTTCTTGGAACAGATCATTTATGTATCTCACTTCATAAATATTAGGCATTCATTTATAACATTATACCCACTAAAAACTATTTGTGTGCATATGCACGCATTGGTGGCTTGTGGACCTATTTTGGAAAAAAAGTCCAGGGCCTCTTTTAAGCCCCAGTCCATCTCTGGCAGTGCTTATTGAGAAGTGTTCATTGGTGCCCCTTAGCTTAGCAGCGCGATACACCACCCCACTGGATTAAGTGCTTGTGGCTGCCCATGGCTAGGCAAAGCAGTAGCCCCTTATCCTATTAGTGGCATAATGGCCTTTGGGAAGCTCACAGGGCGATGGATCACAGTGGCCTAATCTGGGCTGGCAAAGCCAGCTCCCCTCCCTCTCCACATGCCTTTCACGCTATCACTTTCACAAGCTGTTGACTCCATTATGTGGAGGCACAGGGGAGCTGAGAGGAAGAGGAAGGGATGTGGATTTGCAAGAGGAGGCTCTGAAAATAGATGGATGACTGAGTAAAAACTGGAGGCTACCTACTTGTAGTGACAACAGATTAAAATGACTGAATTGAAAATAGGCTACCTACCCCATAGAAATTACTGTGCAAACTAAACTGCATGCAATTATATGTTTTAAGACATGCCTTACAGCAAATCGATGCTTTAAAATTTGTTGACACAGACAGTCGACTAAGAACTGTTGCTTCTTACTTTAGAACAGTGGTTCTCAAACTGGGGTCTGGGGACCCACAAGGATTCGCAGCATGTTGCCAGGGGATCTGTGAAAAAGTTTGCTACAAAATATAAACTTGTCATATGGGGAGAGAAATACATAGAGATCAGTATAGAGCCCAACCACATTGCTCTCATGACTCCAAACAGAATAACAGAACAGTGACAAATTAGCACACGATACATGCGTGTATAAAACACTTTCCTTATGAATTAACGTTAATGGCAAGGGAAATAAATATATAAAAAAAAAAACTGCTCCCTAACATGCATATTTACAACTGTTGCGGTATTGGCAAAATATGTTTTTAGACTAAAAAAACAAAACAAAACACATGGTTATAAACGTATGGCTAAATTTTTGTTGCAATTATGAGAGGTCCTTGAAAAACTACTGAATTGCACTGGAAGTCTTGATAGCTACGGGGTACATGATCACCATATAAACTTTCATACAGAGTGAAAAAAATAACCTAAAGACAAAAGAAAAAAAAGACAAGACTCCCGAATGAAAAAAACTACTTGTCCCATAAGCCATTGCGAGAGATACAGTTTATTAAGTTTATAATCTAACAATAGTTCACCCCGCCCTGTATTGACCGTGACCAAATTCCTACATTTTGCTGCGAACAGATTCAATTTCAAATACGTGAAAAACGTTTTATCTGATCGTTCTTTACTTCCTCTGCTGCCATTTTCCTGCCGCCATTGCTCCCTCACAGCACAGAGAAATTTTGTGATACGACTGGTCTGTTGCCATATGCAAACGGGAATCTCCACCAATCGAAGGCGCTGATTTGCACTTCAGTTGTTGGGTTGTGTAGCGCTTCCCTGTGAAATTGTAAATTAAAGACGTTTTTATTAAAACAAAATTTATGCTATATGAACCTGCAGCATTTCTTTGACCACAGACAATCATTTTGTCCTGCAGTAGCTAGTTAGAAGTCTACATTGTGTGCTTCTGATAGTGTGGGTTATAATCTATTTCTCAATGGTGAAAATGACTGGGAACATTTCCAGTTCCACAAGGGGGTGGGCAAACTGTATGGTTTCCAACAGGTTTTTGACCATTCATTCAACTCCTCAAACCCATAGCCTGAGGCAATGTAAGTAATGATGGAGGTCACACTTTTCAATGTTCTTTGTGTCGGCGTATCAGTGAACTCAGATTACAGACCACTAGGTGAGTTTCATGTTTTTACGAATGAAAGTTTAATGCGTTTTAGGAAAGATTGCAGTTGTGCACCTATATGCAGCCATTCTGTAGGTCTGAGCGGGGTGCTAATGCAACAACTGAAAATTCTCGGAACAAAGGCATTCGTCCAATTTTTTTATCTTAACCATTGTATTTCATCATAAACGACCAGAAAAGAAGGCTTTACGTGTAAAAAATTGCCCTTTAACCAGACTTGCCATCTGTATCTATGCTTTGCTCCCTGAAAAGGAATTGAGCGGAAGCACTAGGCGGCGCTAGCCTGGCTAGTGATATATTGCTGTAAGGAAAAAAAGAAGTTGCCAGGCACTCAATGTAATGTAACAGATGCCATGACACAAGAAATGAGCACGCAGTGTTTCTGGTATGTTTCAGCGGGGCATTTCAGGGCAATGGAGTGGGGTGAGTGAATCTCACTGATTTGTGAGCAAGTGCTGAGAGGATTCTGGGCCTTTTATGTCACCCTGTGGCGTAATCTGTGTGCCCAGTTCTTACAGTACAAAAGAACCTCAGGGACACTTTCATTATCGGCGTATTGGGAGAAATAAATTTATCCATGGAGGGCTGACCCCTCTCCGAACCCTACCTGCATGGACCCCATACAGCTCTTTCAAAATAAAACACACGGTTACTCTGGCTGGCTGGCAACCTCTCAAAAATGTGAACAAGCCTCTTCATCAAAGCCTTGTTTAACTGGCCCTACAGAGGCACACGGGAGACTTCCTTAGTGAGATGCAACATTGGCAGAAAATAACTCTATGATGAGCATAAATTAGGCATACTCTTCAGGTCAATTTTTGTACAGGCCTTTTATTAAAGGACTCAAAAGCTAATTAAGTATACATTTCTTCATTACTTCTATGAGAATGATTACAGGACTTTTCCGAAGATTTATAACATAAACAGCAATAAACATGCAACATGCGATCGTGCTTTCAATTCAATTGGAGCATGGGTGGGAATCAAGCAGAACCAAGAATCAAATACCTCAATCCACTGTGCCTCTGACATTATCAATTCCTCTTATCAATGCGGCATGTTTTTCAGACCATGGTTGATGGCTTTTTCTGAAAGCTAAATAGAAATAGTGCAGGTCTACAAACGGTGATGGCCACTGGATTATGATAGACTACATTATCTGCTTTATGGCTCTATGTTTTTGTCAAACATTGTTTTCAGACCTAAAGATAACTACAGTGTTGATACTGAAAGACTGTGTAAATAAAATTAAATAACAGCTCAATAAATTAAACTACGCCAAGGAACAAAAAAAAACCCAAATGCTCAATAACAGGTAAGATTAATTAGATAAGTTCACCTCGGGGAGAAAAAAAAATCTTAACAGCAATTTACAAGGGTTAATTAATCTGAATTTTAGGAACAAGAGGATGAAAGGTCTCAAAGGCTCCCATCAGAAGCATCATTTCAATCTCAGGAATTAACCAATTACAGGTGTGCTGGGACCTAGGGAGCATAATCCAAGTGTGTGGCTTAGTGCCAACCTGAAGAAGTTAACACAGAGTAAGTGGTAAACATCCAAATAGAAGAGCCTTTTGTCTTGCTCTGAGAACAAAGCTATAGGTCTCCTTAATTACGCTGTGTCACTTGTCCTAGTTTGGTACTTAACAGCACTACTTGGACTGAGGGAAACACAATTAAGCAAGATCAAATACAGAGGTACTAAACATCAACTTTGGCAGTGGTGAACATAAATGTAAAAACTAGGGACACCTCTGTTATTTGGCTCAAAATGCCACTAATCTGGCTTTGGAATGCACCTCTCTGGACACAATAAAAGCATTTCCATGT
Source organism: Tenualosa thibaudeaui (assembly GCA_027481765.1). Lineage (NCBI taxonomy): Eukaryota > Metazoa > Chordata > Actinopteri > Clupeiformes > Clupeidae > Tenualosa > Tenualosa thibaudeaui. The sequence continues at coordinate 7,388,032 of JAIFZK010000015.1, read as the reverse complement.
TTGATACATGAGTATACATGAGCTTTAAATTAGCTGTGAAAATTATATGTCCTCAAGGAAGCACTAAACCAATGTCCTGAACACCTTTAAAAACAATTAGGGAAAGTCCCTTATTTTTGTTTTCTATTTGGGTATTTCCCAGCTTTTCAAATTAACTTGCCATTCTAAAGGTGCTGAAGGCGAGACTGAGAGCAGATGGACGGACAGGACCTTTCTGCAAGACCGTTTCTTTGCCAAGAAGTGGTGCTGTAATTGGCTTGTCACTGCCAACAGGTGGTAGTGTATTTTTGCGAGGAGAGGAAGTTGTACTTGGTTTACCATCGCCAATCTTCTGAGCTACCCCTGCCATGGCGGCCATGGGTCTCAAGAAGACGTCACTCTCCAGAGCGGAGGGAGACGCAGATCCCTTTGACCCTGCCACTTTAGTGGAGGGGCTTGGCGGCGCTGTGCCAGTGTGCTGCACCTGGGTGCTGAGTGCAACTCTCTGCAGCTGTAGGCCTCTGTCCAGGTTGAAGTAGGAGCTGATGCCGGACTGACCAGCGCCCTCTGCAGCAGTGGTGGGATTCGACTGGCCCATGGTGTCTGTGATGACCTCAAGGAGACAGGGAGGGAGTGAGGAGAGAGACGCGGAGTTCTCCGTGGGGAACGTCTGGGGCCACGGTTTGGGCAATGCGTCCATTTTGGGAACCTTGAGGGATGGGGCTGATCTTTTGGAGACCCCTGTGGAGAGGACCCTTGGCTCCATGGTCAAGATGGACTGGGGCAGTGCTGGTGATTCAGTGCCCTGGCTTTGGTTTGCAGGGTGTGAGGGTGTGGCTTCATAGGTGGGTAAGGTGAGGAGAGGGTTGGGGAATAAAACAGGGACTTCAGGACGGTAAGGAGCTGGAGCACAGCCATTTGGTGCTTGAGCAGTTGGTGTATGAGCAGTGCAAGTATGAGAAGTGGGTGTGTAAGTAGTAGGTATATGAGGAGTTGAGGCATAGCCAGTAAGTGTATGAAAGTTTGGTGTATGAGCAGAGGGTACATAGGGTACACAAGTAGTAGGAGTATGAGAGCTTGGTGTGGGAGGAACTGGAGTACAAGGAGTTAGTGCATGAGGAGTTGGTATATGAGAAATGGGTATATGAGCAGCAAGTGTATGAGCGCTTGGTGTGTGAGGGACTGGTGTGCCAGGAGTTGGTGTATGAGGAGTTGATATTTCAGCAGTGAGTGTGTCAGGAGTGGGCATACTGCGAGTGGATTCATCTGGAGTTGGTGTATCAGAAGTGGGTGTGTGAGAAAGTGGTGTGGTGTAGGATGTTGAAGTGGGTGTGGGACTACCAGAGGGCGGTATGAGGTCATGTGGAGCCTCAGTGGGACCTGCTGGGGTGGGACTGACGGTGTCATCATGAGAGGTGTGGGAGTGAGACGAGGAGACAGACGTGGCCTCAGTTGAGGTGCTGAAGTTGGAGCGGGGCATGAAGCGCACCAGACGGCCCTCCCTGGTGGAGGGGTAGTAGTCCATGGCCCACGCCTGCCGCTCTTGCTGCAACTGCTCAACCTCAAGCAGCTCACGAGAGAGCTCCAGACCACTGTCCTGCTCGCTCACACACACACACACACACTTTATTGAGTATATCACTCCAATAAAACAAGACAACTAGCTTATGCAAGTGTCACATCACATTATAAATAACAATCTAACACAAGTACTCTATTTGGGCAAAATCTCCTTTCCATATTTTCAGAATTCTGGATAAAGACTATATTCTCATGCTATGCGCATGAGATTACCAGAATTCTATTTGAGCCCCTTTTTACTCTGTGTGACATTATTTCTTTTTCAACTATTACAAACCACTCTGTTTCTCTATACTTTTCACATAGTTCACTGTCCATCCAATTCACCTACTATCAATAAGGTGATGTCACTTTTTACTGAGAAAGCATTGAAACATAAATGCACTGGCAGCTTAAATCCTGTTAAATATAGTTGATAGCAACATCAGCTTAATAAATCGAACATGTATTACCAGTCAAGGGTCCTTTAACTCAAGGAGTGCCATTGTCTGGAGATTTTTTACTCTCCCCTTTTTTCTTTTCTAACTTATGTTTTTTTGTTGTCATTTTAAATTATGGCTTAGAAATGCATGTTCCCCTCTTACACCGCTTCACCTGGCCGATGTCTTGTGTTTGCACTGGCTGGTATAGGACGCTGGCCAGATAGGAGTCCACCAGGCTGGTGTAGTCGGACATGAGGGCATCTAGCAGCACCAGGCGCAGGGGCAGCAAGTGGATGACAGATAGAGCCATGAGCTTTAGCAGAGGATCAGGGCAGGGCCGCATGTACCACACCTCCCGGTCCTCCTGTCAATCACACCATAACAACCAATAGCAAACAGCACATGCTAGAGAGGGGTGGATTCACATTACCTTTGAAGAATGTGGTGATCCAGAACAATCACAAAGTGAAGCACTTTCATTTACTCCAATTCATATCAGTAGTGACACTTTTTAAGAAAGAATTTTACTCTACCCTTTAATAAGCTTGGTAAAACTTTTGAACATAGGTTTTACTATTAATAAGACATGTACTGATCTTGCCATTGATACCTTGGAGAGTTGTGACTTGATGTTCAGAGAGGAGAGGTGCGAGGCAGGCATGCCCAGATGGAGGCTCACCACTTCCTGCATGGTGCTAACACGATCGGGGAGGAGTCCACCTGTCTGTCTGTAGAAGTGCAAGAAATCCGCCACCTGTGAAAAATGAAATACACGTAAGAATGGCTAAGGATCACATCACATACACACCAGGGACAAGAGAAAGAAAAACAGATCCAAAAAAAGAGTTTGATGAAAGAGTTTACACTTGAAGAGAGGATGAAAGAGTTTATACTTGTATGCTAAGCTAGTATGCCAAGATAACACAAAAGCCACTCAAATGTTTTTGGAAGGACTGTGAGTGTCTACCTGCGTGTCAAAAACATTCATGAGCTTCACACCATATAGAACAATCAGGCAAGCAGCCAGCCTGCGACAATCATGGATAATCTAGGAGAAACAAAATCCTATTAATTGAATTATAAATGACTATGAATTCAAATGGTCACATCCTACATTCCTCTAGGCGGCCACACATATTGCAGGGCAATTCAGCACAGAAGATCTTTCAGACCGCGGTTAAGAGGGGGGGAAATACGATAATTTTACAAAACGCAACGTAGCACACATTGTAATGTTTGATATATCAAACAATCACATGTTGCCAAACCAGAGAGCATGTTTATTGACTGAGTCAGTTATGGGATAGTGAGAGTGCCTTAAATTTATGTTTGACCATGAGATAATTGAAAACCTCTCGACATATGCCCTGGCATTGTTCTTTTACAGCATTGATGGATATTTAGTTTATAGGAGTTACTTTCACTTCGCCTGTTGGCAACGATGTGTCACAGCTACTATTCTTCCCTCTCAGCTCGGCTCACCTGATTAAAACTATCTTGGAACTTTTTTGTTGCTCTTACACATATAATAATCTGTAACCTGCCAAGAACAACAAATATACACTATGTCATAATCTTTTCATAGGCTGTAGTAGGGATTCGGCCATTTCTTTTCACTTTTGCGAAAGCACATCTTCTCTTAGTCACATCTTCCAGTCTTCACATGTGCATGCAGCGAAGCAGAACTTCCTGCACCTTCAACTACAACTTGATTCTACCAGACTGTGACTCATTATTCATACGGCCATACGGACGCATGCATAGCCTATTGGCATTTCAGTACATCTTTTTTCTTTGCATTAACTTCTATTCTTTCTCCACCACCGCATCATATATTTTAGTGTATAAACAATGGCTCGGGTCATGGTGAAAATTATGTGTCACTACATATGTGACCTTACCTTCAGTATGCGATCGTTTGCAAGGATCTTTCTCAAGCCATTTTTGAAGGCAAGTGCTCCAAGTGCCAAAATATCAAAGAGGAAGACTCTATTCTTGGTGGCAATCTGTGGAGGGGGAAAACATACTTTAGAGACTACCTACCTAAACAGTTATACAATGAAGATAATGCAAGTATAATGACTGTGTAACCAAATTTAATGTCTCTGATGCTAATTAGTATTATATTATGTCCATTCAGTCATAATTTGAAGACATTTGTGTTAAAAAGGATAGCACAACCAAAGGGGCCAACTCACTCAGTTCAGTACCAGAAAGTGGCGTAATCATTTGAAAGAAATTCTTATTCTCAGGTAATCGAGACAAAAAATGAAAAGGTGTTATGAAAAGGTATCATTCCAAACTTTCACGACCTTTCACACTTCACCTACCTGAAGCCAGCACAGTCTCTCAAGATAAACCCCTCCAATGCCATCTGCTCCAACGCCAATGACTTTCTGCTGTTTAATCTCCATTATCTAGAAAAGTGCTTTCAATGCATTTAACACTGCAACCGCTAACAACTATTTTCTCATAGCTTGCCATCACTGAGAAAATCAGGCCTGCAGATTAAAAACTTAATTGAGCAGCTCTGTAAATTTGAGAGAACTGTAAGAGCTCAGCTCTATAAATTTGGACATGCACAGACAGCATGAACGGGACATGCAAGAGTGGGAGATGTTATGAGATTTAAAAGTATGCAACTTTAATTATGCTAAGAAAATAATAACATTATAGGCAACATACAGCTGGAAGAAACTTCTGATGGAATTCACTGACGACCACATAGTTGACATACTCATCATCATCTTTATCTGATGGAGAGAGACACATGACATGTTCTGCACATTACAAGATGCACTCACGTTTTCTTGCCAAGTAGTCAACAGCAGTGAGGTAGTGACAGTGACAAGTAGGCCAGCCTTTACACACTGTAAATTTACTTGCATCTAACGCTACTCACCTTGCAATATATTCAGTTTATATGGCTGATATTCGGCTATGGTAAGGTGTCCCTCTCCAGTGTCTGACTCCACATTGTTTCTGTAAGAAATATCCCCAAAATTGTCATATCATTATTCAGCTTCTAATGAATCAATAGTGAATAAAGCTAACAAGTATAGACTCACCCATTTTTGTGTTTTGTGGTACGAAGAAATTCCACTGCACACAGACAACAGGGACGGTTTTAATGACCAACTAACATTAGGCTACCTCCTAGTGGCTAGCGAGCTACCGTGCATACCAAAGCTTGCAAATCAATTTAAATGCTACCATTCAAAATTACTCAAATGTTAAGATGAATATAATTCTGTTATGACTACACCTGATGCATTCTATATTCTCACTTACCACCCAAAATTTCACGTCCGTGAAAGTGTCTTACTGCATGCTGTCTGCCACTTTTGACTGCCTTAACTGCAACATACCATTAGCATACGCTGAAGGTTAGCAGTAGCATCAGGATAGTCCTTAATTCTGCCAAAAAGCTTCCTTACAATGTAATAACTGGAGCTACTTCAAGAAAACATTATGATAACTGGCCACTGTTCATGCCCATCCATTTTAAAGTCAAAGAAAACGTCAATTAGCTAGTGTTACTGATAGCTAAACGAAATTACCATCCTCCAGGATCACGGTTTTGTTCAGGATACGCTGAACCACGCCGATGAAAGTCTCACCATTCGACTTTAATTTAAGACGCTTCCCTTTGAGCGACTGTAAAAACTGATAGTCTTCCAAAGAAGCCATTGCTCTCAACGTCAAAACTAGAGTTTGCTGCAGGGAAGCACGTGAAATCCTGTCCCCACCACACTTTCAGCAAAGAATATGAAGGTTACACCCCTAGCGGTCAAAGACGCAACATAAAGGCTAGTTAAATTAAATTAACTTTTTTTTTTTGCAGTTTCAGCAGTTTACAAAATTACAGTGTTGGATTGTAAAATTCTACTTTTTAGCATTTCAATGATCACAAAAGAATGCAAAAAATTGTATTGAATTTAAAAATGATATCAGCTCGATTCTAGGCCTATATTCAGCAAACTTGGCTGCTAGTAGCCCACGGGTCAGACAATGTGAAGCAGAGCAGAGAGCAAAGGATCTTTGCTCCAGTCCTTTCATGTCATAAATAATGGGCACTTCCCCAGTAATGACAATGATATTTTATGCGTTAAGCGTAAAATAAGTAAACGTCCATGTCTACATGGACTACTGAACTACAAAATGATGACAAGCTGATGACGCAGCCAAACTGGGCAACTAGCTGAATTATTCTGATCTCATTAGATCAGTGAACATTAGAGATCAGTGATCTGCTTCCACATGAGATAACGTTCGCGTTTTGTTTGTTCTTCTTTTACTGTCTATGGTTCTTTCCAACTAACGCCCTGATTGCAACGAGTCTTTTTCTTGGCAGTCCTAATGTGACGTCATTTTGTAACAACGTCATGGCTCTATGCCGTAGGATGCGCTTGAAATGGTTTTGGTTTATGCAAAACTAAACATCTCAGTGAGTCATAATCTGAGTATATCATCAGTAATCCAAAGATTATGGTGACGTATACAAGGGGAGGGTATGTTAGGTTCGTTTTTAGGGGCAAAAATTGTAGGCTGCTTGTAGTCTGCTAACTAACCTTTTGACCTCTTAGACATTTCTTCCCTTGATAGAAATCAAATCACTGACAAAACCACGACGGGGTGTGATAGAAATTGAGATGGAATTGGGAGTCTTGAATGGAAAGAATTAGTCACAAGACATGGCAGGCAGAACACTGGAATAATGGAGTCCAATGAGCACATTAGATCAGTCACTGCTCAAACAGGCCTGCTGCTGAGAGCAAGAGAAACTGTTCTGGGTGAATCCGTCAGATCTCAGACTGCCATTAAACTCAGAGACATGCATATGTGTCAGAAGTGTTGGGTTGGGAAGAGGGTGGAGCTAAGAAAACCAGTGATGAGAAAGGTAGACAGTACACAGAGAGAATGGACAACCAGAGGTGTTCAAACCAACGGGTTAACAAAGATAACGGTAAGGAGGCAGCAGGCACAAAGAGACTACAGGGAGGCCATATGGCAAACAGAGCTGCAGGAGAAAGATAGACAGATCACAGCTCTTAAGAAAGAGCAGGAGAAAGATAGACAGATCAGAGCTCTCAAGGAAGAGCAAGAGCGACTCTTACGTTTTCTCTGGAGAGAGAGACAGCAGCGCAGAAATGAGAGGAGATCTGTGGAGAGGGAGAGACAGAGAGACAGGACTGAATGGAGGAAGAGGATGGATGACTGCGAGAGACACATCCTGTCTGCAGTCTTGTCTCTAACAGAGATGAAACAGATTTCGGTGAGGGGACAGATGAACATGATTAGACAATGATTTAGGATCTTGTCTGGTGTAGGGGTTGATTCATCTGAAAGAAAAAAAAAAACTAGCGGGTGTTTTAATGTGTATTGATATACATAGACCTAAGGCCAATTTAGTGCACCACCGAATTAAACTAAACCATTAGAGTTCATTTATCACATGTTATTGCTGTTTTCACAGAATTGGTCTGCTGATCCTCAGGGTCAATGTTTAAGTACTAGAAAAGGTCACAGGGAACTTCAAAGACATTACACTGGACAGACCGAGCAAAGACGTCCGATCTGGAGGCGGTGGGAGAGAGGTTGTAACTTGAGAGGACAAAATTACTCACATATGAAAGAGTCCACTTCATTAACACCAGCTATGATAAAGGACATGATAAAAGCTTGCAAGCAGGAAGCACTTAGAGTACAATGGATGGACAAAAGAAGACTGAACGAGAGCAAAGTTGAAAAAGCTGAGCAAAGCAAAGATGGTGTCAAGAACGGGAGGAAGACATGGCGTCTGTTAGGGTTTTGTTGGTTTGGCATCACAAGAGAAATCCAGGATGAGTAAAAGGGGATGTGTACTGTGTATATGTGCAATTCAGACTGTTAGGCAAAAATAAGCAACTACTGATTAAATTAATGAACACCAGTTTTGTTCTTAAACGAGGCTCCTTAAAACAGGAGATACTGCTGCCTTGCATATATCCTTAGATGTTAATATTAATGTTAATGAAGAAGGAGTTATGAGGTACTTTGTACCACTGGAAACACACAATTTATTCATATTTCTAAAAGTTATGGAAATGTTACTTCCTTGCCATGTGTTTGAATGACACTGTGGCACTGTTTAAGGTTCAGACCTGGGCAGTATTATAAAAAAAATATTGTATGTCTTCAAGGCACAAGTCCTATTATATGTACTTGGGGGGCACTGAAGAGGTAGTATTAGCATTGGCCAAAAACATCACAAATACTTGAAGCACTAGAAGTGAAGTCAATGTACCTGAAAGTGTAAACGCAGTACATCAATAAAGACAAAAGTGAGCTGGGGTAGATAGTTTTTTTATGTTTTCTTACAAAAAATAAACAAAATAAACAAAGTAACTCACAACATAACACCATATAAATTACTAAGACAAACACAATAAACTTTAAATACAGCTCTCTTTACTTCATTTTGATATTTTAACCATAAAAAATAAAAACTTACACTGGAAGTCAAATTACCTTTCACAAGTATCCACTGGACAATTATCCACTAATCGACAAGTATCCAGTCCATTGCATTAAAACACAGTGGCATATTCCCATGCACGATCTAAACTCCCTTTGGCATATTCCACCCTCTGCTGGTCATGACCAATTATTGCAGTTGCTCAGGTTGGCAAAATTTACATTGGGGTTGGGTGAAGGAAGAAAACAAACTTTATATATTTACCAAGATCAAGGTTCTTACCCGTGATCTTCTGTTTACAACACGTTCATGTATGATGTTGTATCAGTGCCATAAGAATATACTAACTTGTTATCTTTAAGACTAAAACAAAGAGTAATGGTTATCACTTTCCACTCAATTTCGATGAAATATTATTCAAAAAACAAAAATGACAATATCACAGCTTTCTTTTTTGCCCAAGAGAAATAAAACCACAGAAAAAATGAGGGTATAAATATTCACTCATTCTCCAGACACAGAGATGTGCATGAGCTGCTGGGTTCTTCCATGCAGTCACAAAATAAAAAATTTCACCATAATTATTAATTTTTCAATGGTGGAAGTGAAATATGACATATTCCTTACAAAACTAACTCCATGTGATGTTCAGTGATGACATGACGACTAAGCTCAAAATATGGGTTATATAGTATGGAGAAAGTCAATCTGTGTAATCTGTTGAACACGAAGTTTCCTCTCTGAACAATCCTAGCAAACAATAAACTGTAAACTTTATTCAAAGAAAATGAATAAAGTTCTTCAAACAGCTATTGCTGGACTGATTCATCGCTTTTCAGTTTGGAGGAAAAAAAGACATCATTTTCATATACTGGCGTACACGTCTAAAATGAGCACTGAAAAATAACTTCAGAATCTTACAGGTCAGTGCTGTAATAAAATGAAAACAGCGCAGCAGACTTATCCATTGCATCAAGCCCAGCAGAAAGTTCTCCTACTGAATGTGGGGTGGAGGCGCATTCTGGAACACGTGCAAGTTCTGAGTTCTGTGATCTGAGTTCTGAATTGGCTTGGAGGAGATCTGATCCTAAGATGCTTCCCTCAGTCTAGATGCATACGATTGAATGCAGCTGCTGCTATGTCTGCATGTCTGACTGAGCCCAGCAGACCATTCAAAATAATAATACATTTCCAACAGTCACAGTGGTGAGAATTCTCTAGCATTAAAAGCAGTGCAGTGGAAATGTGGTTTTCCCTTTATACTGTGAAAATAAAAAACAAGTAAACAAACAAACAAAACACATACACACACAGATAGGTATAAGACAAATATATATCACACATGTTTACCATGAGTACTATACCAGTAGAACAAGGCAAAAATATGCATAATGTCATGGGAAATGCGAAGTTGGAGGTGACATTGACAGGGGTAACGTCCCAGCCAAGAACTCCGTCAAGTTCACTTAACCCTTTCTGTCAGTTGTCTTCTGTATCGCTGTGAGCTCAACAGTCTGTGAGTGAACACTCTCAACACCCTGTGTCCCATGTCATGGTCAAACAGACCAACAGGTAACATTACTAAAAAACAAAAACAACGCAAACAGAATAAGCAAAATCAAAACAAAACAATATAATCAAGCAGTCCTCTTTCATTGTGTGTGTGTGTGTGTGTGTGTGTTTGTGTGTGTAATAAGTCTTTTGGTTTGAGGTCACACTAAATGCTGATCTGTACCTGACCTCTTTGCCCTGCTGTGGAGCATCCCCATTTCTGCCCCACAATAATCTCTGGCCATGGTTCTTCCCTATGCCCCACTAAAGACCTATAGCAGCTCCAGTCCCTTCCCTAACGCCCCACTGAGGACCTACAGCAGCTCCAGTCCCTTCCCTAACGCCCCACTGCGGACCTACAGCATCTTCAGTCTCTTGACCTGCTGCAGCTCCAGTCCCTTCCCAAAGGGGTCGTGTCAGTGTGTTTCTCTCCAGTCTAACCCTTGGATCACAAATAACAGTTTGTTTTAAATTGTCCGTGTACTTTATTCTCCACTAAGACTTCCTCTCCTCAGGGACTTCTCAAGGATGTGGCTGAGAGGCTCAACTCCACATAAATGGTGTCTCTCTCCTTCTCCGTGCAGCAGACTGGGATGGCAACAGAAGGTGGGATATCGGGTATAAAAGATGAGGGTTTAAAAAAAAAAGGTGGCAGGAAAATGGAGAACAGATTGCAGCTGAAGCCCTTGCCCTTCACAGTGTGCTATGAGCACATTCCAGTCCATTTTGTAACTGACTAAGAATGCAAGAAATCCTGTGGCCCATCCATTGCTTGTCCCACTAGAGTAGATGGTTCTAGTTCTAGTTTGAAGGCATTGCGACGTGTTGAATGTTCAAGATGAGGTGCATAGTTTAGGATTGTGTTGAAAAAAGCACAAGCCCACACAAAGAGTCTGCTGAGCGCTTTAGGGCAGAGATACAAGGCAGCACAGGACAACTACGGTTACAGAACTCGGGTATGAGCGTCTACTGCCTACTTGGCCCAACCACAGGCAAAAATGACCACGGCTTATCCGGCACCTAGAAAGCTAGCCTAATCAACTGTGATCCAAGTAATCCAAAGAAGGACAACAAACATTGGCATTCCCACCAGAGATTCTGCAAGCCTGGTATTGGTTACAGCATGTTCTTGGCGTGATGGTAACACACTGATCTTCCACACTGATGACCAGACAAAGCTTGCAAGAGTGCAATGAGAAAAGCCAGTTGTCATCCTAATTCCTATTCAGTCGTATTCAGGCAGATGCTAAGGTAAACTGCTGGGGGTTTGGCCAAGACTAAGATGTGGTCCAGAGCTTTGCTGCTCCGATGTTGGGAAAAGCAGATGTACAGGCAAAACCAGGCAAATCTGCAGGAGGTGAGCCAGCAACCATTATGCTGAAGTGGTGATGGTGATGCTGTTGAGACCCAGATGAGGAGGAGGAGGAGTGAGGGAGGGGAGTCGTCAGGAGGTGATGCAGCAGGCATTACGCTGAAGTGGTGATGGTGATGATAGCGTTGAGACCCGGATGACGAGGAAGGGAGGGGAGTCATCAGCACTCGAGAGGAAACAGGAAGCAGCGTCGGCAGTCCACGGCTTTGGGGCTGGGCGGCTGCACTCGTTTCCGCCGCAGCTCCTCACGACCCAGGGAGCTGCTCAGCCGAGAGTAGGCTGTCTTGTACTTCTTATCGAACGCCGCTGCACACACAGACACACACACAAGGGACCAAATCATCAGCCATGTCAATCCAAGTCTTTACATTACCCAGTTGTGATACTTATAAAAATCAAAGGGCATTTCCAAGTAAACATCTCCAAACCACCAAAGCCCTGTTTACGCATATGTAAGAATGATCAAGGCAGTTATAAGTCTACAAGAACTGGTGATGTAAGGACTTTTAATGTGAAAACTAATGAAGGACAAATTTGCTCATGTTAATGGTACAACAACAACAATAAATCACTGTCGCCTGTAATTTGGCAGGTCACTTTATCTACTCTTTATTTTTCTCTCTTGCTAGCACACTGTTTCATCTGCTGTGTCCCTGTGCCAAGCCCACCCACTTATGTTCACTGTACATAAGTGTACAAATGTACATTCACTGTATGGCAACTCACCCACGTGATCCTTTCCCATGGCAGCCAGGGTCAAGAACAGGATCTCTCTGTACAAACTCCTAAATGCAAACACATATGGTCATCAGACACCACACTCCATTCGTGGTTTAATAGTAACTTCAATGCTTCTGCTTTCAAATTTTGGACTGAATCTTCTAAAATGTTCAACTTTGTAGCTAATTCAGACAACAAATAAGTTATCTAAATAAATGGACAGAATGTCTGTGTTTTAACGTTGCATAAGCACTTGCGCTTGTTGCATAAGCACGTGTGTGTGTGTGTGTGTGTGTGTGTGTGTGTGTGTGTGAGGAAGCGAGAGTGTTGTGGCATCAATGGAAACTTCTCCCCCGCCGCTGATGGGAATGAGTGAGTCACACAAGACAATATTCAGTCATGTGCCCCGCTCACCTCTGGATTCGAGGGTTGCCTGGTTGCTTAGCGATGGTATCCAGGAAGAGGGTGACCGCTTTGTGTACCTCGTTCATGCCGACCCAGCGCAGCACTTCCTCCAGGAAGCTCAGGGTGAAGGGGTGGTTGTGCCGCCGCCAGCTGTGATTCCGCAGCATGCGCACACCGCCTAGAAAGAGAGGGATAGAGAAAGAAGGAGAAAAAAAGGATGATAAATAGAGGAAAAGGTCAAACAGATGCAGATGAAGCACACATTGAAAAGGGTAAAAGCTGCTTCTGTTTCAGTAATCAGAACTGTGCTGAAATCTATGCATGCTCAGGTTAGATAATATTTCTTCTCTATCTGCTACTCTCCTGGCAGTTAACACTTCAGAAAGGATGAATGAGGTGAATTATCACTCTATAGCCACATATATGTCTCATTAACAGTGAATGAATTGGACATTTTACAGTGTAGCCATAGCATAATTTACAATGCTGTCACACAGATAGGAGACATGGTAGTGAATGAGCTGGACTCTTACTGTGTATTCTCCAGAGGACGTAGAGCGGAGGCCAGAAGTCAGTGTCAGGCGTCAGTGTGTCCCAGAGAAGCCTCACACGCACTGCAGGGTTCTCTGTGCTCTACAACAAACACCCAGGCCAGGCTGTTAACACTCTCACCTGTCACTCATCATCGACCAATCAAACACGAGGCTCGACATCAGGCGTCTTTCTCAAGACATCTTGACATCAAGACATCTTGCCAGCTCCCGGCAGCACAATGCTGCACAGAGCCAGCTATAAATAACTCATTAATTAGCATAGCTGTTCATTTGTACACTCCTGCTGAATGTATTCCTCCATTGCAGACTTAAGGGAGATGTCAAGTAGACCATAATGAGGTTACCAAGTTACCAAGCAAATGTATCCATTCATCCATCTCCCCATTTATCTATCCATCCATCCATCTCTCAGTATTACTTTTCATGACGGTGTCCATGACGTGTGTGTGTGTGTGTGTGTGTGTGTGTGTGTGTACGAGTGTACCTGAGTAAAGTGTGCAGCGAGCTGTGAGGAGCGGATGAGCTGCAGCAGATTGCTGGGCAGCCCCAGGCGCTGAAAGTACCAGACCAGGTTCCAGAAGATGATGGAGTGGCTGTCGAGGAGCTGGGGCTGGGAGAGCACCGCCTCACCCTCGTTCTCCAGAAGACTCTCCAACTCCTTGCGCAGGACCAGCGGGCTCAGGTAGGCCACTGTCACCAGCGGAGGTCCGTTCACACACGACGAGCCCTAGGAAGAGGGTGATGGGGATATTAAATCAAGTAACACGACTAGCATTTAGCAGACACTTTGGCAGACATAGACTTGCAACATGGAGTGAGGGAATCAAACTCAGATCTGCCGATTATCAATCAATGGCCTTACCACTGCTCTAGCATTTATATACTATTATATACTAACATATACTAGTACTGGCCCAACTAGATCAACCAGATTTTCATTTGTCACACATTTGTCATCCTCCTGTCATACTGTAACTGGACAGCAACTGAACTTCACCTTTTAAAAATCTGCATTATGTTCATTGCATACCTAGAGGAAACCTTACATTGTCTTATAATTGTAATTATCAGTCAGAATGTGATTGAAGCCCACTGCTTTTGTAAGCGCACAGTCATGCTGTTAAGATGTGCGTTAACTGTGTCATACTGTTAAGCTGTGTGTTAACTGTGCACAAACTAAGCTGGGCCTTACGCTGGTGTTGTTGCTGCTGCTCTCTGAGTAGCCACTGGTCTCTGAGCTGGAGTCATCACTCAGGCCATTGTGCAGCGGGCACTCTGAGCTCTCCTGGCCACCAGGGGGCCTCATGGCGCTCTCCACCTCATCCTCTGCATTCAGGGTGCTTCGCTCTGAGCTGGAGAGTAAACAACTGTTGTTACACACAGAAACCTACAACACTCTTCTGTCTTCTGGTTGTTTATATGTCTTCTAGACATTTATGGGGACTGAGCTGTTATTTTATGCTCAAATTACACTTTTAAAGTTGATAAGAGTATCTTGTGTGTAACTGTCTAACTGCTTGGCTATTTGCCCTTGATTCAACACATACACTGAGGGTCTTGTTCTCAATAGGGTTGACCTATGCAGGTGGTTGTAGAAGTCGCCGGGTGGTTAAGGAGTTGAGACGACTTATCAGTAAAGAGTTAAAAGGATTAGAAAAAGAGCTGAGAGAGAGAGAGACCTGCTTCGCTGGGTGCCACCCTGCACAGAGGAAATGGAAAGTTATGTTTTTCAAAGTGATCTCTGTTCTTCAGCTCTTTTCAATACTCATTTCAAGGAGGCTAAATGAGTCACCAGGCTGCCGCAGAACATAAGCATGAAGCGGAAGTCTGACCACAAAAACAGAGCTGATCGGCAGGTGTGGTCCAACAGCATTGTCTCCAGGGCATGACTTGTTGGAAGTTAGAAACACCAAATCTGGCCCACTACTCCTCCTTCACGCTTCACACTTCACAGAACGCTTCCTTAAGGATGTGTTGGGCCAAAGCAATGGCACTCTTCATCATTTAGGCAGTGCACCAGATTTTTGTGTTTTTGTCTGATCTTCTCAGCAGTCTTCTTGGCAAACTTTTTCAATGTTCAGATGACTGTTCATAAGACATTTTTTTGTGTGCATTATAGTGTGAATTATAACTGAACCACAAA
This sequence comes from Tenualosa thibaudeaui, assembly GCA_027481765.1. NCBI lineage: Eukaryota > Metazoa > Chordata > Actinopteri > Clupeiformes > Clupeidae > Tenualosa > Tenualosa thibaudeaui. The sequence continues at coordinate 7,372,848 of JAIFZK010000015.1, read as the reverse complement.
AAAACACATGTGCATATGTGTGCATACATGTGTACCCTGTGCAATTTGTAATTATAATTCATAATTTTTCTGACTCATGATGGGAGATTGCTCTTGTGCTCTGCTGAAATGAAAGCACATATTTTAAGTTCTTTACCTACATTTCCATACTTTTCAAGTCTATAAAAACTACTATACAATTCCTAACTTTTCCAAATTTTAAAGTCATGCGTAAGCCCCATAGATTACCTGCTGACAGGGCCCAGGTCGCAGATCTCGGCATTAAGCAGCGGTACGAAGGTGGCCGAGCAGAACGGACAGCTGGAGTTGAGGTTGGAGTCGTCGGATGTCCAGCCAGCCATGATCTCCTCATCATAGACTAGCGAGTTGCAGCTCCGGCATAGAGAGCAACTTGACATCAACACCTGCGGGAAGACATGGCATGCGCATGGAGGCAACACTGTTAGGAACGCACTACGCCAAGCTGCTGCCATCTTGAACGAACAAAGTTGAATTGCCTAGTGTACTATGGGGACGAGACTCATTCACTCATTCACTTGTGAATGCAGGCTGATCACTCACGACTGCCATTTTTGACATTTTTGAGGGCTTAAGCAATGCAACTAACGTGTCCTAAAAAAGTATCTAGAGTTGTAATAAAATTTCTTTAAAGAATATGGCAAAGCATTCTGAGTGTACTTAAAACATACCTTTAATACATTAAGTTGTTCCAAAATAGTACAGCACATACTTAAACTAAAAACACTAATAAACACACAAAAAAAGCCCTGTTCTTTCGCACTTTTGAAAGAGCTCTTTTCTACACTTCTTTTCGACCTGGGTTCATATGTGCTTACCTCCAGTCCTGCTCCCTCTGGCGTGGGGTCCCAGGATTTCCTCAGTGGGAAACTCAGACCAGATGGCTCCGTCAGGTCAATTTCACTTCCGACTGACAGTGAACTCTGTTAGAGAAAAGGAAATGGCTATTAAGTGTCTGTCACCTCCATGCAACAGTGAGTAAATATTTACATAGTAGCGGACGCATATCTAACCAACTGTCTAAGCTTAACCGACAGCATGTGTGTGAGGACAAATGAGGAACTAACAGATAGGGAATACAAAATAAACATGATAAAGAGAGACAATCATTAATTAAATTAACAACCGTCTTTACAGACACACACACACACAAAAAGTACCTCAGAGGTGGCATTGCCAAGCCCTGTCAACGCCTTAGCCCTGAGTAGTGTCTCAGTGACCTGTGCCTTGCGGGCCTGCCTGCGCTCGGCCGCCCTGTTGCCTGGTCTGGAGCCGCTGCCCCCACCGCCAGGTCGCCGCTCGTCCACACTGGCCGCCCGCCGCACAAACGCCCGATGGCGTGTGGGCGTCAGCAGCTGCTGCAGCTTTCCTGCCAGGCCCCGGCTTGGCGACGCCACGTGGTTGTAGTTCTCGTCAAGTGTCTTTCTGCTCAAGCTTTCTCTAGCGTCCGTCGACCTGGCAGAGGGAGGGGACAATGAAGAGATATTTAAAATAGCTGCAATTGATCAGCTACGCATTCAAGTAAAAAAATAATGTATGTTTATGTGTATTTTGATTCAGGGCCTTGATAGCATTTCCGGTGTAGTAGTTCACGACTCAACATTTATGATTTACATTTCCTGGCAGTTAGCATCTTGAGTTGTGGATCTGCCCAAAGTTTCTTCCTAGACTAACTACCATTATTATTTAATTGAATTGAATTGAATTGAATGTATTAGTTTGCTTTTTGTCATTTTTTTTCATTTGAACAGACACGCTTTAGACAATGAACACATATAAACCACATAAGCCAAAAACAACATTATGGCCTTCTATCTTACACAGGAATACTGCTCATGATGATAAAACTTGGTCGGAGTGAGGCAAGTTCAGTCCCACTCACCTGCTCTCCCTCTCCCCCGGCTGGCACCTGCAGTCTGGGTCGGTCTCGGGCGTCTCGGCGCAGTCCTTATAGAAGGTGGACAGACACACCTGGCTGCGCCGCACCAGAACCCCAGATGGGGGCAGCCCTGCGGGGGCCTCTGGAGGTCCGGCAGGAGGTTTGCTGGCAGTGGCGTCATCCGCAGCGCTGCCTGCATTCCGTAGCAGAGCTTTCTTGGACAACTTGACCTCTGCTGGGAACAGGAAGGTCACAGTCAGTCGAGATCAAAGAGAGGTGGCATGTATGTAAGCATGCCATTGGCTGAATCATAGTATCCTCCCTAACCCTAAGCCTTGAACCCTTGAAGATGGAAATAGTATGATTCAGACAATCACAAAGTCAATTTATGTCCGTTAAGTTGGGTTAAAGCCTTAGGACTAGGGGAGGGGGGCAGACTGGGTTGTACAGTGTGTGTGTGTGTGTGCCATTGTCTGTGTGGTATGGAACAGTATGGCTCACTGGATTAGGTTGGCCATGTGGTGTAACCCAAGACTGTGTGGGGTGTGCTCGGCAGGGCAGTGTGGCTTGTGCTACTCACGGTCAGTGGAGGAGCGCATGCTGCTCAGGCTGTTGCTCTTAGTGAGCAAGCTGGTCAGCGATTCATGACTGGAGCTTTCACTCAAGCCACTCCAGCTTGACTGACGAACCAGAGCAGATTGGGGACGGTGCTTAGAGAGGATGACATCTGAGGGGGAAAAAGAAGAGAAAAAATTGAAAAAGATATAATTCCAACTTGCTGTCAACCTCACAAGTCAATACTCTGTATGATTTACATGAACATTTTTATGAGCGAATACGATATAAATGCATGCTTATGAGGAGGACATTTCATGATTAATATTGTATAACTTCAAACGAGACTGTGTCCCACCTGATCTGGAGCTCACAGAGTCGCTCTTCTGCCGGTGTTTGATTGGCTGTCTGAACTGAGCCACTGCCATTAACACGTTACGTAACTTTGCCCAGCGCAGGCGGCCTCCCTGATTGGTGGAGGGCCACTTGCTCTCCAAGACAGCCTGAAAAATTCACAAGCCTTTTGTTTTAAACAACATTTGCCACTTCACTTTCCCATTGTAATCCTCAGAGAAACATAATGTGCCTGTATGTACTTGCATCTGCCTCTAAGTCTTGTTTACCATATCATTGTTTTCATATAACCTTTACTTAGAACAACCTGATTGAAAGCTCTGTAAAGACACTCACCTTGTTGTAGTAGCCATAGGTGATGGTGTTGGGTGTTATGCCAGCCTTCTTCATCTCCAGGAGCACCCGCACTGCCAGCACAGGTTGACCATACTGTCCACACAGCTGCATCAGGATCCGATAACACACCTGAAACAAACAGCACAACCACGACAGGTTATTACTGGTTATCACTGATTATTGATCATCACTACTCATAAAATTACACTAATCATTTAATGTACAATTAACATTATAATCTTGTCAGATTATATTTAGTCTATTACTAATATTGGCTATATGACTTTTAACTGTTAAATTACTGTAATGACTTGTTAAAGTTTACTGTTAGTTGATCAGACGTAAAAACAAAAATAATCATAAACATAATGGACAACTTATCAGAGGTCATAAAAGCTGGGTGCTGAAAGAGAATGCTCATTAAAAGGTGTTATGTTTTAATTAAAGAGTGTCAATTTTATTGAACCTCCTGGACACAGCAAAACTTGGCATGGCTGCTGAGCATGATGGGAAGGCAGAGTCGTCCTCCAGTCTCACCTCGTCTGGCAGCACCACCTTCCGTGTCTCCATGTGCTTGAGGACCTCGTAGGCAGTGTGCAAAGCGCGCACCTTGGTGCTCTCTGCCCGCACAAAGGTGGGCAGGTAGATGAACCAGAGGCCGTAGCAGTGGCCCAGCAGGCACTTGGACCACATGTCAGGCACCGAGGCGTACTTCTGCGCGCGCTTCTGGGCCAGCTTGATCTCCTACGGAACAGGATCAGAGAGAAAATACAGCATATAACTACACAGCAAGACAAAACACTAGGAGCGCACCCTGGCGCATCAGTGCAGTGTCTGGGCCTTGTTGGACAGACAATGTCGGTTTGAAACCACAGCGTATATGACATGACACAAGTCATTTCAGTCCTGCATTTTTGAGATTTCAATAGTAACACCAAAAAGGTGAGAAAAAGAGAGAGAAGTAGACACAGACGGGGCTAAAAGAGAGAAAGGCAGGAAGAGTCTGCACCTGTTTGGTGCGGCGTGGTGCAGGGCTGCTGGGTGCACTGCCCTTGGTTGGGACACGCAGCTGGTCCTGCGGCCTGTCAAACAGCTCAGCCTGCAGGATGGGGAACGTCTCATAGCTGCAACAGACGGAGAAGGGTGGATTTTAGAGAGCTCAGATGACTATATATTTTTTATATTTTATATAGATGACAAAGTATATAGCGAAGGCTATTCAAAAATGTAGCGACATTTCAAAAACTGACATAAAAATAGTTTCTGATTTTAATTCCTCATTTCATTTTGCATGAATGAGGGCTGTTGCAGTTACACAAAAGATTCTTTAGGTCACCATCACTGGCTACATATGGGTACAGTCTGACCATATGACATCAAATTGACATCAGTGACATCAAGTTATAACCAATTAGCAAAACAGACCTGATGGTTGTCACTGATATCATCACCAATGATCATCAACAGCTTAAAGCTATAGCATAGGGTGCTAATCCTGCTATTCCAGAACACTACCTGTACTGGGCTGGGCATTCAGAACCATCTGCCTCCTGAGGCTCCTCTGGGGGCATGATGAAGACTGTGTGTTCTCCGCTGTGGGTCTCATCCAGGTCCACCAGATGCACCTCCTCTGGCTTCTCCACATCCACCTGAGACAGAGAGAGAAAGTCAGTCAGTCATAATGAATGAGCACTGTGTGTACAGGCTGCAGGGCAGACAGACAAGGAATGAACAAACTTGCACACCAAACACTGTCAATAGAATTACATATACTTAGTTTAATAAAGTGAAAATATGCTAACTAGGGTGCAGAACTTTTTAAATCTCAGACTGTAAACACTGCAGGGAGGACAGACCATAGCGAGAGAAATGTACAGCAACACACATTTATTTTCACTTCTACATTTTTCACTTCTATTCACACTTCTGCCAATGAATTTCTCATTCCATGCATACACATGGATATGCAGGTTTGAAAGAACACAAAAAGTTTAATGACCTTTTGTACACACTCGTCGAAGAACTCTAGGGAGGCGTGGCGGTCGCTGACGAATGAGCACTCCTCAATAAACTGGGTGAACATCTGGGTCCTGGTCAGCTGGTTATAAAACTTCTGCTGGGTGCGGTCTCGAGACTTCAGAAACCCTACACAATACAAAACCAAGATCCGTAGTTAAGACTCCAGGCCTACATTCAGCTAAATATAAAAAGTCACCCCACCCATACACATCCACCCTCTTTCACTCACCCTGCAGGTTGAAGAGGGAGCTGCAGTCAGTGGTGCGGTCGGAGGGGGCCTGTGTGATGGGTAGCAGGTAGGTCCGGTAGCCTTTGAGCAGGCAGCTCATGAAGCGCAGGAAGGCCTCCTGGATCTCCAGCTCCAGCTGCTTCTGCCGCCCATAGATCAGGTCGTAGTCCGTCAGCAGGAACTCCAGTGTTGCCTCCTCCTGGCCTGGAGTGCAGACTGGAAAACACAACCAGGGCCACACGATACATAGCAAACTATTTATTTTGATTTGTAAAGTGTGCTTTGTTGTTTGCAAAGGTGCAGCAGAGAGGAGCACTAGTTGTTATTTTTTCTTTTCTTTTTCTTAGCCTGATTAAACAGATAAATGTAGATTTCTTTTGAACTCTGCCATCTTATCGTTCATCTGTAAGGTGGGTATACTGCTTACTGCCTTTTTCATATGCCGTGGTCTTGTTTACACACTTCTGTAAATAGGACAGCTCCTCTCACACACCCCACCAAACACGAGAAAACTACATCAAAAGCCCGTTGCAAATTGTTGCACAATGTTGTGAAACAAACATGTCGCTCAATCAGGAAACCGTAGCAAAACAAAGCAACGCATTGCACCGTTGAACTCAGCCCTGGGGTGTGACAGCTGTTTGATGGTGTTGGGAGTGTTTGAAAGGTGCTGAATACATAAACCTGCAATACTTTTCAGTAGTGCATTGTATGCATATTTCTCCAGGTTTCTAACTAGTTATTTTAGAAAGTTCTGAATAAGAGCAGTGATGGAGCAGGGTGAAGCTCGAGAAGTGTCTGCACCCTATGTTCAGATGGGAAGACAAATTAATCCATATTCCAAACGGACACACTCACTCTTCTCTAAAGTCTTGTTCAGGTTGGTGAGAGAGTTCAGCAACATCTTGCCATGTTTCCTGGGAAGTGATCTCCACGACAGCGGCTTTTTATCTTCTGATCTGCAGACAGAGAATGAACATTTTCACCTCGACCGACACGATAAACCAGTCAAATGGCAACTCGGTTCTGGGAGCCGGTGAGAAACTTTACTCTCAGCCAGTGGCAAAGAGGCTGAGATGACACAAAAAGAGGCACACGGGTCAGAAATGCCAGGTTCATTTATCATTCATTTCAATAAATCATTAATTTATTCCCTGATATACAGTAGGAGTGAATGTGTGATGAGTGGCCATGTAATGCGAGGAGATTTCAGGCAAAAAAATGAACTTTTGAGGCTACAAAGAGGAGAAAAGTGAAGAGGTTTCCATGTGTATCCAGCTTCACTGCGCCTGAGGCGGCCCTCACTCCCCACAGGAAACACATGGCAGAGTCTAGCACAGTTGGCTCCCTGACCTGGGGGCTGTGTGTGTGTGTGTGTGTTAAGGGTAATGGTGGCACACTTACTGGAACATGGTGTTGGTGTCCAGATCTACACACAACACATCAGAGGGGGGGTCGTGGAGGTCAAAGTAGCTGGAATGCACTCCCGCGATGAAAGGCATGGGGGCGTAGAGCACTTCGGCCAGACGCAGCGGGCATAGAGGGATGTATGGGCAGGGCCAGCGCAGAGGGAAAGTCATCTGTGAAGAACACAGGGAGACAGACAGAGACAGAGACCAAGAGAGAAAAGAGAGAGAGGTAGAGAGAGGGGGAGGAAGATGAGAAAAAAAAGAGGAGGGAGAGTGTGTTAGGGCAAAGCAGTATAAGATGAATGGGTAGGGAGAGAGGGGTAGAGAGTGAGGGATGTAGGGAGGAGTAGGAAAGCAGGGAAAGAAACATGATAAGAGGAAGGAGGAGCGAGACAAAAAAGACTTAAAGGTATGTGTAGAATGAAAGGTATTAAACTGTGTGTGTGAATGAGAGCAGACATGGGATGCAATGGGATGGTGTGTGTGTGGGTGTGTGTGTGGGTGTGGGGGGAGGCACACAGACTAAAAGGGAAAAACTACATGACTACATGCAAGAAGAGTCTCTTGCTTAGACTGGCAAAAAATGAAAAAGGGTGTCATGTCCTACAAAAAGAAAGCCCAGGAGATCATGCTACTTGTGTAGGACAAGATATTATTTTAAGCCGCCCAAAATCATCAGTTTAAGTGAGTCTACACACTCTGAGCAAGTACTGCTTGCAATTTCATTACTCCTTCTGAACAAATAACTGACTAATGGGATCAACATAATTAATGAAGGAAATGAAAATCAAATGAAAAACATCTTTTTTCCTGGTAATTTATAGAAGTCACAAAAGCTAAACTAACTCTCAAGATAACGATAATCCAAAATTAATCAAATGTATAATATGAATAAGCATTATTGATCTCAAGTCAAGTGTAACTCAAGTAAATTCACTTCAAGAGAAACAGCAAGAGATGTGTGCAACTGCATGTGACTGTGTTCTTAAAATGTCATGCTACCTGCACACACTTTTTTAACTGATCGGTATACTAGCATGGCATGTGCACCTGGGTACTTCAGAAACAGTCTGTCTACATGTGGTTATATCAGAGAGACATGCATGAGAGTGCTGGCACCCACCGACACCAGGGCCTCGGCAACGGAGGTGAGCACGTCTGGCCGCAGCGAGTGCAGGAGCAGCTTGTGCTCGGTCAACACAGCCAGCAACAGCGTGCAGGCGTTCTCAGGGCCCAGATTCTGCAGCAGCTTCAGGAAACTGGCACCACTGGTGGGCAAATACAGGAAACGCAGACTGAGTATCACAGGCATAATTTAAGATATGTGTACTATCTGTGTGAATCACAGATTGACTCAAACAGATTTTACAGGAAATAACAAGGAAAGCGCAGGTTCTGATTTAGCTACACTAGCCAGATTTCCATTTCAATATATTCACATCTTATATTTGCAAGAATGAAAATGGACATTAGGCTAACAAAAGGACGTGTTCTGACAACAAACAGTAAAAAACCAATGTAATGTCGCTAGGACATCTGTGGATATAAATGTGATCAACTATTCGCATCAAGAGTTAAATCATAATTTAACTACATTTAAATTAGGGGACTTGATTCTGAATGAGTATTTTTTATTAGCATAACTTAAATTATCATTAAAAAGTTGGATGGAAATCCGTCTACTGAACCTGTAACAGGGACGCTACACCTAATATGTTACCAATGCGTCAAGTCAAAGCCGCATTTGGCGTGAGAATTAGCTTCCACTGTAATCCATGGAACTGGCTACACCAGACGCACCAGCGCAGTGGAGATTCAGACAGACAACAGACAAATGTTCTAAATGTATTCTGGAGTGGCTTGACTTCACGCTTCCATAATGTATCCGGTGTAGCCGTAGGGTAAGGATCTGTTCATGTCATTAGTACCACCTGTGCTTGCTTTGCTATTTCCTGTCAATTATTCTGCTCCACTGCCACATAACAACGTTGGTGGTAGCTGCTGTTACAGAGGCAGCCCATCAACAGAAAAAAACAAGTAAATAAATAAACTACACAGATTGACCAGTAATGTGTTTGTGATTACGTATCAGAATGCCATAAACTGACATAAAGGTCATGGTCTTAGGTCACATGGCTTAAATAATATGTTCTTAATATCACAAGATGGCGAATAACAATCATACAGACAAGAAAAGGAGACAGAATGGAGAAATGAGAGTGAAACTGAAGTACTAAAAAAACGACTCCTACAACAGTTAGTTCGAATTTCCACCTCTATTCACAGGCGCTAAGGGAACTATAATGAATTGAGGTGGATTACGCAGTTCCTAAAAAGAGTTCAGTCAGAGGATAAAAGTACAGCCATCTAGTGAGGATTTAACCCTGGTCACCTCAGAACTCTCCAAAACAAGTGAAAGTGTGCATGTGTGTGAGAGAGAGACAGAAAAAGACTACGAAAGAAAGAGAGAGAGAGGAAATAAATCAGAAGTGAGAGCTGTGAATGAGTGTGACAATGGCAGTGGGTGTCTTACCTGAGAGGGAGAGGAGATGAGACTGGTTGGCACAGAAGAAGGTTGTCATAAGGGGACAGCTGCAAGAAGGGAAACCCAGTTAACATGCTGTCAGTAAAGAGAAGACCATATGAAGAAGTGGATAGTTTTGTGTTCTATAATTGAAAGGATGATCGCATGCAAATCAACATTGAATCTATGCCATGCTTCCATTCCCAACCAGTCACAAAATCACAAACAAAATCACAGCAAAATCACATTACAATCAGTGTCATGAACCTTGGATTTGACGTTTTATAGAGCTAAACCAGCCACCTGTAGTCGTATTCTGATATCTGAGTATTGGTGATTAGAGAAAGTGAATGATATGTCTCTAATCAATGCTTTAGAGACTTTCTTGCGTTACCAAGACCTGTCAGCTTTACGTAGTGTAACCATCCTGTGGAGGAAGTGAAGTCACTCATGAGAGTTGCACAGGTAGCAGGGCAAGAAACACACCTGCCAGCAGCAATTTGTCTCAATTCTAACACATTTATTCCAGACATAACTCTAAGCACATGCAGTGTGATGGCAATGTAACTCTTTAGCTGGCCTTCAGCATGCTAAATGTGAATCGGCATAATGCCTGCAAGGATGTTACATAAAGAATGAGTGCTATGCAGTGCTCACATACAGGGACAGCATGGGACTGACATTTTGGGTTGGTGTGTGTGTGTGGCGTGGCTCTCACCTGCACGAGGATGCGGGGCCTCTGGGGGGAGGGGAAGGGAACGTTGTGCATAAAGCTGGAAATGTGCCTGGGGGCAGAGGACGGCAAACGCAGAGAAATGAATAATACATCTCTGAACACAAGCCAGGATGGAATATAGGTCAAACTCCACTATTCACAGGAGACCTTCATAGAGTCTAGCACAGATAACCCGCAGTGACTCAGAAGATACTTTTTAAACTGCATCATTAGGTTTGTATTACATTCACAAAACCCTTACTGATAAAAATAAAAACACATTTAAACATAAAATAGGATATAACAGGAGACATTGATAAAAACATAATTGAATTTAGTTAATTCATTCATAAGAATAGTAGATATTATTGAACATTTTCAAAATTACACTAATATCAGCAACCTATAACTGAATTTCTAACTCTGCAGTAATTTAGTATTGTCCCCACAGTATTTTATTACATTATCTTATGATTTTATCTTTGAATTTAGTCTACATCTCACTTCATGAACTGCATCCCCACCCCTACCCTCCCTCAGGGCAACTCACTTTTCCAAGGGCAGCACGTGCGGACCGGAGATGGAGTAACGGTAGACAAAGGTGAGAAACTTCTGGAAGACGGTGAAGAAGGGCCAGTGAGAGAGCACGCACACGCTCTTCTTGACCTGCACCGACCGGCTGGTGATGGGCCGCCGGTCCACTACGCTTACCAGGCCAAGACGCACCCGCTGCCGCTCCGACAGAGCCTCCCGTGGGTACGCCTCATAGAACTGGATGGCCGCACCGTACACCTGGGAGAGGTGAAAGAGGACGGGGGTCAGAGGGGTACGCTAATGTAACGTAACACATGAGATGCAGTGTTTGTCCTTGGAGGAGATGTGGTGGAATCGGTAGCTTCTGCATCATATTCAGGTCTTAGTGCCCAAGGAGACCCGAGTTTGATTGGGACCCACAATCATTTCTCCGTCCTTACCCCAAACCCTCTCCAAAACTCGCTTCACTGGCGTACTGACCAGACTCACAGGCTGCAGATTTTTTTAAAAACTGCGACAAGTTGGGAAAACAGTGACACAGCAGGTCAACAGGGATCAGCTGCTGCCAACACAAGAGGTCAAGCCCTCCTGATCTAGCTGCAAATGATTATGACTATGCTGAAGGCTGCACTGACAGCAGAATTTCTAAAAACAAACAAATAATGTGAAAATGGAAGTGAAATATGTGAGACTAATACAAAGAAGCAAGCAACTACTCAAATGAGAGACATTTTCACTGTTAGAAATACTAAGGCCAACTAGAGAAACCTTTTGACTGACTGAACACAAGCATTATCAAAACCATTCAATCTGTTTGAACTTTCCTTATACTCTGCAGTATCATACAAAATAACTTGTTGTACCATCATTGTTTAAGAGGATATAAAATATCTCAAGAGCTAGTACTGAATACAACAAAGCAACCCCAACAAAGCAACCCCAATTACTTCATCTTAGCAGCAGCATAAGTTGAGATGTATTCATTGGATACACTTTCAGTCACACACACACGCACACACATACCTTGTCTCCAGAGGCACTGGTGAGGACGAACGTGGAGAAGACAGGAAGCTGGTACTTGGTGTTGAGGGGCCAGCTCTCCACCGTCACACCCATGGGCAAACAGAACACCGGCACCGAGTCTGGCACTGGGAAAGACTCCAGGTCCTCCTCTGGGTATCGGCTAATCAGTCCTGCAGCAGCAAACACACACACACACAGAGTGGGAGAGTGGATCAACTGCATCATCATTGTATGCAAATTAATTACAAGAGGATATCTGTAGTCATCCTGCATCTCCAATTTCCATCCAAAGCAATTAGGTCTGTCAGCTGGACAGCATGAGCTTCCATAATCAGATGAATGGAGACTGGGCTTCTGGAAGTATATGGATGAAGGCTCCTGCAGGTTTCCCTCAATGATCATTGGTTGGTTGGGGCAACAACTCCCATTTTAACGCCAGTCTTTTTATAATGACAATGTACTGATCTGATACTGATGATCTGATACTACATGGTCTGTTTTTACTATGAAACAAAAACACATCTCTCTCAGGCTCTCCTCGCATTCTCATGGATGCTTACTCTCTTCATACACTCTAAACAGCCCTGTAGGAGGGCATGGTGCTACGGCTGTAGAGGGCACTCACCTGCCTCATAGACCAGAGCATTGGCTTTGGCAACAGCTCTCTTATAACACAGGTATAAGGCTGGACCCCACTGTAGAGAAAACACACACACACTTCAGATTACACAAAGATTTCACACAAGATTACAAACCTCATCCACACTCCTTCCAGAAATGGCCAAGGGTCACCCTAACCCGGCCTTCACTTATCTGTGTGATACCCAGTCTGCCAATCTATGTTTCAGTTCACCATTTGGCCTCCATCTTTTGAGGAACACAGTGTGACAAGGGAAATGATACTTACAGCAGGTGAAAATAACTGTAAGTAATAACAATGACAAAAGGAAGCCTACATTCACGATTAACAGAGCAAGCAAGATGCAGGCCAGGTTTTCCATTAAATTTATTCTTATTTCATACTCGCATTAACAAAAACTTGGCTGAAGAATATACGCATGTGCATGCATTCCATGGGAATAAAAAATGACCAATGGCTGATGGCTAATCAAGTGATGTGTTCCGATGTGTCTACGGACAGAAATGTGAATATACGCAAATTAAACTGCGAATTTGCAGGTGTTTCCAACGGAGGAATGTTGGAATGTTATTGTTATAGGCGCTTAACCGTCAGTTGCTCTAGGGGAGACTGGCCTTGATGTAGTTGATAGCTGACAAATGTAAGTCGCTTTGGATAAAAGCGTCTGATAAATGTAAATGTAAAATGCTTAAGTGCCAATCAACTAGTTGGATGGAAACCCAGCTGACAAAACACCAAAGTCTACACAAAGTTTGATCCATCAATGTTTGAGAAATTCCAGGATTATGGATGCAACAGTTAATAAACAAAATATCTCACATCATGAGCAGGCACAGAATCAGCATTATTTATTGGTCTTATAGATGTGGCAAAAGATCCATTTCACATGGAAAGGCCTGATTATTGGTTAAACAGACAACCTAAGACATTTTTTAAGAGTTCATGCTTCAACACATGTTCCCAGGGCTTAAAATAAGCTCCAGCCACCAACCAAATGGCAGTAAGACATGGAAGCAGCTGGTAGATTTCAGAGAACGATCATGAGTTACTATTCAATGGGCGGCTAATAACTACACCATTTTTTTCTAGCATGCACAACTCTGTGGTCAGGTCAGTGTTGGGGGACCACCTCACACAGCAGTGGTGTGTAGTGTAGTGCAGTGTAATGTAGTGGTGTGACACTCACCATGCCCGTGTTGAGGTTCTTGTCCACCCTGCAGAAGGTGTGCGGTGCCACCTCCCCTTTGCTGGGCATGAGCAGCGAGATGTCGGTGACGCCCAGCGTGTTCAGCGCCTGCGAGTCGGGTGCCCGGCGGTATGTGAGGAACGTGCGGTGAGTGGTGGGGCTCCCCGTGCTCAGGCTGGCTGAGCGGCCGTACGGCGTGTGGTCAATCACCTCCCAGCCTGACTTGGAGGGATCCTTGCCCTCATAAAGGACTCTACAGAGAAAATAGGGAGGACGCAAAATGAATAGTCTCAACACATGGGCATGAAAACGGTGTACAGCCAGTGGTGGTCAAACTTTCTCTATCATTCTCCGCTTTGGATGAGGGAAATTTGCTAGCTTTATTGCCCCCACTCCCATCCCCAACATTACGACATGAAAAACATTATTTTTGCGCACACTGAATCCACAGCACGTTTTCCTCCCAGCCCACTGGATCAGATCTGACGTCGGATCTGTCCGATCTTTAATGTTAATACAGCTTGGCATGACCACACGTGGCTCTGAACATTACTAAATGTGGTGGTTGGGTATTGAAATCCTGATCAATACTGTTAATGGGATTCTGCATCCCTGTTGCCATGCCAAAGAAATGACCTCTCCAAAAGTTAATTAGCAGCAAATGACAACAACAAAGGAGCACAACTTAAAAGCACTTAAATACAAAATCAGAGGGTCACTGAGTTCATTCATTACTATTAGCCTTTCAGCTACTTAACTTCACATAATTAAAGAAGAGAACATGCTGACTAACCCCAGCACTGTTAGACAACATCCACCATGCACCAAAACATAGCAAAACCACAAATCACACAATGAAGATACAATTTGAGAATAGTCATACATTCTTACATATTTTTATACCCATATCTATAGTTTACAATATGCCACATTAACCATTTAACCATTCAAACTTTGTAATCTTATTAAACATTCTTTCATTGAATAATCAATGCAGTATAGTGTAGACATATGTTCTGCTGACTTGAGAGCATTTCTTATCTGCTAAAAATTCAACTGTGATACATAATAACAATATTCCTAGTTGTGGCCTTCACTAACACCCTGGGCACTGAATGGTCAACATCTCTCACTACTTGTTCCTTCCATTCTTTGCCACCCTCCTCAGCCTTTGGTTAAAGCTGGTTTTGTTGTGTATTTTGTTGAAATATGGGGAATCAACACTGTAATTCAAACAGCCTCAAAGCACTGTTCTACATTTTAGATTCTGGGTCTCTCTGCAGCGGTCCTTGAATTTTGCATTACTTTCAGACTCCTTCTTAGCAACTTTGTTGCATAGGCTAGCAAATACCTTTGGCAGCTACTCCACATCTCTAGTCTCAAGCGCCCATCCCAAATCCTGTCTCCAGCCGCCCTCACTCCCTCTCCCTCTCCCTCTCTTTCTTATTCTTTTTCTCATGCTCTTTCTCTCACCCCAGCTCTACGATGGGAGGCTTGTCGTGGCCGCGGCGGTAGCACAGAAACATGTGAGGGTTGTTGATGAGGCCGGCGCTCAGCTCGGCCGGGTGCCCGCCCTGAGTCTTCTCGATGCAGGTGAAGCCCTCGGGCACGTCCTCACCCAGTCCCCGCGCGATCACCACCACGTCTGTCACCGGCTCCACCGAGCGCACACCCCCGCCACTGCTGCCGGCCTTCTGCTGCCCGCCTCCCTCGTCGTCCATGGGTGCAGAGCCTTCCACCAGGCCTGCCACCACAAAGTAGTCCACCAGCTGAGGGCATTTCTCCTCAGTCATGCCGCCTGCCCACCGCTGGACCAGGGAGTGTGTGTGTGGGGGGTGGGGGAGGAAGAGGATGGTGAGAGAGACACAGACAGAAAGAGGAAGAGTCAGACAGAGATATGAGACAAACAGTAAGAAAAAGAGAGAAATAGCGGACGAAGGAGGCAAACGGGGAGGGTGAGTGAAAATATGGTTAGAAGCATACATATGAGACAAGTGGGAAAAGAGACAGAGAGAGGGGAGAGAGGGAGGGGGAGAGAGAGAGACAAAACATGTTAGGACTAGACAATACAAGTATCTAGTCAAGAATGCATTTGTTTATTTTAACACTATTAGACAGGTATATCAATAGGTACTTACAGGCATCATTTGTTTTACATAAACACCCCCAAACACAAACACAGCACAGTAACATAAGCAGTAACTCATCACACTGACAAGTATTTTGTTTTTGGGATAGTAAATCTCCAAATTGGTGAAAAGCCTCTCCACTCCCATTTCTCTGTGTCTCCCCTCATCTCTCAACATCTTTCCCTCTCTCTCTCTCTCTCCCTTTCTCCCTCCATTCATCCATCTCTCTTCTCTTCTCCTCCCTCTCACTGGCCTGGGTGGATTTGTGAGAAGACAGAGTTTCCATGGCAGCATTTAATAATCAGCACATCGCGGGTAGCTCTAACTGAGTTACATCCTCCTCCTCACACACACACAGACACACACACACACACACACACACACACACACACACACACGGACAGGCCATATTTCAGAGCGCTTAGTTACAAAATCGATGTCTGATTAAACTGAAGTGCACAACTGGGAGAAGACGTGGAGGGGCATGGCGGAAGGAAATAAAAATAGGATTGTGTTGTGTCAGTGCATACCAGTAAGAGAGAAAAAAACAGAGACAGAAGAAGGGGTGGAAAGACTATTACATAATCCTCTTGATGCAGCTGCAGTTAGAGGATTTGAGATTTCTGGCGGTCAGCAATCCTTCTGGCTAGTGTGTTTCCACCCTAGCACGATTTATGACTGGAAGTAACCACTGACGTTATCCTCTAGGTCTCCCTTTAACCGTCCCCTGCTCCTCCCTCCCTGCACACAGCCCCACGCTCTTTCTTTCTTGCATCCCTCCATCCTGGGTACTGGTGGTGTGTGTGAACTCAACACACACCACCACCCACCCACACACACACACACACACACACGAGGAAGGGAGAGTGTGTGAGTGAAAGTGAAGGATGAGCAGCAGAGAGGGCCGACTCAGAAGTTGGATGGCAAACAGGAAGTTCTCAAGACCAGCATGCTTCCTCTCAGCGTCCGTACAGCATGAGGGGCAGAAGAGGGGTGGGGTTCAAAGGATGCACCAACCTTACTGAACCTTGGAAGAAATCAGCTTTAGCATACACAATATGTGGCCTGGGAGAGTGCAACTTCAATAGAACAGCTGGCCTATCTAGGAACCTGTAAAGTCCTCCAGGCTAAAACACAAACACACACACACAAACACACACACACACACACACGCACACAACCAAACTCTAGTATCTGTCATGGGTCTGAATGAAGCAGCTAAGCTGCCACAGATAACAAGACAGACTTGTTGGAATGTGTGTCTACAGAAACATGAGAACAAGTGACAACAGGTAGCCTAGACCTGAGCTGAGTTGAGTTGAGCAGAAGTTTGCTTTAGCTCCTGAACTATTTAGGCTACCACTGTTTAGCACTATCACAGCTAAAGCCAAAAGACTACAACATGAGCTGACTCTGCTCAAAGACAAAGACAGAGCCAACTTGGCCAAATTAAGATCCATCCATCCATCCTTTTTATAGATTATGCAATCAAAAAAACAGCATGTGTGTACCGTCGTCTTACCACTTCATCATTCATTTTGCACTCCACTCCTCTCGCTGTTGTTTCCTCTTTGCAGGTTGTCTTTTCACTATGACCAAATCTAGGGCTACTTGAGAACACAGAGACAGGAAGACAGCAGCTTGCCTATAGGTGACATTTACACCACGCACTATGTAGACCTAAGTGTTTACTAGTGCTTACTGAGTGTTCACTTCTGTTCAACATCTCAGCACTATGGTCACTGGTTATGTTCCATCACCGGCACAGACAAACACAGGCAGGAAGGATGTCTATCAGGGTGGAGGTGCGTTCCTTTAGCACAGGTCTGTGGTACATCAGCACCTCATCGGTGAAGCACATCATTTAGGCTAGATAGATTAGGCTAAAGAAAAGGCTACATAAGCCCAAATGCATCTCACACAGCATTGCCTGGCAAAAGAGGTTTTATCTACAGGGTACTAACACACATTGTAATGTCAATGCTTCATGAGAAGATGTCAAATAGCTCCAAGAGCTTAATATAAATCTGGCTACAGCATCAGATAAACAAAAAACTGCTACTTTAAATTAGTCACTGACACTCTTACCATGCACCAGACAGTAGGAAGGTTTTTATCTGGGTACTTTAGATCATTATAGAACCAGCATGAACAGCCATATGGTTATGCATTAGATGCATTAGGATAGGGCTGCACCAGATAGGCTACAGAAGTGTTAAATCAAAGTCACATCTGATGCAACAGCACAGTGTACATTCTAAAAACATAGACCAGTCTTCTAAAGAAGGCTGGGCGATAGAACTTAAAATCAAAATCTTTAAAAAATGTATCTGGGCAGAATCACATGACAACACATGTGGTAGAGTGCTTTCAAGGAATAGTACAAGATGACACACAGAGAAAAACACAGAATATAAAGAAAAAAATTACAAAATAAATAATAATAATAAATAATAATGACAGTAATAATAAACAATAATTATTAGCTATGTGCTTGATCATTGTCAACTAACGATTATGATTGTCAGCTCAATTAATTTTTTGTTAAATTTTAATTGCCCGGCCATACTTCTAAATTAGTAATTAGTAATCAGTAATTAGTATTTTGGCATGCCTTAATGTAACGCTTCTGTAATGTATCCAGTTTGGCCCTAGGGTTAGTGCGAACGTGACGAGAAAAAAAAAACACAAGCAGGCCACAGGTCGGTCACCATAGACAGGAAATGGCATCATGACTGTAGTGGCAGATTCTGTCTTTCCCAGAATGCTTAAAAGGAGAACTGAAAAAGGAAGGTGACCGACCATAAAATGTTAGCACTCAGTCAACCACCCTTGGGGATTCACTTGCCATTTCCGAAAATGCCTCCTACCTGCCTACTACGTACTAGCCGTATACTGATCTCTGCAGAAAGCAGTATGTAGTATGCATGAAAGTACAGGAGTAGTGTGTATGGATCAGTAAACTTAAGGTCAGGTAGAGCACCTGCAGTTAATAAATTCATTTGTTGGAGGGCTAGGCAGTAGTGTGTGTTCCACTGTGTACTGGGGCATGCAGTATGTAGCACAGCAGTAAAACAGCAACTGCTAACAGACAGCCAACTGCAGGAAGTCCTTGAGACACCCGCTAAGTCATGTGACATGGTCAATGATGCATAATAACTTAGCTGGGTTTCACCTCCCATTCAAGAGTACAATCCTCACCAGCACTCACAAACACATGAGGTAATAAAAGGCATCGGGGTGAGAAGAAGGAGAACGTGGAGGAGTAAGTGCTTAATTGAACTGCATGATAACACAAAGGACATTGGGTATTGGAATGAGCCTGCTGTTGTGCATAATATGCTTGTGTGTGTGTGTGTGTGTGTGTGTATGTTGTGCACTATGAGTGATGGCAGCAAAAATGTGATTGGGTAAAATTCAGTGAGGCACAGCTAATGAATAAATAACATCCCAGGTGCATAGAGCATGATACAGTGAGAGAGTGAATAAGTGAGTGTGGGAGAGATGGAAAGAGAGAGAGAGAGAAAGAGAGAGAGAGAGAGAGAGAGAGAGTCTGTATGAGTGAAAGGCCTAAGAGCAGTTTAACACACTGTCTAACTGCGCTGGTGGCTCTGCCTGCAAGTCTGAGTGTAAGTAGAGCAGTGCAGCACTCTGTTGGTGGCCCACGTGTGACGGACAGATAAGAGCTCAGCAGCACCACACCACACACACACACACACACACACACACACACACAAAGCCCCATCATCATCGCCGGTGCACAATGCACCACACCGTTTACAAGGGACAATCATCTCCACACAGATACAGACGCCTACGGCCATGCCAACATCTATTCCCTCAACAGCCCTCCCACATACTGACTCACTCACTCTCTTACACAGACACAACACACACACACACATACACACACACACACAGCAGGTGTTCATAAGCATGATAGGAGCAGGAGGAGCGAGACAAAGAAGGCTCTTAAAAACTTTTCTTTTAAAAACTTTCTATACATCAAATGGATCAGTTAACAGCAGCCAAGACTATCACTGCCATTAACGATCAAAATTATTACCTTGCTGCTCCAATTGAAAATGTACTATAAAATAGTATATCTATTAACCTATCTATTTAAGAGCTTCTCCTCTTCAATCAAGAAATAATAACACTCCCTAATCATCCATCTCTTCTTTTCCCACATAATATTAGGTTTTGGTTAGAACTGAGTGGTTTTAAAAACTGTTAATTTGCGCTTTGAATGTTCCCTTCCGATTACTAATTAAATCTGTAATGATGTGGTCTATGTTTGCCCTGAAACATGTCAATTCACCTTCTCCCCCATTCTAAACAGTCATAAGTAAACAGCATAGCATAACTCAAAAGCAACTCATCAACATGAGTTCATTGGGAAGAACAAATGAAAAAGACACCAGATTTGTTAGCTTGGGGTAAAACAAAAGACACTCCATTAAAGCCGCATGGAAAAAAACCCATCCAGAAATAGGTTTCAGGGCAGTAATTTCAGGGCAGTGCTTACACTCTAAACAGTTCCGATGCTGAAGATGAGACTGGTTTTGGAAGAAAGTGTGAAGATGACAACCTCTTTTAATTGTGTCTCTGTTACTGCTCTGGTGCCATCCCCACCAACAGAGGCCCTATTCAGCTTGGTGCTCCTCTGGGGAGGTGAACGTGGTTTGAGGGGGGGCGGAGAACGGCCAGCTGGTACTCTGGCACCAATGCCAACATCGGTGGAGGAGCTCCATTACAATGGCACTCTGACCGTCTTCTTGAGGCAACCCATAATGCCACACTGTGAGCCTAGGCATGTGATGCTAGTCCACACACACACACATCTATGTTTACACAGTGAGAACAAGACCCAGACGTGCAGGCGTAAAGCACAACCTGTGGTGGAACAGAGGGGTTCATTGATGAGATGACTGCTGCATGTAGCATCATCAGACTGCCCAAGATAACAAAGAGTGGGTTGAACGTGCCCCGGGTGATGGGAGATTGAACGTGGCCTTGGTTGTGGTTACTCCAACTCCTCTGGCATAGCATGAGGGAAAGCTTCCCAGTATAACACATTGCATTTCTCAGCAGGACCACGTCTGTAACAATATATCCTGCGATTATAGTTATTGGGCTTGTTCATCTAGTTTTGCCAATATCATCAGTCAATTGTGTTTAGCTTTGCTTTCGCAAAACTCCAGAGAAAAAATCTCTGCATAAAATGTTGATGGAACAAGGAATAGGACAGCAAACGATGCAAGTCGTGTGGAAAAGCAGATCCTTTCATTTTTTAATGCAGTGACTAACAAACTAAACCCAATCAAGAGGTTTAAGACATGGCAAGTTATGGGAAGAGGGACTTCGTGTTCAATATTTAGCTCATACAACATTGTTTTCATGTTGGTTAATGACATTTCAACACATTAGTTGTCACAGATGATTTTAACATGACACAGCTAATATTCTCTAAAAATGTCACAAAGTAAGAATTCAAAATCGCCCATGCCTTTTATGCGTCTAAAGAACAAATGGTCGACTTGCCAAACAAGGTTTGGAAATGACAAAGAAAGATGCTCAGGCAAAGCTTAAACAAAGACATTCAATCACACAATAACAAAGCACTCAATTCAAACATTGATCATAATGGGCCGGGGAACAAGCAAATGAAAAACAAAATAGGCTGACTGACTCAAGAAAAAGCCTTGCTGATTTGTTTTCCCGTGTAGCTGCTGCAGGCATTAGAAAAGGAAGGGTAGCGCCAAACCAACGTCTGTGTGTCTCGCTCAGCCTTCTCAACTCCCTCTCTGAATTCCGACGGCACAACCGCATGGGTACAGAGGAGTCTCCAAATCTGACCAACAGGCTATTTGTGCCGTGTTTAAATGACACAGACCTGTCTAGACCAAACTGTTCAGGTCATATAGACTTCATATAGTCTCCTCATACAAACACATCCCACACTGCTTCAATGTCATACACTAGCTCCGTATCGCACATTTCACACAGATGCTATACAGTCGAAAGTGCCCCGGTGGGCCATACAGTAGGCTGCCATTCCGGGAGAGACCATAGACATCTAGGAGAAGGACCGCTGTGTGCTGAAGGGCTGCCCACTCTGCATCATCCCACATCAGCCATAAATGTAGCCTATGATTTCAGACAGGCCAGATGAAACCATTAGACCACCTGTCAGCTGTCATCTTGGGAGTGCATATGGTAAGATTCTATCTCTCTCATGCCAATCAGCAATAGCCCAAGTCTCAATAAAATCACCAGCTGAATCCTAGTGTCATGTCATCCCTAACCCTAAATCCTAAACCCTCAAAGACTTAACTGGCATGAATCAGCCAAAACAACTGAGGGTGCAGGGTTTATTAAAGGCTTATGGTTAGCACTGGGATTCAGTCATTCTCTACTCCTCTACAGATCCCCTAGTCTAGAGGCCCCTAAAAGTATGACGCTTGTGTCTTCTTTCAGCGGATGTGTTAATTCAGGCTCTGGCCAGCGTTCTGTCTCTTGACACACACACACACACACACTCTCGCTCTCCATTTCTGTCCCTCACTCACTTACACTCTCCCTCTCTGTTTAGCGCATACACACGTGGCGGTCTCTTTCACTGTCAGCGCTCAGGAGAAAAAAGCTATTTCAAACAGCGGCCATCTCTCCATCTATTTAAAGCCAAGCAGAAGAACCAATCTGGGGAAGAGCTGGGCTCGGGTAATCATTCTGATTCTTCAGTGAGTGGACAGACACCAGTCTCCCAATGAAAGACAAAAATTGCAATTGCAAATTCACAAAGTTATTTTGCAAAAGATGAGAACATCCACCTTATAGGAAATTATACCAATTTGAGAAGGCAATTACTTGAGATTGCTGAACAAGTGAAAGAGAGGAGAAAAAAGTCCAGACAGTTATTTTCAAGACCAAGGCTATCCTTGAAAGGGTACAATTTTCAAGGACCACTTTTTGGAAATTATTAGACTTCAAAGTGCATCCTCAGTTGGGTTCAAGCAGACAGAGATAGCCTTTTGGATTTTGGAATTTACTCAAGAAATGTGTTTTGATATCTCTGTGCATACTACCAAAAGAACTGCCACTAAAAATAGGCAAAACATTTTTTTATTGAGAGAAGAAAGACATAAAACAGCTTTATCGTGGGACTGAAGTGAAGGAACTCAGAGGGGATCGTGAGACTGGGTTTGTGTGAGACTGAAAAGAACCATGCATAAACACCACGCATGTCTGGACTCGTCGCACACATGCATGCCCACACACACACAAACGCACGCACACACACACACACAAGGCTGACTGACCTAAAGCACTGTGGTCATCAATTTCAACAGAAAAGTGTAATCTGTGAGTTTGTGTAGTGCAAGGTACGGGGGTTAGATTGCGTGAGCCAGACAGGGAGAAATGGGAAAAACTTAGTCTATACTGGCTACTTAAAATCAATGACAAAACCATGACATTAGAGAATGTAAAGCTGACAGTAACACAGAAAGACACACTGGCCTAAAATGATAATTTAAAGTGATCATCTTGATGGAGCTTCTTTCCCCCTTCTTCCCCACCCCCCAATGTTTTAACAGAAATACACACTTTTGCAAACTGTGCAGAATATGAGTGTCAGATCATTCTAGATAGGAGCAGAAATGTTGACAGAAGAAGAGACCAGTGGTGGGGAGAGGTGGGAGGGGGGTACTGAGAGAAAAGGCCAGTCAGTGGTGGAGAGGCAGAAGGGGGGTTAGTGCAGTTTATTTTCAGCCTGGGCCAGGTTTGATTTAGAACACAGGAGGGTGTCTGCCCCGTGCACCACTGAAACCACAGACAGACAACAATGAGGCACTAGGCCCCAATGCTGACCTCCACACTCAGTATTTAAGGTGCTCTCTGGGGCCTCTGGTGCTCGGAAATAGACTATTGCAGACTTAAATACTGGGCTATATAATCCAGCACGATTACAGTGACAGGGCGCATCTGCCGATGCTCCGTTTTAAATCTCTGTAATAAACCAAGCACACCGAGAACAAACAAATCAAATGCACAATCCACAGCTCTGCTCTGCAGCTGGGGAGCCTGAAACCCGTTCCTGTGATTACTGTGCCAGGAGGTTCAAACTGGCATTCTGGAATCATTAAATGAAGCTGTTTCCAGAAGCTGCACTGCAAGAAACACAGACTTTTGCGAAACAGTATCACATCCATCTATCCATCTACACACACACTATACCGCTTGCGGTGTGATATTGGTATTATCTATAATGTGATGTGGGAAGACAAAAAAGAAGAGGTGGAGGAGGAGAAGAAGTACTGATCCAGTCACGAGACAGCATTTGGCTGAGGATAAGGATGTAAACAGTCTCTGGAGGACTAATCTGTTGTGAGACCCAGAACACTCCACCCTCCACACACACAGTCACACACACACACACACACACACACACACACACACACACACACACACACACACACACAGGCTGTGCATTGCATTGCAACTATTACATTACATTAAATTCTATTTTTAAAAACTATTTTTCATCTAGTTTGTTTACTGAATGACAAACGCACTCACCATATGAAGGGATATTCATAAAGATTGACATGAAACGTCCAAAAAAAGTTTAAACGTTTTGGTTTTTTTATTATGATTTCAATATTGATCAAAATAATCACGATTTATCATTATTTCCATAATTGAGCCACCCTAATTGTTTCTATGGGATCAACTTCCTGTTTTTTTGATTGACAGACGTGCTGGGGTTTTTTAGGGTCATTTTTCACAGCTGCCTGAGAGGCTTTCGACACAACAAGCCAAGAGTCACTTCCTCATCGAGCCCCATTAGCTGGTAGGAGGAAAAAGAGGGGAAGGAGAGAGAGAGAGTAAATAGAAAAAGAGAAGAGAGAGAGAGTGAAAGAGTCCCAACCTGCTAGGTCGTGTGGGAAGAGCTGCCAGCCGTATCTATTTCAAAGGGAGCTCAATGATGAACAGGACAGAGGGTATGGCCACTTGTTGGCCAAAACATAAACCACTACAAACAAAGATGCTGAAACTTACTGGCTGTCGTAAGGTGATGTAGCTTTATTTGATGTAGCTTTTATTCCAGGCCTACTTTCCCCTTGTATTTTTTGTGTCAGTGGTGATGTGCACAGTTATTTATTTGTTGACAAACATCAGATCTGTATTGGGCTACATCAGTGATATCAGTTCACTTCCTCCTCTGGTGTTAACACAAACTGATGTTGTCTTGTCTGTACCACAAGGCACTTGACAAATTGCTGTGAACTCGAACATGTCACTACATGCATCAGCTGCCTCACCATATGACAAATAAATCACAAGAATTTTGCATTTATTGAAAATGAATTGGAATTATAAACCTTTAAGCATTTCCTCATAAGCCTACTAGTGTGTTTGTGCCTGTGTGTGTGTGTGTGTGTGTGGGGGGGGGGGGGTTGGGATTACTAAAAGTTAACAGACAGCATCAGCCTAGCCCCTACAGTGAGGACTATTGTAGTTACTGAAGCTAGCTAAAGTGCCTGGGCTGTTGCCACACTTGACAAGAGGTGGCAAGTCCCAACAATTTGATAGTGATCTCACTGTGGCTGGGAATGTTCCTCCTTCACACAAAAGAACACGTCAAACCTCTGAAATATGCCATATACCACCACCATTAACACAACGAGTAGAGGGAACATAGTGACATCATTCAACTGGTGTTTAAATATGTCAACAGCTTAGCATTTCAGAATTTTTTTAAAAAAACTGCTCAAATAAAAGTGGTTTGGGCCAGTAGTTTAATTAGTAGGCTCCCTTGACTTGCAGACGTTCTCAAAACAATCCAAGTTGAGTATACTGTGGCAGTCAACACTACGGCACCAGCCCAACATGAAATCTATGCAATTTCGCTTTCGCTCTCTAGCTTTAGATATCAGGTGAACAGATGTCCACGGATGTTCTTTGAATTTTACGCACCATGCATTATAGGGCCACCACTGAATTAATCCCATCTCCAGTCAAACTCTACAGCTAGTGACATAACAGCATTGCAGTAATAACATTGGTAACGTCACATCTCAAGACAGCTGCTTTTCTTTAAAAAAAAAAAAAAACGAAATAACTCAATTTACGTCACTGTTTCGTTAATAAAAAATGATTCAGGGGTGTCAGGGCCGAATAGGTCAGCGCAAAGAGTAAGTGGCATAGTTTATAGAAGTAGCAACTTCACTTCTCGCAAAAGAGTTTGATTAATACCAGCATAATTTTGCCGTCGGTCGGTCGGATCAAAGAGTTCATTTTGGTCATACACATAAATAACACTGCAGATGACAATTCAGAACACGCATCCGTTCTCTGACCAACGCTTCATTCCACCTAGCGGAATAGGTTAGCTTTTGCTTCACGCCTATGCAGCCCAACATCTTAATAATGTATGCGTTACCATAAATGTAACACACAGTGTAAGGTTTTCTACTCAACCGCGGTAAGGTTGTCGGTCAAGAAAACATATGGTAAGCCTCAGAAGTATTGCTAATCACCGGTGGTTCAGCGTCCGATTCCATTTAACGGTAAATGAGATGTCACACACCCCCATGTCTGGCTCGCGGACTGACCGAACACCGTTAGGCTAGCAGGCATGCAAGCAAAAAATTAATGTGCTACCTGAAAAGACACTACGAGCCACCACTTGCACGTTGGATTTCACAAACAAACAAGAATCACATTATTTGTTTATTCCCGCAATTTTCCAACTCTTAGATCGGAATGTTGCCATTAAAACCGGTAGTCTCACACACAGTCGCATAATGTTAGCTACCTAGTTTGCTAGCCACCCAGCATAGACCAGTGTTATCACATTAGCAAACAGTGCTGCTAACAAGGCTTGCTAGCCAACATTTACATTTTTATGACGACTTACCTCTTGATTTACTTTGGCAGTTCTGAAAATACTGTGTACATGTCATGTCCTGGACAGTTAGGTGACGTTCAAACAATTCACATCCATATTTGCTCTCTTCAACGTCTTCAGAGGTCGACTGTTGAAGCGTATGGTAGCAGCCTAGCAAAATTGAAATGTATGCGTGCCGCACACCGTTACGGAGTGGCTGGTAGTTTCTTCACTGACCACAGAAAGGCGCTAGCCCGTAAAGTCGTAGCAGAGCTCGTTTACGGACTGTAGTGACTTCTTTGGTAGACGGACTTCAGAGAACTCGACAGGTGTAGGCTACACCAGCCTAGTCTCTTAAGCTTCGTAAAATGTTTAAAAGTAATCTTTTAATATTCAACGCGTTTTATGCTTGACTAAGACACTCACATTATTATTTGGCTATAACGAAAAAGAGGCATATAGACAATGGTGTTTTGTTTGTTTATTTTTTTTGTAAAATATCGGAGATACAGTCTTAAAAAAGTTTTTTGTTAGGTTTAAGAAGCACCTATGGTTTAAGAATATTATGTACAATAGACATGGTTTCCCTGGTTGTTAAAATTGTTGAAAACGAACAGCAACAGCTGTTAATAAATGACTTCAAAGACAAAAAAAGTAATTGTTTACACTGAAACAAAAAGCAAACTAGCATTACGGCAACAAGTATAATTCATTTGATACAACGGCAAACATGATAATAAAAAAAAACAGTAAATTATGGCCAATTTGCACATCCCTACAACTTCTGGTCACATTGTCGCTGTTCAACAGCTACCCCTACTGGCAAATATTAAAACTGCAGTTATCATTACAATGAGGTTCGAAGTAATCAAAAGGATAATTGTAAAACAAACACTTCTATGGACCTGCATACAACTTGACGTGGGCCAAACCGTTAGCTCATTATGGTGGAAATCACATTGACACAACCTGACCTCTTTTACAAAAATTGTAATTGCATGAAATAACAGCACTGCACAAACCTTTAAGCACTCTCTACACTTATAATGCCCCCTTATTCTGGGTGTTCTGTCTGTAACTAATTCCAATAGTCATTTTTGTTTTCATTGAGACTTGCATTCCCATCAACCAACCAATAGAACACATAAGAGACACATTCCCCTTACATCACAAATCACATCATAAAGCACAGTGGCAACACACTTACTTAAATAATCACTTAAATAACCACAACGGTTCTATGGGGTGTGTACCCCTATATCAGGGTCTTCACTGCAGAATTACTCTCATATCACGAATGGATTTTGAGGCCAGTGGCCAGCACTGGTTTTTAGGTCAACGAGTACTTGGGTCCCTTAAGCAACCCCTTTTCTACTCCCCTAAACTTGCAAACAACCTGGCATGGCAAAATAGATACAGATTTAATAGGGAACTGGAAACAACTTGGCTTCTATGAGGCTGTGAAAAAACTTCATACAACTCGCAACACATTGGCCAGACTGCCTTCAGGCAAAGTTTGACCCTTGGCTGCTTCAAGTGATGCACACTGCATTTAGTCATTACAAAAACCTTCATGTCAACCGGATATATTCTAGAAAACACCTAATGGGGTAAATTTTGTTAACTTGCACTTCAGACTCCATTGAACCTCTTCAACTCCCAAGTTGGTGAGCAAAACTGCAACAATTCAGAATAACTATCTTTATCAAACTAATACTTATGTCCACTGAACCACTTGTGGTCAACTTCCACCACATACGAAGACCTGAACTCAACAAATTCTTCATGGAGATATCGTTACATCATAGGTTTGTTGAAAGAAATATTGCAGTGGGTGTTATGGAGGAAAATAAAAAGAGTCTGTTTCATTAAGTATAACTCAGAGGCAGTTGAGATGAGGCTTTTTCACAGTCCATATCAAGTTAGAATGATTCCCTGGGGCGCAAAAAAAATCCTGATCGTTCTTTAAGACACAAGCATTTTGCTTCAGTTAATATTATTTTAGTTACTAGGAAACTTGATAAACTCAAGCACAGACAATCCACTGAAAGATGCACAGGAAATGCACAAACCAGAGAAGAAGAAGAAAAATGCACAAGCACTAACGAGAGTACAACATGAAAATCGATTTTGAAGATGGCATTGTAAAAATAAAAAAGAAAACATTCCAGACAACACAAAACACTTACACCAATGGCAAAACTTACAAAGCAAAGTCTACCCATTACTCAACCCATCAAAGAGCATGTTGCTTTGGTGCTCTCCAATACAATTCTATAGGCTTTTCTTCCATAAATTATACATTTATATTCATTTAGATTTATGTATAACATTTACATACATGTACATCAAGACTGACTTCTTTTGTCCAAAAATACATTTTTTTTCCAAAGTATGTACTACTATACTAAATTTGTCACACAAAAATAAGTCATTTTCTGACTATGGCCTTTCAGGAATACCCAAGTGCAAAAGCAAGCAAGGGCACTGGGGTTACAGGGGGGCCAGGGGTGTCAATCACAGTGACAAAGTTACCTGACAGCATTTCCTGGCTCCAAGCACAAACACGTGTTCAAATGAGCTGAACAATGCAAGATTTAAAAAGAAAAGAAAAGAAAAGCTAATACAGTAATAAAGAAAAACAAACACTGGGAAGATAACAACTACAAATTGTCAATAAATGTTTGGTCATTATGCATCACAATAATTTAGTACATAAATATAATTGCAACAGTGATCTGTGATGTGGCTTAATATGGACATTTGTTTGTTTGATTAAGACTGGTGCACAAATAGGTGCAGTTTTTTTTTCTCAGGGGTTGCACACAGTACCTTATGAGATCCTTAGGTAGGCTATGTAGCGTGGGATATTAATATGACTTGCATGACAACAAACAGTGAAGAGAGGAGCACGAATTGCAGACAGTCAAGAGAGGTGCGAGCAAGTCCCTTGAATCCAACATGCTCAGAGGCCTTAACAAACTGCTGCCAAAATAATGTGTGCTTTTTCAACAGCTCTTCATTACTTCAAATTAGGCAAACATTAGCTACTGCTGTGACATGATATATTAACATCATTTTAACTTAAATTGTGTAGGCTTTTTTTTGCTATTTAAAACAAATGCATCATAGGTTAAAATACGTACAATTAGATACACATCTCTATTTTAAAGATCACTAGTGACAGCGTGGTCTTGCACACAGTGATTGTTCTCAGACAGGGTTTACAACAGTCTGAATCTGCGACATGCCAGCATCTATGCTTGGATACATACTCCTCTGAAACTGGAGGCATATAGTGACAGCAACTGTGGCACTGCAATGGGGCTCTACAGATCCCTTTATACATCTGACCCTCTTAAAAGAGTCTGGAGCCATAGCAGAGGATCTATGCTTCAAAGATGCACAAGTTACAATGAGGCTCTTTACTCAACTACCGAGTAGCCCCTTGCTTTTGATCAGAAACAAAATGCTCAGTGGTTGGATGATTCCTGGTCATGTTTTGTGGCTACTTTGTCCCTATCCAGGTTATAATAGATATTTTTACGGCAACAAGTCTTCAAGTTTAGCAGACTGTTTTTTTTCTTTACATAAAAATTATATATCACATGCATTGATGCCTTTTTGTTGCATTCTCTGAAGTGCATTTGTTAACATGCAGGTAAGGCCCATACAAGCTAATGCCTAGATTTGCATTGTCATCACAAGAGTGAGACCCCCTAAGTGCCTGCATATAGCAAAACAAAACAGGAAAAATAAAGAGCTGGACCATCCTTATTTTGACGTTGAAAGGTATTGGTCCCATTCTTGAACCTCTTGAAGTTTTACTTTACCCCCTTCCCCATCCACTCAAGGAGCAAGAGTAGGAGGATCCCCACCAGAGGAAGAGGAGTCTTCACTGCCGGCCGACTCCAGACTCCTAGAGTGGGGTACTGACCGTTTCTGACCCACTTCTCTTCCATCTTTGTAGTCTGCTCTCCTGTTCTCGTGGGTGGTACTTTCTGCTCGTCTAGGCGTCGGCGCCCCACCACCCCAAGGACATCCCCTCATTTTAGGCGGTCGGAGCGGAAAGAGTCCTCCACGGCTGGGTCAGCCAGCAGGAGGTCTCCATCCGTCAGCATTCCCAGACCCTCAAGAGCCAGGGGGTCCATTCGCAGTGGGTCGTCACACGAGAAAGAGTCCACTTCAAAACCCGGGACGCCAGACAGAGCGCTGGTGATCTCCTTTGACAGACCAGGAGGAGAATCTCCTACAACACAGAAAGTGAATATAAAAAATCTATTTCTGTATTTCTTCTACAAGGTAAAGAGAACATGTATTGCTGCAAGGAAAGCTGCTATATGGACAGTAAGCTTGTCAAAACTCAGAACCACAACAAAAATAAAATGTCAAATAAATAAATAAATATCCATTAAATATTAAAACACAAAATTTTCATCCCATAAAAAGTATTATGGTCTCAAGCATTACAGGATCATATCGGCACTGACTGTTTACTTTTTTGGTCACACTTAAACCTTAGCCTAACATAATCAATGTCCAGTGAAAGGGTTGCCATGGTTTCCCTCTTCGTTTACTTGGTCATTTAGTCCTACAGCACATGGCCAATGCTTTGCCCTTACCCGTGAGAATAATGTTGGGGACGTGCCGTCCACCCCCGCCGTAGTTCTGGTTTTGGTTGGGGTTGCCGAGCTGGTGGTCTGCAGAGTCCAGAAGATCCAGAACCGCTTGGTACGAGCCATCCTGCATTTTCCCAGCAGAGGGGCCAGTGCCCAGACTGTGGTTGAAGGACAGGCCCTCCACCTGAGTGTCCATATTAAACTACAGAGACGAAACGGGCCAGAACAAACATCAAAAACACCAAGGGAACACACCACACAGAGACAAACAGTGAGCTAAAACCTGTAATGCTTGTATGATGAAAGAATGCCATTTGGATTTCACCATTTAAGCAACATTTAATATTGTTGGTTGAAGAAAACAACAAAAATAATTTAAAAATCAATTCCAGAAAGACCTACACTTTTAATCCTTCAGTGTTAAGACTGGCTGAAACTATGCTAAAACAATGTTCCGATATCAGCATAAATTCATCTTTCAAGACTGAGACCAATTCAATGTGATCCAACAATGGGCAGTACTGATTTAATTGTAGGGGCAGATTACTAATACAAGGTTGACACATAATCATGCAATGCAAGTGTTTGCCTACTCTTTATTCAAACATTTTAAAAATATAAATATAAAACAAAAACAAACCATAAGGTGGCACCCACCTGCTGAGTGAGGTTCTGGTTGGGTCTGCCACCAAGCTGCAGGCCAAGGTATGGTTCATCCAGCAGAGACAGCAAAGCATCCTGGAGACAGACACACCGCAGCCATTATGAAGTCATGGAAAAACATTGAAGTCCGGATGAGGATGACTCAATCCAGCATCTGGGAATCTCTAGTCCAGTAAAACCTAATGGCTGCTTTATGGCAACACTCTTCATTCGGCTAATCACCAAGCGCTTCAGCAGACCTCACTATAATGAGAGAGATTCTGCTGAACCAGATTATTGCAGTCTCTCTCATGTCCTCTGAAATAGGCCACTGACAACACTTCCTTCCAAGACACACACGCACGCACGCATACACAATGACTTGCATCAGAAGTTTTAGCACTCTCAGCATGCCTCATTAGACTATGCAGAAGTCATCAGGGTTGCAGTGATAACATTACATAAGGGACAAAGTAATATAATCCCATTTGAGAGTTGGGAGAGAAGGCTTTTTGTCCTTTGTCTCTGCAAAGGGCTCACACCACACACACGCACACACACACACACACACACACACACACACACACACTGGCTTGAGTGTGGCGTTAGTCTCTCTCACAGCGGCACACTGATCAGCTCAGCTCAGCCTGCTCTCCTCTTCTCTCCAGCATACTAAAAATAGAGCACAGCCTCACAGGCCTTTGTGTGGTCCCTCATTACCTCAGCAGGCTTCTCAACTTTCTCTCTAACCCTTTCTCCTTCTCTCTCTAGATCTGTCTCTCTCTCTGTCCCCAAACACACCGCAGAGAGGGCCACTCATCGGCAGTGCCATCCTGGACAGGGAACAGGTTTGTGTCGAGGTGGTTCCATAGTTCCTTCGGGACCCATAGGCGCAACAGGTGCAAATATAAAGCCAGTGCTGATTCAGGGTCACTCTGACCAGTTCTGCTCCAGCACCCTTCACTGAACTCATCAGGTTATTGTAAAAACTGCTGAGAAGTCAGCACACACAGACACAGGCAAACAGACCTATGAGCCCCCCATCGCCTATGAGCAACAATAGACACAAGCTGCTTTAAGTTTTGGTTATAAATGGGAGGGGCATGCCACCACAGGCAGGCAGCAGACTGCACATGCTTCACCTGAGAGATGGTGGGGTTTCCGCCTGGTAGCGCTCCCCCCCTCCCCCCAACACACACACACACACCACCACCACCACTTCCTCTATCTTTATCGCCACACTTTGCTCAAATTTTCCCTCGCTCCCAACAGTCAAAACAAAAAGCCAGCCACTTTGCATCTGGATCCACCTATTTGCACCTCTGCCACAATCACTGCCAATGGATGGGAGCGAGTAGCTCGGCCTCTATATAAAGCAGTGGCAGACAGAGAGGCACTAGATAGCAATGCAACACACAGGTTTACGGTAATGCTAGAATCCAGTGAAGCCATACTATGACCAAAGAGTTTTAGAACGCTGTCCACTGGAAGCTTTACTCCGAGCATGCTCTGTTCTCTCACTATAATCTGCGGTTTTCCGCTGCTAGGCTAAATGCTGTTATTTACCATGATATAGATAACACATAAAATGTGTTCATTGTGATCTTGTCGATGTACAATGCTGTCTTTATGTGCAGTCACAGAGCGAGCGCATCAAAATTTAGATTTATTGCAATTCAGAGGCGCAGAAGACTCACATTATAGAGAAGGTCAGTGGTGAGAGATTGGCTGATCTGCTGGAGCTGTGGGAGACCTTGGTCTTGATGCTCCATGTGTTGGGTGTTCTGTTGCTGCTGTTCAGGACAGGATGTCTGCTGGACCTCTGGCTCCTGCTTGCATTGCATGTTGTGGCTCGTCACCTCCATGACACCCTGGTTTTGCATGGTGTTGGAGGCCGGCCCTGTACCTGTACCGAGTCGCTGTTGCTGCATCTGCATCTGTTGTTGTTGTTGTTGCTGCTGCTGCTGCTGCTGCTGCTGCTGTTGTTGTTGTTGTTGCTGCTGAATCTGCTGCTGCTGCATTTGCATGTTCTGGGTTTTGCGCAGGTTCTGCAGGTTGTGCATTTGCAGCTGCATGGCTTGTGTCCTCTGATGCTGCTGATGCTGCTGCTGCTGCTGCTGCTGCTGCTGATGGGATGACTGGTGCATGGGGGTTTGCTTCATGGGCAGGGGCTGGCCAGTCTGGGGGGAGCCCAGGCCCGTCTGTGGGGGGTGGTGGGAGGCAGGGGAGCCCGTCTGGGGCTGCTGCGGCTGGTTATAGGGGTATGGGGGCAGTCGCTGGTCCATGGAAAGTTTGCTAGTATCCAGAGGAACACCCTGTGACACACAAAACAAACCTAGCATTTAATCTTTTACTAGGTCATATTTTACTTTTAATCAGTCATGTGACCTTTCTGCCACACCGTGCATGTCGACACTTTCTGTGAAAGCACAGTATTTGCTTTACTTAACTACAGGTCAGTTAAAGTAAAGGCCAAGTTTTTTTTGTTTCTTTTTTAACCTGTTGAAACTACCTGGGATACATGGAATATGCATGCAATATACTCTTCCAGTGCCATTCTGTAGTCCAGTGTACTATGTGATTGCTATTGCTAAGTTCCTCATTCTTCTGTGTAATGCTGCCATTGCTGCAGTCCTGGCTTGTGCCTAGGGTTTACCTGCGTGATGGAGGAGAGGGTGGGCGACATGGTGGGGGAGAACTGCTTGGGGTGGTGCCTCCGGGTGTCCGCGCCCATGGGCAGGATGAGGGGCGAGAGCTGTGCCCGCCGGCGGGGGGATGAGCTGAGCTGGGCTTGGGTCTGCTGGACCTGGTGGCCAGCCATGAGGGGTGCGTAGGAGCCCGGGCATGAACCAGACCCGGCGCTGGTGGCAGAGCCGTAGGGTGTCTGCGGCTGCTGTTGGCCACTGAGTGAGGAGCTGCTGAGGGAGGAGCGCAGCGATTGGCTGCTGAGCGAGGATGGAAGGGAGGGGGAGGAGCTGAGCGAGGACTGCAGTGAGGGGTTGCTGAGCGACGAGTGCAGGGAGGCGGAGCTCAGGGAATTGGGGAAGGAGTGGCTGCTGAGCGATGACTGGATGTTGGGGTTGCTAAGCGACGACTGGAGGGAGGGGTTGCTTAGCGTGCCCGGAAGAGACGCCAAGAGACCTGAGAGAGAGAGAGAGAGAGAGAGAAAAGGGAAAGAGGAAGAAAGAGAGAAGGAAAGAAAGGGAAGAGGCAACAAGCAGGACAGAGTAGAATGAAGAAAAAAAGAAATAGAAGAAGTAAACAAAGAGAGGAAGATAGAGAGATTGGAAAGTAAGCGAGGGAAAGAGTGAGATAAAAGAAGGAGAGAGAGAAAAAGATGCAGAAAGGAAGATGAAAGAACACGAGGGATTGAGAAACCGGGAAAAGGAGAAGGACAGAAAGGACAGAAAGCATGTTAGTATATAGTATATACAAACCTAATCATATGTTACTATACTATTAGTATTTCACAGGCAACACTCCCAGACATCCCTTTCACTTTCTAACATGCAATGTTCTGGGTGTTTCATGGACAGTGAAGTGTTGCTTAGCTCAAAAAGCCTGATCATGTCTCAGATGAAGATTCTGTAATGTCTATCATGGTGATTTTTTAGCCAAAGGCTCAATGATTAATTCACCAATTTAGAACATAAAGAAGAACATACTCACTAAGAAAAAAAAAATCACCAAAACATGAGGGAAAAAAAAACCAAACATAAGTAAGTAGTGTTATTCATAGACCACAGAGATACCAGCATGCAAACGCATACACTCACACACAGACTCCACCCCCAATAGCCAATGACTCCACACCCTGACACACTGTTTCCTGTGTGGTCAGATGCATCACCTAAAGGAGATAAGGGTGTCTGCTTTTTCCGATTGCACACTGACATGCTCACCCTTCCTCCAACACACAAACACACAACTCTCCTGTCTCCATCTCCCCCCTCTTGCACATCTACATGTGAAACTGGATGGAAAGTATTGCTTGAGCACTCCTAAGTGTGTCAGTGCTGGCTCGCAGTCTCCTTCTCCTGTGCTAGTTCTTAATCAGCATCAGAGGCACTGCTATGACACCCACACCACTCTAAAGGCATTCGCATTTAGCCTGCTGCTGGCCTTCATTTGAACCAGAAAGGGCCTCAACTCACACTATTTAAACAAGTTGTCAAGTTGTGCACACAATTTTATTGGGAAAACCAAGAGCATAATGTGTACAAACACGCAAGCATGTGCGTGCGCGCGCACACACACACATAGCAGATGAAAAGAGGGGCAAAAAAGAAGCATTAAAAAACACAATACACAATAAAATCAACACAGACACACACACACACACACACACACACAGGTGGTGTGAGTACCTGGGGAGTTGAAGGCGTTGCTGGTGTTGATGCCAAGCTGGGTGAGGGTGCTGGCCAGGTTGCCAGTGCTGTTGCCGCCACTGAGGGACGGGTAACCAGGCTCATCCGGGTCCAGCGGCGTGGGCAACGGCGGGGGGAAATGCAGGCTGGACAGGTCCGGCAGGGAACCGCCAGTGTTTAGGGCGGAAGGGACGAGGGGCGTGCTGGACTGCTGGTCTGGGGAGGGGAAGATGCTGTGGGGAACAAGACCCAGAAGCAAAGCAGGGCGAGAGACAGACAGACAAGGTAGAGAGACAGTCAGAAAGACAAAGAGAGAAAGAGACAGACAGACAGACAGTGACAGACAGACTGGGTAAGTAGTAGCAAATTTTGTTTAATGCCACATCAGAAGAGGCCAAGAACAAAAACAAACCCAAAAAAGAAGACTAGATGTAAAAAGAGCAAGTAAGAAGACTAATAGAGTATCAGGACTACTAGAATGAGTAATGAGAAATTAATGACTGGCTAGAAGAGGTAGGCTGGATGGCAGAAGAGCGTGAATAAGCGTGAGAAGTATGAAGGAGGCATTCAGATTACAGGTCCATGAGGAGACAGGAGGGGGTGGACTGCAGTGGAAAGGCACAAGGCGCTGAGGCCCTGGGCACACACAGATGCCCGGAGAGGACAGAGGGCACCCAAGGATGAGTGGGCGACTGACCACCTCCACTTA
This sequence comes from Tenualosa thibaudeaui, assembly GCA_027481765.1. Taxonomy (NCBI): domain Eukaryota; kingdom Metazoa; phylum Chordata; class Actinopteri; order Clupeiformes; family Clupeidae; genus Tenualosa; species Tenualosa thibaudeaui. Next base: position 7,336,067 of record JAIFZK010000015.1, on the reverse strand, counting down.
GGAGGGAGGGAGGGAGGAAATAAATAAACACATGAGCGAGAGTTATCCGACAGGGTGACTTCAGCTGCCCAAGGCCAGACTGACTCACCAAAATGCCTGAGGCAGGAATGAGAAACACACACAATAACACACACACACACACACACACAAAACACACACAAAAACACACACAAAAACACACACCTTCTATCCTTTTCTCCTACCCTCCCTCCAGCGGCTCCCCAAACACAAATAAAAACTTCAAATTAAACCTTCTCACTCTGCCTTGGACCGAGACAAGAGACGAGGGGAGAGAGGGACTGCATTAACGGCACTGGGGGGGTGGGGGTTGGGGCCGCACTATAAAGTCATTCCTCTGGCTGACTCAATGGGTTTGTGTTCATCATGCCGATAAAAGACACTGGAATATGAATGCGGGAGAGAGATAGAGGTCGAGAGATGCTGGGGGGAAGATCTCATTAACAGTGGGTGGTTTTGGGGCAAAATTAATGGAGATTTATTGTGGCCGATTGCGTCAAGAGCGTCTAAAAAATGTTCTTTGCCAAGGGTGAATTCCGACTCAAATCGCCAACACAACTACTCTCCATCACAGTGAACAGACAGTGTGGCTAAGCCCAAACAATTATTTTGGTTAAAAATGGTGCCAATGTTTACAGGAAAATCTAACAGGTTGCGAACAAAGACCAGACTTTTTCCTGAATTAGCTAAATTGTCCAGTGATTGAGGGCAGATGGGAACAGGAACAGGACTTACGTGATGCCTGGAACTTCACAGGACTTGGGTCGCGATGATGCCATTGGTAACTGCAGCACAAAGACAAGAGCTTTGGGTAAATACGGACATCTACTGAAACAACATACTGAATCTTGAAACGACATGCTAAATCAGTCCCACTTGGCCACAGTAAAGCCTGAACAGCATCTTTACCTTCTTAGTGTCCCAAGGTTTCAGCAATTTTCCTTCGTCGAGCACATTCTCCTCAATAGGTGGAACAGGGTAAGGAAACACTGTGAAGTCAGAAAATATATTACTACCCAAGATCAGGCCATTCAAGTCCTTCAGAAACAAAATAAACACAAACACATATGCACCAAACACTGAATGGTTGAGACATGTTTGTACATCAGGTGGCGGTACAGTAGAGAGAGCACAAGGTGACTTACTTCTGCGTCCGTCTGCTTCAGCTAAACCTGTCAAGTAACCAAGAGAACAGAGAATCACAATGTTATTGTGGCACTTAATAAGAGGACCAAATGATTGTCAAAAACAACTATTTTACAGATGGCCCAGTGACCAGAGATGTACTTACATTCCAAGATCCATGAAAGACACTGTGCTAAATTAATGTGCTGGTGTATTTAATTAAGGTTTCAAAATTTCGTTGAGGATAAATAAAGTATCTATCTATCTATCTATCCATCTCTCTCAAGAAGTTTGATATAAGCACCATAAAACAAAGGTTAAATGCTGACCTATGGAGCTCTAACAGTAAATCTGAACTGATTCAACCTCAGTTAAACCACTGTTTACCAACAAAACGAAGGCTGACATTGTGTTTTCTGAAACATAATCTGTATAATGGCATTTCCATCTATTAAAAAAATGTCCTCCAATATTAAACATGTGTTTATGGGTAACCTACGGCAATGTCCACACCCAGTTTTACCTAACAATAAAAGATTTTCATGCAAAGATGCAACAATTAACCGCCAGGCTACAGAGAGCTTAAAAAGTTTGTTTAATTAGCATCGTTAAGAGACAGGAAATTAGGCCATGGCATATCCTTCTTTGGGATAATTTACTAAGTATCTAAGTCTCTTAAACGTAGAGCTATCTATCCATCAGAGTAATATACTGTACAAGACACACAAAAGCTTGATGTGTCTGTGTGGCGAGGGTAGGGGGGCGGAGAGAGGAGCTCACCTGTGCGTCTGCCCTGAGGTGTGAGTGTGTGACCAGAAGTGAAGGGGTCCCCTGCCGGAGGGTTCATGACACTGGTGTGGAGGGCAGAGTCTGAGTTGGTCCTGCACAGAGACAGAGAAAGAAGGAAAAAAAGAAAGAGAGAGAGAGGGGAGAGAGAAGACAGAGAGAGAGAGAGTGCAAGAGAGAGGACAGAAAGGGTGAGGAGGGAGCAGATGACAGAGGTTAGGAGCAAGACTAGGCTGATGGACAGAAGGAAGGAGGGGAGGTATGAAAGAGGGGGATGTATGGGGCTGTGGGATGAAGAAATAAGGATTGGGGGGGGGCATGACCAACGAGAACTGGCAACTGGCATAACAGATTTCGTAAAATACGCGGGGGATCAGACATTTACAGTCCTGGCTGTGGTGATTGGATATCAACCTAAACTAAACCATTTTAAAGGACAACCTGAAATGAAAAGACAAAAAATACATTCTTGGACCATTTTAAGACATGCACAGAGGTTTAATAAGACAAACACCACTTGTTAAGACACAGACGAGACCACCCAGTCAGAAGAACACAAACATATGAGATCAACCCAGGACGTCCACATCCCCCTACAAAGGTCGAAAAACAACCAGGTCATTTCACTATGATCGTAACCTTCACGATCTAACACTGTGTTTGCAAACAAATGTTGGCTTTAGATTTAGACTTCTCAAAGACCTCTGGATAACTGAAGTCATCACTGGCAATCATGTCTTGGCCACTGTGTTGTCTGGTGGCTTTGAGGAGAAGTGCCATTGAGCTTTAGCATTTGATGGTGTAGAGAGAGCAGGAGGATAGATTCACCTGTTCAGTGCAGTGGTGGGGAGGCAGAACAACTGGCTTTTGTCCGTGGGGAAATTGCTGGACCAGTTCCTTCATGATTGACAGAAAAATGCCCATTATTTCCAGACCACAGGAAAGCGGAGAAAAATAAAATGATGATTGCATCGTAAGCAGAAAAGAATAGTGGTGGGGTTTTTGGGGAGGTGGGGGGCTCAGAGAGAGGGATACTGACATGAACCAGAGGACAAAGAGCAGCCACAGTGCTTTTCAGCGCTCTCTCTCTCTCTCTCCCTACAATCTGCCAAGGTATCATTCCTGAGCTGTGTCCAACAGTACACAAAGGCTAACTCTGAGGATGGACTCACTAACGCTTTAACAAGTTTCTCAACACACTGTAAAATTTCTACCAAGTGTTGTGTTCCAGATGTTCAAAGGTGTGTACGTGCATGTGTCTATTAAATGAGTCAGACGGAATATGAATGTGTGAGTATGAAGGGTGTGGTGTCCTTTGTGTGTGTGTGTGTGTTTATGTCTGTGTGTATATAAATACAACACAATACAGAAAACCTTGTGTAGGCTATGCTTCAACCTACCCTTGCAAGTGTTACGCAACATGTGTATGTTTATGTCCGGCTGTGCATGCATGTGTGCGTGTGTCTATCCATACAACATGAATGACATCACACTGCTGACCGGCCATCATGAATGAAGTGAGGTGAATTTACAGCAGCCGTGAATCACGGCCCAGTACTGAACTGCCTGTAGTGCCGCTTGCTTGCCTGCCTGCCTACCCGCCCGCCTGCCTGCCTTTGCTGCTGACACACCAGAAAGACAGCCCGCCGGCTCCTGAGACTTTTAGTGGAGGCTGATTGATCACCTCCTTTTCCCAGAGCACAGCATGTCTTTCCCCACCGAAAAATAAAAAGAGCTGAAAACACTGTTTCCACTTCCAAGAGTCACTGGCTGCCATCTCAGACAAGCGCTCAGGTTTCGCCGGGGGTAAAAAAAATAAAGAGGAACGTGGCAGACACAAAGTAGCACCTGAGAGAATTTGATATCGATGTGCGTGCATCAGGTGCTGTGCCATTCTAAGTCAGTTTCCCCCTCTCTGACATTGGTTTTTGGTCCGTTGTTTTAGTAGGAGCAAAAGAATTGCTGCATTGAAAAGAAAGGATGGAAGAGATTTTGATAGAAGAACAAAAAAACAAACAAAAAACACACGTCTTTCTTCCCAGCTGATGAAAGAATGAAAGAAGTCGGAATGATGTAAAAAGAAAGGATATAAGAAGAAAGTAAACAAAAATACACAAACTGAGAATGCCAAGAGGTCAGGGGGGAGGGGTTGTTTTTTGTTTTTTGTTTTTTTTTGCAAAAGCAACTGAGGAAACAAACAAAACAGAGAGACAGAGAAGCCAAAGACAAGCTCTGTGGTGTTAGTCCCGCTGGGTTAATGCACAGCTGTAGACAGCGCTCAAGGTAGGGCTCGCATTCACTACACGCACAGTGAGTGAGGCCTCAGAGACAGAGGAGCCAGCAAAGTAAACACAGCTAAAGAGGGTGCCGAGCAGGGGGACATGTCCCAGAGGGGATGGCCCGCAATGAATGGGGGGGGTGCACCTTACCTTCGCCAGCTGGGGTCGGGCGGCGGGGACAGGTAGGCGGAGCTGCAGTGAGAGTTATCCACCTGAGAGCATTCGGTCAAGGGCAACATCACAACACACAAACAAGCAACACAAACCTACTGCTTTCCTTAGCAGAGGGCAAAACAAATCACACACTTCTACCATTACTAAAGAGAGAAGACAGTCATTTTAGTGATTCAGGAATTGGTGAGGCAATAAATGTATTTCTAGTTCAACAAAATGTCACCAATCAAATCACCAATACAGCTATTTATACAGTTTACAAAATAAACACAAAAATGGTTTTCAAAGGTCACTTTCCAAACACTCATTTTTTAATTCAAATAACACTCTGAAGCTCTCCAAATTCTCACATTCGGAGCCTAGAGCCAAGCCAAGACTTGTAGAGCACCATGAGTGTGTCCATGTGACCAGCCTGGCATGGATCAGTGGAATGGACATGTGTGATCTGTTCTGCTCTGTGGTGCTAGGAGAGAGGGAGCACGGCAGTGGTGCTGGAAAGGGAAGGATACTTGTCTCCTGTAGGGCCGGCTCGGGGAGATGAAACGTCTGTCTCTCTGGACCCTCTCCACCAGGCCGTGATGCCGAGTGGAGCGGCTAGAGTCCAGGTTGGAATGGAACGGGCCCTGAGAGAGAGAGAGAGAGAGAGAGAGAGAAAGAAAGAGGGAGGGAGGGGGCAGGGAACAAGACAAAGAAGAGAGATGGGAGGGAGAAAGAGAGATGAAAAGGGAGGAAGAGAGATAGAGGGGAAAGAGAGGAAGGAGAGAAAGAGTACACAAGCAAAAAGAGATGGGAGGAAGAGGGGAAAAGGAGAAGAGAGAGAGTGAAAGAAAGAGAAAAAGAGAAAGAAGAGTGATGGGAGGAAAAGGGAGATTACAGAGCAAAAGATAAGAAAGACAATGAGAGAGACAGGCAGAGAGACAGAGAAAGAGAGCGAGAGTGAGAGAGAGAAAGTGCCAAAAGCAGCCAAGAGGGCCAGGAAAACATAGACAGAGAAAGCGACAGACAAAGCGTGAGAAAGACAGAGGGAGAGAGAAGAGAGGGGTGATGAGGCATAATGAGCTGTTGTTGCCTGACTATGGCTGGTCTATGGGGAAATATCAGAACGACTGTGAAGTCATTAGAGACCCCACCAGCAAAAAAAAAAGTAGCATTTTTTTTTTAACACTGAAAACAAAGCAAGTCCCGGTGTATAAATTACTCTACTCCATTTCCTTTCCTGTTCCTTCATGTTAGAATTCCAAGACCGGCCCATATGAACACAGCACATGACGTCTCACCTGGAAGTCGGGCGCATTTCTGCCGATCTGGTTGACGTTTGGCAGGGAGCCCCCGTAATATGGACCCTGAGTTCTGGCCAGGCGCACCTTCTGAGCCTGAATCTGCAGACAGAGAGAGTGCGCACGCACACACACACACACACACACACACACACACACACACACACACACACACACACACACACACACACACACACACACACACACACACACACACACACACACACACACGCAACACCCCAATGAGTCATCCTCCAACAGGCCAGCAGTCACTTCAGCTTCTCTGGTTTCATAATTCAGCACTCAACACACAGGCCTACATGAGCCTTGTAACCATGCTCTAAACTAAGTCAACCCACATGCAAACATGTCTGCCCAAATACATCACAATAACCATCCCCTCCCACAAAAAAAAGTGACACGAGAAAGGAAGTCAACCCTGAGTCATTCAGTTTGGTTATGACACTAGACTATTACAACCTTAATGAGAAAGCTTCACCCATGCCATGAGGCCACAGGTAAAATAAGGGCCATCTGCTACCATCCTGAGATCACACAAGGCAGTGTGGTGGCAATCAGTCCATCTCAGTGGATAGCTTTGTCCGTTCAAATTGTGGCCTACAACTGCCACCACCAGCCTAATACACAAAGCCAAAAACTGAAGGATCCAGGACTATCCGTATCAACGTAACTCTTGTGGTCAGGCAATGTTAACAAATAAATGGAAACACTTGATGCTGGTAGTGAATTGCTGCAGTGCAACAAGCATAACATCTCTGCAGCTGAGAAGGGAGGAGGATCAAATCTGGCAAATAAATACCCAGGCCACCAATACATCTTATTGCAAATATTTTACTCATTCTCAAAACAGCACATTCAAATAGCTCCTGCATGCAGACATTAATCTAGTATCTGTCAGGTGGACACATGTACGCCCACAAGCTACGAAAAACTAAGTAGTCTAAATGTAAACACAACAGAGCATATGGCTAAATTATTTATGCCAAAAGCTATGTAATCCACTCTTCCAAGTACGCCTGGGATGGTATGCACTGTGTTATTGTGAGTAGGATCTCCACAGGAGACTACAGCATAATTTTTCTTTTACTGTGCTCATAACCAATGCTCTCTGGTATCATCTGAACATCTGCACCAATACACAAAAAAACACAACATGGGCGAATAAAATGATTCTGATTATGATTTAAATGAAGACAATAACAACAACAACAACAACAATAATAACAACCATAACAACAACACAGTTTCAACGTGTTCAGGGGTTACTAAGGAGATAGGAAGTGACACTTTGAGTGGTGGGAGTTCCTTCCAGTAAACAAGATTTCTCATTATGTTTATGTAGAGGTTAGCTAGCTAAAATGTAAGCGCCACTGGCGTGAACAGTCGTCTGTCCACATTAAGGCATGGCAGAGAAATGGCCACGGCCCAAAGTGGAGTGTTAGGGTTAAAGGTCACAGCAGAGAGGCCTTCTTTTTCTCCGTCCAAAGAAGAAATCGCTCAATCATGCATCCCTGTCACAGCTGGCTTTTTATGGCCTGTTTAAATCAAGCCTCCATAATAATGGGTGTTGGTACTTCTTAGTGTAGCGCCTATAGTCTCCCGGCATTATCACAAGCAAACCATTGTTTTGCATTGCCCCTAGACCAATGGCATTTCACATTCCAAACCCCTTTCAAAGCAATAGGACTGGAAGAAACAGAAAAAGAGAGAGAGGGAGAGAAACAGAGAGGGAAAGAGAGAGAGATAGGGAAGAAGAGAATGAGCAAAGGACTGAAAGACAAGAATGACAGTGACAATATACTGCTTTGTGTGGCTGGCTGAAGTGCCACTGGAACAACATTTGGACTATACATCAAAATGGAGGGGCAACACAAGGACAGTGGCAATGGTTCAGGGACTCACACATGAAAATGAATGAAAAGAGAAGAGGAGGAGGAAGAATGTTGAGTGCAAGACAGAGAGAAAATCCTGTGATATCAAATTAATTTGGATCATCCTTCACATGAGGTGGGGGGGGGGGGGCTCTCAGCGCCTAAGTCAAGAGGACTTCTGGGAAAGCACAGCCTTTCGTCAGAATGATTTACTTCAACCAATTTAATTATATTAGCAGAGGGAGGAAGAAAAACGTCAGAATTTTAACACAACACCAAGGGTTTTTCTCCACCTCAATCCATCCTGCTGGCATTCACTTTCTGCACTGCACGAACGGATATATTTGGCCTGAATCAGGTGTCGCGGCCACTGCAGTACTAAACTATGACATCTGTGAGACACTGCATGCCAAGTTCCTCAAGGACAGATTGAAAATAACCCTGTGATTTTTTTTTCAAAATAAGCTACAACTGAAATATTACACAAAGGGAGTGAAGGTTAATTAAAAACCCAGCAAACAACAACTACTAATCACTAGTCTGGGGCAATAAAACAGTTAAATACCATAAATATGACATAATAATCATGGGCTGTTTACATTTGAATTACAGCCCCCTGACGGATCAATACTAACAGACCATGACAACTTATTTTGGAGCTAATGATACAGTTGCCAAGTTCTTTTGCTTTAAGGTTAAAAAGACCACTGCAACTCCAAAATACTGATTTTATTCTGCCTTAAAAAAACACGTGTGTGAGCATGGCAACATTAACATCCTGAAAATGGGCGTTAAATCCCTAGTTGGTGCTTGGTGCAGCAAGAGGTCTGTCAGACTGTCCATAGCAAACCAAAGAGAAAAGAAAACCCTCCACAGCAATAAAGACAAGTCTTGAGCTCAGAGACTGTGTGGGTGTATGGTATTTTATGAGTGCTGAGAGAGTGCACAGGCAAGGATGAGATGAAGAGAGTCAAGCCAGAGCATATCCTGGTAAACTGTTTATAGATGAACCTTAGCGAACCTGGGCTTTAGCGACCAATTCATACCACATTCATACACAGGTCTTGATTAAAAAGCCATGTAATAACACAAAAAATATTCCATTTTGAATTAAGCACTTCTCCGTGTGGAAGGCACTGATACGGCAAAAAAGAACACTTGGACGTGCTTTTTAAAGATTTTAAACATTGTTCAATTTATTTCAATAAATAAATCGCTAAACATAGACTTATTCAACAAAGGTGAGTAGCGCTGTTTTGATTAGACTAGAGGATGCAGCAATACGATACGACACATCACAGATGGAAACGCAGGACCTGCGGACGAATGATAGACCATCTGCTCTCACAACACAAACACTTCAAGTTCGATCGCGTCGTTGTGGTCGTTGCATCTCAGAGGCAGCGATTGTTGTCTCTAAAATTATGTTGAATGCTGCAAATCAGATGTTTGGAAAACATTATTTGTTTTCTTTTTGCTTTGGTAGTCGTTATACATTTGTACGAAGCGTAAAACAATGTAAAAAAAAAGAGATAAAAATCACGGTGACTAAAACATGCAGCCTGACAATGCCAAAATCCGAAGGGCTGCTTGGAATCCTGATACGGACACAGGTTGCTTCAGATTCGATTTCCAAAATTCCAAAGTGGCAAATCAGAGTGATGTGCCACTGATTCAACCAGCAACCCCTAACTAGTTATGGTTTCTGACACTATCCGTTGCAGAAGTACAAGTAAATCAAATAACCAACCTGACGTACAGGATGTGTGAAAGAATCGCAAACCTCTTACACTAAACAGTCAAGTAGTATGTACTATAGTATGTTTCTAGACATTAGAATTAGCTTGTTGAATATATCCGTAGCATTACGTTAGCTCGCAGACGCTTAGAAAGGTATAAGCGATAAAAGTAAGATCACAGACTAACAGGTAACAACAAATTATAATACGAGTTAAGAGAGTTAAACAGTAAAGGAAATGATAACTACTAAACTCTTAAGCTAAAAAAAAACACTTTAACGTTTTTGTTACAGTAAGCTAGCTAGCTAGTTAGCATCGCTAACGATTACTCGTTCCTCATCCGTCAAAATAAAATAAGCAACTGGACGCTTGTTGATAGCTAACGTTAATGCTAGACGCGTTACTTCGCTAACGTTAGCGGCAGCGCTATGCAAAGTGTTGTGCCAGTGAGTATTGCGTGGGTAGGAGTTGCTACAGCGAGCTGTCACATTTCAACAAGTTCGTTTAACGTGTGAAAATGACCGATGATGGCCAATTGACACTCCAGCAAGGTACGTACGTTCAGTGGTTAGCAACCTATATCTTGTGTATAGGGTCTGTCGCTAGCTAGCAAGCTTTCAAGCGGATACCCAGGGAGGCCTGTCTTACCTCCAGCTCGTCCCCGGTTCCCTCCACTACTTACCCGAGTTGAAGTAATGTCCATCATGACCTCCTGAAACGCAGCAGTCTCTTCGGCCTGACGCTGTGTGTGCAGGGCTATTTTCTCGCTAAACTTTCGTGGGTTAGACACCCCGGACCCAGGACCTGTATTCGGTCCCGGCCCGGGTCCACAGCCGCTTGCACTCGCAGCGGACATCTTCTACAACTCTGTGACTTCCCCGCAGACCGAGATGATCTGACTTGTGGAGAGGGCAAGAGGGGAGGGGAGGAGAGGATAGGGGGAGGGGTCGAGCCATTGTCTACTAGGCCTTATGGGACATGTAGTTCTTGGTTCTTTTTTTTAACTGAACGCGTTGCTTGCAAATTTTTCTCATTATTTATACAAAATAAAATAGTATCTCACTGGGAAGACCAAAACGTTTTCTGGTGGTAGTAACAATACAAACCATCAATATTTGCACACAATATTCAATACTATCTCCTTTGTTTTGTGAAGCCTTACCTGTATAGGCCTCATACACAATTCAAATTATTCAGTCATATTTTTTCTGCAGGACTTGAACAACACAAAATGTCTACCTCTGAGGATTTCAAACCCATATTTACAGTGACAGATGAAATGTGTCAAATATGTTTATCATTTGTAATGATCAATTACCATAATTGAGACATAATTCTTTACAAGTACACCAAGTAAAATGTGTATTTGTTTATTCCATGATAGCCTAGAGACATGCATTTTAATAAGACTCAAACATGATAATCACATAAGAGTGCAATGGCCCATTTGAGTGCTTTGTATTTCTTTATTAATTTCACCACATCAGAAAAAGCCACTTAGTGGCCAAATGGAAATCCATTAAACATCTCTGATTGAATTGAGCCAAACATTATATTATGTTTAATGATTAAATTAAAGAACACTTCAAAGGGCAGAGCATTAAGTATTACTTGTATTAATAATGGTTAACAAAAATAGCTGTATTAAAGAAATGCTGGGGCAGCGACAGTTCATATCAAAATATTATTCTGTCACAAAATCGGAGCTGATATGTCTGACTAGCTGTTATCAAAAGAGAATAATAAATATTCTAATCACATCTTAGCCTAACCTGCAGTAGACTAAGGGGTATAAACTCCACAAATCCAAGGATTGCATTATCTTAGATTGCATTATTCCTACATTTCTTCTCCATACAGGTAGCAGTCCGATGCTGTCAGATGCTATTCTCTTTTATAGTTTGATAAATAGAACTCCAGTCACTACAGCAAAGCCAGTGAGCAACAGTGCCACCTTTGGGATGCGATCTTTAGGAGAGCCCAGCTCATGTGGTAGGATCTCCATGAAGGTGATGTAGATGAAGGTTCCAGAAGCCAGACCTTCCAGGGTGGATCGAGCAAGTTGGTGCTGTGGCGTCGACTTCATCTCAGTCAGCCCAATGCCCAGCGCCATGCCCAGTGGAGACATGATAGAGAAGAGCAGGAGGCTCCCAACTACCGCTGCCCGTTTCAGCCGACTCTGAGTCAGTTTCAGCGACAGACTAAAGGCAATGATACTCTTATGGATTAGCAAGGCCAGGCAGATTTCCAGCACCTGCTGAGAGTCCTGCTGTAGTCCTACCGCTAGACCTTCAAACACAGAGTGAAGAGAGAGGGAGAATACCAGGATGAAGGCACGGATGGCTGAGTGGGAGTTAAAATCAACGTGGAAATGGATGCCATCTGTGCCTGAGCCTCGTCTGCTGAGTTCTGTCCGCACGTGGCTTGATGAAGCAACTTGATGTGTGTGTCTTGGGTGGTCTTTGTCATGTGCTTGGATGCCAGGCCCCACCAACAGTGCTTGTCTCTCCTCTGAGATATTCCCAGACTCATCTCTGAGGGCTAAGACAATCTGCTCCATTACCAAGACCATAAAGAAGCCCATTGCCATGATGAACTCAGGGAGAGGGAAATGAAGCTACAAGATAAGATAAAGGACCATAGGATAAAAAGTGAAATTTTACAGCTCACTTCCTCTTTTCACAAATTGGTACAGGAAAGTTGGACCCATTGTAAATTTTATGGTGCAAATAAGGTGTCTATGACACTGTCAATAAGTCATTTATTAGTTTACGTATTTATGTGATGCCAAATTAAGTGATAAAATCAACAACTCATCTGAGAACTAAGATATGCTGATTTATTGCACAAAGACATCGGAAAGATCTTCCTTACCGTAATGCCAACATTTTGGAATGCCCGGTTGATCTCTGCCAGATAGTCAGGAATGAGGTCCAATAAACAGGTGGCCAAAAACACTCCCCCAGCAAAGCAGCTGACATAACTCAATACCTTGTGTCGGATTTCTGTGAAACAGAACTTCAGGCTAGAGTATGCATTTTTGTGATCAACACCAAATGTTTTTTTTTTCAATGCTAAATTATGATTACAATTTGCATCTGTTTCCAGAGATGGTATTTTGCCCAGTGCCATTACCTGGATTTGTGCACCAGCGACCTGTGCCCCTTATGATGCACAAGGGGGCTGAGCCGAATAGGAGGGTTGCTGAGAGCAGCACAAACAAAGCTCCTAATTTTATCTCCAGTCCGGGAACGGAGGCAGATGTCTCCTCCATTTCACAATGCCAAGTCAGGAGGCCCTTCAGAGGAGCTCACACTCTCTTACGCTTGTATTTACCTCACCCCAAGGACTGCAAAAATAACAACAAGCAACTTTCATTGAGGTTTAATAACAGGATACAACGGTTAGAATACTGTGAAGGGGAAACACCCTGCCAAAAAGACAAGAAAAGAATGGGCTTAGATATCAACCTCTCCTGCAATTACAATCCTTGATTAATAGAAATGAACACGAATACGAATTCTTAAGACACAATTGTCTGAATTCTCTTTAAATATTGATAGACTTTAAAGGACAAACTTTAAATAGTCAAGGAGCTTCCAAACGCATGGAGACTGACTGAAAGCATTATTCAGGTGGGTAATGGCCATTATGATTACACAACGTGCTGTTGCGCCTCGCCGTTATCAATCGATAGACGTATGAAATAACTACTTACGCCAAATAGCACTGTTTTAAACACGCGTACAGAGTGGTAGTTTCTTAAACAACACTCGCTTGAGAGTTAGGTAGAGGATAGAGAGAAGAATCAGTCCTCAACACTATGCTATGATCAGACGTCATACATGAAGAAAAGTTTCGGCTAAACTTACGTTGCTTCCTCCTAACTCCTTTTTTCTCCTCACATCAAACCGTTGTTTTCAGTTGTGTAGGAAATGTGGTTAGCCTGCATTACTGGACATCTGTTTACAGACGGATTCCGTTTTTCTTACAGTATGTATTCTTATTCGTTTGTGAAGAATGCCCTTGGACCGCCTTGATCGACGCCGTGTTCCTGTTTTACGGGAATGTATGAGTCAAATCACCCCCACATCGGTCAGCTGAGTGAGCAGCAGAGTAGGCTATGCTAGTGGGAGGGATCCCATCCCGAATACATTTTGGTCATACCTTCTCGGAAAGACATACCAAGTGTATCCTATCAGCTGTGGTATAGGTCTATTTATTTGACTGTTACTGAAATGAATGTGTACTCGCTAGTTGCCAGCAGAAGCAGATGATATGATCATCTGTGATATGATATTTAACATGCAATAAACTAAACCTCCACTGCAATAAAATAAACCGAAAAGAATTCAATGTGTGCTAAACTATAAGTGACTGAATTATATTATCTAATGCCAGCCTGTTCTCCTTAGGCTAAAATGTTTTGTGTCCTTGTGTGCATAAGATCAATATCTTGCACAGTCTCCCCCTGGTCACATAGCCTACACACACAAACACTATTGGTGCAAGGCTGTGCTGTGACTGAATTTGTGACATGAGAAATTGCTCACACTATGAAGAAAATACACGATTAAATCCAGTTGCAGTAGGAACAATAACTATACTGCTGGTGACTTGTTTCACGCACCCACTGTCCTATGGACTGTCCACGCCACTCACCAACTGTTCTAAACACCGAAACACACATTGTGCAATGTCCCCCACCACGGGCCTACTGTCCCGTTCACTGTCCTTGCTCACTGTCTTGTGTGACATGCCTCCTGGAACTACAATGCATTGTACTGTTGCTGGTAGCTTGTGCCACTTACCTACTGTCCAGTGCATGTCACGTACCACTGGCCTGTTGTCATTTGCACTGTCCTGCACCACTCATGCTGTTTTGTGGCCTTTCCCGACTGTCTTACTGCATTCACTTACTGTTCGATGTCCCATGCCACTTGTCATTGTCCCATTGGTTAGGTTTTTCATTGCCAAGTGTCACAGGACAGTGGTGTGGAACAGCAGATGAGGCACCAGACAGTGAGCGAGTGGCGCAGGACAGTAACTGTTGGTACGAGACAATTCATGGGGCAGTAGATGAGTGGCACAATCCACCAGCAACAATACAGTACGGTTTATGTTCCTACTGTCTCATGAAATATCTTGAAGATTTCTTAATTCCTATTGTGTTGATACTTAAGGACTCAAATAGGTTATATTTATGTAAAAATGCCCATGTCAGGTACACTCAGTATGTAGCTACAGTATGTAGCTAAATGTAACAAAGTGTTTGTGGTAGGCTGCAAACTTTCAAAGTTATGCATTGATGCACTTCTAATGGCTCTCTTATCTGAGCTAAACACTTGTCAACAACTCATAAGAGCTCAAGAAGCTAAATTTGAACAAAAGAGCACCCAAAAAGTACCCAAGAGAGAGAGTTCTCAAGACAGATAATTTGTCAAACAAAATTATTGTCACTCTTATACATACAAAGTCTTGCATAGGAACAAAATATTTTATGAGCACACTTAGAAATGATTTTATTGTTCTGTTCTGGATACAGATGCTAATCAATATCATGTTATGTTTTTAATTGTTTAATTGTTTTAACATTGTTGAAACACTATAATAAATGCCATGTTGGCTAGGCCTACATGCCAAATAAAAAATGTGGTTTTATTTCTGTCTGTGAAAAGAACTAAACAAATTAAAACATATGCTGTGAAATGAGAAGCAAATAATCTGCATTTCAAAATAACTGTTATAGGCCAGTTGTTTTAATACGGTTCTGATTTTGAATAATGAGCTGATAGACTTTTCTCCAAGATGAAAAATTCTAGGCTATCTATCTCAAGATATAACTCATATCGGTATAAAACTTTTCTTTGACTTATTAAACTGCATGCATCTGTAACATACACAATCATGATTGGAAAAAGTTCCAATCACAAGGAAAGCGTTTTTTGAACCTAGGGTTAGGGTTCACTCCACACATTCTCGTGGGGGTAAATAAACAAAATGGTATGTTCTGTCCAAATTCTTGATGTCTGAGTGCATAATGTATGCCTAGCACTTAATCAGTGATTATGTGTGAATAGTCCCTCGTCTTCTCCAGATACACTACTGCAGTGCATGCATGAGAATCTTTTCATGAATGCTTTCATGTTTCCTCCTCTGGAAAAAAATAGCACAAAAGCCTGGCATGCATTTATAAGAGACCTGAACAAATTTTAGGAAGAAAAAAACTTGGTATGCTTAAGTTTATTCTGCACTATATTCCTGTAACACACATCCCTGGTCCTGCCGGGTAAGCCTTTACACAACATAAACAAACTACAAATTAATTAAAATCTATACTATACTAAAATTAGTAACACACTGTAAGACAAGTTTGTTTATACAAATAGGTCTACGCCTTTTTCAAACACCTGTAGATTTGCCGCTGCCGAAGAAACGTCTGAAAATTTGGAATGGCCCACGAATGATCTTAGACTCACCCCTCCAGATTGCTCATAGGCTGGATAAGACCCTATGCACCAATCACAAATCGACAGAATGCATAGGTGGCAGTGTTGGGGAGATCCCGGATTCTCCGACCGCAAGTGTTCCTTCCTGGGTTTACAATACTTCGGCTGAAAAATAATTAATCAGTAAACCCAAACAGATCAAATAGATTGATGCTCATTAGATTCGTTGTAGGTGTTCACTTAGCTTATACCTTTAACTTCCTCCAGTTATTTTAGGGGGGATTGTCAGTGCTTTTGGTGTCGTTGAACATTAATGGCTACGCATTCAGGCACCTCAACGAGAAACAAGCTAATCGACAGTAATGAATACATGTATGAACTGCCGCGTGCGATAGTGTCGTCCATTCTCTTCTGAAGCGATTCATAAAAGTAAGTTGAATTCTGAAAGACGGGTTTGTATACAATGTAACTCCTGTTTTTCCTGCTTGACAAAGTCCGACTCCGCCCACAGGCAGACGCCGCTGTTATTTTTTTCTCATTTAGTCGACTTCAGCGAGTCAGACCAGGATTTTACGGCTCCGACACAAATCACATTTTTATTATTGAATGTTAGGCTACGTTATGTGAAACGACGTGTTGCTGCAGCGTGATGGAATGTCTGCTCAGCAGAGATTGCAACGACATGCGAGGACGACATGTCACTGTAGTATGTATACAGGGTGTCTTTCTACTAGGAATTATGGGTTTATCTAATATTTTTCTATTACCATTCCATGTCTACTCACTGTAAAGTAATATAACTAAAATGTGACACTTAAGCTATAGCAATTCATGTCACACTTTCTTGAGGTTGCAAATTTTGGTTCACCTCAGATTGAAAGATGAGCTATGAAGAGTATGCCTGCTGGATAATAGACATGGGCATATGTTATTGTTCAGTAGAAAAACCTGTTGCCACAAAGCGTTTAAATCGTGCGAGGTTGAAAAGTCGTTGGGCCATGCCACTACCAGGATGCTGATATCCTCCTAGAAGCCAGTGAATGAGTTCTTCCCTCCTACAACACACCTTGTGCAAATGTCACACCTTTCCTCCACTTCTGACACCCCTTGGTTGGATTTGAGTTTTAGATTTGCTTATTGATTAATTAGTAAATGATTTATCTTGCAGGTGTTTGCCAACCCCAACTGACCACTTTATCATAATTTTCTCAGGACATGGATGCTGAAAATGGAGAGGTGTTTTTCAGGGTCAAGGAGGAAGATAGTGTGACAGATGGAGATCTTCACCACAGTCCTCTCCCTGGTAGTCATGCCCTGTGGTCCACCCAAAGTGTATGTGTGGCTAGCCCTGTACTAACCCTATACGGTTTCAGTAGGCCTGTTTTATATACTGTTTAGAACTAGCTTTTGTCATATTAGTATGTCACTGTCACAAGATACCAGTCACTTCAGACAGTCACTACATTTAATTTGAAATGTTTTCTTCTCCTCTCCTCTCTGACCACAACAGGTTCTTAATGACAGTGAGACTGAGGATGTCCTCCATGCCATTAATCCCAATGACATATACACCTCTGGGCTTCTCCACGACACCCTGTCAGAGAGTGACAGTGGCATGTCTGAGGAGCCACAGTCTGACAGTCCCATCGGAACAATAGAGGCTGCTTCCCCAGACCTGTCTGTTCCCACAGTATATCAGGTAGTCTATGACATCAGTGCCCTGGGCGGCATCAAGACTGAACCAGAGCATCACGATGTGGATGTCATATCCATACAGCTGGGTATGTCAAGCCAAATATATTATAGATCATATATAATGTACTCATCAGTACAATCCTTGTTAACATCTCCCCCTTGTATTTTATATTCCTATCAGATGAGTGGAGCTCTCAGATGCTCTTGTCAGACTCTTGTATTGTGAACGAGCTGCCTCTTGTTGGTGCAGGGAGAGCAGAGCCTGTTTACCCCTCAACTTGTGCTTCTAATGAATTCAGCACCCCAGAGCCTTCACTGGTTAGAGTAAAAAAACAGCCATTACAATCTGTTCTTCCAAAACTGGTCTTCATTTTAGCCATAGATTTAGATATTTTCAGGAAACATTTAAAAGCTCATCTTGCCATAATTCCTTTAATAGAGTCTATATAGTATGTGTCTATATAGTATATTGTTATTATAATAGACTTGCTACTTTTGCTGTCATTGTTATTAGCCTATTATTTTGGTATTTGTTATAATGCTGATGCGATGTTTTACTGTTGAATTTGGATGCCCTCTTGAACCTGGTGCTTTTGCCTTTTGTTCAGGAATACCCAGAACTACAGCTGACTGAAGAAGAAGAGAAGCTTCTGAAACAAGAGGGGATCTCCCTCCCTAACAATCTCCCTCTCACAAAGGTTTGTGTAGCATACCTGAACTTGTAAAATTAGTTTTCAGTCTCTGATAGTCTGAACATGTCCCTGCATTTGCCATCTACTTAAAACAGCATATCCCCTCTTAAATGTATCCTAAAGGCAGAGGAGAGGATTCTAAAAAAAGTAAGACGCAAAATTCGTAACAAACAGTCAGCACAAGACAGCCGCCGTAGGAAGAAAGAGTATATTGACGGTCTTGAAAGCAGGTAAGTCTCTCAGTTTTCTTAACTTATTTTACATGGACGCGTTTTGACTCCATGCTTTAAACTGAGTTAAAGGAGACATAGAATGGAAAAACATTTTTGCCTTGGCTTTGATCAATTAGGAGAGGTTGTGCATGGCCAAAGAGCCATCATGAACATGAGGCATGGTTGTGCCCTCCTTCACATGAATATCTTGAACTTAGAATAGCCATTGAAACATGGGTGAAGTAGAACAAAGCCTACATATGATGTCAAATAGCACAAAGCAATTGAAGTTCAGTTGTGGTTGCCAAAGAGGGTGGAATTTAGCCAATAGGGAAATTTAAATATCCTGCCTAAATATAAGGCTTTAATTGGGCTTGTGAAATTGTACTTGACCTTTTTAAATGTAGAATATAGTTGAATATATTCTACTTTAATATCAGAGAACAAGGTACAATACTACATCCATTCTACATCCCCTCTAAGCATTTAGATATTTGCTAAGATATATTAAGATATTTGCTTATTATTATAAATAATTGCTTATTATTATAACAGCATTGTGTTGATATTTGCATAATATATTAAACAGTGTGTATTGTAATATTCAAATGTGTACAGTGGTGCCAGTGCAAGTCTTTTGTGTGTGTGTGTGTGTGTGTGTGTGTGTGTGTGCGTGTGCGTGTGTGCGTGCCAGAGTGGCTGCTTGCTCAGCCCAGAACAAGGAGTTACAGAGGACTGTAGATCAGCTGGAGAAACACAACATGTGAGTGTCTCCGCCATTTGCTTTCTGTGCTTTCTGTGCTTCTGTGCTTCTGTGCTTTCTGAACCACATGCCAATTAAAAAGAGCTGCATGACCATACACTTCTATAATGTATAGTGCAGCATTTTTCAAAGTAAAGTATTGCATCCTTCAAACAAAGGACTAGGGATAAAAATTGTTAAAATGGTGCATGATGACAAAAGATATCTAACTAGTTGAAAGGTCATGGTCACTTCCTGCATACATCTAGTGCGGTTTCTCTGAGAATGTTTAGATGAGATTGCTTATTTCTACAACTGCAGTGCCTAGATGAGTATATTTCATAAACTGATGACTGTGTGTGTGTGTGTGTGTGCAGGTCCCTTCTGACTCAGCTGCGGAAGCTTCAGAGTCTGATCAAACAGACTGCCACTAAAGCAGCACAGACCAGCACATGTATCATGGTGAGGCAAAATACATGTTTACAATCTATATAAATCCAAATCCTATACAAACATAATGTGTTAAAATAGCCTTTTCTGATATTGTAATATTGAATAAGCAGAAATGTAATAACCGAGTGTATTGTGTGTGTGTGTGGTGGGGGGTGGGGTGTATTTGCAGATTTTCCTTTTCTCCCTGGTTCTAATCATCGTCCCTAGTTATAGCCCTTTTAGTCGGGGCTCTTCTGAAGTGGAAGAGGGCTATGCTCCCATTGGAAGTATGTGGTTTTCTAAATGTATTTCTTGCTACATTAAATGGTTTATTCTGATCCAAATGCATTTGACAGACTGACTGGATTGCACCCTTGGTCTGTAGCCTATAGCTGAGTGCATAATAATAGTAGTTTTATCATTCACATGTTTGTGTAGTTTGCGTACAAGATATTCTGGCTATTCTTATTTGCCTCTTTGTTTTTCATGCAGTCATCTCCAGAAACATTCTAAATGATCCTGCCACGTCCTTGCAAATGTCTGAGGACACTGACAACACAGTGTCGCCAGACAAGGTGCCGCTACCCCCTGACTACAGTCAGTCTGACCCTCCTGATCTGACTCTGTCAAGGCTGCAGGAATCACCAGAGACTGCTGATACGGGTGCCAGTGTGGAATTGACCTTAGATGGCAGCCAGCTCAGTAACAACTCAGATCTGTCTGGCACAAGGAGAACTGACCAAGTAGATCTTGGGATGATTCAGTCGACTATACCAGGAAGTGCAAACCTTGATCTGACTAAACCAGCACATGCGGATGAGATGTGACCAGCAGTCATGCTTTTGTTATTTATTTTTTTACCTTTAATTTATGGATCTTTAGCAAAACCACCTTCTTCAGATGCTCTGTGTGGTACCTGTGCTTCTACTTCACGTGACATCTATGTATTTTTCTTGAAGGACAAAAATCTTCCTTTCGAAAGCATGTCTTAATTCCATTTTGTTGATTCAGTTGGGATTCTTTTTTGTTGTGGTGGTTTTTCTTCTCTTTGTGATGCAAGAATTGTGTTAAGAGAATGCCAATAAAGAGAAAATCTTAGACACGAGAGTCTTGTAGACTTTCAAAATTAGGGATACTTATTTTCTCTCTCTAATGAGGTAGGCTGCTTCAGGATGCAAATGTCTGTAAATCCAGGCTTTTTCAATGATGCATATTTTTATTTGTGATGAAGTTATTCAGAATTCAGTATGCCAATGGTACCGCTCTCTTTTTAATGCAAAGTAAAAACAGCGGCAGTGTTTCTAAAGCTTTGCTCGACTGTCTGGTACAAGCTGGTCAATGTTAATTTGGTTTCAGCACACTTGATCAGAAGAAAAGAAGAAAACTTTAGGGAAGCAAAAGCCAGGCAGAGCTTGGCTTTTCATAGTTTAATCCTGGAAACGTCCAAATGTTCCACTTAAAAAATTGTTTACCTGCAAGGTATAGGCGTACACACAGGCTTCTGTAGTTGTGCCCTGCGAATAGCCTACTGTTTAAATGAAATAAAGCATTTTTTCTCAGTTTTGTCCATGTCAGTTTTCTTTCTTGTGTCTTGTACAGTTCAAATGAATTCATTGACAGCTGACAGAAAAGGTGTCAGGTTATTCACATTTCTCCTAGATTGTTCTTTTGTCTTAACTCCCATATTCACATTATCAATACGTTTGGGCTTAGTCAAAATTCCATAGAGTTCAGATAGGCTTGTGGTTTTTCCAACTGAATCGACTCCTGTCTGATACAGTGGGAGAAGATCTGTGAGAGTGTATTGCTTTATTCAGTTTGAGAAAATTGTGATCCTTCATATGAATATTTTTCCACGAGCGTGCGGACAAAATAAAAACAATACATATTTTGAAGACGTTGATACGCGTGATCCGCTAGGGGCAGTCGAGTGTTATGTTCAAAGCTCAACTCGCTCACGCGCTCAACTATTTATGCTTGCGAAAAGTCATTATGCTACGCAAGCAGCAACACTCCGCCGTCCATTGGAATGTCAGTGCTATATCTATCCTTAAGTAGCCTTGTCTATTTGCACAAAATAAACCATGACTAAGCGACAAAGTTCATTTTCACGAAGTATGCTTCATTTCACTAGAGCTGTTTCACTGTGGTAAGTTAATCTTCTCCAATTCTTGATATAACCTGACGTTTCATATTTGCCCACTGCTGTAGGTCGGTCTTCCTGTCATGGGGTAGTAGTCAGGCTAATGTGTCAGCTGGACTCACATTATTTGATAGTATGAGGAGAGACAACAACGTGCTGCACATTAGGATCGACGTTTTGTGAACTTTCCCGAAACATCGATCAGCTTATCAGGATACTGCATGGACAGCTTAGTTAAAGTCGCTGCAGTGGACCATTGCAGTATGTGTTGTGTCTTCAGAATACTGTTGTATGTTGCAGCAACAAGTTCCAGTGCTGCCAGTTAACCTTACGATTATGATTATAGCACATCCAGGGGTCCGTGTAAATGACTTGGCTGAGCTGTACTGCACTATCAAGTTTATTAGGCAGCAGCTGTTGGGGTTTGTCAGTAGATGGCGACCTACAATAACATTATCCTATTCTGACTGACTAGTTAGATCATGTGGTTATGATTAATGAATGAATGACCGTCCTTTAAAAATTGTGTTAACTTCATGTGTAGATAGTTTAGTTTCCCCCTTAGCCCTCTCAGCCACATACAACTACACTGATAGGACTGGCCCTTAATTTCGCAGCTTAACTTAATTTTGTTTTCTATAATAGAGAAAGTGACATTCTCTTTGGGTGTGGCACAAACACAAGAGAAATGGGTGTTGCCATAGGAGTGTGCACAAAGCTTTCAGTCTGCACTGTTCTCCTGGCTATTGTATCTAACAGGTAGGCTCTGTTTGTGTAAAAAGTGACGTATCAGTTGCTGCTGCAGTGTCAGTTTTCAGTTTTCAAAAGTCTTGGAATGACAGGTCAAATTGCTTTTGGATGATCCCCAACCAGATTTCCTCTGTTGTTCCCCCAGAGTTTTAAGTGCTGCTGTACCAGGACAACAGAACTCTACAGGTGTGGTATTTGCATTGCCATTTGTAAAACCATTTGTTTTGCTGTAAAAGCTAAAGAAATTGAATGAGCAGGGTGTGACTGGAGGTTGCTATCTTAAGTAGTATCAGATGTAATTAGGCAAATTTTTCTAGAACTGGTTTCTGATGCCACTCCATGCTGGCATATGGAGGAGTTTGAAGTGCAGGTGGAATGTTCGTCATGTAATACTGTTCTGTCAGTAAGTAACAACATTCTCTCAGTGGCTTAGTATCTCTACAGTGTGACCTGTAGATCTAAACCTGTAGACATTTTCCTTTTCACATCACAGAAATGGCAGGATGTCTGTCGTCCCACTGGTTACATTGAAAAGGTCATCTGTAAGAAGTCCAAGAAGGTTGACTTAAAAAGGTAAGCATCTTGCTAACAGTTAGGCTCATTTACATATTCACATGTACATAGTATATTAATAAACACATTTTCTCAAGTACATCAAATCAAAGGAATACAGGCATCTTTAGGCTAATATGTGTGCTTATTGTCTCTGCTACAGGCCCAGGGACTTTGACCCTGAACTTGACCCGTTGCTTTGATCATTTTTCCATTCTTTTTCTGTCTTATCGTGTAGTTGTCACTCTGCTGTGAGGGAGGAGAGACTCTTCTGGCGGTTTGAGGCAGTGATGATGAGTCTGACTGTCTTCTTCATTCTGGTGGTTGTCAAGCGCCAGAAAGCCTTGGATCGTAGAGCCACAGAGAGGGTTTGGAAACAGCTTCAGTCTTCATAGATCCTGTTTACATGTCACCAAACTGCCTATTGGGTGATAGTGAAAACAATCACCGACACGCATATTATGATCAGTTCACTTAAACCAGGTCAATAAAAATTCTAATGTATTTGGGCTGTGACAGAATCTAAACAGAAGTATATATGACATTTTTGGTTGTACCTTGGATGCTTGCATAAACAGAGATGGGTGACCACTTGTCATCTGATCACCTAAGATGAATTCTGAACACAAGTGTAAAGAGTCCTCGTACTAGAGTCCTCAATGTTTGCAGTTCACTACACTAGGTTTACTGTATTTGTATGTGATGTTATAAGACCTAAAGAGAGTTTCTCATTTCTTGGTTCCAGCTTACTGAATTGTGTAAATATGCTACTGATATGCTACTGACAGGTCACATAACCTCAGAGTTAAGTTTTCACTTGAAATTAGACATGTGTGACTATCTCAACTTTTGGAGTTTACCTCCGGTAATGCACTACAAATGGAATCTTCTGATCTAATATGAAGTGTTTTTATGCTCTTAAATGAAGAATATTTTTTGTATCCATATTTACATACTGTTTGTACAAAACTGAGTTGCAAAATAGTTGAGCTCAATATTGAGACTTATGTCTTATGACTTATGTTACTTTTTGGACTTTATGTCTTTCTATGCCTATTTTCTTCAAAATGAGACATTATCACAAAATACGATATCAAAAGATGACGCAAGCAAACTCGTGTACCGACAGTGAAATGTGATTAGTTAACAGTGAAGTCTTGGAAAAAAGAAAACATATAAGCCTGAGTTTTTGCAATAATAAACCATTTTTATTGAAAAATACTGCATGTTGTACTTGCAGGCTCACAAAATTGATGTTCACATTCAACAAAACCATTTGACTGAAAGTCATTTCGGTGTCAAGTAAAGAGTTTAGTTTAAAGTAAAAATTAGTCATCAAAAATAAAAAACTATGTATATTGAATATGGGATTATTAAGGTTATAAACATTTCAAGAAGAAGAGGTTGCACTTGGAAGCCCGAGGACAGTCACAAAGTTGGCCAAAACGCGGTCCCTTTTTCACATAGCAGTAATCTCCAATTGTGCACTGAGAGAGACAAAAATAAGGAGGAATCTTCATTTATAAAATTGCTTCCACACGCATCTGCACAGATCCTGGCATTACTGAGTTCAATTAGTGGCCTACTTTCAACTTCTGCCAGTAGATGTCAGTTCCACAGATATTGACAGAGGCAGAGCGCTACAAAGTTGGGCAGGACTTTGTCAAAGTATCTTTTTTATCACTGTGATGTGTTGATATACACAGATTACATTAATGTACAGAGATGGTGGGTCATGAAAGTGGACCGAATTCATATCATTATCCTGGTCAAGATATAGCCTAAGAGCTAAAGAATGGCGGTAACTCACCTGTGGAAGGCGGCTGTGCTTTCTCTCCCACATGCCCATCCTTGGAGTCTGAAGTTTCTCTAAAACATTATGAAGAATACCAAGCTGCCAGGAAGAGATTTCGAGTTTTAGAGGGACACTACTGACAAACGATTATGAAAACGAAAGCAAAAGCATTTTTCAGATTTTTGTTTGTGATGTAAGCTAACTTACCAGTTGTTTATTTTCCTCAGTTGGTTTCTCATGTGAATCTTCCGCCCATATTCCGTTCACAGCAGACGATTGCGACAGAATATATCCAAAGATCAAAAAGCCCAATAAAACTGCAACAGATTTTGCCATAGCCAGTTGTTCAGTAATGCATAGGGTGTTTTCTGGTCCCGAATGTTTACGACGATAAGGAACAAGATACGCTGTCCAGGGTACTGAACTCAAGCTGAGGGTTAGATGTGGCCACAGTGGTCAGGATTAGCCTTCTAGACATCCGTTTTAAAAGCAGGGCAAACTCACCTCTCCGTCACCTAAGACTTTTATACTATTAATCCCTCTCCTTGTTATGTCATCATTAGATTAACAGGTACCATGGAAACTAGACTGAATATTTTATTATTAGTTGTTTAGCTCACCAACCCTGGTGAAGTCGATATTGATCTCATTTGCGCGGACTTTCTTAAATAATAGATTGTACAGTATGTTTACGGTTTAAGCAGATATTGGCTTGCAGGCCTTGGTGTAATTAAACACTTGGACAAAGTTTGGATAAAACAAGGACACTTGGACAAAGTCTGGACATCTCTCAGTAGGCTGGACTACGTGACCCACAAAATATCAAAGGTGCGCCTTTCCCTTCGTCGTTACGTAAAACCTAGATGGGGTAGACCCTGCTGGAACTAATCCGCCCATGTAGATGTAATCTTTTCCTCTTTTAGATGGGTTTATACACTCGTGACGTCATAGCCATCGCCGTGGCTGTGCATTAGGGAGAGTCTTTGACGTAGATACTCCATTGACTAGTTCGGTGCTGTTTACATTAAAGACAACAGTGCGTGAGATAACACTTTGTGCGGCTATGTTGTTCCTTAGTTATGTAAAGAACTAGTTAGCTATTACTCTAGTCATCTATTCTATGATTAAGGTGCATAGTCCTAACAATACAGTTTCATTAAAACATTATATGCAACCCACTATGCAAACATCTCAACATTATATGCAACCCACTGTGCATAATCAAAGTGGTGTAGTGTGCATATTATTTTGCTTATATGCTTTGAACAATTAAGATATGTTTTGCTTGTTTTGCAGCGCCATCCTGCCAATGTTCAGGTAAAACTAGCCTGATTATAAAAGATGAAAGAAAAAAAACACTACAAAAAACACACAGGTCACCAGCCACACCACTAAGACTCAGAAAGATTTCAAAAGTTTGATGTCCATGACCTGAATTACCTGTGTCTCTCACAGGAATATGAGATTGGGGCAGATTACCCACGTCTGCTTACTCACTAAACGTACCATTCACCTCAGTAAGCAGACATGGGAAAAGTACACACTTTCCGTGCAATATGACCCTAGTAAGTGTAAGTACTGACTTGACTTCTTCATACTCAAGTAAAAGCAAAAAGTTCTGATATGTACTTAAAGTATATGAATAAAACATACTCTAGTACTCTAGCCTGTTTAAAGGTTTTTGTTTTTTGTTGGTAAAAGAAGCAGACTGGAGCCCACTGACAATCCAAATTAACCACTGTAACAATCCTTAACATTTATTTCACTCTCCTGATGTTTCTCTCCTGGTGTTTCATAAGAAATTTAGAAAAGCTAGAGTTCTACCACAGATAAAGTAAAAAAAACATATAATGTGATGTCAAAATAGTGAATGTTAAGAGAAAGAAAATGGGGAAACAAAGGCAAGGACATTTGGATTCAATAAGCATGTAGGTAACAGATAACTCAGATTCTTGTCTATGACATTAGATTGTCCCATCCATGTTGAAAATAAATTGAAAATATTTATAACTTCCCTCAAATCCATGAAGACAAAGGTAACTAGACTGGTTTAAAATGTAAGTACAGATATTTTTGTTAAAATACAGTAGGGTAAAAGTGAAAGTAAAGACACCTGAAAATGCTACTTAAGTACAGTACTTAAGGATTTGTGCTTCCTGTTACTTCCTATCTCTGTCAGCATGCCTGTCACCAACAAACAAAATGTACTTTCTGAAGTACAACTTATTATCTATAGTTGAACATTTAGCAGTGTTTTGTTTTAGAATGATAATTCTGGATCTATGTTTGGCGAGGTTTAACTGGGCAGCAAATCTAGACGTGTGTATTTACTTAGGAAGTTCAGAGAACTAGGCAAGGCTTTCATTAGCAGTCACAAAATCAACTTGAATGATGGACTGAAGTGATGAGGAGACCACCTGGAGTGTTCCTAACACTCCCATGGTGATTTATGTATTTATGACATAATGCTATTGGCAAAAGCATGTTTTGAACTTCTCTGGGTCATATCCTAGGTCATAAAAAGAATGTCAGAGTTCAGACAGTCTTAATAATGTGAAGGTGTTTGGCAGCTAAGCATGGCTTTAAATTAACCCAGAATTGCTAGTGGTTGACTTTACTACCAGTGGACCCTGCTGTCATAGACTAGTCTCCTCCAGAATATGGGCCTATTACCCCAGGAGGGCCCTGGTTGCTTGGGAGAGAGGTCTAAGATAAACACCACTGGGATGAACACAGATGTGAGTGTGTTATTCTTTAGGATCAGACAGCTGGGCCTGATCTGCTGATCTATATGTACACATACATTTACTTCTGATTGAGTGTGTGTGTGTGTATGTGTGTGTGTGGTGTGTGTGTGTCCACTTTATGTATTAATTTAAAAGGCTTAGTACAAATAGAAGGGAACAGACATACTAAAACTTGTGTTTATTTTTACTGGCATTGTAAAAACAACTGTCAGTTTTCATTTAAATTACATGGAAGGTTAGGGTAAAATATACATTGATAAAATGTCTTAATGAAAATGGCAACAAATTTAGCAAAGTCCTTACAGGATCCCTTATGTCTCTGATGTGAGTCTTTATAAAAAGCACCACACCAACTAAGAAGAAATGTCTTTTAAAATGGAACCCTACCAGGTTCACTAACTAGTCTGGAAAAGAAGTGCTTCTGAAACTCAACATGCAGAGTGCTGTGCAAAGGATATTGTGTTTCGTTAGATTGCATGTACTCATACTCATAAAACTATCATTTAGGTTAGGTATTGCAAAAGTACACATTTTCTCCCTTGTCCCAGCACCTGAAATTTGTGTTAACATGACGTTCATTACTACGGATGTGCTAGCAAACTCTGAACTTGCAAATTTCCTTTATGTTCAGACTCTTTTGACATCTTCATTAAAGCTGGAAGAAATACATAAACATGAGTCAAACATTCTGACCAGAAATAGACACTGATACATTTGCTATTTTACTTCTGCCATCTAAAAGTTAAGCTGGTGGTATGTTGTATGTACAGCTGATCATTTTTGGAACACTGCTCTACGTTTGTTAGTATGGCAATACCATCACTGTTATACCTGCATGAGGCACAAGATGACTATGCAAGACACATATCCATTGTGGATGGGAAAATTCTCAGCTTTAGTCACATCCTGATAAGCAGCAGCAAAGAAAAGAACAAAAAAAAAACAAACAGAAGCTCTCTGACACTTTCGCCTCTCTTCCTCAGCGGTCTCTCCATAGGTTTGAAGGTAAATATACGTTTGGCTGACAGCCAAGCACTTCACATCTGTGATGACAAGCTCACACTGTAAATCCTTGCTGGACTCGAATGCTTGGGCTGACCTCGGTGTGTGTTCAGTGTGTTTTTGGTCCCATTTAAAGTGGGTAAAAGAGCCGCTGGATGGGCAGGGTCAGTAGGAAGATGGGGGCTGAGAACGAGATTCCTGAGGCCTGGGGGGAGAGGGACAAATTAGACCAGCATTGCCCTCATTGCACTTAACTTACCACGAGGAAGAAAAAAAAATTACCATGATATTAAGCATCCAAAACCACAATATACTATAAGTCTATTGCTGTGGCTGTCAAAAACTCAGCAAAATAAGACAATTATTTTTGACATTTCAGTCATTGCACTGATCTTTTTTTGATGTGCATTAATCAGGTATTGATTGGGGTATCTAGAAAATAGTGTTGCTTACTTCTGTCACATTTTTGGTCATTATACCTTTATACCCAATGGTTGAACTACCAAGACTGTGACAGAAATGAACATTAACGCTTCCTAGAAATGCATCCCAAGTTGGAATTCCAGTGTGTGTGTTGGCATGAGAAACAGCTAGTCAGCAAATAAATAATGCTATGTCTGGAACTGCAACAGAGCACTGAATGTCATTAAGTAAACAGTAAGATGATTATTTACAGATATGAAGGAGAGACTGACACACACAAGAGGAAACCCACCCAATTAAGCAATCTCTGTGGTCCTCTGTAGAGACCATGTAATTATATATTCACATCCAACATGTACAGGTTAAATAATATGAATTTGGGGATATTGGTCTTGGAAGATGTAGGTCTGGAAATAGACCTCTCTTATCCGAGGGGTGGCACCACTGGATTCAATACAATATATTTATATTGTCAGTCGACTGTAATTCTTCTTGCATCTTGGATGGATATACTGTATATCAAAATTACATATGGCAATGACCAATCAGAGCATCTTTGTTGTGCGCTGCATTGTCACCATCACGTTAAGACTAGCTATGAGCCTGCCTACATCAAACAGACTGATGTGATTGGTGCCGGGGATTTAGAGACATAGCTAATGAGGTCTGGAAGCTTGCTGGCCTGGCTATGCCTTCCTAGCACTTCTGCTTGATTATCTTCTCCCTATAGTGCTAGTCTGGATTTGATCCCATTGAGCTTGTTGTCTCAGGAGACATTTTAACCTGTCCAATCAGCGAACAGAGGGAGGCATTGTGAATGTAGAGCTAGAATGCTATCAGTCAGGGGCTGATCCAGTTTTTTTAAACTTAAACACCTCAAGCAAGCAATCGAATCTCACTACTGAATGTCCAGACTCTCTGTATGAAATGGAAGTGTAGAACGAGAATGTTTTATTACCAGGCTGAGCAAATTTAAATTTGGTTGTGGTGCATCTGGTGCATCATTTCCAGATTAAAAAATTATGCCCTGCAATAGCAAACTGTAGACAAACCAACAGAGAGCCAACAATGTAAGCATGATAAAGTTCACACTGTTATTCAAATTTTGTGTAATGCTTAATGTCATTCTTACCAACTGTTTTAATGGCATAATATGAAGACAGAAAAGACAAAATTTAGGATGTAATTGCCAAAGGTGTAATTACCTTGTTAGCTATGTCTGGTGCTGACCTTACACTGTTCTCCACCTATTTTAAAGAAAAAAAGACATATTGCATATAAGAGCCATCTGGTGAACGGAAATAGCACAATGTTATGAAAAGGTGTACACAATACCGATTCTGATCTTGTTTCTTTTCCATTAAGAACTTCATACATATCATAGTTCATGGTCCTGGTTTCATTGCCTATAACAAAAAGTTGCATTTGACATAATTGAGTGAAGGTGTGGCTGTAGATACAGTATTATGTGCATTATAATACAGCTTTAGCATAAAGAAAGACTGTGAGGTCACATACTGAAAAAGTAGTACTCAAAAGTGGTGTTCTCATAGTCATAGTCAGCTGTCGTTGATTCAAAATTATCTTCCTCTCCAACACTCCTGCCTGAAAATCATAAAGGAACAGATTCAGTTTAGCCTATTAGTTTAGTTCAGTGGTTACATCACACTTTCACATCTTGCACAATCCCTTCTTTGAAACAGAGAAATGGGTGAGTCTCCTGTCCATAAATGGATACAGAATATGTGTCGGCTACAAAACAAGGCATGAGGGATGCTTGCAAGAAGTGGTCTGTTTTAGCATTTTGGATTTGTGTTCAGATAGGGCCCTTGGAGGTTCAACAGCCAGGTAAACCAACCCATTTTCCATTTCAGATCCAGTCCTCCACAATTATAATCAGCAATAAAGCAGAGCTGGAAGCTCAAATGGTCAGTGTTCTAATCAGTGTTCAGGGCAACAAGCCCAGAGCAAGGAGAGAGAGAGAGAAGCACAGAGGAAGTGAGTGTGCCTGTTTGTGTATGTGTGTGTATGGGTGCATGTGTGTGTTTTTTGGCGTGTGTGTGTGTGTGTGTGTGTGTGTGTGTGTGTGTGTGTGTGTGAGAGAGAGAGAGAGAGAGAGAGAGAGAGAGAGAGAGAATGTGTGTTTGGAGAGGGTAAAATTGCTGTACAGCATAATGTAAAGGAGGACAGGTGGTCACCCTAGTTAGAAAGTTTGTGTGTATATGCACGTGTGAGCTTGTGTATATGTACACACAGGATTATGCCTCTAAAGAGGTAACTAGTCAGAACAATAGGGACTCTCAATGAGGAATCTCTGCTCCAGGAGGGTGGATCCCCAGCCCTGGCCTGGGGAGGGTTCCAGCCACACCTAGCCCTATTACTCACATCATGAATGGAGAGGCATGTGTGTTTGGTGTAACTTTGATCCAGCGTGAGAGTGGGAATTAGACAGCCTTGGGTTACAACCACTGGTGTCTTTCTTTTATAAACCAGACACATTTAATGTGTCATTCAACAAAGAGCAAATGTGACCTGTGAACTGGACAAGTAGCTGATGCTTCCAGTGTTCAAGCATTGGAAAACACAAATTCACAAACCAGCTGCATGGCAAGCTGACATAAAAGTGGTGTAAGAATTAAGGAAGTTCTGCTACTGAAGCTGTAAAAATTGGATGACAGTGGTTTGGGTGCACTGCACTTCTGAGCACAGAAAATGCTTTGCTGTGTCTTTGTTTTTGTTTGGAAAAGCACAACTGAAAAGACAGATGTAACTTAGTGTAGTCAACTCACTGTGACAATAGGTATACTCAAGAATGCTTCAGTTTGCTTTTGTGTGCATTGGTGGGAGAACAAATTGGAAGTTGATTGTGCCACAAATGTTGTCAAAGAGCTTTAGCAATCTTCTTTCTTTTTAAAACGTGTAGAAACAGTCCTGTGTGCAGTCTTGCTGTGTGCCCTCTCACCTCATGGCAATGAATCTTGAGGGAAAAAAATGAAATGCTGAACTGGCAAAAAAGAATGTTTTAATTTTCAAGGAGTACTTGAGGTGCAAACCAAGATATGAATGCCAACCCCTTTTGTTCAGCTGTCATTGTATTCAGAAACCTAACCACTGTTCGCTCAGACCCCATAGCCAAGGGGCAAACAGAGGCAAAGCTGAACATGTCTGTTCAAATGTGCCTCACCCTGGTAGGCAATAGTGAGACTGCCCTTATTTAAGGGAAACCACATGAAGAAACATGTAAATGGGAGATCTTCAGAGAAACTGGAAGGTTTACTGGCAAACTGTATGTCTCCCAAAAAACAATCCCACAAATTATGCCATCCTTGCAATATTTGGTGACAGAGATGCCGCTAAAACTTTAGGACCCATGAATTTGGACCTCTCAAACATTAATTATAATAGGTATATGTTCTCTAGGCCCCCCTGTCAGTGCCAGGCCCTTAGAATCATCCTATCCCCCTGCGACGTCTCTGTCTGGCGATACTCCAAGGATAGTCCCATAACAGTGTCTCAATCAAGAAAACATTAGAACCCCTCAAGAAAACATTAGAACCCCTCTTCCGCACCACAAGTGCACCACAAGTGCACCACAAGACCATGGTGCCCCTCCTAAACTACTTTGATAAGAACAAAACCCACCCACATCACATCACATCACATCACAAGAAACAATTAACTTATAGTGATCATTTGAAAACCACCAAAGTTGCATTATAACTTTTATAATTGTAAAAGTAAGTTCGTAAGAATTAAGTATTATACCAGTAGTCTTTTCAAGTCTCACAAACAGACAAATGTTACAGAGATGTTAATGCATTTTGTATTTACTGTACATAAATATACAAAACAATGCTATGACAATGTTTTTGTTGTGAAATAGCTGTAATGTGTTTTTTTTTTAAATATTATATCATTAAGCTATCTTTACTTGGCAGGATTCTTATTCAAGGTTCGAGGTGTCTGGGATATTCCCAGTGTTCTTGGACATAGAGTAGACTACTCCAGACACATGCCACTAGAGGTATGTCAGCAATGCATGCACGGTCATATCCCTAGGTTAACCTTATCACCCAGTCACTCACTTTTATGTCAAAGACTAACCTCCACCTCTCGGCCCTGTGATACATGTAGTCATTCATGCATTTAGCACAGATTTGCAGATATGGAGATTGTCAGTACTGACTTCCCCACCCCTCTGTTCTTTCTTCTCAGTGAACAACATTCTGTGTTCTTTCTCTCTCTCTCTCCCTCTCTATCTCTCTTCTCTGTCCCACCAGACTCAACAAAAACTAAAACTAACAAACAAGCAAGTCAACAAAAACAAGTAAGATTAAGTGGGGTGGGTGGGGGTTGGGGGTGGGGATTGGAGGGGGGTAGTTTATGGAATTCCCAGAGTTGTAAACCAATACTGTCTGGTTGCCCGGGGTGCATCCACCACAAACTGACAGCTCCACTAACAAATAGCTGCATCCGATCCTCCAGAGATTTGTAGCCCTGCTCAGTTCTTTTCTCAATTCTGTTTTGGCTTCTTTCCCCATTTCTTGTGAAAACTTCCTTCCCCAGACTTACTCTGTTATCTCTCACCGTGTGACTGTTTATGTCTGTGCCCAGACTGACACTATATCAGCTCTTTTTGTCTTGTGCCCTTTTCTTCTCTTTCCACACATACCCTGAGGATCACTGTGAAAAACATTAATGTCTGTGTGTGTATGTATGCGGTCGGACTAAGCTTTGGAATAGGCTCCTGTCTCTCTCAGTATTGTGGAAAGCATCATAAAATTGCATGCCTATCGGCACCAAAATCAGCAATGAGCAATTAGCAGCAATGTGTAAGAACAAGCATTTTTGAGTGTCATGCAACATGTGGTTTTGTGTGTGTGTGTGTGTGTGTGTGAGAGAGAGAGAGAGAGAGAGAGAGAGAGAGAGAGAGGGAGGAAGAGAGAGAGAGTGTGTGTGTGTGTGTGTGTGTGTCTGTGGAGAGAGAGCTTCAGCCAGTTGTACTTACCCCTGCAAAGCCCCAAAGTCAGTACCCCAGTCATCCAAACAGAGAGCAGTCGGCAGTGCATGCTGAAGAGAAGATGCCGGGGAGAATTGGAAAGGAACTGCAACTGGATGTCTGCTGGGAGTGAGTGAGTATATATGTCTGTGTGTGGGTCCCATGTGTATGTGTGTGTGGGGGGGGGGGGACTGTATGGGAGCATACTGCAGTCCATGGGGTGTGTGGGTGTAAAGGGGTGGAGGAACAGAGGAAGAGGGCTGGGCCAGAGGATTTGCAGCTTTATCTGACTAAGATAGACACTTTCAGTTCAGCATTCATCTTCTGACTTCCATCTGGGTTTTTTTCTTGTAAGGTGCGACAAGGTAATGAAGGTGAGAGTGAGGAGAGAGGTTCCTAGACTGACAAGTCCAGACATGTCAGGGAAGTAGTGTTATCACAAATTCAATCATGGCATGTGAGCAGCAAACCAGAGTCATGATGTTACTGTGTTATGGAGATTCATTATTGAGGGCTGTTGATACATGTTTGAAATTTCAGGACAGGTTTCTGAACTTGCAGTTGTCAGTTTGCTTTTCTTAGGTATATACCACCTACATTTATATTACTCCCATTACATTTTTTTCCTTGGGAAAAATATCCCATGAAAAGAACAATTAGTTTGAAAGTGAAAAAAAAAGAATTTCTTTAGATTCCATGTTCCTTCCTCTCTCTTTCTGTGTGTGTGTATTTGTGTGTGTGTGTGTGTGTGTGTTTGTGTGTGTGTCTGCATGAGTGTTTGTGTATGCATACTGGGCTGGGCCACTCTGGCACAGTTTCACTTCATCATTGATCAAGACAATCCCTGATAGTGTCTGTGTGTGTGGGTGTGTGTGGAGCGAAGAACAAAGAGAAATCTCCAATAGCACTATAGTGAGCATATGTGTGTATGTCTGTGTGTATGTGTGTGTGTGTGTCTGTGTGTGTGTGTGTGAGAGAGAGAGAGAGAGAGAGAGAGAGAGAGATGGGGTGTGTGAGAGAGGAGAGAGAGAAAGAGAATGAGTGATAGAGAAAGAGGGGAACACACACAGGGAAAACCCAGAGGTTTCTCCCCTTCCACTGCCCCGCTACTATCTGTCTGTCTCTTCTCCTGCTGCTCCTGGAGAGGACACCAGCAGGACCAAGGAAGGTCACTGATCTCTAACCAGTCCCAGCTGTGTGAGTGAGAAGGAGTGGGCTCTCAACCATGGGGGATTCCTTAAGACCAAACAGGGGAATGCAGGCAGTCAGTCTTAGACTCTGGGTGTTGGACAGAGAAAAAATACATAAAAACAGAGACTCCACATCCACGCACAATATGATCCCAAAGCTGCGGCAGAGGCAGTAGCCTTTGTAATGGGTTTGGGAGTGTATGGTGTGCACACAGACTCTAATGTCCTTCAAACCACCAGGACTGATCTCAGAATAGCCTCCAATGACATGGACGTCTCATTTCCAAACTGGACCACAAGGGCATTCATTGCTCTTTCTGGCAATTAAACCTATTAGAGAGCACTCTAAATAAGATTTTTTTTAAGAGTTTATACACTTCAGTCTCCCATTTTTATGGATGTACATGTCACTGCTGCACTAATAATGTCATAGATGCTTTTTGAGTAGGTGTCGGGTTAAGTTATTGTTGGTGAACACATGGTCACTTGCGCCCATCTGGCAAAAAACCCCAAATTAATCATATTAAGATAAGATGAAGATAAAGATAAAAATACTGTTACCTTTTTCAACAATGTACCTGTCACTGTCATGGCACTATGGTGGTGGTTTTTGTGAGAGGGTGGATGATGGCGGAGATCGTTGGAGCAGGCCTCAGCCTGCAGCTCTTAGATGCCAGCAACGTTCTGGGCAGGAAGGCATGAAAATGAAAATTCACACCTGAGAGGATTCTCACATGCCCAGAGACAAACACCACAAATCACCACAACCCCCCACCCCCCACCCCCAGGATCCTGCTCTTGCCCCTGCCAGTGTAAGACAGAGCGGGTGCCAGGACCATTCTAGGGTCTCTGTCCACACTGTGCCAATTGGCCATGGCCCGCATACTGGAAGGAATCCCACTATGTCTGTGCAGTTGAGGTCCTTCCCTCTTCATTAACGCTGTTTGGAGACCGAACAGTCATTCATTCTGTATGTTCCCCCCAAACCCCCCAACCCACTCGCTGGGTTACAGTTCATTTCTCAGCAGGCACTGAGAGGCTGCTATGTACTAAGCTGTTTTACAAGCATCTTTAATGATGCGTGTGTTGTATGTGTTTTCACTGCTGTCATATATTTGGGTGCAGGGGTCACAAAGGAATTTTCGAAGGTGCGCTATTCACGAATCTGATTCTTCATTATGGTAGATGCAAGCATACATCTATGGCGATCTTTCTAACAAACTTTATACATAAATAACAAGAGGTGTGTGTCAGGGCTAAATTACATTTGAGATCATCAAGTAAGGGCATGTATTAGCAGGTCATGGATTCAACTAAAAACTAAGAGATATATGGAAGTGTTATTTTCATTCTATTGATTCTTCCCTGTTTTATGTCTTAAATGTGGCCTTTTTTCTTGATTGTCAGGTGTGTCTAAGTGTTGCTCTACGGAAGATGTGTTTTGTTTTCCAATGAACCATCCATGCAAAAAGCAGCATTTAGACAGCTAAGTTTGTAATCTAGCCTGGAACAAAACATCAGGATATTCAGTTGCACTTTTTATTGACTGTAAATACATCACAACCAGCCACTGAATCACCATGGAATGCCACCAAAATATGGGGCATGACAAGAGTCTGTATTCCAGCCACACAACATCACCAAATGTCTGTCACAAAACTTGTGAAGCTGTCAGCAACTTCATGGTTAGGTTATCGCACGTCAGTAGAGTTGTCAGTGCCCCGCCAAAATGCATAGCTCCTGTTGTGTAGCTCTGCTTATTGTCTTACACAGACTACTAAGAAGCACCAGGGACAGCCATAATGGAGGCCCCTTAGCCACTCCATATGACTGCCTTTGAAGGCTATCAATAGATCAGCTGAGAACAGCAGCTTGTCATCTCTCTCTCTCTCTCTCTCTCTCTCACTCACTCACTTGCTTGTCTATATTCACTGTCATATAATAAAAAAAAAAACTTTTAAAAGCCAGAAATATACTTCAGTATAACTATGGTATTCGGTGAATAAATTGTTAAGTTGCGGCATGGATGTGTGTAAGTACTAGACTGAACCATTGGACCTCCTTGTTGCCTGAGGAAAAACAGATTCTCTCTCATGCGGTAAACAATATGGTTCATAAAACAGACATTCAGAGAATGAGGAACGAAGACTTATTTGAATCACATTAGGCTCTGGTTTTCAGACACTTACGCTTTGAAGCCCATATCAGAATAGAGCCTTTCACTAGATAATGACTCTTTGAACTGCTTCTGGGGTTCTCTTGTGTCAGGAATCCCTTATCATTTTCAAGCCTGCAGTCATTAGGGGAAACATCAAGACTTAAGAATGGCCTAATTGATGAAGAAATGGCATTCAGCTGTCTGTTCAACAAGCTACCAGAAATGGAAATGATGACATAGTTCTTGTGTCACTTAATGCTGAATCCGTCTTCTTTTCTATCATTTGCACGACATGCCCTTTTGTTTGGTCATACTGGTTAATGTTCACTCACTGAACACACTGGTTGGACAAACTCATGAAAAGAGAATGAAAGTATGCAGAAAGTTCCCCCTCAGCAACTGAGAAACTTTTCATTTCACTCTAGACCATTTGGAACATTTCATCATAACAAGTCAGTGTAAAGACTGACCTCTGGCACAGCCAGGAGACAAATGAGTGAATGCAGTACCTCCTGACCATTTCTGTGTAGGAGCACATCCAGTACAACATGTAATGAAAGGAGTGAATTTTGCTGTCCAGATATACAAACAAATGCATGTACTCCCAGAGCATCATCCTCAGGTCTAATAACCTAAAACCCCTTTACTGAAAAATTGCATCACAAAGTGGAATTCCATAAAATTATGCAACTATGCAGAGCAGTAAAGTGTTATGAATATCTTCTCTAAGTCAAAGTAATACTTTAACAAATCCCATGGGAACTATCATTATTTAGGAATTATTAAAACAAACATGAAGTGACTAGAGTAAGGCACTGTGTTGCAACTGTAACACATTCTTTCTACCGCTTCTCATCAGTCTGAATGTTGCTGTTTCACAACAGTGAGAATTTCCAGTGACCCAGAACAAAAAATGTTTGTGAAGATATCCTGCTGTGTGTGTGTGTCTGTAAAATGACTCCTGATCACAACTGAATAATGCCAAGATCCCATGCTGCGAATCACTTGAAAAACACAATGCTTCTGGGACACCTTCAAATGGGAAAAGGTTGAAGGCCCTGTGACCCATGTGTTGCAAGTCAGGCAAGCAGACTGTGTATTCAGGTGATATTCCCATCATTAGAATCAACTATCACTCCTCACCTCATACACACACCTTCAGAGGAGCTAAATGCTTTAGCAGATGTTGACAGAGTCCTTTTTTATGACCCACTGATCACACTGTATTTCTCTCAGCCAAAAGGTATGTGTGGTGCTGCCATTAAATGGGGGTACTTGACTTGTCCCCCCTGAGTCTGCTAAAGTGAAAGGACTTTCTAACAGAGGACTCCTCAGCTTGTGTAGCAGGCTATATATAGCAAAATGTTTACAGCCATTGGGTCATAGCTATAGCTGCCCTGAGAAACACAGCTGCACTTTGTTACATTAACTCTTGGTCGTGTTGATGTGGGAAATGTTTTGCATACTCTAGATTCTGATCTCTGTGGCTTTCATCAGCCACATGTCTACACATATTATGAGCTGCAAGGTGATTGCATAATGATCCAACCATACACAAACACATACACACACACACATATGTACGCGTGTGCACACACACAATACACACACACACACACACACACACATTTCTGAACCTTCAAAAGGGACATAGGATGGATGGATGAAGGGAGTATTGTACCTTCCGTGTTAAAATTATATTCAACTTTAATTTATCAAAAATAAGCTAAAGTGTAATTTTACAAGACCAATTAAAACCTTATATTTGGGCTGGGTACTGAATTGGTCCTTTTGGCAAAATGGCGCCCTCTTTGGCAACCACACTTGAACTGCGGGTTGTGCTATTTGACATCAGATCTAATTCGCCCATGTTTTAGTGGCCATTTCTAAGTTAAAGCTTTTCATGTAAAGGAGGGCACAACCATGCCTCATGTTCATGATGGCTCTTTGGCGATGAACCTCCTCTCCCAATTCATAAAAGCCATGGAAAAAATGGTTTTCCATTCTGTCTCCTTTAAAAAACACTATAACTCTCAAAACAACCTCAACCTCATGAAACAGAGTTTCTTTACTCAACTTATGAGTCAGTCTAATAACTCGTAGGGCCGTGTAAAAAGTCTGTAGTCACAGGCTATGGGCCACTGCTTAAAAAGAGTGGTTTGGTTGTATTTTTTCATTCTCAAAAAGGTTTAAATCGATAGTCTGGAGTATTTCAACCCACTGCCCTGTTGTTCGAGGTTACTGAAACTGAAAGTGTCTTTCTGTGCCCCATTCAGTAAGCATCAGCTAGTTGACTTGGTCCTTTTTCCTTTAACATATGGAAGATTAACACACATCTGGAGGAACCCACATTGAGAACTTCCAACACATAAGTTATTGAACACAGATATGAAAATCAAGAAATATGTCAAACTGACATAATATGTTCTCCTGTACATGGCAAACTGCTATGGTGAAAAACTGACATATCTGTCCTGTAAATTATTCAGGTTTATGCACACTAACCACGTGAACCTATCTGTCTGTCTGTCTGTATCTAGAAAGTTACATGTTACATGCGCCTCTGGTTTATCATGATCTTTTTTTCCACTGGAAATGAGAGTGCAGTGCAGCTAGTGTGGTGGTGTCCACTCCCTTCCACACCCATCTGTAACAAACATCTGTGGGACTGCAGGGGCCAGACATGATGATATCATCTTCTCCTTATGCTATTCCAGCAAAGCAGCTCTAGAGTCACAGAAAGTGAAAACATCCCATCATGGCTCTCGGATTATATATATATATATATATATATATATATATATATATATATATATATATATATATATATATATATATATACCTTGAGTGGTTCATCAAAGGCTTGTTCCTTGCAGAAAAATTGAGTTTAGAACCATTCCAGTAGGCCAGGTTTCTAAATGCACATCTCATGACGCAAAATATAAGATTTGTTTTCAGTCTGTGATTACCGTTTTTTGGGGGTGCAATGTGTAGGGGACAACAATAAGGCCGTGTTTTATAGACCTACAGAGTATAGGTTTGAAAGTTCACTCTGAAGAGAGCCTTTGTCGCTTTGTATTGTCTGCCACCTAGAGGCCATTGTAGACTGTTCAATCTGCCACCCCTGCTTTTTTGTAGGTCACGAGGTCAGTGCATTTTATGGTACAGTTCAGAACTTCTTCGGTGATGTCTTGTAACTTAACTCCCATATAGAAACATCAGAATTAAATGCACGAACAATACACAGAATCGTGGCTATGTTTTGAAAATGTGGGTTGTCCATTTAAATAATTTGCATGTTTGCAAGGCCATTCATATATCATTGTATTTTCGGCAGCCATTTTGTGCGCGTGGTTCAGCTGTCCAGTAACCCATGCGAGTAACTCGTTTTCGAAGCATACAGCAAAGGAAGATGAGTGAAATCATATGCACTGGGTTATCTTCTGTCCCACCTTAGCCGCCATAGACGCACTGGACATTTAAATCGTGTTTGTTTGGATCATTACGATTTAAGACATTGTAGGCTATCTCCTATCTCGTGCGTCCATCTCTATTCATGGCGCCAATGAGGACAAAGAGGGGGCGGTCAACGAGGTTTAAAAAGAGACAGCAGTAAACTGATTGGTGAGCTTTTATTTCTTATGCATAACTGTTGACCAATCCTTAGCTTTTATTACAACATATTATGATAATTAACATGACGTTTACCAGAAAGTAGACTCCAAGTGGATAAAAAATGTACCGACCTCCTACCAACGCAAAGGAGGTGGGGTTTAACAAAGGGGTTTGGCCCGGAGTTAACATGGTGGCTTAGTAATCGTGTTGTGACCATAGGCTGAAGTACAGTTGGCTGTGCGAGCTCAACACTTTCTCTTTCTAAATTTGTTCATTTTTGCGATCTCCTACGTTTCTTTAACCAGTTCTGAGATGGATTTGAAGAAGAGAGTGGAGAAAGAAGTTGGGAGTCGGGGCCCGGAAGAGGTATGCGATTTGGACTGTTTATTCAGAAACATTTTCTGATGTTAGCTGATATTAGCCTGTGACCGCTAGCTAATGTGCAGTAAGTTGGCTTCCAAACCAGCCTTGAAGAAGTCCAACTCACAGAAATTGTGAACGACATCGAGTGCTGGGTTGTACTCGATGTTGCATTAAGCATGCTGTGAAATGCAGTCTTGATCAGTTCGACTACAGACGAATTTAAAATTTTATACTCGAGCAAATTCGTAAGTTCTTAACGGAAGGATGGTCTCCAGTCTTCAAGCATGTTAGACGGAGCCACGGAAAAACGCGGTTACTTGCCTAGCTTAGCTGGGTAGCTGACTTGCTTTTTGAAATGAAACTGGAGACACAGGACACAGAAAGTGGCAGTGTTATAATGAGTCAACGATATATGGGTTTGGTAGTTTAGTGAGTTGTAAATAAACATAGCACAATTATTAGTTAGCCCATTAACCATACGTGGCGCCTGAAGCATTGTTTGTGAACTTGCTGGATGAGCTAGTCCCAGTGAAACCGGAGGGCGCGTTGTTCAACTAGGCAACGTCATTTAGCTTGCTAACCTGACTAGTTAAAACTGACTAACGTTGAAGATATTTGGTTTATGAACAATTGCTCACGCCCAGTTGAATATCTTGACTTTGATAACTTACTTCACCCCATTTACCGCGGATGTTTTGCTAAACTAGCAACATGCGATAAACACATAGGCCGAAATGCACATGCACGGGACGCGTCTTAACCACGGCTAGTTCCCTCCCAGAGTGTTTTGCCGCTCTCTTGGTCTTCAGACAGCACAGCAGTTACAACTTTCATGCAGCAGGTGCGTTTGTAAACAAACGTTTACACGGCTAAAGCTGAGTACCGTTTACATTCTGGTGCATTAAAATTACGTTTCATAATAATTGG
The DNA here is from genome assembly GCA_027481765.1 of Tenualosa thibaudeaui. Taxonomy (NCBI): domain Eukaryota; kingdom Metazoa; phylum Chordata; class Actinopteri; order Clupeiformes; family Clupeidae; genus Tenualosa; species Tenualosa thibaudeaui. The sequence continues at coordinate 7,293,891 of JAIFZK010000015.1, read as the reverse complement.
TCTGTTCCTTGTTTTTTGGAATAATACGCTTTAGGGACCTGACTTAAGAACACTTTTGTACGATGTTACACCCGTTTTGTCGGAGTGCTTTTACTGTTTTACTGAGTGCACAAGCAGTTGTCCCTCATACAGTTGTCCTAGCGCATGTGTGAAGTTTAAAAGTAAGCATGTGCGCGTCAGTATTTGAATGTCTGCAAAAGTCTGGCTGATTTTGTCTGTGTAGTTTTAAAAGTTGATTGAATGGCAATCTCACTGCACTCCTGTCCCCAGAGCACACAAATAAAGGTCTTGACGGGCCATTCTAACAACTTTGTTTCTCATTTACATTTTTTGTTAGGTGACCTTAAAGAGTAATATGCTGCATTTGATTGAATGACATTTGACAAGTGTAATGCAATGAAATGACCACAGACCTCATGAGAGACCTAATGACTATGAATTATTTCCACAGGTGTTTGAGCTTGTTTTGGACAACAGCCGCTCCACCGATGGAGAGATCGCAGGACTCACTAATGACTATAAAGAGCTGGAGTTTCTGAGTATGGTGAATGTTGGACTGACCTCCCTGGCCAAGCTGCCATCCCTGCCAAAGCTTCGTAAGGTGTGTTTGAATGGTACAGGAGCAGTCCTGAAGAAATTTTAATTAGATTGCTCAGTTACTCAGTGTAGTAGCTTGTTGTCAGTTAAGTAATTTAATATCCTTTGGTTATCATGTAGTTTTTTTCATGATGTGAATATGCTTTCCAATGTCAAGTTGAACTGAAATGTCCCCTTGTTAACATGTTACACAGCAAACTGATCCACATGATTTACTTCTCATTCTGCCCTCTCTCTGCAGCTGGACATCAGTGATAATGGCGTCTCAGGGGGGCTGGAGACCTTGTCGGAGAAATGTCCCAATCTGACCTATCTGGTTCTGAGTGGAAACGACATTAAGGAGCCCAGCTCAGTGGAAGCACTGGTATGTTGTACCAAAGGATTTAGTCAAACTGTTCTGCCCCTGCCTCATTTCCTTTGGATGCAGGGGGGGGCACAAAGGAAAAGCCAGCCCTTAGATTGTCACTGGAAAAATGCAATGCAGTATAAGGTTGCATTGCGTCATCGGACATCTGCATACTTCCTTGGTTCATGTGATGTGGTGGTGCAGTGTGTCCATTGTAGGGTCTTTTAAGGGTAATTCAGACCAGGGACAATCTAGAAAGGCAACTAGCTCCTACTGTTATAGACTGCAGCTTGTCCTCCCTGGATTCACACCGTAGAAGGCGTTATCAGACGTCAGACGCTATCAGTTAACATTATGATGTCATTCGTGGAGAATTCCAATGTGATTCAGCCCATAGCCCTGTTGTTTGAGGTCACCAATTGCTGCCTGTAGGAAAAAAAAATTGATACAGTGTATGTATGTGTGTGTGTATATATGTGTGTGTGTGTGTGTGTGTGTGTGTGTGTGTGTGTGTGTGTGTGTGTATGTATATGTATATATATGTATATATGTATTTATTTATATATATATATATGGGACATAGCAAAATGATACTCAAAGTGAGTGTGCGCACCATTCAGTTAGTGTGAGCTACCGTTTCACAATTCTCACAAGTCTATGCTCTATCAATTTTCTTTGGTTTGACTTCCTACTGACAGTAGTTGGTGACCTGAAACAACAAAGGTATGGATTTATTCACACCAGAGTTCTCCTTTAACTAGTGCAATACTTGTACTAGTACATTTGTTTTTGCTGTTATAGTTATAGTTGTTCTTGTTGGACCTGTTGTGGCTTTTTACCCATTATTTGTCAAGTACTTGGATTCGTCATGTGTGTGTGCTTTCTACAGCAAAACCTAAAGAATCTGAAGAGGCTGGACCTGTTTAACTGTGAGGTAAGCTCGCAGGATGACTACAGGGAGAACGTCTTTGAACTGCTGCCTCAGCTTACGTTCCTGGATGGTTTTGACCAAGATGACAATGAAGGTGGGTTGAGGTGTCGGGGGGGCTTTGTCTGTGGAAGCTAATCTGTGTCATAGACAAAATGAATATTCATCCATATAAGCCTTGTATAGATGTACTGTGTAGCTCCATTGCTGAATTTGATACTATTTTCAAAAGAAAAGCAAGACTAGAAATGTCACTGTATACCTGTAATGTTTTGTATTCTTCTTTGTTTAGGCAGATTGAATACTGAAGGCCCCTGGACACTAAAATATCTGTAGTTTATTTTTTCATTTTCTCAGTAGGAAACTTCATTCACAAAATTGATGCACAAAAAGACAAAAGTTTCAGAGCCTGTGACTTGACAAAGCATTAAGCCTGATTAATTTTTTTTTTAGTTGTGTGACATTTTGAGACGAAAGATACAGACTTGGTGTGAAATGGCCGTTGTGTGGACAGGGTGCTGTGTAGATTGTCCAAACATTAGGTTGAGCTGAGCTGGTGTGACCATTATTTCTTTATTTTGAAGATGAAGAGGAGGATGGTGGGGCCCCTGGCGATGATGATGATGAAGATGAGGAGGATGAGGATGAAGATGATGATGTTTCAGAGGGTGAAGAGGTGGGCCTGTCCTACCTCATGAAGGAAGGCATTCAGGTAATCTGAGACCATTTAATGTGTCCTTTATACAGAATCCCTCTGCAGTGCAATATGTGCTGTGAAAAGTCCCTATTTCATACCAAATGCTGTTTACAGGATGAGGAAGATGATGACGATTACGTAGAAGAGGAAGAGGAGGAAGATGTAGATGGTAAGTATCATTTGTAGTTTGTGCTGTAAAGCTATATTTGCAGTACTGTGAGCCTTAAGTTTCTATCTTGAAACGGTCCTGTGTGTGTATTAAAGCACTTTTTCCAACATCGGTAAATAAGACTGCTCCTCAAATCTCAGTTGAGATTGACTATTTTACATATAGGGAATATTCCTATTCAAACCGGAATATTTGTGATGCTTGGGCTGCGCACGAGTCATGTAAACTCCTCATTCCGATTGTCATGTTCCGAACTTTGCTGTATTCCGTTTTTTAAAAACTGAGTAATGTCCCTGGTTTATACCCGAATTAACTGGAATACTGGTTCATGTATACACCTCAATTGGAAAATGCTCCTCACTGGAATGTTTTTACACATGTGTGCATGTTCAGTTGGCATGATGCAGCCAAAACAAGGCAACTATGTAGTCTAGCGCAGCGGGCATATAGGTGTTGCTCGAGTTTGCTTTCATCAGATGTTTGTTTGTTTGGGGGATTTTCAGTTGTCCAAAACAGAAACACCGGGCATTGTGAAACTCACTGGACATGTAGATCCACTTAAGTGTCGGCGCAAAGTAGCTTTTCGGCAATGCTCGCTCCGCGCTGTGGACACCCCAGAACACAGGATGGTGGGACAGAGTTTTTGGGGAATAACTCGAGAGCTGTTTCACCCGTTCTTTTTGTTATAGAAATTTTATCAGCGATTCCCAGGACACTGACACACCAAGGCCCTTGAAACTCGGTAAACATGTACCCCTAGAAGGCCTGTAGCGTGTGGGAAAGTTTTGTCCCCAGAGACTGCTCCCCCGTGCTGCACTGTTCGTGGAATAACTGAACCGCCTTAGCACCTGAGCCAACGAAATTTGAGTGGTACGCAGGTCTCAAGGAACCGCATCGAACGATCCCCCATGCACCCATGTGTGCTGTAGTGCCACGCACTGACAGACAAAAACAGCTAAATTGGACATCCTGATCCATAGTGCCCCAGCTGATGAAATTTTAGTGGCATATAGGTCTCAAGGAGCTGCAGCGAACAAGCCCTTATATGTTTGATGTAGCGCCACCTATTGACAGGCATGAAAAATAGCAGAATTGTATTTTCTCTTGAATTGTAGTTGCAGCAGTTTCTCTTCAAATTTCAAATTTACGTCGGTGATTCCCGGGTCTCTGAAACGCCAAGTCTCTTGAAACTTGTAGTCCCAATAGCCTGACTTGTAGAGATGTATCCAGTGAGCCCTCACAGTTGTGTAGTGTAGCGGCACCTATTTAGAAACAAAAATAGCACTGATAGATTGGGCCAATGAAACTTGGTGGGCATATAGCTGTACTAGGCTCATAGAATGTAAGCTATTTTGGTCTCTGGGGATATCTTCACCCCTTGTGCTTGATCACACAAACCATTATGTTAAAGAAAGTATTCTGGCTATGAACATGTGGAAACTATGCATGTGTGTTGACATGTATGTATAACTCATAGGGGCAAACATGTTTGCGGTTCAACAGATTTGTCTGAGTATGAATGGATATTTATTTCCTTTGGATTGCACATGCAGCATTGTACAGTGGACATATTGTTTAATGCTAGGCAGTACATCTAGTTAGTTTTGCTAGTGGTCACAGTTGTGTTCAGTGTTGCAGCCAGGTATGTTGGATATTGACGTGTCTAAAGCTGAGCTGTTTGATTGGTTTACTCTAGATGAGGACGGAGCTGTGGCCCATGGGGAGAAGCGGAAGCGAGACCCAGACGACGAAGGCGACGATGACGAGGATGATGACTAAAGCATTGCCCTGTGAAGCCAAGCTGCCGTGTCCCAGAACTAAGCTGTAGAAAGAAACGTGAAATGGTCTTTTCTATATTTTTTGTGTATTTGTTTGTTTTTGGTTTCCTTTGTATATCATAGGCATCACTGTAGTGTGCAATACTTTTTGTTTGTTTTGTTTTCTTTTTTAATGTCATTTGTTTCATTTTTTTCTACATAGGCCATACAGAGTGATCAGAATTTTTATTATAAGTCATTCCAATTACAGCAGTTGCAAATTGCGTTCTGACTCCCGTAATGCCCCATGGTGGCGCTTTGTTGTGAAGTTTCATGCGTATGGTGGACCATTTCTATCAAGCAGGTCAGATTGCGGTGTGTAGATGAAGCTCCACATGTCCTTTTGTTTAGTGGTATGGGCTCCATCTAAAAGACCTTTGCCATTCTTGTGACTTTACCTAAGAATCCAGTTCATGCGGTGTTGAAATCCACTTTTGTATGTGTGTTCATGCTATATGGGATGTCTGGGATTTTCATCCAGAAGACTGAAATGTTGTTATCCAGGAAACCTGTACTGATGTCAAGTTAAAGTTAAAGTATCCCCTGCACTGAACTAGATTTTATTTTGCCCAGGCACAGTTTACCATGTTCGCCGTACAGAGAAACCTGTAATCTTATTCTCCCTCCATCACCATCACCCTAATTGTGCAATCATGTTTAATTTGTCAGATAGGTGATTTTAAGAATCTTTGGAGCTCCATCATCCTCCCCCTCCTTTCACTCAGCACTCAACAGTTTGCTGATGAAATGTCATCTTTTCGAACACTCAGGTGGACCAAACTTTTTGGAGGCTTCAGCAAATCTTCAGGACTTAAACCGGTCATCTCACTCTTTGTTAATGAATTTAGTAGCGCTCACCATCCTTTGAACAGGAAAAAAGAACCCCAAAAAAAAACAAATACAACAAAACAAATGCCTTCTCTATTTTATTCCTCTTCATTCCCTTTTTAGAGTGACCATTTTAAAACTTGTTTCTATGACTGTAAATAGATAGGCTACAATTCCATCTTGTGTAGTTCTTTTTATTAATTGATTTGTCTTTTTAAAACATGCAATATCTCTTGTCCTTTTTCTTTTTTTTTTTTGTTTTGTTTTTTTTGTATTTGAATAAATGCAAAGCACAGGTCAGGATAAGATTCATTACTTTTCAAGATAGTTTTATTTTTATGTCCTCTGCTGTTGAGAGAGCTGTGTTTGGAGTTTGTGTGCTGTAATCTTCTAAAGAGTGTTTTTAAATAAAAATGATTAATTCAACCAATGTATTGCAAGTTTTGTGATTCCACCCTTTATGCATCTTTATCCTCTTTTGCCTTATGTCGGTCAAAGCTCCTATATGTAGTTCAAATGGAATACCTTCAGTTTTGAGTTCTCTTGAATGAAGCTTTGCTTTCACCCGTATGGTATTTACTGTGAATACATGTGATGAAATATGATCTAAGAAAACCAGCATGAAGCTAGTTGATTTTCATGCTACTTTAAGTGGATACAGGGTTTCCACAAGGTATTAAGAAGTAAAACAATTAGGAATATGAATTTAAGGCAAGTCTTAAAGTCTTAAATGTAATTAAATATTGTGCCATAGGTCTAACATACATTACATTTAATACTGTGCCGTGAATTATTACTGCAGATGCACCAGTGTGGTGCATTTCACGTGGAATATGCCACTTGTTTAAAGTGTCTTCTATTTGAGGAAATGAGGACATTTTTTGTTTCATATGACGTTGGTAGGTGATTGCATGATTAAATGGTATATTCTATGGACTTAGAATCCATAAATTTCACTTCAAATCCCACAAACCTGTGCAGATGTTTTTTGTCAGAAAGATCATCATTGGTCTTAAGTTTAAAAAGTCTTAAATTTAAGTTACTGAAACCTGCGGAAACCCTGAAATGTCTGTGGGCAACATGGTGCTTGGGTGTTTTTGACCAAATCTGTATGGTTCTGTCTTAATATTCTGTTTCTGTTGCTGTAATTTTGGGATATTTTAACCTGAAATAATTGTCAAGTCTGACAATCCCAAACCACACAAGCTGGTAATCCAGTATGGAAGATGCAGTAAAGTATACTTGTAAAGTACAAAACAAACACCCCAACTCCAAGTGGGGCAGTCATTCCTCTTTCTGTATAAATTTTGTACGGTGTGTATGCCATTTGTCTTTGCCACTTATTCTGTGATGACACATCTCCACTAGATGGAGTCAAAGATTTTTATAACTACTTGCATGTGGCAGTCACATCTTGGTGAGGCAACCACGTCTGTGCACCTATCCCTTGACAGACTGTAGAAAGAAGCACTTCCACAAAAAGGCAGCTGTCAGGCCCACTCATCTGTATAGACTCTACTTTTCATCTTTGGCAAATGGAGAATGTCCGTTCAGATATTTGTTCTGACTTGAGTTTAGGTGGCAACACTTGTTTAAAAACATGTAAACATAGCAGCTTAAACTCTCTTTGAGAGGGTCTATATGATCTGTTACTGTTACTAAAGGTCTGCTTCCATACAGACACCACTGCTTGTTAGTGAAGCAGAGGCTCGTGGTTGACAGATGACCAGATGACATCCCCCACACCACACACAGGGGTTTTTGATTTACACATGCCAATACAATATAATGCTTGCAGCCAGCAAACCAGCTACATATATCACAAGTTCACATCCCGCCTCAGAGCTTGACGTCTCAGATAGACCTCAAGCATTTGCTTTGGTGAATCTCGTCGGAGTGATAATAACTCACCCTTGGCATTTGGGTGCATTCCAGAACCCCCCCACCCCCAGTGTCATGTGTCATGTCCGAGTGCAACATCTGCTTAGCCCTCTGCCTAGCTGAGTGGTGGGTAAGGGGTGGTGAGCGCTCCAGCTGGAGACGGGGGAAACAGAAGCCTGCTCTGTGACTCACCCTTGGGAGGACCACAGGCACCCAGGGAGAGGGAGAGCAGGACACGCACGACACAACATGCTGTGTATGCGCCAGACCTCTGCGGGCGCCGAGGCACGCTGGGTCACCCCGAAGTCTGTGCATGACGTCCTTCTCTCTCTCTGTCTCTCTGTGCTGCAAGACCTTTTGCCCCAGGCTACAGAAGTTATGATTTAGTCTGGACAGCAGTTAACATAAAGTCTTTGGAACATTATGGGTCCCCAGATCAGAGAGTCTTTGGAATGGATGAGTGGGGGAGGAGGGAGCATGTCTTTTACTGAGCTGTGCCAAAATCAGGCAAGATGTATGAGTGTGTTCTTTGCCTGAAACTGTGAGATGGTCCCCCATACGTCCATGGTCCTTAAAAAAAAAAATCTTGACATACTGACTCACACACAGAGCATGTTGTTTATCACAAAGCTATCCATGAATTTTATGGATGACTTACATCACTGAACATCAATTTCAATTACGTTTGAAAATGAATCAAAGGTTTTTTCATCCACTAAAGTTAATTATATGCCCTCATGCTGGCATAAAGGTTGCTGTACCATTCTTGGAACTCAGGCATGGTGGGTCACTGAATTGATCTGGTTGTAAGCCTCTCCAGTGGATTCTGTTTAGACTTGATCCCTTTTATCACTTTAATCAGTTTTAGCATTAGAATAACTGCTGACATCAAACTTCATTATTGAGCACTTGGCAGGGCAGACTGATGAGAGCTATGTGGTTTCAGTGGCCCCTGCAGGTCTCTCAGCTGTGTGTGTGTGTGTGTGGGGGGGGGTGTATTTGTGTGTTTGAGTGTGTGTGTGTGTGTGTGTGTGTGTGTCAGAGGATATGGTTCGATGAAAGAGAAGGGAGGAGTACTACCAGCACACAACACAGCAATAGGACAGTTTTTCTCACAAACACACACACTTGTGTGCCCAGACACACACGTGGGCAGCACATGCATGTGGCAGCCAGATCAAACAAGTCACACATGGAATGGATCAGAGAATGGAAATAGATGAATGAATGGATGAATGAGTGTGAGTGTGTGTGTGTGTGTGTGTGTGTGAGAGAGAGAGAGTGAGTGTGTGTTTGTCAGGATGTGATTCTTTCCTCCTCTTTTGACCTCCCAGAGAAACTACAATATGTGCTAAGTTGTTTGTCTAAACACAGCATTTTTATCAAAACCTAGCCTGAGTAGTCTTGTCTTTTCTCTCTATTGTCTCCTACTGCAGAAGGGACAAAGAGTTAAGATAAGAGATTCAGTCACACTTCCACAAAGACCATTAAGAATGTGTGTTGTCTGGCACTGTTATTTAATATTTAATTTATGGTCTTGAGCATCTGCACCATAAATGCCTTTCCAATCTGTCTCTAACTCTTCGTTGACCATATGTGGCTTACTTTGTCAAATGAATCATGAATAATGGCTTGTACATCAAGCTATTCTCCCGCTGTTCCCCCACATCGTGTCTGCCTGTGCTCACACCTCTCCTCCCCCACCAATTAACCTCCTCTCTCCCCCTTGTCAGCCCCCCCCCCTTCTCTTCCCTGCACACCCTCCCACACACCTCCCCTCCATCCATGTGTCCCCCCAGCCAGCAAATCAGAGTGCCTCGCTGGCTCCATGCCTTATATGGTAAGTCTGTGCTGTGCTGTGCAGTGAGAAGGGGAAGGATTTTTTTTTTTTTGCCAGAGTGCTGCTGCCGCGGTGTGGTTGCTGGTGGCTGCATGTGTTTTCTTCATGTCTGCCAAGCTGTGTGTGTTTGTGTGCACACACTTTGCTAAGTCTCCATCTCACTTCCACACGTGCTTACAAGCTGCTGGGGGTGCCAGTGGCAGTCACAGGGCTCTGCCTCGCTAAGATGGGGTGGACTCCACCCCCCCACACACCCCCACCCCCCCAAACATATTTCAGTCAATATGTGTGACACAGAGACTTTGCCAGTGCTTTGTCTGGATTTGTTTGCATTTTGTAAGGATTTGTTTGTTGTTTTGCTTTGCGATGAGATTTCTGTTGGTTTGGTCTTCAAGTCTGTAGCCTGGCTGGCTGGACTCTTTGGAGCTTTAGGGAGGTTTTTCAGCTGTCGCTCAAATGTGACAAGCAGCTGACGAGGCGCAAAAGACTGAGGGCCCCCTCGAAAAAAGAAAGTGTGTCAGCAGAATCCTAGCACGCACAGTGTGTGTGTGTGTGTGTGTGTGTGTGTGTGTTTGTTCTGTCCACTCCAAGACACAGACCTGGTAAGGGATACAAATGAGAGGGAAATTACATTTGCCCAGCTAGGTAAAACACTTACCGACAAACCTGAAGGCAGGTGTGTGTGTATGCGTTTCTATGTGTGTGCGTGTGCGTATGTGTGTATGTGTGTGTGAGTGAGTATGTGTGCGCACATTTCACTTTTAGATTTAGACAGGATGGTGTGTCACATAATGCTTTCAACACAAACATTACATTTAATAGTACATGTTCACTGTGATGGACATACATTTAGACAGAACTGTGTGTCCAACACCCACAGATGGCTTTAACATGAAGACAGGGTCATGTCTGTTCGAGACAGGATCAGTTGTGTATGACATGTCATCCTTTTTGACAGTGTGTGTGTTTGTGTATGTGTGTGTGTGTGGGGGTGTGTTTGAGACTGTCAAAAAAACTCTCTTCAATTCCCTTCTCCTAGTCTCTTGATGCAGTGATGGTTCCTATGAGAGGGGGGCAGACAGGACAAAAAACCCTGAAAACCTGGCAGCTGTGAGGGCTTTTTCCCTCTGGACCTTCAGCCTTAATGAGGCCTGTCTCTTTCCTCATGTACTCCCCCATATACACACCAACACACACACTCTGCCTCCCACCCCCCACTCCTCACCCCCCGAGACCTGCTCAAATCTCGAGGACAAAAAACATACCCCTCTGACAAGCCTCAAACTCGGCTGGCCGGCAGACGTCTGTATGCTTGCATATGTCAGCGGGGGTCACTGGGTAGCCTCGCTGCGTGTGTGCGCTGGGGTGATAAATGCCCATGGCAACCAGACGCAGCTCTCAGCTCATCCTGGTTTTAACTGAGAGATGACTCTAATGCACCCAGAGATCTTCCGTCACCCCTCACTCACTCTGCCCCCTCCTTGGAGTATTTGGAAAAGAATACCTCATTTTCATATTCAGGAGTCAGGCTAAATAATAGCACAAGCTGGGTAGCTGAGATAAAAGTAAGCATGACTAAGCATGTTAAAAGTGAAAAGTACACCAATGCCACATTGTTTTGGATATGCAGACGTTTACACAATCATTGTGCAATCATTAATCATTCACACAGAATATGCAGGATATTGGAGGCATCTATACTGTCTGCTTGTTAAAAGTTTTTGGGTCTTGTTTTGATCCATGTTGGTCTGTGTTTTAGTGTCATTTTGCAGTGCATTCAGAGGTGCCTAAACTGAAACCATAGTGTTTGGTTTTGGTGTACTGCAGCTGAATCACACAAACGCACAAAAAAAAAACTCATGCAGAGAGACGCTCACTCTTGTGAGAAAGTACCACAATCTAACAAGATCGAAGCAAAAAATAACAGCATGGGCTCTCGGTAATGAGCTGCATAGCGGAGTGTGTGCAGACCACATGGAGTAATTATAGACAACTAGCTTTGTTTTATATTTTTCACTTATGTCCAAGGGTGAAAAACAGGTTCATAGCAGCTTGATGTGTTGCTCTCCTTACAGAAAGCACCGGATGTTTTGTGCAACACACTTTAGAACAAATATAGTATTCAGATACTTGCTAAGGGACCATGTAACTGTTCTGCTTGACTGTGAGGTCTGGTTTGTAGTTTGAGTTCTGTGTGCCCAGCTTGAGTCCTTCAGCCTGTCTTGTAAGCCTTTCTTCAAGTGACATTTAAAGAGACCCTTTTTCATGATGTGTGTGAAATTTGACACGTTTATTTTCATTTCACTTGTCATTTCTTGCCATTCTACTAGGGGCTTCATGGAGGTCTAAATCTGATGTCAGGTGAGATATGGTGATGTCGCTCTTTACAGATCTTAGAATGCACGTATAGATGCACGTATAGATGTTGAAAACATGCAATTTTACAGTTCATTGTAAATAAGGAGGCAGTAAAATGAATGTATAGAGAATTTTATGTTGGTGTATCAAGAGATAAAGTGGCATCCTTCTTGTTTGCATGTAAAAATGGTGCTTGGTTCTATTCTCTCAATTCTCTTTTGTGTCTGATAGAAAATGGGTTGTGGGTAAACACGAAAGCAATTTTTCATGTAGATCTGTCAGTTTTGCATGGTCACATTTACATATGACAGAGCAGCTTCAGTTCAAAAGTGTGTTTTGTTTATTGTCTGACAGAGCTATTCATGCTACATAGGCTAACCAAGTGTAAAGATGTAAGTAAGTTTGTTCATAGATACAAGTCATTACTTGGCATTTCCTGTCTTGTACACTCTTCCCCTTACATGTGTGTATGTGTATCTATAAGTGTGTTCTGTTCTGCTAATGAGTCAGTAAGAAGTCCCATTGTGGTGAGGTTGTATACACACAGTGCTTCACACACACACACACACACACACACACACACACACACACACACACACACATTGGCTGCAGGAGCTCTCTTGTCAAGCCTGTCTCTTGGTGAAGCACTAACATCTGGAGTGTGACTGCCTGGGACGACTCATCATCCGAGAAGGATAATTAGCTGCAGTGAAGTATGTATGGAAAAGGCTTAGATGAAATGTCTCCTCTTCTTTCTGTCTCCCCTTTCAACCTCAAGATTTGAGGTTGTAGAAAATGAAATCACACTTTTAGACCATAATAGATATACCATTTCGAGTGTTACTGTTTTTTTTTTATTTTTTTGCTGTACATTTGGTTTGATTTTAGATAAGACAATAACATGAAATACTGTTTCCTGTGCTAGTCTTTGCTTTGCTCCAGATGACACATCCTCTGGCCACAGGAATTCTCTGCAGGCTAGCCTGAGCTGGGATCCGGAAGGACAAAGTGGGAAATTAAACTCGGAATGTTTTCAGATCCTTCTCACGACTCAGTCTCCAGGAAGTGAGCTATGATCATGTTGACACCTCGTGCACACTTTTTAATTAGGTGAGCCCTTCCCACCGCCGCACTGGCAATGCATTTGTGGGCATGCTGCTAGTGAAGCAAGGTAAGAGTGTGCCAACAGCCACACAGCCTGAGCCCCCCGAAGGACTCAGCTGATGACACAAGCTGCACAGACTGCTTCCTATCCAAGGAGGGAACAGCTACCAAGGGCACATGTTCAGTGCCAGAGGCATAGCAATGGGACAGGCAAACAAGGCAATTGCCGAGGATCCCCTCTGCATTGGAGTGGGGCCCCTATAGGGCCAACTCATAATATTGCTGTATCACAACATTTATGTGATGACTGTTTCAAAATCTATTACTTTGTTCAACTAATTGGGCTTGCTGCCATTTTGGGAAATACTGGAAGAGCAGGAGTGGTAATGGTATGAGTGGCCCCCATTGCATAGTATGTCCTAAGTCTCTGATGTATGTATGTCCTGAAATGGCCCCGCTGCTAGCTAATGTTGTGCTCTTTAAACAGAGGTGCATTCTTTATACAGTTACTAGGCCTCCACCCTCAATGGGCTCTATACCTATACAGTTGTTCTGTATGGTCACTTTACCCCTCATGTGAAGTAATTACTTGTTGTCTTGTGATGGTCGTTGAAAAGAGACACTGATTCAGATGTTTTTTTTTTTTAAATAGCACGTTTATTCAAATGAAACCCTGAAACATTCAGGGCTAAACTACAGGAGGGAGGGTTCCAGAGTAAAATGCCATATTGAAACAGGTTACCACCTCTTATCACGTACATCAATGTCACCGTTACATTCTCGTTTGCACGACAAAAGAGTTGAACATTATTACATAAACCTGTAGAGACCTTTCAGGAGATAAAACTCTGTGTTGGAGTTATATAAAAAATACCCTTGCCAACTCAACCTGAGCCTTAAGGCTTAATCCACTGCTGTTTAGGCCTAAATTTGGTACAGAGAGACAATGATGGTCAGTGAAGAGAAGACAAATAAAAAGGAAGACATTTGCATGTTAAAAATCAGAGCAATCCTACATCAAAACTCCCGTGAGCCATCAATAAAGTGTGGAAATTCTATAGACCAAGCTATCTACAAAAGCCCAAGATTTCCCAGTACTTCCCCTAAAGCTTTCCTTCCCCTGAATTGTTTCATGTCAGGTTGTATCTTAAGTCCTCTATGGAGACACTTGTTAAGTCTATGATCCAGTTAGTCAAATCTCAGACTGCCCTATGACCTTTGGAATAGCTAACAGTTTTGTAGTTATTGCTCAGAGTAAGGCTTTAAATACCCTGGGGTCTCTGTCTAAAATCCACCGGGAGTGTGTTCTGTATCAGTTCTTTAGTCCATAGAGGGACATGCAGAGGACTTGCTACCGATTTGGAGTCAGGCCTATCTATTTGCATGAGTCCAAACTCTGAAGCTAAACTTCATCTCAGCCAAGATTGCACAAAGTTCATTTGCAGTGAAGTCATCTGAATGTCACTCTATCCAAAGTTATCTGTTGTTTAATAGAGGTACAGCCAGAAAATCAGACAACCAGATCTCTTATACATGGTTTAACCTTAAAGGATTGAGTACATTCTTAAAAACAACACATGGCTTGTTTAGCACCATCACAGCTATTTAGTTCAACTCTGGTAGAAGAAACTGTGCTCCCTTACCCAGGGAAAATCTTAAAATGTTTAACAATGTGACAATCTGTGAACAAGGGTCTTAAGGACCAGAGAGTCCTTCAATGAGGCAGCTATGATTACGTAACACAGCACTCTGTTTCAAAGGGGCTCAGACTCGAGATTTGTCAGGCAAATAACCACCTTGCGTCCGCCAAGACAAATTACTTCAGATGAAAACCTTCTGTGACCCCTCTTGCTGTACTTCCAGGACATTTGGAGGTAATGAGCTATCAATGCTAACAGATGCCAAGGCCACTGGGTTCAGCTGTCTGCTAGCACCGTCAGGCATGCCGTCAACATCACCATTATTATCTTCCTCCTCATCATCATTATTGTCATCGCAATGTCATGCCAGGGCAGGCAAACTCAAAGGGAAGACCATTAATTGAAAGATACAGGTGCACAACATCCAGCTGTTAGTGAGACTACCAAGGTAATTAGTGACAAACAGGAATAATAAGGTTGCATTAAAAAAGCATTTCATCAAAGGTCTCGTCTTTCAGACAAATGAAAATGCTGCAGAAATGGGAATGATTAGGAGACATGGTGGGATTGCGTCATGGTTTGTAATTGGCCAGATAGGGAACGATCACTCCCTCTGTCATATTGGGGATTCTTGTGCTTTAGTGAACTTTGGCAAATCCACTTTCCACCACGTCATCTGCACCCTTTCAGGTCACCTGGGAATGTGTGATTTTGACGCAAGGTACTAAGAATGTTGCACAAGTGAAATCAGACATCTTTATTTGGAAACACAAACTCCTCCTTTGTTTTGTCCTCAAATCAAGCATTATTTTTATTGCCCTACAAAAGCACTTTAAACAATAAAAATACAAAAAAAAAAATATAACACTGTTGGTAATTTAAATGTGAATGACAGAACAGCTTGAACTGTAATCACGGAATTGTGCAAACACACTAACCTACACAGGAACTGTTAAACAAGGAGTGGGCTACTGGCAAGATATACCCTTTGGTCATTTCACTGTGGGACCTATACTGCGACTCCTGCGCCTCTATCGATGCTCAGGACTTCATCTCATGTTTATTAGCAACATTGCATAGTTACCCAAACTCTGAAAAATAAAACAAAGAAAAAAATAAACGATAACCACCGCAAGTTTTTGCACAACCTGTTGAGGTCAAGCATTCCAGTTTACATTGGTCTCCTCTCAGCGTTCAGGAGACTGGGTGATACAGCACAAACTCTCTCTCTCTCACACACACACACACAAACTCACTGGTGTTTGTAAGAGCAAGATGACTGTGTGTGTGTGAGCACAGGCTCTTAGACGATACACTAAGGCAGCTCAAGTGTCGTTTTTTTGTTTGTGTTTTTTTTTGGATGACACCAGTTTTGGAAAATGCCACTTGGGTGTAAGAAGTCAGGGTGGCCAGACACTGGCTCTGTGTTGTCTTCCCTGGCTACAGGAGATTGTCTCTTCTACCGTTTGGGTCATTTTGCTTGATGTGACGTCGCTCCACTCCTCAAAGACAGCGTGCCAGTGTTACTCTGCTTGTTTTACAGCATAGTCTATAGTGCAAAAATGTGTGATCGTTACTCTCCCCTCTCTTTCTCTTGCCATGACCTCTGGTCTGTTCTCACTACTGCATGGGCTTTATGTCTGATTTCAGATTTGTGGTTTTACCTGATTCTCTTCACACTGAAAACTTCAGCCTTCATAGGTATTCAGCACCATATATTTACACATGGCTTGTTTGGTGTGTGTGTGTTCACCAGTTGGCTTGAGGGCTGGGCTTCCTGTAACAGCTTAGCCTGTAACAGCTTAGCCAGACCACTGACACATGGAACATCAATGACAACAGTCAACAACACACCACGCCATTTCCATGTCTGAAACTGGCTTTTATCATAGCGGCACGTGGACCTGAGGACCAATCCCCAGGCCGTCCCACCATGCCTTCCGCCCCAAGCTAATCTGATCTGATCTAATCACAACCACATGGATGTCAGCTGGAGTCCTGATAGCAGCGCTTCTGCCAAACATCCTTGTGGAAACAGGAGTGATGTGCGCCCCCCCTCGCACGCACGCACTCATACTCACACACATGCACACTCCCTGTTGGATGTAGGGGTGTAGGGGCGGGGCGGGGGGTGGGGGGTGGGGGGGCAGAGTGGAGACTTTCCAGTGTGTTCTGGGACATTAAAAGGAAAACATTCACATTCCAGCAGGCTGGCAGTGGAGAGAGAGGGACAAGAGTCCTGTGGACCCTGGAGGCTGCTGCCCTCTGTCCTGTCCTGTTTTGCCAACCCTGACCACCCCCCCCCCCCCCTCCATGATTTGGGCCCCCTCCTCTAATTGATTCAACCCCTCCCCCCACCCAGACGTACACCCCTTGCTTCCAAATGCTAGCATTGCACATATATACACACACCCCTGAGAGTTCAGTGATGCAGAGCAGTTGGGGGACAAAAAATTGGAGACTCACACAAACACGCACACACACGCACTTATCCACCTCAAATACCCTTACTCCTGTACAGCTCAGACTCAGAAGGGCCCCTGTGTTTAGTTGCAGAAGCCTGCTCAGCAGTGGGCTGTGTGTCACTGCCTCAACCCACACATCTCATATTTCCATCACACTGCCCGCAAGAGCAGAACTGAAAACGTATCTCATATGCGCCTCTGCATCCAGTTTCATTTCTGAATGTGTCTGAGGTTTCCCTTCCTTGCTAGTTTTGAACACAAAGAGAAAGGGTTCCACGGTTGCAGAACGGGGGGTGGCATGGGGTGGGAAGGGGTTTAATCTCATCATTCATCAGCAAAGCAAATCATGAGGTCCATGTCCTGTGTGTCTCAGCCAGGGTGTCACATCAGACTCTTCCTGTAGTTAGTCTGCTGTGGGCTCTTGAGCTTGCCTCCGAGCGTGGTGGGGCTGCTATGGGCTGAGACAGAAGTGGTGAGCCCGCCGTTGGTGCTGGTGCCAGCGACACTCGAGTCCAGCTGCTTGCACAGCGCCTGCAGCTCTTTGACCTCCTCCAGGACGTCGCGCGCCTGCCCCCACGTGGAGGAGGCCTCCTCCAGGAGCCTCTCTGCCTCTGCCCGTACGCTGCCACTGCCACCGCCCTCCCTCTCGCTGCTGCTGCGTACTTCTGTCAGCAGCTCCTGAGTCCGCTCCAGCTTCTGACAGATGAGGTCCTGCAGCTGGTTGATGGGCCGCAGGGAGGCGGCGGGTGCCGAAGCTGGACAGTGGGGCATGCCGGGCCGGCGGGAGCCACGAGTCTCAGAGTGCGACAGGATCTCGTCCATGGAGGCGCAGCGGCTCTTCTCGGCCGTCGTCAGCTTGCGTCCGGGCTGCGGGGTATGCGCCCCCCCAGGACCGCCGCTGGACTCGCCACCCGAGCGCTCCCAGGGGATGTCGCTCTGGCGGGGCAGCGACTGGGACTTGTTCTGGGAGTCGGACGAAGCAGCGCCAGAGGCCGGTGAGATCCGGGCGGAGTCCGGGCTCAGACGCTGGGGGTCTGAAGGCGAGGGGGTCGAGTTGGAGGAGGCGGGAGACTTGTCCACAGTGATCCGCATGCTCTTGTCGCAGGTGTCTGGTGCATCTTCCTCCTGAATAAGGTCAAGGGTCAACATGCCATCTGAGCTGGAGGTGGATGCCTGTAAGGGAGGCAGCAAGGGAGACAGCATGAAAACAGCTGATAGTCATGTCACAATACTAAAATTATGGTATTCTGCTGGTATAATTTTTCTTAACGAGTATTTGGCCATATAGTTTCCATATGGGCTACATAGTGCTTTCAACAACTTCTATTTTCTCCAGACCAGGAACTGAAATCAATGATCAATGATCTCCATAGTTGGAGGTAAAAATACCCAGCAGGCAGAATAATCTATTAAGAGCGGGAAAAACAATAGGCTACAGCTTAATGTTTCACAAAGCACACCTCTGTCTAATGGATAAATAGTACATCTCTAGAACATTGTGTTGCCTGGGAGAAAACTGGGTCATTCGGCCAGCCACTAGAAAACAGCAACTGCTGCCCATGCCAGTCTGGTTTGGTGTGGTCGAGGCCAGCAGTTTCTGTGGTACTGCTATTGTGATGGGCACAATTGTTATAATTTTTTAACACACCATCGGTGCACATAATCTGGTCTTGTCTTGTGTTAGTCCATGTTTGAACAGTGTTCACTTTAGTGTCTTAGATCTCAATGTGTAAGGCTGTCCCCACCAGTGAGGAAAAGGAAATATGGTGAATTTGGTAAATTTTATACTTGTCATTGGTGATGCACGCACAAAAACCACACACCGAAAAAACAGACCTACATAAGAATTCCTCTTACTCCCCCAGGTGAGTGAGAGGGAAATGTAACATGGATTTAGTATGCAAAAATATTGCTATAACATCATTCTCATTTTGCTGGGGGAAGGAGGGGCAGGTGTGGCTTAAAAAGGGTCCTCCCTTTGGAGCGAAGAATGACAGAAAAGGCTTGAGAACCACTGCTTCAGTGGTACAACTGTGTGGTGCTTTCATAGCAGTGGAGCCTCCTGACCTCCTGAGGAGTCAAACGTACCACAGCCATGAGGTGCCCACGGGTGGGCAAGCGTCTTGTGTGTGGGATCTTCGCTCGGTCACGCGTCGGGTGAGCCAGGAAGCTGTCCTCCTCCACTGTGACCTGAGAGAGAGAGAGAAAGAGAGAGTGAGAGAAATGAATATAGCTTGAAGAGTCAATTCCATTCTGAGGACTGCAGGCCAAAAAAAAAAGAGGCACATAGTCTAACAATAAGTTGGGCAGAAAGAGAGAGAGAGATGGCGTGATCACGTGGAAAGCAAAAGGAGTGAGCCTGGACGGAGCACACAGCGTGCCTCCACACCAGCCTGAGGGGGCCTCTGTGAGGAGGTGGGTGGGTCTCATTGATCCTGTCATCGAGCAGCTCATTGATTATCTACACGTGATATAAGGCAGGCAGAGGCTGTCTCCGGAAACAGAGCTGTATTCTTTGAAACCTGATAGGAAACCACATGGGGATGTGGACAGGGATGAGACAACATATACACAACGCAAGTGCAAACAGACCTTTACAAAGCAAGCTATTAGGCTCTTCAATGGTAATATGATGCAGCAACAGTAAGCTTCTGAATAGCCTAGGACTTCATCACACAACAGCGTGTGGCTAAGATAAGGCTCTCTAGGGGCCAGTGAAGCGGCGTGGCCAAAGATTCCAAGTGAGACACATTTCTCCACCCCACTTTCTAAACCATGGTTAAAAACAGAGGCAGAGGCCAGCACCAAAAAAAAAAAAAAGCAATGCCCTGAAATTCTAAGTCTCATAAACACAACAGAGCATTTTTTTTTCAAAGAAATTAACAGACACACAGATGGGAAACCACAAAGTGGCCTGTAGTGACAGCCGCTTGAGAGGCGAGGGCTTTGATGTGAGCACCAAGGCAACAGCATCACGTCACCCAGGGCAGGGGGAGAGGTGGGGGGTGGGGGGACTGCTGCTGCTGTTGTTGTTCAGCTGCTGGCTAAAAACATGTGGATAATCTGTGTTTTAAAGTGGCTTGGGGTTTATGGGGCAGTCATGGAGACGGGGAGGGGTGGAGGAGATGTGAGGTGGAAAGGGGTTGTCCAGAATTGCAAGCAACAAAAGACATTCACTCCCTGAGATTTGTGAGGACTTTGTCTGTTTGAACACACACACACACACACAAATGAAAATAAAAACCGTCTATCCTCACTCCTGGAAGCAATAAAAAAACAGAGTTAAGAGAAGGCGGCTGTATTCGGGGCAGCTGAGCTGATAGCTGATGCCATGAATTGCAAAGGGACACAAAAAGACTTGCATTCATCTCTTTGATTCACACGGATTAAGCTACATCCTTTTGCTATCGAGCAACAATCCCACATTCATCTGATGAGCTGGGTCACAGTGCCTTTGAAGCACGCTCACCAACAAGTGAGCATGCACGCTTTGCTGTCGCATCCACTACAATCCTCTTTAGCCACCATTGCGTTTGTTAAACTTAACCGGAAGTTTGTTAAACTTAACCGGACGTTTGTTAAACTTAACCAGGCGTTTGTTAAACTTAACCGGACGTTTTATTTAACAAGAAGAGAAGTGAGGAGTGAGGTTTATAGTGAGTGGTGGTGACCCATGGCGTCAAATCCACACTGATGCTGATTTCTTATGAATGTATAGCAATCTCGTTTCACACTTCTCCACTGATTTTGTATTCCTGAAACGGAACAATTTGAACAGAACAAGGCTGTTGGTTTGAAAACTTTGTTTGCATTACTTGACTATTGTGGATGACACAACCTTCCTACTAGTGAGAGAAACGCTGGGTTGTTAGTGTGGGAAGTGAACCCACTGACATGTTACTGTTACATTCAATAAACAGAGAAGTCCTGAGTGTACAGGACTGGACACCGGATGCCAGTGTAGTAAGGTGATATCCCAGCCCCTTCAACACACACATACACACACACACACTAACACCATAGAGACACAGAAAGTGGTGAACAGAAGAGAATAGGGAGTCTGTTATCTGGTTCCATCTATTGTGGAGGGGTTCTGTGTGTGTGTGTGTGTGTGTGGGATCATCGAAGAGAAAGCTAATAACTGGCGAGACACGAAGGGGTGACTCATGCTATCGTGATGATCTCCAGTGTGGCATTTATATGCAGCGCACTCCCACTCACTCCCACTCTTGAGTACACACGCACACACATGCATACACACACGTCTGTACCTCCACATCAATCCAGCTCATTACTGAGAGAGTGCAGAGGGCATAATTCATTTCTGCAGGAGAGTGTATTTTTCAGTGTGTGTGTCTAGCAGCATGTGTTTGTGTTTGGTTTGCTGTGTGTGTGTGTGCAGTTCAATGGCTGTGTTCAGTTTAGTTTGTATGTGAGTTTATATGCTGTTTGATGGGTGTGTTAAGTTTAGTGTATATGTACAACTATACAACTATATATATATATATATACACACACACACACACACACACATACATACACGCTGTTTGATGGCTCACTCCATAAATCATAGGTTGAAGGGATTGGCTGAGCCACCAGCTCTGAGATCATCTTAGAGAAATGTTAAGCGCCAGCTAAACGTTGGCAGCGTCGGAGAACTGAATCCTCGTCTGAGACTGTCCAAGTGGAGCATGGCTTTGATTCTGTCGCTACACTGGTGGTGCTACGATCCACATCTGGCCGAAGCATTCAGACGCAGCAGCATCGCCTGTGTTCTGCTTGATGCAAGCCTTCAAAAGGGAGCATGAATACCACAGCTGAGGCTGACAAAACCAGCTGCTTTTATACGCTTAATGTCTGTCAGGACACAGATTCCTTTGGCATGTCTCCTAAACATTTTACTTACAGTACTTGCATGAACAGTTCTCCTGCGATCGCCTTTTAAAAGCCTGTTTTCCATCAAAAAGACAACTTGCTTTAACAAGCGCATTAAAAAGTTAGTGCGACGTGATGGAAGCTATGCTAAGCTAAGTTAATTCGCTCAGAGGTGGGTTTGTAAAATTCATTTGACATAAAATTGATGGAAAGGGGTTCTATGTCGCTAAACATTTATTCGACTTTAGAGTTCATTCACTTGAATATCTGATGAAAGAAGCGCTATTTAAATACTCAGCCCCATACCTTTCAAATACACTGATTCCCTGTGACGTGTTTATGGAGAATCTCTGAGGATCATTGACCTTTTCAAAAGATACATTTTAGACATTTTCTATGGGCAGAAATTGATTTGATAACAGCAGTGTTTGACTGTTCTTCAGAACTTCATATGATCATGGATGGAGCAATGATGGGACAGATTTGTGTCTTATCATATGAGAGAAAGACACAGAGAGAGAGAGAGAAAGAGAGAGAGAGAGAAATGTTTATCTAAATGGGCGGTGGTGGTGGGAGTAGTCAGTGGGGGTGCTGAGGGAGAGCAGTGCTGGAAAGTTACCTCATCCAGGATGCGGTTTTTGGCCTTGGTGATGGCTCCATTGATTGCATTTATCCAAGACTCCTTTTCCTCTGGACTAACCGCCAGAAAGACCAAATTTGGGACCTGAAAAGAGACAGGAGAGCAATGAGTGTTGAGACTAGAATGTCATTTAAAAAAAAAATTGGGGCACAACTGGCTTTAGCGCTTATGTCATGTATGGGTCAAAGTGCTAATGGGAGACCCAGGTTCAGTCTGGCATGAGGTCATTTCCCGATGTGACCCAAATCCCAGGACCCTCACCTATTCGCTTCCTGTACACTCTAGACTGTGCTATCAATGATAACATGTAAATGCCTATTAATAAAACACACATGACAGCAGCACCACACCTCAAATGTTTTGATGCTAATCCTGAGTGGTGGGTGGGTGCAGGCTAACCCTACTCTGAGTGCTGGCAGACACTCTCCCTTGATGTGGTACTCTTTTGAAGCCCAAACACAGCGAGTTGAGAGGCTCGAGGAGCGAGGCCATATGGTTGTTCCCCCTGCCCTGCTGAGTGAGCAGGAACACGAGGAAGCAGACGCCGCGTGAGGGAAGACAGAGGCCAAGACTTTAAGGGGCGAGTCCACTAAAAACACGCCAAGTCTGCTGCTGATATCCACTCTCAAACACACCGCTACCCAATGCACAGCCCTGTCTTACTGAAGCCCTCCTGGTGGACACAGACATAGAATGTCCATATTTAGTCTTGATAGCTGCCAATTTGTATAAAGCTGATTTATAGGATAATTATGTTGACACACAAAAATAATATATTTCTATTAATGGGGAAGGTGATCACTGCTAGGCTTCTCTTGCATATGGATTATGAAAATATGCAAGGCGTTTCAGAGAGTTTAGGCCCATTCACTTACTCACATTCTGGTCTGTTGAGCGACTGGTGATGAATTTACTAAGAGGTATCTCACAGAAACTTGTTACTGTTTGTGCAAAGTGGTATTAAAATGTAGTGGGATGTTCCATGGAGTATGATACCAAAGGAGCGATGACTCAATGGTACCAAAGGATGTGATAACAAGCATGTCTTCTCAATCAGTTCACTTGCGTGTAAAATGACACGCTTTTTCACATTCACACGTTTGCCGTAAAATTATTCGCAAACACCTAGACCACATCCCTTCCCATTGTCAGCTCTCTATAATGACAACTGAAAAGCTCTTCCTAATGTGCTTGGCTACCTAGACCCAGTGCTTCAGTGGGGATACTGGCACACTGGGGGTGCTCCAGATGTTTATGGGAGACTGGAGCGCAGGGAATCATTAGCGGAGCGATGACAGGGAATACCACGCCATACCCCCCTGGGAGCCATGGTACACAGGGATTCAGGATTAACCACCTGCCGCGATGTGGGATTGCAACTGACTGTGTTTGGACCTTAAAGGTTTTATGCCCTCCTGGAAACAATCCCAAATCGCACACAGACAATGCCAAGTAGGTTGTTTCCTACTGATATCTGAAATCCACAGTACCAGTTTTATAAGTCGCTTAAAAAGGATTTTGAAGCATTTATATGTGCGTGCAAATATATAGTTTTATGCAATAAAACTAAATGGATTTTAGTACTTTGTTGCTCTTATATGTGATAGACTAGGCAACTAGCCTACACAAGTAGTGCAATGTTGAAGGTCCAGTTTCTATTGTAAGATTTCTAGATTAGCAAAAGATTGTGTACACATATTGTGCTTCGTTTTTCCCCTGTTGTACAACCCAACTTCCTCATACTGTAGTTCCTATTTCACATGAAGGGTTTTCTATGGCAATGAACAGACATTTCCATAAACACAGAAAAGGGCAAATGATATTTATCAGGAACCTAAAAATATTGTGTTGTGGTGGGGCACCACATGCATTTTTATCTTGTAAAAGGAATATTTCTTGATAATGGGCCTTCGCCTAATACTGAGTGAGACAATGGTGTAACTCTACCAACAACAGTGACACAGAGCATTTGAAGTGAACTGTTTGTCTGTTTATGCAGACAGACACAATTGTCTGATGTCTCGGCTCATCACAGGCAATTAGCTGCAGCCAACCGCACTCCAGGCTAATTGCTAAGCACTAATCGTAGACAGCGATGTGGCTAGCTACTGCTGATTATCGAGGCTAGTCTGTTCTTCTCTCTACAAGCTCCTTATTGTCCACTGAAGTAAAACCCCTTTTGCTGCTGCTGATGTTGCTGCTAGGAGCTTCTACGGCTGACTTTCACCTATTATGAGAGGTGCTGTGGAGAGTGGTTGGCTCATACGCTGTGCGCATGGCTGCTTTTCTGAGCACACACTGAGCTATTTTCGCTGTCAAAGGTCACCAATTAATAGGATTTTGTACCAGTTGCAGTTTGGGGGGAAAAATCTTGCAGAAAAATGAACAACTCTGAGGTTACTTGAAGGACTTGCATTTGTGGCTTGAAAAGCAAGCCTGCCTGAATTCATCAAGGTAGTTATGCCACAAAGCATGTTTTACCCTGCAGAATAGTCTAAAGTGTGCTAGTAGGAAGGAATGTACTGCTAGTCTTTCCACAAACACCTAAACCAAGGTCTGGATCTTGTTGTGATGCTACAGTGACTGCAGACCCAACCGTGAAAACATTCAAGTGCTGTTAGGCCATGTTCTATAACCTAGAACAGATGGGACCACTCTCAGATGAGTCAACAGTACAGTGATTCTAGGTCTTGAAATGCCTTTGCATGATTACACAGTCATGGATGTCTGGCTGGCTATTCTAACCATATGAGATAGTGAGATGAGATAGTAGAACCGAACCAGTAAAATAAAGCCCCTACATTAGTCTTGGCTGCAATCTTCAGTGGATGCTGAACTGGCTTGAACTGGGTATTAAAGGCCTAATTCCACATCAGACCAGCCCCTGACCTGAGGTCGGACCACCAAGAAAGACAGAGATGAACCCTGTTGGAAAATCTACGTTCAGAAGTGACGCGGACACCTCTGCCATTCCTGGGACTTCCCCCACTTCCCAGTTGCTCATGAACGCACTATTAGTCCCTGGCCCTAGGCCAAGCCCACAAATCTCACCGTGTTGCCAGGTTGGCGAGATCGTAGCAGGGTGAACTTGCTGTGGTTCTTCTTGCTGCGGCTCTTGGCCTTGCGCAGCTCCTCTGAGCGCTCGTAGTCTGTCAGGTCAACAACTTCCTGAATCTTCTTCTCATCTTTCACCTGTGGATATAAAAAGACACGGTTACAGGATGTGGTACCTTTGCAGTTTCTTTTTCTCTGGAACACAATTTGTAGCTTGGTGATTAGGATGATATATATGTAATTGAAAGCTGTAAAGACAATGCAAAGTTGTAATGGTGATGCATAGTAAAGTCATTGCAATTGTAGAGTTGTTGCAAAATCAAACATGTTTCAGGCTCAAGCATTTAGATTAAATGTCAATACATGTACACAGGCATACAGATTGACTGTCAACAAAAGATATGGACACAGACATTGACAAACACACACACGCACACACACACACACATACACATACACACAAACAAAGAATTGGCATCCTTCAGGTGATTTTTCAAGTTCTATTGTGTCCTCTGCAGTGTCTTGTGCTGTGGCCTAACAAGATTAGGGCTGGCAGCTGTTGTCTGAGTGTGCTGTGACCCCCTCTTGTCTTATCCCACAGAGATGTGCTACTTGAACCTGATGATTTGGCCTGAGGGCAGATGGATGCCACTGAGACCACTGTGGCCCAGGGCCGTTCCCCCTGATGACTGCCAGCAGGAAGAGCTACTAGCGCAACAGCAGTACTGATGTCATTTCTCTGTCAGTTGGGCTCCAGGCAACCATCTCCCAGACAACCAATACATGTACAGCTGAGGCATATCCTGACTGTGAACTGACTTTCTGAGGACACAGTACAACACCATGCGTAGGCTACAGTGCTGCTCGACAGTATGTGAACCCTTTACAATGATGTGGTCCTGAAATTTTTGGACATAAAATGTCCATACATAAACATACACACACTACACTATAGCTACTGGCTCTAAAAGGGCGATCTGTGGTAGAAATGCATCGATACTATATATTTGGATCAGTTATCAGTCCCAATATGGAAACAATATATGGATTGGGTATGGGAAAAATTAGCCGATCCATGACCGCAACAACCCCACAATGCTACTGTGTGGCTCTGTGTGCTCAGCTGGCTAGCAAAGAATAGACACTATAGCACATGAACCAGGTGCAGCTGCAGGGTACCACACATTATATTAATAATATGATCATAAAGTTAAGGCATTTACTGTAAGTTTAAATGAACAAGCTGCAAATATTTAACCTGGATATGGTTCCTGTTAGTGAACTTAGCTCATGTTCAGTCTGCTTGTCAATAATGTTGCAGGTGATAAAGGCTAAGGATGATACCCATCAAATTAAGTGGAGATATCAGATCAGTGTTCCAATATCGGTTACCAATATGCAAAACGCATGTATCAGAATCAGTATCGGAACTACAAACGTCAGATCTGTGCATCCCTAATCTGTGAATAAGTGTTCACAGGTGATGATATAAACACAAAACTAATTTGAGACACAATGATATTGTTCCTGAGACATCTACCCTAGTTCCTGAGTCATCAGTCAACGCAACAAGGAAAAGCAAAAGCTGACAAACCCAATTAACCACATGATGCTTTGTGGGAAAGAACATGGCAAACACACCCACGTCCTCACAGCCCGAGTTGAGAATAGTGGTGCAGATTCAAACTGAAAGCAAAAGATGGAAGTGCTGTCACAGGCAGTCATAGCCTATTGCCATTGGCCAATGGATTTGTTAGACAAATTTTCACAGGCCAAAAGACTTGGAAAGTTTGAAAAACACATCGGACCCTGATAAAGCCATGGAATTGGATTTGCAGTCTTACCAATGACAAAGGTCTGTGGGCTCCTCAGTGAAAGGAGAGCTGACGCTCGACAGAAGGGTTGGAGGAGGTGAAGGGGAGGGAGGGTAATATAAGGGCTCCTCTCTCTCTCTCTCTCACACACACACACACACACACACACATACACACATCTCACACAAACATACACACACACAGACTCAAACACACACACACACACTCAAACACACACAGACGTGTGCACACATACACACACACACCAACTTTCACTGTTGTACCTCTTGCGCTTGCGGTATACCCATTCTAAAATGGGTATACCGCAGGCCGGCCGCCTCCCCCCCCCTCCCCATGCTGACACTCACTCAGTGACCAGTCGCCTTTTCACACTCTGTCACCTCGCATCACTAACACTGCAGGAGAAGGATGGAGGACTGGGGTGGCAGGGTGGGGTGACAAAGACTCTCCCTCTCATGAGGAACTTTGGGGCTTTCATTCTGTAATTCTCACTCCTCTTCAGAGTGGCAGCTACTGGTCTGGTGACTACCCCTCCTTCACACAAGATAAGAATAAGGTCAGTGACGTAGGTGTCACTAACTAATCTTGTGTCTGGGTGGACCCCATCTCATGTATGTTTTTTTTTATTTCAGAGACATAAACAGGCTTGGGCTTTCATTGGTTAAGCAACGCTCATAAACTCAGTCTCTAGCAATCAATTGACTCGGATAACAAGCCAGATGCTCTGGCTTCTCCACTCATTTGGGAGACTTCTTTCTGATGGCAATTCTAAATCCTTCCTCGTCGTGCCCTGGCCTCACCTCAGAGAATGGCATTTTGTTGGCCAATGAGATTTAGAAGCGATAAAGGCCAAACAAGGCAAACTCGGTTAGACCTCTCTCAAGCCAGCAGTAGCCCAGCCCGCAAAACAAAACTCATTAGTGCTGCAATCAATTTCCATTAGCTGGCTCGAGCTTGGAGAAATCAAAGTCTGGCAGCTTGTTGACTTGTACATATGGCCGTGTCCGGCCAAAGGGGTTCAATTATCACACCAGTTCGAGGTCCACGCAATTTGGGTGACATGACAGGACGGGGCCCGAATAAACCCCCAGGAAACAAGTGTTCCAATAGCACAGCAGGCCACAGTTTCCCATTAGCCAACCAGCTAGACTGACCGTGGTGGATGTGTGTGTGTGTGTGTGTGTGTCTGTGTGTATGGGTGGGTGGGTGCGTGATAACTGAGAATGGCAAAACAATGTTGTCAAAGCTCTGGGGCTGACGTCAGAGGCTAGCCAGGGAAGCTAGAATGACACTCCAAAAATACGAATGCGTCCTTTGCTTGCTGACGTCAGCAAGCCTTTTCTCTAGGAGCAGGTAGCTGAGATCTAATGGGAGGGGTGGAAAGTCTTTGTCAGTCGACAACATGACTCCCTGAACTTCAGCCTCACACTCGCTTAACCCTCTTTAATGAGTTGCTGTCGCCGGCAAGGGTCAGTGCTGTGGATTTCTGTTCATGTCTGATGTCTTATCCAGGCCTTTCAAGGAAACATTGATCACCCCACACTATCTGTCCACCTGATCGCAGTTACTTTTGTCAGGAACCCATTCAGAGCTCTGTGTCTTACACCCCGATCCCAATCTTACCTCACAGGTAGTGGAAACTCGAGTGAGTTTGTGTGTGTGTGTGCATATGTGTGGGTGAGGGGGAGGCACAAAAGATGTGTGTTACTAATTCTGGCCATGGCCAGGCCACACAGAGGGATCCTTGAGGACCTTTTCTGTTCCACCGCTGAGAGAATGGTTAATATTTTATGCCCCACCATTGAGCATTAAGCTTTAAATGGGGGCATCCCTTTCAAGGAAACACTGTTCGACAGAATCAGTCATCTCCAAAACCTGTTACACTCGATAGATATGAATGATATGATATGATAGATAGATAGATATGAAAAATACCGATAAACAGCTCTTTTGTCCTCAGCACCTCTCCCACCATTACAATTCTTTCTCTCTCTCTCACACACACACACACACACCTTGTCAATTTGACAAACATTATTTAGCCTAGGGAAACAAGATGTCTACTGGAACTCAACACAGCTAGTCTGTTTGCAATGTTCTCACAACAACAAAAACATTTGAGTTGTAGTTTGGACAGTTTGGGGTACACTTCCTCATAGTATTTTGGCATGTTTTTAGAAACATTTATTCTTTGCATGTGCTCTACTGCTCCTTCCCTACCCCACTCCACTCCTTCCCCCAGACCATGAAAAGTGTATTGTTGGGTCTTTAAGTACAGGCTGTACAAATTTCCTCACCAACACTGGTATTGCACAATGCCAGATGTCCTGCTTCTTTCTGGTGTCCAGTGAGTTAAATATACTGTCTAGTTCTTCTATAAAGACATGCTGTAAAGCCACTAAAGAATTGTACACTCCAACCTCTTTCACCATTAACAAATTAAATGTTTTTTTAGATATATAGATATACATATATACTCTTTAGCCCTAAATATCACTACCATAATTGTACAATACTCATCTTGGGTCCACAAGTTGTGTAAACTTAATAATCCCAGTAAGTTTTCCACTGAAAAACAACCATCTCTACTGTAATATGTGACATGCTGTGTGCTCCTGTGACATTTCATCTGCCTCAATCTGATTAACTCAAGTCAATTTTAAAGACTTCCTCAGGGAGCAAAAAGATCGATAAACAAGGTTAGAGGAGGATTGAATTTCCAAGCAAATGACAAAATTTCCCACCAAAGGACGCGCCTCTACAAAGCCATCTTTGTCTCGGGCTCTATCTCTCTCTACGTCTCCCTCCCTCTAAGCAGAGTGGACTGATTGTCCTGGGAAATCATGCTCTTGGCCTCCTCATTCAAGGTGGATGAAGCCCAGTGTTCCTTTCCCTGGCCAGTGCCTGAATCACAATGCTGTCACCATCCCTAAGCCCTGAACCTTCAAAGACTTTACTTACATGAATTAGCCAATGAATTATGTTCTGAAGTTCTGAATCAGGTGTGATCATAAATCTTTGAATCTAGATTATTGAGGGCTCAGGGCTTGGTGAGGAGGGGGAAGGTGTTGTCTCCATATATGGCCTGTGATATCAAAACAACAGTGGATATAACAGCAGCCAGCAGCCCTCAGCAGCACCTGCCCCTGCACTCTGGCTCCCAGCTTAAACTGCCCAGCTCCTTAGTGCCGGCATGGGAACGCTTGGCAGAACAGTCCAGCACGTGTTGGCTTACACAAAAGCAGCCTGCAGAAACAGGTGAAGTAACCAGCAGTAGAGAAAGCAGAGAGTACACATGTGACTGACTGTGTGTGTGTGTGTGTGTGTGTGTGGTGTGTGTGTGTGTATGTGTGGGGAGGTGGGACCTGTGAGTTTATCAACAAATCATCAGCATTAAAATGCCTAGGAAAATATTATATTATGGTACCACTTTCTACGTTAACAAGCTTTCAAAACAAACAACACAGCAACACAGATCTGTGAGATAGGTTTACTTTTAGAGGCTTGACATCACAACACAGGCCCTCCACTGGTCGTAACAGCTAATGCTCATTTACAAATAAAGTACAAATTAGTGCAGACATCCCTAATGTTTCTCCAAGACTGAAAAATACAACCATCTGCCACCAACACTCTCTGTACTCCTTAACTTAACATCAGAGAACATTCTGGATGAAGTGGATAACCTCATCTGCCAATATGTATGTTTACGCCCAAGAGAGGCCAGTAACAGAGATAAGGCTTGGTGCAACACCACAAGGTTTGCCAAAGCCTAACTGAGCCTATTAGGTGGCCTGTTCCTTTGGCCGAGTGTTGGGAGAGAAAGGGGAGGCGCTACTGTGCTAATCCCCGCACCACTCACTCACTTACTCCAACACACACACCCCTGCTGCGCAGGATCCCCCACCCCACGACCCCAGCTCTGCTTAGTCCCCCCGCCACACCACCACCACCACATCCCCCTGTACCACTCCTCTGCACATCCCCCTACTGAGCTAGTACCTCTCTCCCACCCACCCCACACCTCAAATGCCCGCTCTCCAGTGCACTATGACTCACCCTCACAACCTCTATTTGCACTTCTGTTTTAGGGGGAGAAATCAGCTGATTGTGTGACTCACCCACATGTTTCCTCAGTTGCTGTAAAGGGGAATGAGGCAGTTTTCCTGTGAAATGGCATCACACACACAGCACATAAGAACCTACACACACACACATGCACACACACACTGACGTGTCACAGCTCGTATACACACAAAAAAATGGCCATGTCATGGACCACTCTTATTCCTCTACTGGAGTAGTCCCAAAGTCCCAAACAATGAAATGATGACATCCTGTTTCTTGTACATGTGACCAACCAAGTCACAAATGTTTAGGTTATCATGGAGGACCTGGTGCAGTTGTTTGCGAACAAATCCTGTATTTGTAGAGGTACATCAGAACAACACAAAAAGAAATTACAACCTGTGTCCCATTTGGCACATGACAGCTAGTGTATCCTGGAAGTTATTGTTGCATTGATAGCTATGGTGACTTTCATAAATCAACACTAGAGCACAGGCCGGCAGAGGAGTCTGAAGTGTGTGTCATTCAGTCCTGTCTTGGCTCAGTATCTTAGAATCCCAGATCTTTCCCTTAAGAGGAACAGGAAGGGGAAACAGCTTCATTAATTCTGATTAACATCCATCCTGCACCCGCTCTATCTATCTCTACCCCCCCCCCCAAAACACGCTCTGTAGGGGGGGTGAGTTCATCTCATTACACCTCTCTGCATACCCTGCCTCCAACTGCGTCTCTCTCTCAGGGAGATAAACACCTCAATCTGCCAAGACAGAGACAATGACAACAACACACCCACTCCACTTCAGTCCAGTTCAGTGCAGTCCAGTCCAGCTCAGGCAAGCCCAGAGCCATGCTTCTGGAACACCTCACTGTCAGGCCCTTCAGCAGTATGATAAAAGCTCCATTTGCTAATGACCTCCTCCTCCTAATTAATTAAATAGATAGCAAAGTTTGAAACATAATGACCGACACAGAGCATTCTGTGAGCAAATGAATTTGTTGATATGTATCTAGCAACAGGATACAATTATAACCGTAGTGTGCATTTGCGTGTGTGTGTGTGTTTGTCTTATGTGTGTGAATATGTGATTGTCATGTGTCAGCGTGCCTTATTTGCATCTGTGGCGTGTGGGTTGCACAAATCCAGGATGTCTCTGATTACTCAGCATCTTTGTAACATTGGAATTAGGTTACAGAAATATGACACTGATCCTATCAATAACTTTGTTTCACTGTTTTTTTTAGACACAAACTATGCAACTATGGAACTGGAAGCATTCTGTAGTTACATTGGGTTTACACCATTGTTCATACCTTATTCACATTTCCATGCCAGTAGTTAGTAGAACATTAGATATATCTCATAGTCCCTCATAGTACCAGAATCTTACAAGCTCAATTGGCTTCATCAGTCTACACACTCACCACACCGACATCCCATGATGGCCAAGTGGTCTTCATCACTTCTGTGCCCTACACCATGAGCATCCAATGATGGTTAATGGTATCTTACAGGAGCCTGTTCTGTTCTGACAGGCTAATTTCCAGTGTGTATCAGGCTGTTTCGTTGTTTCCATACTCCACAGCATTAAAGAATACAGCGATCATCAGGGGAGAGGATTAAAACAGTGGGTGCCTCTCTCACTGTCGTGAATCCTAGTGTGGACCTAGTGCTGACAAAGGGACAATAGGGGACTGCTTACCACATGCATGTCTGATTGCCTGCCATTCATGATAGCCATGGAATCTGAACCAATAATCACTTAATGTTTTTATCACCACCCAGCTCACACTTTTGTAATAAATAACATAGGACAATGTACCAAACAACAATAACAAAACTGTTGCCATGGGGGGGGGGTATGTTTGATTCTTCCAGCTGTACATGTGTTGCTGGTCATTTGTTTGGCCTCTGTGAACAAATGCTGCTAATTTGCAAGTGTTACATCATCGCCATTTTGAGGCTCTCAGCCAGCATGTTTCCATATTTACAGACGATATCAGCACAGCGTTCAGCTCTCTCTCTCTCTCTCTTTCTCACACACACGCAAACTGTTGCTCTGCATGCTTCTTTGACACTTACACTAATCGGGAGTCACACAGAGTTGTGTTGGAGCTATCAGTGAGAGCAACACACTGGCAGGAGTCTGGAGTGACCTAAATACATTAAAATGAGGAAAGTGCTCAGACCCTTTTGAGTCCATCTGACTCCATTATGTAGCTGGCTGATTTTAATGGCCCCGCTCCATGCAAACATAAACCAACAAAAAAAAACACATTACGTAATGCAAACAAACACTGTAAAAGCTTTGTGTGTGTGTGTGCATGTGTGCCTATGTGTGTGTTATGAAATACAGTTAATGCACTGACATCTTCCCATATGTACACTGCATAAATACAGATCAGGAGAAAAGTGCAACAACTATTAGCAATTTTCTGTCCATAACTCAGTTATATGATAACACCTAGCTACACAAATTCCAGTACTACAGCACACCCGGACAGATTTATTTATAAATCTCATTCACACCTTGAGGTGGGCACAGACGGCATGTGGGCAAAGGACCTTGAGGTCTCGCTCCGTGCCAAGTCTTCATAACTTCTTGCCAGTTGGCATGACAACCAGCTAGTCTGTCCCCAGCTTTGCTTTTAGATACTACACTCTTTTAAGATTTATACCATCATTCCATTTCAAAACCCACAGAGATGCAAGTAGAGGAGAGAGAGAAAGAAAGAGAGAGAGAAAAAAAGAGAGACAAAGCTATAAAGACCAGGAGATAAACTATAGATAGTCAGTGTGCGATGGAGGGTGACCAAATAAGTGTCAGTTTATGTCAAAGTGTGTATACTGTTGGTGCAACAGCACAGGAAGTAAGTGGTTCAGAGCTACTGAAATCATTTCCTAATAGGGGAAGAGCTGTGGTGCACAATGTGCCACTGTGTGTGTGTGTGTATGAGGTGATTTCTGTGTACGTGGTGTTACTAGAACACCCAGGCCAGGCTTGTGGCCGCCCAACGACACACTTTTCCCTCTGTGCCCTCTGCCTTTCGATGACCTGCCATGGAAAACTGTCTGCCAGGCTGAACACCAGCGCCAAGACACAGAGGTCTGCTGTGTCGTGGCCCCACAGAGTCTGCACACAGAATAAACGCCTATGATGTATGACCTGTTCATGGCCCCCCTGCCCCTTCTCTCTCTCTCTCCCTCTATGTTTCATTCACTCTTCCTCCTTTTATGTAAGTCTGGAGGGAGAACAATTGGAACAGTTGTCATCAAGGAAATTGGGCGAACTCTTGTGTTTCCATCCCCTGAAAGAGGAGAAGGTCATGAGAGCTATCTGCTGGACTTGCACTCTACAGTATGATGGGGCTGCAGCAATAGCTTAAGTGGATGGATGCTGTTTTCAGTGGACAACAATAAAGAGTGTGAGTTTAAGAGAGACAAGGATGAAAGAGTATGGACAAAAGAGAAAAGAAGTCCGATAGATCAAGAGATGGAGGGATAAAAGAAAACAAGCTGGGATTCCTCATCCGCATGTTAAACAGATGATCTTTCTCACGCCCTGCTCTCATTCCATCCAGAGGCAACCTCTGGAGAACACTGCCTGCCTGAACCCCAGCAAGGAAGGGGGTGGGGGGTGTCTGCCAAGACGCCAGCATCCCAGGAGATGAATCACTAACATAGACACTGGGCCAGCAAGGGAGAAGACCAACAGACAGACTGACTGACAAGACTGCTTGCCAGAAGAACAGCATTGACTGCTGTCAGCCAATGAAAAACTGAATAGGCTAGCATCCATTCACAACCACTGGACTGCATCATGACAAGCTTTTATCCTCTTGGGACTCGCTACCATTTCATTACATATAAAACAATTTGCTAAATTATGACAGAGACATCTACGCTGAGCTGCCTGTTAAAAACATCCTGGTTATCTTCCTTCAGACAGGTTGTTTCAAAAATAGAGAAGCTGTCTAAAAGCTAACAGCAACCTAACGTAAGAGATGATGCATGACACCGCAACTGTGAGTACAAAAAAGCAGAACTCGCTTCAGAGATTATTTTAGTGCTGACCACTTAAGGGGAGCAAAACAACTTCCAAATTTGGCATTGTGCTCAGCTCTGTCTTGCTTATCTAATGTGAGGTGTGAGTCCTTTGATACATGTTCTTTATTTACAATAATTTCACTGCCAAATGCCACTGCTAAGGTAAACTTCTTATACAGTAGGATTACACTGTTGCCCTTATACAGCAACCTTAAACTCTGATGCGATGCACATTTCTCTCTCATTAACTTTCACATAGCCAGGGCCTTATATTGCACAAGTGCTCATTAGGGGAGGCATTTCAGTCCACACACACATACACATACACGCGCACAAAGAGAGAGAGTAAATATAATGGATTGTGTGTGATCAGGGACTGCATAAAGCTCACATCTCGCAACCAGGCAGCTGGGGTTTCAGCAACTAGAGCTGTGAAATACGCTCACACTGCCTCCCAAACCACAATGCATGAGTCACTAATCCACTGCCGGTACTCTCATATGAAGGATATGCACTAGCTCCAAGTCATGTTAGGGTGTATGAGTATCTATGTATTGTCTGGGTTTGTGTCGTGTGTATTGGCGATGTATGTCTGCATGTAAATCAACTGCGTGTGTCAGGCATGCAAAGCTAAAACTATTCTCCTTCCCAACCTGTGTCTCTCTAT
Organism: Tenualosa thibaudeaui; assembly: GCA_027481765.1. Lineage (NCBI taxonomy): Eukaryota > Metazoa > Chordata > Actinopteri > Clupeiformes > Clupeidae > Tenualosa > Tenualosa thibaudeaui. The sequence continues at coordinate 7,258,037 of JAIFZK010000015.1, read as the reverse complement.
ACTTTATGTGTGTGTGTGTGTGTGTGTGTATGAGTGTGCATGTGTGTGATTGCTTGTGTGTGTGTGTGTATCTCTGGGATATTTACATAATGTGAAAGAGACTGTAACCCATCTCAGTGAAACTCAAGTCCAGCCACCACATGCCCGACCCCGCCCCACACAGCTGTCCGTGCTCCTGGGTGTCTGCTCATGCTCATGCTCACCGCGCAACCCGATCCCTTGTCCAGACGAGCACATGGAAGAATAATGCAAAGATAACATTTGGTCCAGAAAATCACTTCAGGGGGAGTGTATAGCGAGGACACTAAACCTCTCTGGTAATGAGTACTATTCTCAGAAACAGTTTTAACAGTTCTCCATTCCCTATCATTTATAGAAGGGACCTGTTACCTACCACAGTGGACTGTCTGTGAAAAGTCTAAAATTATGTGTCAGTATCTGAAACCTATTGACAATTAAACAGGTACAATCCACCACCTATTGATATTCCCTGTCAATATTGATATTTCCTGAGAGCATATTAATAAAGGGATATCAAAATATTCAATAAGACAGACTAATTCAAACCACATGCTGATGCTGCTGAGAATGCAATGATTTCTCTGCCTGTGATTCACTTTTCTGATGCTAGACTTAACTCTTGGTTACTCCTCTGCAACTCCTCTGCAGTGGGACGGCCCACAGCTAAGAGCATTGTTATGACTTTAAGCCTGTTAACCAGGTGAGTTCTGAGGTGATGAACCAAATGGCTCCCTATATGCAAAGTGGACAACCATTCAAACATCCAGATAGAGTAAAGACAAGTTTACTGCAGCCAAGTATGTAATTCAGGGCTCATATTACTGATGATCAATGCCAGTGTACCACTTACTTGTTCAAATCTCCCACTACCAATCTCACTCTGTCCCTGAGGACATCTGTCCCCTTGGTCACCATTAACCTACAAAACTTAATTGCACAGATACCCGATCCATTGATTCACTCGAGCGTCTACCTCATCTAAATGTCACGTTTCTTGGTTCTGAGCCGGCGGCCACTGTTTGCTATCAGATCAAGGTGTTAAGCACTCTCCTAAGAGGCAGATTCAACATTCTTGGCCAAAGCTGTGGCTGAGCTTGGCCGACCGCTAATGCTCCACGCCTCTATCCAGGCACACTCCATCCATCGGATCGAGCCCACGGAGCTCCTCAATCCTCCTTTTGCTGATAATGAAGGTGACGGAGGTTGCAGTGTGAGCAAACAGAACATGGAACAAACCGTTGTACAATTAACCCCAGGCCCATTCCACCAGACAAACCTCAAATCATCTGATGGAAGCCTAGCCAGACTGACTGCTGTCACTGCTCTGGGAGGAACCGAACACAGCTGACAAGCTGAGGTCAAGTTATTTCTCTCATTTTGCCTCCACAGAAATGCGATGCTCTTAACCACTGATTGAATGTGAGATTAAATCTAAATCAGCTAGGGCTCCTAAACAACCATGGTGTTGTTTGCTGACGTCTGAGTTACAACATAGCGTGGTAGTCTCGGCTGGAGTTTGAGGCATACAGCTGGAGCTCCCTATGCTTCTGCCCCACCGGAGAAAGGTTGTCTATGACTCATGTGTGGGTGGTCGAGTGCACAGTAACCTCATGAGTGGGTCAGTCACAGCGAGTCTGAAATTGTTTCTCTTTTTCTCCTTCTGTTGAAACTATGGTCATGGAACTGCATGAGGTGCCACTGTGCATTCCTACCTCTCACAATGGCTCCAGAACTGTTACAAACAGAACTACAGTATGTAATTTTAAAATCTGATCAATTTCTTGATTCCAACTGCTTTTCAGATACTTTGTGATTAATGTGTCACACAACCATTGTTCTATGATTTGCTGCAAACTTGTATCCGACTTGTAAATCAACTCAGCTGTGCTGACAAACTCGCAGCCTCCCTAAATTCACTGTGTCATGTCGGTTTGACCCCTTGACGCCCTGGACAAGAGCCCTGGACAAGACTGGGGAACAAGACTGGCATTCCTTCAATGCTGTTTGACACCTGTTCTATGTTCCAGGTTCCAAAGCTTGGTTTCATGTCAGCTGTAGGTTAAGTAACTGCCCTGGAGTAACATTGCCTTGGCTTTGTCATTAGTAAAAATTTCAGATTTCTTGATGTAAAAAGTTACCAACACACTGCAGTACTAATTTAGAAACAACGAAACACTCTCAACTGTCGTGACATAGTTATAAAGGAACAGGAATAGCACCACGGCTCACCTCTTTCTCTGAGATGTAGAGGTGGTCTCCTTTGAGTATGACAAAACGGTTTTTCCAGATTTCCCTGAATATCCCTTTTCCACAAAATTTGCGAATCCATCCGACTTTGTCTGGCAGTGAGGACTGCTGGTTAGCATCCTGTGGGCCCTGCAAGAAAAACGGCGGTTAAGTGGATGTAACTGACCGGGGCCCTTATTGAGATTCAAAGGGGTGCCGTGCGAAAAGGGGGGAGACTTTTGTGAAGGCTCCTCGGCCCTGTCATTCTCTTTGTCATGTAGATGTTATCACATTCCTGGCGGGCACCGTTTTCAGACTGATGTTTTGTCTCACACGTTTCTCTCTGGTTGCCATAATTTCAGAATTTTAAACTAATATCACTTTTCAAAGCTGGTGACGGTGGTAATGATTGGTCTGTCAAAATACCTACGAATTATCATGCAATGTAATAAACAATATCACAACAGTTCTTTAATAAAATAAAATGGCACATTTTCAGCACGGTTATGTTATCCTACTTTACAGTTTCATACGGTGGCATAATGTAGTTGCATCTGAACAAGCTACGCTACCTGACCTACAGGAGCGTTCACAAAGGAATACCATGCTTATCTCATTTAATAAATGCACCAGTTAGGCAAGGATTTGTAGTCTAACCAACTCAATGATATATCAAGTTGTCTGCGGATGATATACCAAAGACCTACGAAAATCAGCTGTGCTGTTTCGACTATCTATGGCACATAAATATTCTGGAAACTGAACAAAAAACGCACACCCACTATTTGGCGACAATGTAACGTTGCCATGCCTTACCCGTTTCGCCGAATTGTTTTTCTTCATTGTAAAGCAATCAAGGACTGGCGCTTCCTCCAGACGTGAGCCAGTCTCGTGAACCTAGCTCTTTCCGTGCACAGTGTAAATTGAAAATGACATGCGATAGAATCCACGAAAACTACGGTGCCTCTTCGCTTACTTCGCCTCCTCAGCACGTTCGAATAACGTTACCTCTGCCTCCTCTCCGTCTCACTGTTGCCTCCTGCCTCCCTATAATTCTCACTCAGTTAGTCAACTACGCCGACGCCTCACAAACATTGCACTGAACAAAATAGTCTATCTCAGGTTTCACAAGTCAGTGTGCCACGATCTCACTCGTGCGTCCCCACCTTAGCGTCTGTACTCTTTTGACTTTGTTCCCCGAGGTAACACTGAAGAACTGGAGAACTTGCAGTCGGGGTAACCCCGCTTTGTCACTCTACAGCTCCACCTATGGCTGAAACCCTGGATGATGTCATTATGGAGAGAAGTAGCTGTGCAGTTCTGGACTTAAGCAGCTTGAAACAAAGACCATAGATCTTTTTTCTTTTCAGCTATAAACACGTTTCATCCGGGCACATTTGCTTTCAGTTAACCAAGGCGAAATTACGTCTGTCTTAACGTCTGAGACAAAATGCACTGGCTTTTCAGTATTATTCTAAAATTCACTAACCGACAAGGGAAACCTTTTAGTAATTTTATTTATTAGGCTGAGACAATAAAATCCCTTCTGTGATATGAGTCACAGTTTTGTCTTCACAGAAGCGTTCTCTGCTGGGTTACATTTGCCTGCCAAAAGTGTGGGAAATCAGGAATATCAACCACTTGTTTTGGATGAAAATAATCAGTTTTTTTCTCTAGTGGCAGCCTTTGTTTTTTGTTGTCTGGATGATGGGGTATTATTACGGGCTATTAAAAAGAGACTAATATGCTTGTGCGCTGATTCTGGAATATTTGGGGTGGAGGACATCTCCCAGCTCTGTGGTGCTGCTGGTTGTTACTGAGCAGGATTAGGGGTCAGAGAGACGCACAAGGAGGCAGAGGAGTTAACGTGATTGGCTGTGTCATAGTCGAAGGGTGTGGGAACCCAGTGTTAAAGCACTGGGGGTCTCAATCCAAACAGACACTTGATTTTTTTTTATATGAAAATACTTTTTTATAGGACAAGATGAAGGAAGATGTGGTCCATTTCAGCACTACATAAACAGCACATCTTATTGCTCTATATTTATTTCAGTGATGAATAAAAACTTTAAGTTTTTGTCTCTCATTTTGTTCTCTCTCTCTCTCTCTCTCTCTCTCTCTCTCTCTCTCTCTCTCTCTCTCTCTCTCTCTGTGTGTGTGTGTGTGTGTGTGTGTGTGTGTGTGTGTGTGTGTGTGTGTTTGTGCGTTTCATTCCATGTCCCTCTCCTCTTCCCAATTCTCTCCCTGCAAGAGATAAGGCCATGCAATTCATGAAAGTGGTGTCTTTTGGGAGGAGCACCAAAAGCTGGACTAATAACCGGCGAGTTGAAACAGTGGCATGACACCCGTTAATCCAGCCCTGCCTCTGAATTAAGAAGCACCACTGTCCCAGTTCCAACTGGGCTCTTGCACAACCGTAACGGAAATCAGCTTACAAGCGCGACCTCACATGCATTGCACAGGCCCAGTCAATTGTTGCAGGAAAACAAGGGGCTTGAAGTCACTTTCCTTGATGGAGAGAGAGAGAGAGAGGGAGGGTGGTGGAAGGTGACAGGATGTCTACTTAGGGAAGGCCTGAGAGACATGCGTGGGAGTCTCTAATTATACCTGCTTGGCCCCCACTCCCTTCTCCCACTCAGCATCTCAGTGCAGCCATGTTGATTCAATAGAGCCATTTAACACAACAATCGAGCCTCTGCATTTCAATATGGATGCTGTTCAAAGACACTGTACTCGAGATTAAATAAACTGAGGTTATTTGCTGCATGCTGGGTTTGCATAAAAGAGGACTATAAACTGAACAGATTTGTTTAAATAAAAGAGGTGTTGCATTCATTAACAGCAGCAGTCTCTCTAATATTTCAGTTACCAACTGGTCCAAATAATTGTACTTTCTTGTGTAGGGGAATCACCGGAATTTATGTACAACTTCAGCTTATTGATTTTTTAGCTTGTTGAGTGAAGGTGATGTATTGGTTTGGTCAGTCTTTTTATGGCCTCCTTTATTCTTGTCAGTTCCATTTTTGCAAGTCCAAGAGTGCTAACAGGTCACTTTCTCTTTTTCTCATCAGAGCCTTTCTCTCTCCCCACCTACTCCTTCAGCCCCCTCAGGCAAGCTGCCGCTGATGAAATGATGGTCTGCTCGTCAGAGACGTTCTCTCCTCAGAATCCTCTTGTCTTGTTGTGGGAGAGAAGGTCATTCCTATTAATAGGCCCAAGCTACTTCTCAGTCAGGCTGACAGGTCATCAGCATGTAGCCTGTTGCTCAGTGGGTAGGTAGGCTGCTGTGCTAAGAGATGGTGGCTCATTGGAGTGGAGGTTGGGAGAGAGACTATCTTGAGTCTCATTGACAACACTTTTCATGCCTGATTGCTTGATTAATATTATTCAAACAAACCCTCACAAGAATATGATGATAACAGTCAATTGGCTTTGTCCACTGTGGTGATGAGGAGGGCATGTAAAACACGTCTGATATCATATCATAGGAAATAGATCATCTTACATATAGGCTTTGATAAATGGCATCTGTAGAATATGCAGCACTACAATATTTTTTTCTGTAATACACAATATCCTCATAATATTATTAAATTATTAGGTCAGTGGACTGTTGGGCAGCTTGTCTGAATGCTTTTTGATAGGGTTCCATCCTTTTTATGTTTTCAATATCAAGTGACAAATTTGTTTGATTTAACCAAAATATTTTCAGTTTTAGGGGGTACTGTACCCAGATCAAATCCTCAGCTAAGAGGATTGAAGTGTGTATGGCTTTTTTTAAGTCCGGGGGGTCTGCATAGAAAACAAGTTAATACCTCAGAGTTTGTTAAGACATTCTATCCTGACAAGTAGCAGAAACATGAGAGATTAATAATACTCTAATGTTCAACTCAGCCTTTGCCTGAGCCCTATGATGAAAGGTACTGTACTGAAATGACAAAAAGCTCATCCAAGAGTAAATTACTCTGTCACAGTTATGGGTTCATGGGTCAGGAGCATCATATCTGATCCTGGTGTTATGGATTCAGAGGCAGCAGCAGAAACCACCCAACTCCTACCAACGACTGGATACAGTTTGTTGGATTAAGGAGCAGATTATTGCCCAGACCAGGGGACTTTTGAGGGGGCTGTCAGGGATGCAGATGGTTGGTTGGGTTTATCCTCCAATGTAGGGCACTGGGGCTCATACAGACAGAATCTCAGAAAGATGGGTGGTGGGTGAGGACTAGTTTGGGGAGGGAGGGAGGGGTGTGGGTGACACAGAGAGTCTGACATAAGAGTGTCTGTGTGTGTGTGTGTGTGTGTGGGAGGGGGGGAGTTACTTGCGTGGGATTTGGAGGGCCAGGGTGCTGCTGATATGAGCGGATTAGTGGCTGAGACCCCAGACCTCACATTTCCCCCGGCAAGTCCCACTCATTGGCCTGAGCAGACAGATATTTGGCAAATAAGGAGCATGTCATGTCTGTGCCTCTTAACCACCCCCAAAGGAAATCCGTTAGCAAGTTTGGAGATGGATGTTGCAAAGATTCTCTGATTTAAAATCGGATTGATGGCTCAGATCGGCCTTCAGGTCTTCTCATTCTCTCTAATCTTGAAGGAGTCATCAGACAGGGACAGAAAAGAAGATGATCCAAGGCCCAATGATGCTTTAATTTTGTTATGCAACAGCTGAAAATTATATATAGGTCAGGAGGTGAATATCTGTTGTTTCAGATTAGTTTTTTTTATAAACAAAACAATGCACAAGCAAATTCCTCAAAACATCTTTTAAAAGCCACCTGGTTTACAGCTCTGTTAAATTCCAACAGTATTTAATATATTCAGCAACAGAGATGATGCGGCTGTCTATTGCACCCCCATTCTTATTATAATAATGAAAATGAATAATAAAATAACAATAAAATAATAATAATAATGAAAAATAATAAAATATTGTCAGTACACATATTTTTTGCAAATTTTTTTCAGAATGCCTTTCTGCTGTATGGTGAGTTTAGAACAATACACCATTTAAACCAAAACCACTTCACTGTTCAGAATGTCTGTGGCATGACACTTAGCCTACAGGCTTTTTTTGGTGAAGGCCTACTCGGCTTCTGCTGATAATAGTTTTGATATGAGTACAAATGAATGCCTGCATAATCTGAAAGCTGATTTTTTAAGAAAGCTGAAAAAATATTGTTCTCCGGTATCAAAACGGCAGTTTTCCTACGGAATTTCAGTAGTAAATGTGAAATGTTTGAATGGTTTAGTTGTTGAGCTATCAACTTGTGAAATTTGGTATGAAAAAGAGACTATGTAAAAGTGAGATAATTCTTTTGGGTGAATGAATCAGTAGCCATAATAAGGTCCGTAGACCAGAATGACATTCCTGTTCATTCAGTTCAGACATTATGTACTTTTGGCCTTGGATTCATTGGGCCATTTTAACATTCAGCATGAAATCTTTTATTGTGCTGTTCCACATTTATGTCTTTGCTCAAGTTATAATTGCATTTAATTACTTCAAAGCCAGGTTGCAGTGTCCTGCACTATTTTATGTTACTTAGGCACACAGTCCATAACTTCATCAAGGCACTATATCTCGATAAGATGGTTGAGGTCATCGCCCTGTCTGACCAAAAATAGTAAACAGTTAATGCAGCAGATTCAAGCCCCATGGGTCTCATCGACCCCACATTGACCTTGTTATGACGAAAGTGGACGAGGCACCAGAAATAGCTTGTAGTGATTAAATTGTCATGGGACCAATGATGTGTGGCAGACAGTCACAGGTCCTGTCAAATAGCGGGAAGTGAGAGGCAAAGGCATGTGAGGAGGTGATGGCCTAAGCACTGATGTCACAGTCTTGGTCGCATGCAATATTGCACAAATGACCACACCACTCATGGGCACTTCCACAGAAAATGAACTTTTATCCATGTCCATAGTGTCATAAAATGCCATGGTATGATGTAAATGATAACATGAAATTTGAGTATTTGTTATTTTTGGCTGCAGAACTTGAAAAAATGAAAAAATTTACAAAGCAATTCATGTAATCATTCACATCATACAAATACCAAGGCATTTTATTGCTGTTATATGTGACAATTTCATGGAATTTTATGGAATTGTATTGGCACATTCATGCATTAACATGCTCTATGATTCACTTTTTAAGAGTCTGAATGCAAGAAATGTAATAATGCTTTAATGAAAGTTCCAACTCCATTGCATCTCCCTGTAAGTGCACTGCATCTCTCTATCATAGGCTCAGTTCCTCCTTAGTTCCAAAAATTATTGCCTATATTTGAATTATGGGAAATGACAGAAGAGAAGTATACTTGTTAACTGTTTATCAATATTTTGTTCTGTGCTTGTTTCATCTGTAAGGCGCTTTCAAAGGTTTATTGTCCTTTAATAAAAGCAATAAAATGTACCCAAAAATGTTGGTTGCACACATCCACCACCATGGGCATATTTAATCTAATCATGCTATCTGCAGTGTTTGATCTGTGCCTTTCTTAATAGTATTAAATAGAAATGGTACTGCATTCGAACATTCAAAGCAGACAGAATCCAGCGCTCTGTGTAGTGGGCAGAATAGAACAGGCCTGGGTGTCTAACCAACACTCTCCTAGAGTTATGCGCAGCAGCCCCAGACAGCCATCCCTGAGAGCAATCGACACGTCCCTCAGCCCCTCATTGTGTAGGCTGACTCGTCAGAAAAGTTGAAGCTGCGGCAAAAACATGCCCCCGCTTATCCTGGTGGGCTGGGCACCACTTCCCATGTTTGCAATAAAAACTTCCCCTTCTGTTGGAAAGAAGACCAAAAAAAAGAGCTTTTTCATGTAATACTGCACACAGTTATGTGGTCAGTAACAGGGTGGGCTATGGCAGGAGTAGAATTCTTTTCAACTGATCAGGTTACATTTACAGATTGTGTTGATATGAGCTGAATTTCTGGCATTGAGTGGAGACTTATCATTTGTCGCACCACAAAGCACAACACACACACACACACACACACACACACACACACACACATTGAGACTAAGGTCTGCAATTATCATTCCCTCTGCTGTCCCAAAAGTATAATCACAGCCCTGAAAATAAACGGCTGTGCGACTTTTGGGAACTTGAGAAAAGGAATGTGAAAAATGTGTTGAGAAATGCTGAGGCTGTTCTCTCTCCTTTCCTTTTTCAAGTGTTCTTACTGAGGTTTCCAACACAGAGGGAAAAAATGTTGATCTGGACAGTCTATGGATTTGGAATGTTTCCCCTTAGCTGACAATTTGAGCACATTATATACTTAATGTGTTAATAATTTGAAGACATCATAAATGTGATATGATCATAAATGTAATGTGATCATAAATGTGATATGATCATAAATGCAATGTGATTTCATACATTATTGAGAGAACAGAAGTTTTATTACAGTTTTTGCCAATCATTTTCACGCTTGTCTCAATGCAGTGTCTACTTTTTAAAAACACATTCTCAACTATGGTCTATGGGAGCCAAAAAAAATCTTTTTGCATTGCTTTAGCAGAAATGCATTCAGTCACCACTTCATCTGAAATTCATGGATACGTCTCATAGTCAATGTTCACCTCCAACAAAATGATGACAAAATGACAACAATAGCAAGTTTTACAGACATTTAGATACTCTTATCAAAACAGTTAACTGTGAAGTCAAAACCTAAAAGAAATAAAATTCATTATCGATCTATATTCAACTCTATTTACATATTTTGTCCATTTACTGTATTGTAGGCCTATTTACATGTATTACTTTTTGCAGAGGGATATTATATGACCTTTTTGCAGTCAACATGCAGGAACAGAGGAGAAGGTGACACATTACAGTGGTCATACTGTGTGTGTACACAGTACACAAGGTGGTACATTTCAGTATTCACACTGCATTTTCTGTTCCAAAATACAGAACTACACATATGTATACTACATGTACAGAATTAAAATATAATAAAAACACTGAAATGGCATACTGCCACACTCCTACACTACAGCATACAACTTGTAGAAAGTCTGGTGTGTACCACTGCTCGATTTTTTTTATACCAAGAAAATGTGTGAACATTTTACTATTGTACTGGCTCCACATAACAGACCCTGCTAAAACTGTCATGCTAGTCTACTAAGGTAATAAAATAGCTATGTGGTTAAGTGAAATTATGATGTCTCATATGGCCTATTTCATGCTATATAGACACATATGATAATATATACATGTACAGCATGTACAGTAATTGTTGATTTTGTGGACAGAGTTAATCTCAGAAATCCAACATCTACCTATCTGTGTGTGTGTGTGTGTGTATATGTGTGTGTGTGTGTATGTACTTTTTTCTTTGCCCTACAGTCACTTGTCGAGTCCCAGTCACCTTACACGACTCACTGAAACATTTAGCGTAATCCCATCCCTCACCATGTTGGGCCTACTGGTCAGTCTTCGGCCATGCAGGGTGGTGGTGGTGGGGGGGGGTGTCAGATTATTGAGGAGGTATTGCAGTCGTATTGCATAAGCAGAGCCAGGGGTGCCAAATTCCATAGGATTTGTTCTTGTGGATTAAGCAATGTTGGTTTGTTTTTACCATTAGGATTATATTCTAGTGTGTGTAAGGCCATTTTATCACACATATTGCAAACATTTTTCAATTATGGGCTTTCAGATGAAAAATGTAAACAATATAATGAGAACCAGACTCAAGCACTAAACAAGAAAGAAAAACTATATATTTGAATGCTGAATTCAATATAGAGAGATCAAAATGTTTCATACAGAGCGATTTGAGTCTTCTTTTTCATAGGTTTTATATCCAACAGGTAGTAGAGGGACAGAGAGAGAGAGAGACAGAAAGAGAGAAAGAAAGAGAGAGAGAGGGCTGCAGCAGGGAGGTTGATAAGGGCAGGGACATGCCAGGCTGGCTGGTAAAAACATGGTGCAGCGCAGTGATTTTGTCACTGGGTATTACTGACCCACTGAACATCATGGCCCCTGAATTTTTAATCTCAGAGACGATGGGAAAAAGCTCAAAATTGCACTAAGGGTCCTCATCAGGATTATATAAGAGGCCAGCCGCTGTGGATTATGGTGGGAATAATGCACGGCGAGCGCTCTGATTACACCCGTTCATGCCCTCTCACACATATGTAGTAATTCGGCACATCACATTCAACTAAATACCATGCCAATGATAAGACATGAACAGGCAATGTTCCAAAATGGCCCTTCTGTTTTCCAGCAGAACATTAACAAGGTCAGGATTTCTCTAGTGCACAGAACAGGTTACTGTGATTAACAAGCCTGGAAATTAGTGAGTAATATGCACACTGTGATTACGACTTGGCTCTTAAAAGCCATCATACACACTGTGTATTGGCTTAGCATGAACAAAGATCTCTTGTATGTGGCTTATTATGTAACTGTTTTGTTGTTTAGGGGGAAACATACAGAGAGATAAATACTTTATGTCCATGAGTCAGCAGCTTGCGCCATTCACAAGGCTCTGACATGTTTTCTACAAATGCCATTGCTGTGTTTGTGCTAAGGATAATCCCTTCAGAAATTTCAATGTGCAAACATCACAAGTCGCTCAGAAATCCCTAAGTACATTTTTGGAAAGTTTTGGAAAGTCATTGAATGCCATACTGTCATGTGGATTTTTACATTATTAAGTCATTAATTCAAATGATTTAACTCCACAAAGATTGTATTGTATATTTGCATTACACAGTACTTTGTATACTTCTGCAGCACTTGAAAACATGTCAATACACAAATATTTGTAGAGTATGTTTTGTGTCATTGTGAGTATGTTTCTGTTACCATAACCTTCAAAGGAGATTCTGTCATCCACTTTTTCAAATTTGAAGTGGTGAATTTTGAGTGGTGTCTGGCAGCTCAGGCATACACACACACACACACACACACACACACACACACACACACACATATTCAACAAAGTGTTCTAAAGATGGAAAAAACAGATCATGCAAGGGTAAAACTCTTGCTATTCAGGCTGTCAGAGTTTCAGACTTCTAGTTATTTTGTTAGTTTCTGTGGCACATGGACAATGCCTGACTGAATACCATTTATGTAAACCACTTAGGTCAGTCCACCGTTCTTTTATTTCATTTGAGATACTAGATTAAACCTGATACCCATTGTTGTGCAAGCACTTAATGCAATTTGTCCACTGCAGTGAACACTTGGGAGACGCAGCTTTGTAACTACAGAGAGATACATGTGCAGGTGTGCCATGGAGCTCTTGGAAACTTACAGTTGCATTTTAACTGTTAACTGCTTCCTTTTGGTTAACAGCACACCCCTCTTGCTCCATGTGTTCTGCGGTGTGCATGAACTGTGTGTATGCAGGCAGTGAGAGTATTTCACCAAGCCCAAACTCAGTAATGTTAGCCCTGTCACACAACCCTGAGCAGCCCATCAATTATGGAGAAGGCACATCGTGGGAGATAGTCAGTGTCCATACGCGGCCCTCAGTTGAATAGCATCTTTACAAAAACTCAGCCCATTGAAGATATCCCCAAGAATAAAACTGAGAAGAGGGAGTTTATTTTGTTGAACATTTTTGTTGAATATGACTTCTAACAATGAGATTCGTGATAGAACTCCCCATTTTTCTTGGTGTTGATGTATCGTTTTTTTTAATCAGTCTGGATTTGATTTCATGTGCTGCGGAGTATCCTGGGAAGCGTATAAGAGATTCAGTCAGTGAGTTATTGACCTGTGCAGGCGAAGGAAGCACATGATACCCAAAGCACCATGCCAGATCACATTTCCTCTTGCTTGAGCACACTGTAATTTTGTGGGGTGTGTTGTTTCCCCCAACAAACCTTTTAAGCTAAAAACCTCTCTTTCACCACCAAGAAAGTCAAAGCTGTGCCATGGTTTTGTTGGTTATTGCTATTCTCTCTATCAGAGATTCATCGGATTGTGCGTACAAACACACAGTGTAGTAGCACTCACAAAGAGAGGGGGTTGAACTCTACGTGTGAAACAGTCAGTTTGTTCCAACGCCTAATATGGTGGCCTTTTACAATGAAACCCATACAGCCATCTACCCATCCATGATCCATGTACATCATGGAATATTCCTGGTTGCTGTTCTACACAGTGTAAATATGTCTGCTCCATTTTGAAAGCAGGTTAAAAACGATTGAGGTTACAGGACTCTGATCTGAGTGCCCTTCATGCATTATTAAAGCATCTTTTATTGGCTCTCTAATTATTCATTGGCCTTGATGAGGGAGAGAGAGAGAGAGAGAGAGAGAGAGAGAAAGAGAGAAAGAAAAAGAGAGAAAGAGAAAGAGAGAGGTGGTGTGCCTGTCCCTTGGACAGCACCCCTGCTGGCTGTGCTCATGACCCTACAGTTCGAAATGCCAGAGATACTGACATAATAGCCATTAATTTAAATGGTGTGCAGAGTGCAAAGACAGACAGAATGAATGACCTAAAGTGATATTTTGATGTGTTTGAGCATTAAGATTACCCACAAATGTTGGTCCTTAAGATCAACCACATGCCCACCCTACCATTCAGTGCTTCCTGAAAAACTCCACATGAGGTGTTATAATTGTTTGGATGTCAGCCAGCCTTTGCTTTGTTTGAGTATGAGGATCATGAGTAGATCACTGAACACAATTTTTTTTACATTTTTTTATTATTTAAAGGTACAGTCAACACCCTTAATAGTTAATAGTTAATATATGCTCATGATTTACTGGCCCTCTGCCATCCGACTGGACTGAATAACCTGGTCTTGTTACGCTGCCTTGACTCAGAGAACTGGAAACCTCCTGTCCCTGTCCCTTATGTGGAGTATTTTCTGAAGGCACTGAGAGGAAGGGCTGGAGCTACCTGTGTGTTGTATTTTGTTTGGTCCTTGGTACAAAAACAATGTATTTTGGATAAAAGTTTGCAACCATAAACACAAGCAGACAAGTGTGATTTGATTCAACCAGCATCACTGACTACACCTTTATAGTGCATGTACACCTGGCAGACACTGATGGCTCTGTTAAATCGGCTGCATACTTCTCAAATTTGGTCAAAGACACAAACCGACATGCCTGACGACGACACTATCGGACGTCTAGCTTGGTGTGCTAACTAAATCAGAGCCCAACATGTTCAGCGTCATGTGAGTCCAAGTACAGGCAGCACAGCAGCAAAAACAATAGAAGTGGGGACGTCTGTCCAGTCTCAATTCCTCTGGGGCAAATGCATTGGCTGAGGTCTATGACCAGCAGAACACTGAAGACATTGTCTAACTCACACTAAAGTCTCAGTAAAGCTATTGTAGTCAGTATAGGCCAACTTTCTAAATCCAACCACTACATGTGAACAAGCCCCGAACCATCTGTGCTTAGTTCACTCAATAACTCATTACAAGCAAGCACATTCAAAAGCATTCTTTCAGTTGTTTCATGACAGTCAGGGCATTGTTGCATATCTGGCTAGAGATTTGCTCACTAGTGTTATTCAGCTTGCAGGTGAAACATTGTAGTTTTGAGTGTTAAAAAAATATCCACGCCTCATACAGACTAAAGTGTTTTCATACCTCGGTTCCCTACTCTCCATCCTCTCCCCTCCCTATGTGTTAACAAAAGCACACACAATAAACACACATACACTCTCTCTCTCTCTCACACACACACACACTTACTCACACTAACTCACACACACACAGATTGTGTGTGAGTGTGAGTTAATGTGAGTGTGTGTTAGTGTGAGTAAGTGTGTGTGTGTGTGTGAGAGAGAGAGTCTGTATGTGTGTTTATTGTGTGTGCTTTTGTTTGTATCACATGCAGCCGTGCAACAGCACTCAGCCCCACCCTGTCAATTCAGGCACTGTGCAGTTTATATATGATATTGATCAGTTCCATCCCACCCTGGCTGTGCTGTGGCAGTCGTGCATGGCCAGGCATGTCATTATTCCCCTTTATCAGACTCACAAACAGACCAATTGTGTTTTTTTCCATTTAGAGAGTGTTGTTTGCCACTGGAAATGTCTAGTAGCTATATTAGGTTAGGTAACTCAATCATAATGTTTTAAATCAATGCTGCTCCCTTTTCTGCGGCCCCTCACCCACCTCTCCTTGTTTTCAGGCCTGTGACGAAACAAACAGAATCTAATGTCACTTTGACTTTCAATGTATTTGTGTAATGGTCTTCCACACTTTAAAACAAGCATTTGTAACTTCTTAACTTCACTCTGTAATGTTTCCAAGACCAATACGCAACTTTTGAAAAAAGAAAACAGGATGATGTCTATCTATCTATCTATCTATCTATCTATCTAGAAGAGGCAGCCAACCTTGTAGCAGACAATGAATGCTGAGTTCTGACCATGCAGAGAACAGACCACAAGGAATTCCTTATGGATTATAGGAATGGCCACAACTTCCTTTGTACATGGGCATAAAACCATCAACCATAAAAGCCTGTCTACAGAGGCTTACCAAGCTGACTTTACAGGAACTGCAAAGGCTCAGGGGGGAAACCCTCCAGAGACAGTTCTGTCAGAGAAGCAGGATTGTGTGGACTCCCGGGGCATTTATATGGGAAGTATTAAAAATGCATATGAGAGGGATGTATGTCTGTGTATGTGTGTGTGTGTGTGTGTGTGTGTGTTATTGGCATCCATGCATGTGTGTGTGTGTGTGAGTGTGTCGTGTACATGTGTGTGGAGGACAACCTGCACTCATCCCAGACCATGGCAATTGGCTGCTTAAATCAGCCAGCCCTGCACTTAGTCTGGCCAGTGGGGAGAAGTTGGAGGCAGTCTGGTCTATCAGAGATGGGTCTGGATCAATGTAGCCCTGCCCTGAGCCAGTCTACAACTCATTAAGACCGGGTGCAGACACTGAGGCAATGGGGACATGAAAGGAAGTCTTGGCTTATAGAGCCTCTGGGGCAACTGAGGGTAGGATATAGGAGAGAGAGAGGGATGGGCAGAGAGAGAGAGAGAGAGAGAGATGTTACAAGATACAGACACTGCCTGTGGCATGGTGTTCCTGACTGATATCATGTCTGCGTCTTGGTCCTGGCTGGATACACAATCCCCCTTGGCACCTGTAGCCACACTTTAACTCACCAAATTCCTCTAGCTGTGTGTGTGTGTGTGTGTGTGTGTGTGTGTGTGTGTGTGTGTGTGTGTGTGTGTGTGATTGTGTGTGGTTCTTTTTCTTTCAATGTTTCATTTCTAATTATAAACGTACAGTACATAGAATAAGCCCAATGGACTTCTTTTACAAATTTACTGATTATTGTACATAAACAAGCCACTGCTCAAAGGTTGAAGAGGCTCTTGAAAACGGTGTTAGTGGGGTTTAAGAAGACTTTTTTTTTTTCTAAGAGCAGTTGGTAAATGAACAGTGCTATAACACACCATAATAAAAATGGCAGTTCAGAGAGCTGTGACGCTGGAAGCATCTTTAACACAATTGGGTCCTGAGGCCCAAAGAGGTCCAAGGTTTGAGTCTGACCTGTAGTCAATTCCCCCAACACTCCATCTTTCTCTCCCACTTGCTTCCTCTCACTCTGTGCTGTCCTGTCTGTGTCTAGGATCACAAAGAGTATACGGCATGATACATTGTAACATATATAAATAACTTTGAAGATCAGACATGCAGATCAAGACAAAGCATTTCTATGAGATTTTGATGTCAGATATACATTCTTTGCAGTAGATGTGTACACATAGAGGGTACTGGATTGTGGGAATGTTGTAAAAGACAACTTCCTTGGTCGAGATGAATTCTAATGGCTCTGTGAGCTTCTTTAGAGGTTAGCTCCATTAAACCCTCTTGTTGTGTTAAGCCATCCTGCAGCTCCGATTCAGACACATCCCATAAAGCATTTGACCCAAATAAAGTGGTGATTGCCAGTATCCCCATCCCAGCATCACCACGGCCATCTCCCAGCGGTGGCAGATGGTGGCTGGCAAAACACCCTCGTGCTGTGCCTTCAGGAAAACAGGCCTGGCGTGCCACACAGGCACGAGACTCTCCTTTTTTCATTCGGACGAATGCTGTAGGCACACCGGTTGGCGCCGTCACAGCATGGGGTCTACGGAACATTGACAGTGCTGCTAATGAGCATCAGCTCCAGGCCTGACAGCTGGATGAACACCTGAGTTTCTTCAACATTGTTTTTCCTGACCTGCATGTTATGTGAGTGTTTCCTGAGAGAAGTGAGAGAGAGAGAGAAGTGGTGCTTGAAAAGATGTTGTTAAGTCTCTGTGTGTGCTTGTGTGTGCCTGTTTGTACCCTGTGTGTGAGTGTGTGTGTGTGTCTTTGTGCACTCTGTGTGAGTACGTGTGTATGTGTATGTGTGTGTGTGTTTGTGTGTGTTTGCGTACTGTACATGTGGCACATTTTCCCATTGTTCTGCCTTTGTACACGTAGTGTACTGCCTTTGTACACTTAGTGGCAGACAACCAAGCATCACCTGCCACTATGTAGACAATGTAGTTTGTACACCACGTTGTCTACGTAGTGGCAGGTGCTGCTTGGTTGTCTGCCAGTGCAGACGTCCGTGTTGCGTGTTCCCCATGTTCCTCGTGTCCACTGTAAGAGCTCCACTGCCCTCATTTCAAAAGCAGGCCAGATGTCCCTGTGCTGGTCCCTGCACAAGCTCTCTGTGAGTGTCTGATGTCTGACAGCATTCCTCTGCCACTGCCTCGCACGCCGACCGACCACAGCTGCAGAGGCTGCGGCGAAACCAGCAGGATTACGCAAATAAACAATAAGCTGTGATCAGAGTTCAACTTTAATTACACATGATCTATCCACCCACTCACCCGCCCCAATATACACACATGTAGTACAGACACTACCGCCCCCCCACCCCCCCAAACCAATCCACTGCTGCCCATCAAAACCCAGATTAAAGGCTAGCGGCTGAAATCACTAGCTCACCCACTTCTCCCAAACCTCATAGGACCCCCCACCATCATCACCACCACTACTACCCCCCCAAAGCACAGCTCAGCGATTGTATTTGGGCCTGCAGCAGTCAGACTGGATTGGCTGGGTGTGTGCTTATAGGGGAGATAGAGAACTATGTCCAGCAGCTTCAAGGAAATGGTGAGATGCCAGTTTTGTTTGGTCTGTCTTGATCTCCATGAAGCGAAAAAACGCACACAGTCCCCGTTCAGCCTCGGAGGTCAGCGCCTCTGGAATGGCTCTTAATTGAGCACATCTGCGTAATTAAATTGAAGTCAATTATGCACAGTGGGCTCATTAATTCTTTTCTTTCTCTTGCACAATTTATGGCGAGTCTAATGAAGCTCCTCTTTTGCCAAGTTGGACACTTTCAGTTTTACAGCTTTTTCCATCTTCTTTACACGTTCCTCCACACCCAGAGTACTGGGATCACTTTGTGTATATGTGTTTGCAGATGCACGTGTGTATATGTATGTGTGTGTGTGTGTGTGTGTGTGTGTGTGTGTGTGTGTGCTTGCAGTCGCACATGTGTGTGTGCGTGTATGTGTGTATGTGTGTGTGTGTGTGTGTGTGTGTGTTTGCAGTCGCACATGTGTGTGTGTGTGTGTGTTTGCAGTCGCACATGTGTGTGTGTGTGTGTGTGTGTGTGTGTGTGTGTGTGTGTGGGCTGTCCGCAGGCTGTTTTGCTGTCCAAGCACTGATGCCAACTGTCTTCACTTGTTCTGGAGGAAATGTGTGTGCATCTGTGTGTGTCTGTCTGTGTTTGTATCTATGTATCTGAAATGGCTGTGAGAAGCGGAGAAGAGGAGGAAAACAGTGTCTGAAAAGTTAACAATTTAGACCTCAGACAGCCTTGGAATAGCTGTGAGGTACGGATACTTACCAGTCAGACTAACTTGCAGCTCACTTATGGAAATCCACTCAGGCTAAGTCGGATTGGGTCTGACTTGGAGGCGTTGAGAAAGTTATGTTGCATGGCTGGAGCATTATTGGACTACTGGGCTACATTACTGGAAAAAGATTTGAGAAGCTTGAGCACGTGTCACGTGAACAGGCTAACGCACCTGTACGCTACACAAATATAGAGGTCCTCTTTCAGAAGAGAGACACAACAGAGATCCTGAGGTCCTGACAAGTTATAAAAGACCAATTCAGTATGGAGTGACCACAATGTTATAATCCAACTATCTCAAGTGACGTTATGCATACATATGAGTCAGCAGAATAGCTATGTGTGTCTGTTTCTGGGCATGTGACTACATCACTGTGCGTCTCTGCGTGTTTTGTGTGTGTGTGTGTGTGTGGGTCAGTGTGTCTGTCCATCTGTGTGGTGTGCATGCATGTGTGTGTTCCCAACAGCTGCCACCACCCTTAAATAGTTTTTCACTTTCTTCCAGTGTTGCCTTGTGACCTCTGCCCTCGCTCTTGGCTGGGATGAAGGGGAGTGCAGAAAATATCCTTGAGAGAGAGACAGAGACAGAGAGAGGAACCTGTTTTCACACTTGCCCTGCACTTTAACCTGTGACCACATTGGCAGCTAACGCTAACTGAAGGAAAGGAAGGGCTTAGGAAACTGAGTGTCTATGCCCTCACTGGTTAATGTTGGCTGCCATTTTACAATTTGGTCTGTGTTGTACCAACTGTGACTCATAAAACAGGGCTACAAGTTGATTTACCCTGGAAGACCCCTTTAAGGGCTCAAGTGGAGACATGCTGGAGAGTTGGAGAATCAGAGGACAAAATGAGAGGCAGAGAGAATGTCAGGATCGGGAGCAAGACTTCCAGCACTACCATACTGAACACAGGAGCACCTCAAGGCTGCGCGCTCAGTCCGCTGCTGTTCACACTCCTCACCCATGACTGTGCGGCAACGCACAGCTCAAACCACATCATCAAGTTTGCTGATGACACTACTGTGGTGGGTCTGATCAGCGGAGGCAACGAGGCCCTGTACAGAGAAGAGGTGGCTCAGCTCAGCAACTGGTGCACCAACAACAACCTGTCCCTCAACGTGGACAAAACAAAAGAACTGGTCATCGACTTCAGGCGGACTTTGCATAAACACATCCCACTGTGCATCAACAACCTTCCAGTACAGATTGTCCAGAGCACAAAGTTTCTGGGCATACACATAACTGACGACCTCTCATGGACTCTCAACACCACACACATCACAAAGAAAGCCCAGCAGCGTCTGTACTTTCTGAGAAGACTGCGTAAGGCCAATCTCCCAACCTCCTCACAACTTTCTACAGAGGGACGATTGAGAGCATCCTCAGCGGCGCCATCACAGCGTGGTTCGGCAACTGCACCGCGGCAGACCGTAAGGCCCTGCAGCGGATTGTGAGGACAGCCGAAAAGATCACTGGAGTCTCTCTGCCCCGCCTCTCAGACATCTACAGCACCAGCTGTCTGCGGAAAGCCAAGAACATTACCAAAGACACTACCCATCCCTCCCATGGACTATTCACCCTACTACCATCTGGCAGAAGGTTCCGCAGTATCACTGCCCGCACCTCCAGAATGGGGAAGAGCTTTTTCCCGCAGGCAGTCAGACTGCTGAACAACCTGTAGTGCAATTGGACGGGAATTTCTTACTCAGGATGCAAACCAGCGCGTCACAGCACATTGCACCTTATGCCCCCCGCACTTTCTTGCTGCTATCACTTATATTTATGTAGAATAGTCTCTAGGTGCTATTATTTATATTTATATTGAACAGTCTTCATTTTACACATCACACCACTAGCCACAGTGCTCTGCAAAAAGCCATGCCCTGTCTAGCGTGTTTGTTTTAGGTCACCTGTATTTTGACCTGCAAATCGTTTACAACTGTGTTGTAATGTATGTACATATGTGTACAACCGTGTGTACGCATGCGTGTGTAGTTGTGTGTGTGGTGTGCGTGTGTGAGTAGGTGAGTGAATCTGGGTAGTCCTGCAATAGTGTATGTAGGCACTATTACGTATCTGTCTTGTCCATACTGTGTTTTAACAGCTACGTGTATCACCAATTGTTCCCGGTGAAACGTTGTCTCGTCTCACTATGTACTGTGTATATGGCTGAAACGACAATAAATCCCTACTTGACTTGACTTGACTTGATGTTATTCATAAAGTGGGAACATGAGACTCAAGGAAGCAGCACAAAGACACAGACAAGGAAAACTATCAGGGATGTGTGACATCACGGGGGAGTCCTGTAACTAACGAATGAAAAACATACTGTATTAGTTTGTGTATTTTTTGCTCTGCAAACATGGCAACACAACACACCAGAGATGGTGGTCTTGTGAGAGGGCTAACACAGCATGCGCAAACGCTATCTGTTTTAAAAGCAGTGCCTTCTCTGCAGGACCCAAAGAAAACAAGTTGCCCGCCAAAGTCAACTGCAGCACAGAATGGCTAATGACAAGGACCATCACATTTTCCTCGATAATCCCCACAGAAATGGAGAACTGACTCATTTATATAGTATATTAGCACAAAACATCAATGCTAGTCAAAATGCCTGACGTCTCTTTCAAATGCTGCCAGTTTGGAAAACTGATAAATTGCAACATTGACTCTTGTCTTTGTGCCAAAGGATTGGCAGTGGTAATGAGACATTCTTGAGCCATGAAGAGTGATGTGATCTCCTCCATTGATTGAACAGCTTGAACTCTAGTATGTTTTGCCTGGCATGAGTGCCTTGCAGCACAGGTTTAGGTATAAATGAACACTCAGAATAATGCTTTTTAACATCAGTTCCTCGAAGCAACTTGACAAGTCAGCTGCTTGCCCTGTCACCACTGCCTGACTCCTGTGTCAGGGCGTAAGAGTGTCTGTGTGTGCATGCGTGTGTGTGTGTCTGTGTGTGTGTGTGTGTGTGTGTGTGTGTGGGAGGGGGGGGGGCACCAGCTGTCCAGGAAAGACATAAGCTTGTGTCATCTTCTCAAGCAGGCATTTTTACAAACACACACAAACACACACACAGCTCAATGTTAAATGTGCTCTCCACAACTGGTATTCTTTACCATGCTCAACATCAAAAGTAATGTGGTTTTGACAGTCAAGGTAATTTCCCTAAGGGAATCTCTTCAAATGGTACCCTGGGTCTGTGCCTTTTCTGAGTCAAGCTTCAAATCCATCAAATAAACTGCCCTCCTCCTCCATCTCCTGAAGAAAAACGCTTTCACCAGGCTGTATGTCTCTCTCTCTCTCTCTCTGTCTCTCGGCTGAGATGAAAGGACTTGTCCCTCTGCCCCCAGCCTCTTTTGTAGGTGAAAACAACAGCCCCACTCTCACACTCACCCCTTCCTCCCCACAACCTCCACTTTTACCAGAACGATATCTAGCGCCACCCCCGCATCCCCCACGGTTATTTTTACCATAGCCGCTTTGTCATGACACCCCACAAGTCACAAGGCCCCTGGGATGGAACAGAGGAGGTTGAGGAGCCCGTAAATTGAACAGGCACAGAGGACAGCCTCATGATAGGCATGGGGACGTCATCCCAAAGAGAGGTTACAGGCTTTAAATGGCAAGGCACCCCAAGGAGGTGAAAGGCTCCAGCATGTTCAGTCCATTGTTGGACATTGCTGGGTTCCTCCACTGCCTCCATGTTGCCTGGAAGATAGAGGGAGCCCATTTAGCAGATCTGACAACCCGGAGAGCCTATGCTGGCCTGTGTGTGTTTGTGTGTGTGTGTGTGTGTTTGTATAAATGGGGGCTGCATTGAATCTTAATGGTAATGAGGTCAGCCATCATTGGGGACCCTCTCTGCCAGCTCAGGGCTGTGTCATTCCCAGACCCTGGGGCAAAACTTTCTTTTAGAGTACCACACACACACACACACACTCCTGAGAACTTTATTAACCCAATAGTCCAATGTAAAAGGGTAGTAGGTGGGGGAGGGGAAGAGGAAGAGAGAGTGAGAGGGATAGAAAAGGACCCCTGAGGTCACACAATAAGGGCTTGGGGTGGCCATGATGACGTCTCCCAGTCAGTCATTATTCAGGCCCTCTTTTTGTGTCTTGATTTGTAGGGGCAGTTAATTCCCCCTCAAGTCATGATTGTGTGGTTTGAGTCTTTGGTCAATTCTAAAGACAAAAGCTTATAAAGTGTCTGTAGTACCTCAGTAAAATAAGCAGCTGGAGTGAACTCTTAATATCTACTTACAGCCTTGAAATAAACTAATTTATAGTTATAAAAATCTGAAAGTAAAAAAAATGTGTTTAGAGCTTAGATATGCAGGTAATCCTTATTATCATCTGTCTAAGGTCAAAAGCCATTTGACAAACTTCATTCTTTTTAGTGAAAATAATCCCACTGATGGTATCTGACATGAACCAGTGGCAGGGTTTAGCACATGGTTCTATTCCAGCAAACAATAAGAACCGTGTTCTAAAATGAAATTTAGCCTTGATATTAGAAGTCTAATGGTCATTGTCAACTTTAGGAATGTTGGAAACTCACTGGCTGCGTTAACAACAGTTGAGGCTCTTTTCTCTGACAGACATTTTATTGCTTCCGATAGGTCAGCAGTCTCTCTCTCTCTGAGTGCTCCTGTTCGCCGCTGGAGAGGTAGCACCAGATGAGAACAGAGGGGCATTGAAAAGAAAAGAGTCTGAGTTCCCACACAACAAGGAAAAGGTCAAATGTCTCTGAGCAAATGCACACTCACTGAAGAATTCAGATCATTAGGAGACAAGCTTCCAGTTGGCCATAGAAACCCATCTCACACAACTGAGCTCAATGTAACACAGTGATGACTGATATGCATGCAACAACAAAAAAAACTTTCAAAACTGGCTCAAGCTTTCTTGAACATGTGCTCTGAGTCTATAGCAAGTAGAGAAGTGCTGTTGTGAATAGTGTTGTGTGTTGTGGTGAGGTAACTGGCTTGTCATGTGAAAATGAGGCCTATTGAAGCCAAATGAGACTCATGACCTCCTAATGCCAGACATGGCAGTGCTGATCGATGCTGCTGTGGAAGAGGGAACGGTGCTGTCTGTCTGTGTGGTGGCTATCTGTTTCTGCAGGCATGTTTGGTGGGTCAGATTGTTTAAGAGTGTGTGTGAGTGAGTGGTCCATCACAGTTGTCCAGTTTGGTGGAGGATGCATCTTACCCCCACCGCACCCCCCTCCACCCCCTGCATCTGGTTTGAGCTGGCACGCACAGGGGCAGCTGTCCAAGGTGCTGATGGGTGAGAGAGTGCCAAAGGGTGTTTGAGCACCAGGTTGCTTCAGAGGCGATAACACTGGTCAAAAGGCAAGTGTCAGTGTCAGTGTCAGCCCAGCCCGGCCCAACCCAGCGTGGTGAAGCGCTTCGTTTTCAGACTGGAGATTGTGTTGCTGTTGTGAAAACGCACACCGACTCAGCTTCCTCGCCCTGTCAGCCACACAGATGTAGGTCAAGGCAGAAGTATTTATGAGTGGGGGTTACTACATATTCGCACATGTGGAAATGGATCTCATCTTTACAAAGTGATTTAGCTGATGGGCAACAAAGGAGATAGTCATTCCCTCTACAGCTATGATGCAAATAATAGAACTATTATGGCAATCCATAATGGGATTGACAATGTAATTACATACTGAATTATGCAACAATTCCAAAAAGTTGCGCATTGGTACATTATATGCCTAAAGCACATCTATGTCCATGACATGTTGGTTTGTTCAATTTTTTCTCTAACTGAACTGTCTGACTGTTTTCCCCTCCGAGATGTTTGTTCAGCTCAGGAGAGAAAGGATCTGTCTTGTTTACAAGAGAGACACAGGAAGCAGATGAAGGGCTTTGATTTCCTCTATCACACACAAAGAATGAACTGTGTGTGTGTGTGTGTGTGTGTGTGTGTGTGTGTGAAGAATGACATAACACAATAGTGTTTCAGAGGCACAAGGGATAGGAGTAGTCTTTGAGACAGAGGATTGTGTCCCATTGATCAGCCTGCCAAGGGATCATTGACTGTAATGAGATGGGCTTCAGTCCACTTAAGACCCCTATGTCAACTGCAACTGGCTAACTGACACCGGCAGCTCACCTCTGGAGTCACATGGACACACACACGGGTGCTGGCGACCTTTTGAACTAGAGCATAGGTCACTGCACAAGCCTGCCGTGTGTCTTATTGGGAATCTAAGCATAGTGCTGGTTTTAAAATGGAACAATTGTAAAATGGAACAGTGCAGAAGTGACTGTAAGGGAGTGACTGCCTCCACCAAATCCTTAAATCCTCCAAGGCCACTGTTTCTGATCAACCATTCATTGCATGTTAACATTCTACAAATCTTTCAATCTATGGGGGCTTAAATATTAGGCAGCAGTTAGAAGCTGATTTGATGATTACAGATGTTTAATTTGTCACACATAAATGCACTCTAATTGTATTGTAATGATTAAATGTCATTCAGTCTCATGCAAAGACCACTTCATATATAAATACTAAACCAACTCAGAGAAAAAGTTGCAAAAATATTATTAGTTTTCTTTCATAGTTATACATTATCTGTATTTTCTCATTAAACAGATCTGTGAAAAAAGATACCTCACAAATTTATGATATGAATGGAACTCAGATATGAATGGAATAATATTTAAATTAATCTATTAGAATCTGTAACGGTCCTGGCTAAAGGACACAGACAGGATGCTTCTGCCCTCTTGTGGCCATTTATTGAAAAAACAAAAGGGATATGTAAACAATAACATTGTAACACATTGTTAAAATGTATGCTGTAAACATCACTCCTAATAGATTTATATCACTGTACACAACACTCTTAAATAATAAATATTGTTGGGTCCATATCTTTTACATGTATGTCAATTATGTTACATATGTATTACAATTATGCAGAGACAAAGTTTTACAAACAACCCTGTAATTAGTTTAACATTAATTTTTATGGCATAATTCTATACAGAGTTTAAACCTAAAATTATCATTTATGCACAGAGTATTATGTGGCTTTACATGGCAATGCAAGAACATACTAGAAGGATGAATTCCTTTGGAATTAAGGATTAATTCCATCTGAAAAGATTGCCTCTGCCCTGTTTAAAGTAATGAACAAAACCACTAAAATGGCAGGTATTTTTATGAATTATTTTTTCGACATTTGAAAATCATACAAAACATGACTATGTTTGCTCAAGTTCTGTCACATCCACAAAATGTAATTAGAATTCTGTCACATCCATAAAATGTAACTGCCCTGATGTGATTTCAGCGATTTTACATCTTACTTATTTCCTGATGTTATTTTCCATTAGGATTTTAAGAACACAAAGACTCTCAGTGACACATGAAATTACAGGACAAACAAGTTAACTAAGGTGAAAATATTGTCTGGGTGACTTTAAAACTCCCATGAGGACAATCTGGAAAGCACAGAACACCTCGGACGTAACAATGGTATTCTGAATTATGTCAGCGGTGATCTCTCAGAGAAGCCAGCTGGGCTAGGAGTAACCGGATGTAATGGGCAAGGCAGCCAGATTAGTGGAGTGTTTTGGCCACCTCAGTCCTGATCTGAGATGCCCACCAGCCGGGCGCTGACCTCCCACAGGCGGCGAGCTGCAGAGTCATCTCGGCCCTCGGGTGCTGTCTCTTTCTCAGCACAGTCACTAAAGGACACACATGCACAAATTTGAGATAACATTCACACATGCACACACACACACACACAAACACAAACAGTTTTTTTAGATAATAGATATGTATATTATTAGACATGTAATGACACATCCAGGCCATGAACATCTACTGAGTTACAACAAATATCTTTGCATAACTTGTAAATATAGCCATTGTAATAAAGAACTTAACAGAGAATTCTGTAGTCCAACCCTACACACATACAAATATTGGCTGTCATTTCTTGATTATTAACCGTGGTTAATACATAGATTTAGCAAAATTTCTTCATCTTTGAGGTAAATACATGGGTGAGGGCTATATACAGGATTGCGTTTCTTTTCATCATTATACTTCAATAGTAAATACTTAGTAAACTGAGGGTAATACATGGATGAGGTTAATACAGGGTGAGGTCAATACATGGTTTTGTTTTTTTAGTTTGCCTAAAACACTGACCTTAGATTTATACATGGTGTGACTTTTGGAAATGACTGTATTTACATGGTGCTTGCATTATTCCAATAACATGGATAAGAATCATAAAGCTTTTCCAGATGGGTACCTAAAGTAACAGCCAGATTTGTTCTCCAGGCCCTCAGTTACTGCGCAGTAGATGGACGTCTGGGCTCCCTCCCATGGTGTCTTCATTAGCATGTAGGATGGGAGCATTAACAGAGTCCTCAGGAAGGGGAACCAGGTCTCCACGTGTCGGCCCAACTCCGTCCGGATCACCCCTGGGTGGAGACTAAATGACATAACCCCGGTGCCTAAAGAGACAGATAATTCATCACTTCAACATTCTTTTTTTTAAATTAAATTAAATTTTCATTCGATTGGGCTGGATTGATTATATTCAAGTTTTAGTATGGTGAGGAGTGGACCAGACATCAGTGGTAGAGGGAGAGATACAAGATGCTAATGTCATACCTCCCCGATCTCTCCACTATTCAGAGGAATCAGGGGAAAGTGAACTACATTCAAATGGTGTTTACCAATGGTGTTTCCCAAAGGCAGACAGATTTCCCCATAGCAACAGTAACTATTACTGTTACCCTGGTACCCTAGGAAATTAACCTATGCTCTGCTGTTTGCTATAGCCATGGTTTACCAATCAAGACAAGGGCTCACAGCTTTAGAAATACTTAGTTGACCTTATGTGGAGATTATCCTCAACTCCCTCAAGTCATGTCTGAAACTTGAACAAGATTTGTTTGTCTGCAAACACTAGATTTGCCCTCACAGTACAGTACAAAAAGAATATAGTATGATACAGAGATGTTTCAGTATTTGAGTTAGTATTCAAATTGGTTAAACTGAGACATTGGTTAACTGAGTTGCTTAGACAGCAACAATTAAAATTGTAAATAATTCAAATCAATTCAGTTTTATTTATACAGCGCCTTTTACAATAGTATTGCCTCGTTGCGCTTCACAGAAGGAGCACCCAAGAGCAACAGGGGAAAGGAAAAACTCCCCTATGTTCAGTTAATCTAGGAAGAAACCTTGGGCAGATCCACGACTCAAGGGGCTAACCCAACTGCCAGGGGTCATGGAGAAAAATTACAATCAGTAGTAACCATGACAGACTATAAGTTGCCTATGGTTTTAGCTAAGGTTCATAATAGTTCATAATAGAGTATTATCCCACTTTTACATTACATGGTAGTCAGTCTATAGGTGGTTATCAGGAATTATGGCTGGACAATGTAGCAGCGGCCAGGCATAGTGACAAACTCAAAGGAATGAGATGGGTCATGGGGGTAACAGTAAGGGTCCATTTGACAGTGCCATTGTGAGGGGGGGTCAATCACAAAGCCTCAGGAAGGGGAGTCAGGCCCAGCATCGGCGTCCAGGAAGGTCCTCTGTGATGGGGAACACACTACTAACTTACTAACTTTGCCATGTAAACTTTGCCAAGCACAGCCTACTGTACAAGCCAATTACCCTTTGGATCAAATGTAATATCACATGTCCTGCTGTGTAATAGTGCACAAACTATACTGTTAGCACTATATGTTTAGTTGTACTTGACTTGACTGTACTAATTTAGTAAAACCTCAGACTGTTATACTTTTACATTTTATTTGTGTATGCAATGCTAATGACCACCAGCCCTAGCATGACCTACTATATGCATACCCTGCCAATGTGAGGTAAGAGTGGAAGACAATAGCATATTACCCTTGCTCGTACACTTGGTCTTTTACCTTTCATCCTGCGAGCGAGCTCTCGGGAGAAGAGGACATTGGCCAATTTGCTCTGCCTGTAGCTGATCAGTGAGCTGTATGATCTCTTGTCGAAAAACAGATCATCAAAGTCAATTTTTCCTGCAGGAGAATAACAGACATTGTGTTGTATAGTAAGTCTGTTTTCATGTAAAATCATTTACTGATCTCTTTCCTGTATACAGTTGCAATTGCTTTCAGCAAGTGATTTTTTCCCATAAATTAGCCTACCTCCTTTATGTGCAATGCTTGACACATTCACAACACGACTAGGGCGGGACCTCTTCAGCACCCCTATCAGCAAGTTGGTCAGAAGGAAATGTCCAAGATGATTGACTCCCAGCTGAGTCTCAAAGCCATCTTCTGTCACCCACTTTGGGCACATCATCACACCTGAGAGACAAATACCAGCTTATATAACCCCAAATAACCCTAAATACATACCTAAGGCCTCAAGAATTGTATCATACATCCAAAACATTGTACATTGCTTTTCACCTGGAGTTTATACAGGTAGTGGAAGCCTGGTAGAAGAATGGAGTCTGAACATAATTTTATAGGTACACATATGATGACATAAACATAAACATACTTTTTTTTTTTTACAAGCAGTCCTAAGTAACCTATTGACTTATTCCTGCTAGACATCTTGACAGCATAAATCAGTCAAATATATCACTGAGATTTATTTCTGTCTGCGACATAGTTGCTGGCGCTCCAAGCCTGTTGAAATTGAATAAAATTTGCACTTAGGCACAAGTGTCCTAGGACGCATTTGAGATCTGACAGTATTTAATATACTGCTGTGGCCCAGGGTTTGTCCCCAGTTGAAAGGCTTTGCTCACTAAAAGCACACAGCAAACACTGTGAAATTTGTAACACAAGTAACACAAGAAAAACCCCAGGATATCTAAATTCTTATATTCTTATATAACTTCTTTTCTTATGAACATTTCCTTTTTAACAATACAGGGCTCCATGGTGCAACTGAAAATCTGTCCAATGCAACAAAACTTTTCATGGGTTGCATTTTGCACCAATATATTCCAACAGTGACTGATTTCTTACCCACACCACTGTGTCTGCTAAATGCATAAATGTAAATGTCTACATCAAGGATGTCCATCCTTAGAATTCTGTGAAGATCCACCCACACACCAGCTCTGACCCATATTGTTGCATTGCTGGAAAAATGTGGATGCAGCAAAATGTGTTTGAGCACATAAATGAAAAAAATTAGGCGCACCAGTACAAACTTATCCTGGTATGAAACCAGACCCTCATTCTACACTTTCGTACAGAGGGTCTGGACATTCGGTAGTGAGATTCAATTGCTTGTTTGAGGTGTTTAAGTTTAAAAAGATTGGATCAGTGCCTGACTGGTATCTTGGTATCTCATTGACTAATAGCATTCTAGCTCTGCGTTCACAATGCCTCCCTCTGTTCGCTGATTAGACAGGTTAAAATGCCTCCTGAGACAACGAGCTCAGATCCAGACTAGCTCTGTGGGGAGATGATAATCAAGCAGAAGTCCTAGGAAGGCAAGGCCAGGCTTGTACAACCAGTGTAAAAAAAAACATGTAATGGTGTATTTTTCCAGTGCCAATTAAAGGGGATTACTGAAAGTTCCTGCCAGACCACACCTTACCAGCATTGTTAATAAGAATGTCCAGTCGCTCTTCTGTGGCAATAAACTCTTTGGCAAACTGACGGACTGAATACATGGAGGCAAGATCCAGGTGCCGCACCACCACGTTTCCATTTCCTGTGGAACTGCGAATATATTCTGCTGTCCTCTCTGACCTGATTAGGTCCCTGCACGCCATCACCACCCGGGCCCCTAGAAACACACACTATTACTCAAGGGAAAGGCAGATGCAGTGATAGATAGATAAATAGATAGAAAGACAGATAGACAGATAGACCATGAAGGTGTGTATGTTTATTGCACTAACAATACAGATAAACTGATACACAATCAGCCAATACATGTTTCTGCCAACAGACACTACCATAATTTTTGCATAGGCCTACTGCACAGTGGGCTTCACTTCACTATGTGGAGTAAAACACACAGTATTCACAGTAAAACTCATATTAATGCATCTTGGTAGATATGTTGCATGTAAAAAGAAGACCTCTCCGAGCCATGTCACGTGCTGTCTCCTTGCCAATGCCAGTGTTGGCTCCAGTGATCAGGACTGTCTTCCCATCAAGACGTGCAAGGCTGCGACATCTGCCCCCTGCAATCCATCTTCTAAGTGCAAGAAGACCTTTGTCATAGGATAAGGTATTTTAGTTTGTTGGTTCATATGGGAAGTACTTTTGACCAACTCCAAATGAGCCATAAGTTGTGGGTGTAATGGACTTAATGGACTGCTAGTCCCTGTGGCTGACCTCTGTCCCTTAACTCAATTAACCAAATATTTTATGTATTAAAACAGCACACTGGATCGGGTTTTGCTGTATAAAGAGAAATTAGACAAAGTACTAAGGGACACATTTCTGGTCTCTGGACAAATTACAAAGCAACACATTTGGCAGACAAATATTCAGAACCATTCAGTTCTGTGAACAGTAAAGGCATGAGCCAATAGACTAATATATAGGCATGAGCACGGCATGAGCCAATAGACTGTATAATCTGGGCAATAGAAGAGAAAATATGTTATTTTTTTTAAACCAAAAGAGCTACTAGCTGAATCAAGAGCCACTAAAAATAACACTTTGCGTAACAGACATCACTTCAAATCCCCTTTGTTTCTTTATTCTCTCCACCGCTAGGGTTGAGAAATTATTTCATGATAGGATATTACACGCTGCCACAACAACTCGCATGCATGCAGCTTAACGAAATATAAAGCGTGGTGTTGGATAATAAGACAAAGAGGCAAAAACGACCGTGACTTACAGAGGGCTGTCACTACGGTTACAGCGCCATACTTCGCGAAAGCAGATGACAAAAGTTCTTCCCACATCTCCTACGCCGGTAACGGGCTGCACCCGAACCAAGACCCTCCAGGCGACTGACCTCTGATCGAGTTAATGTTGTGATGTTTGTCTCCCTCCTCTTCCGAACGAGGCTATGAATAGGTTTAAGCAACTTAACACAGCGGCTTACAGACAACCCATTAAGCTTCCTGGCTGATGTATCTTTCTCCAATGAAACACATTTCTATGTAGAGCCTCACAGCGAATGATGGGCAGCATTCTGCTATGTACGATGCCAGGGCCCGGTGACGAGATCATTTGTAACGGCCCCCATCTCAGCTGTCAGCAGGCTTGGTTGCTTATTCAACGCGATGCTGTAACTCCTAGCTCAAAAACGTTGAAAATACATGTTTGTATGATTTAAAAGCTGTTGTTTATGAACGTTGCAGCCCCTATAGTATAAATTGCAAAATATAAGCTTCGCGGCCTAAAGCACAAATAGTTCTATGTTTGCTCAGTTTGACACAACGCAAATGAATTGAAAATGAAAATGAAGTGGCCTGTTTATTTAAATACATTAGGCCTATATTAATCCACCATTTGGCTGTCCCTGTGACCTAGGGCCTAATGAGAAATCTATTTTTAAAACAATCTATGTGGCCTACAGATAGTGTAAACTAAACTGACAATTAATTATTGAAACAGGCTACAAAATGCTTCATAACTTCAAGACTCCATTGTCATGTCCCATTATAAGATGCTTGGAGGATAAAATTCTTGCCTCATAAGAGGTGTGTGTGTGTGTGCAGAGAGACAGGTCCTCATTAATCATAGTTGATGCAGTTTCACATACTGTCTCCTTGCCAATTCTAGTGTTGGCTCCGATCAGAACTTTTCCGAGACGAGACCGGTTATATCGAGACTGAGTCAAGGCTGAGTCTTTGAAGAGTTGACACTGAGACTGCTGGTTTTTACATGCAGCTGAGACCGAGTCAAGACCAAGTCTTTGTGGAAGCGAGGAGTTGAAACTGAGTCAAGACTAAGACCATAGAAACAAGTCACTTTTCATAACCATGATTTCATATAATTGATTGAATAAAACAGTTAAGCCTGTAGACTTATGTAGCATGGGAATAAAAGGGATAAAAGTGTCTGCTAAATGCATAAATATAATGTAAATGTAAATGTCAATGTTTTTACTGATGGTCTGGAAATCCAGACCCGCATCTAGAAAGATGTAGGTCTGGCCCTGACTGACTAAATCCAATCCAAGAGGCGGCACCAATGGATGCATATCAAAATGTCTCTGTGCTTAATTGGATAGCTATTCAAAACTACTTCAACAGCACTGCTCTCTTATCAACATGTTAAGCCCACCCTGACTTTTACTCATAGTTAGGACCCAAATCAGGTTAACAACTAGAGCACTCTGTGATCGCTTCAGCAACTGACCAAGACCAAGTCTTTGAAGGGTCAAGTCCGAGATGGGACGAGAAAGCAGAAAATGTGGGAATGGGGAAAAAACCCCCAAATCTAACAGTCTCGAGTCCAGACTCGAGGTCCAGACTCGAGGTCTGAGACCTACAAGTACTTGAGTACTCAAGTACTACAACACTACTTTTTCTCATCAAAACATACTTGGACATCTATCCTCTGTGATCCTTCTCACAGCTATACAAAACACATAACATTGTTATTATGTTATGACACAGATGGTTAGTATATGCATGTGTAAGGCCAGGGTTGTAGTCTATGTGACACACAGGTATACACTGTATAACCACTTAAAAAGGTCTTCGGTTTGTGTATCAAGCAAAACATATGCTGCAATACTGACACTATTAACACTACTAACACTATAATAGCAGTAGCTGTGGCAGCGCCTCAGGCAACCCATCACAGACAGCATACCCACCACAGCAAACTAGACTACAGCACTATGTTGGCCTACCTGCATGTGTGTATGTGCCTAGCCTAATTACTTATCAGCATTGTGGGGATATGTATGCCAGGTTTCATGTAGACAGTCTATGTAACTCTACATGCCAATAATAAACTGGAAAAATTGCTTCTTGCAAGTGCTGCCCCCCCCCCCCCTTCATTCACCTCTAATGAGCCATTTAAACATAACAGTGACAACTAAGCTTGTAAAATGAACTTGTAAAGTAACAAGATCGACACGGTCGGAGCCATAAAATCTTGGAAATAGGCCGATCCTGTCCTTTTTTTCTGAAGTAGCCTTGGACGATTCACTTTTCCCTTTTTTACAATTAGACAATACATATAAAACTTGACAAGTATGTACATGTGCAGGGATACATACAGACATAGAATGCTGCATATTATGTAGTAGGTGACAGGTAAAGGTAGAGAGGAAAAAAACAAAAACAGGTCACACCTGGGTTTTGCTGCTGCTGCCTTTTGCGCCTTTTCAGCGCACACAGGTGTTCAAAAAAAGTCACCGTGACGTATGTTATGCGCCGGAACAGCCCGACTGTAAACATTCTCCTATGACTTTTCCTCTCTCGCACCATCTGAAGAAAATCGAATCAAGTGTAACGTTCGTGCCAATCACTGGTAGCGCTATGTCGGTAAACGACTATTGTAGATTTTGTAAAATAAACTTGAGGATTCAAGGAATTCTTAGCCATACAAGACCAATATTTCAAGAAAAACCTACAGGTAGGAATGGCAACATAGTCAGTCAGTGTTTAAAGTTAGGTTTAACACTGCAAAATACACCGCTTCGTTCGAATAGAGCATGTGGCAAATGCTACACGATAATTACTAGAATGGTGCGTAATATCGACCGTTTGAACGGATGGAGAAAGCGTGAGAGTCAAAAGATTTGTGATGGTGAAGGAGCGAATTCAAACGACAAACAACATAGAGTACCCACACCGTCCAGTACGCTAATGTTAAGCAGCTCAGCGTCGTCCATGGAGAAACCATCGCGGAGCAGTGTGACAGAGGTGAGCATGATACACGGTCGTCTGTGTTACCAGGCCTCTTCTTCCACACGGGCCCGTTAAAATAAATTACTTGTCGACAGACAGTATCTTATGCAAATGCATATTGAGGACGGGGCAGAACTGGTGATTAAGGTGGCTGGAGTGGCCATCTTTTACATCATAAAAGTGGAGCATCACAGCATCACATTTCAACCTAATCTCGAGGAAAGGGGTTGATGAATCTGAGGGTAGGTTATAATATTTGCAACAGGTCATCAGTTACACCAGACACCATAGAGCACTGTGTTCCCCCCCTCCCCCCATGCACAAACAGGCTGAGAAACAGACACAATTTTACTGCATTTTTTACACTCAGTAACCATATGTATGTGACATTTCTTTGTATCCTTGTAACCAGGGTCAGTGGTGGAGACAAGGACCAAGCAACATTTTTAGCACACTTGTCTTCCGCATACTACAACACCACAGATCTCCTCGAGTTCTATAGGAATTAACTCAATCTAGTGTTTCTCTTACAAGGGAAAATAGTAAGTGTGTTTGTTTATTAGTGCCAACGTTGCTTGGTATTGGTTACATATTTGTGTTTACTCTGTAGTGTTTCATCAATGGGGGAACTAAGACAGATCATTCAAGCCCTTTCCTTAGTGCTGAGATACCTGACCAAACAAAGGGACATCTAGGAGGCTCTCAAGAGTCTGCAGCAAAATGGTAGGTACACAAACAAAAATCAAAGTATTTTTATTCAGAGAAAAAACAGCAACATGCAACAACGTGAATGAAACATAAAATATATAGCATTATGAAAAAGGAATCCTCCCTAATTTCTTAAAACTAAGGTGGATAAACAGTAGATGGACACTGCTCCATCCAGCTGG
Organism: Tenualosa thibaudeaui; assembly: GCA_027481765.1. Taxonomy (NCBI): domain Eukaryota; kingdom Metazoa; phylum Chordata; class Actinopteri; order Clupeiformes; family Clupeidae; genus Tenualosa; species Tenualosa thibaudeaui. The sequence continues at coordinate 7,222,178 of JAIFZK010000015.1, read as the reverse complement.
CATTAGTCATGCTGATGAGTGTTACACATTGTGTTTGTTGTGTTTTGTAGCAAAATGGCTGATTCCCTTTTGTTATTGGAGTGTGAGGAGGAGGAATTGGAACCATGGCAACAGCAGACAAGCCATCAGCACCAGGAGAAGACCATCAGCACTGTAAAGCAAGGTGCTTTGTCTGCATGTTATTGCATTGGAGAAGCCCAAGTATAGGTGGTAGTGAATTTACCCTGAAAATAGCCTAGGGCCCACAGGGTTAAGAAAGTCTCAGTTATGTCTTTTGCCAACTGTCCTCTGCAGTCACGGGATTGCCTGCAATGGTGACTCCTGCCCCTGTTCCTGTGCTGAGGCCAGACCCTGTTAGGCAACATTAACAACAGAAAAAGCATTACAGTGCCAATGCTCACCAACACATTAGTATGGCTACCTTGGCTGTCTGCACGTCTACTGAGACATACCGTAGCATTATCACAGTGTATACAGTGTCAGCATCAGCTTTGGCCGGCAGCACTGAGGTTCCTTCTCCTACTCCAACTTCTCCAACTGCCTCCTTTTCTTCTTTCACTCCCCTCTCCGAAGCAGAGGTGTCTAAGCTTCTCACAGACAGCTGGCCCACCTCTTGTCTTCTAGACCCTATCCCAACAACCCTTCTTCAGGCCATAACCCCCACCATTGTGACAGCAACCACACATGTGGTCAATGCTTCACTAACTAGGGGTACATTTACCACTGCCTTCAAACAGGCCCAGGTCAGAAGTGGCCACTCCACTGAAACAGCGCTTCTGTCTGTGACGGAAGCACTGAAAGAGGCCAGAGCGGCAGGTCAATCCTCAGTGCTCATGCTGCTGGACCTATCAGCAGCATTTGACACGGTCAACCACCGCATCCTACTGGACAAGCTGGCCAACATGGGTATTGATGGCACAGCGCACTCCTGGTTCAAGTCCTATCTTACTGGACGGTAAGTGTCTCGTTCAGTGTCTCATGGCTAGGACAGACATCGGCACTTCTCCAACTCACCACAGGAGTACCCCAAGGATCTGTGCTGGGGCGCCTTCTCTTCGCCCAGTACATCACCTCGCTGGGCTCAATTATCCACTCCCATGGCTTCTCGTACCACTGCTATGCTGATGATACCCAGCTCTATCTGTCCTTTCCGCCTGATCTCGGACTGTCTCTCTGATATATCTGCATGGATGAAAGCACACCACCTCCAACTAAATCTCTCAAAAACTGAACTGCTGGTCCTCCCGGCCAAACAAGCCATACATCACGACATCAGCATCAAGACCGACTCCCTGTCTGTTTCTCCCACCAAAGTGGCAAGAAACCTAGGTGTCATGATTGATGACCAACTGACCTTTGCAGATCACCTTGCCTCTGTGGCTCGGTCGTGCCGTTCTTCCCTATTCAACATAAGGAAGATCAGGCCGTACCTAACCCAACATGCAACCCAGCTCCTGGTACAGACCCTGGTTATCTCAGCTTGACTACTGCAATGTCCTCCTGATGATCCAGAATGCAGCTGCACATCTGGTCTTTAACCAGCCAAAAAGGGCACACGTCACACCTCTGTTCATTGAACTTTACTGGTTACCCTTGGCTGCTCGCATTAAATTCAAGGCACTTATGATGGCCTTCAGGGTGAATGATGGCTCTGCTCCCATCTACCTGAATTCTCTCCTGAAGCCCTATGTCACCCGACGACCGCTTCGCTCCTCTAAGGAATGTTTTCTAGCACGGCCAACACCTTGTGCAGGTCAATCCAGACTCTTCTCATATCTGGTTCCGCGCTGGTGGAATGAACTCTCAAGTGCTACCAGATCAACTGATACCCTCTCCACCTTCAAGAAACTCGTGAAGACCCAGCTCTTCCAAGAATATCTCCTGGCGTAAACTCTGAGAGAGTACTTAACAATTTAACTTCTCTGCACTATTGCACTTTCAACTTAAAATGGTGCAGTTTCTATGTTAGCAATATGCACCCCTTGTTCGTTCTTTCAGTGTGTTGTAGCTTGAATGTTATCCTTTTTTGTAAGTCGCTTTGGATAAAAGCGTCTGCTAAATGCCTAAATGTAAATGTAAATGTAATGGCCGGCAGCAGTGTAGACCAAGATATTAGGGGCCAATTCAAATATCAAACTGATTGTGGATACAGCTGTTTGCCACATGTCACAGCCTTACTCTTCATAGAGTCAGACCCAGACCGTCAGACTCAGAGAATGACTGGATGTAGTGGAGAAAGCTAAAACTCAGTTGTTTGAAAATGAGTGTATTTCCCCAAATTGTGGCATTTCCCTTGAAGTTCAACTAGTTATTTTACATTCTTACTCTCCTCATAATAGAAGTCATAAACGGAACTTTACAGCACTACAGCAAATGAGAACTGGCTTTGTAAATGCAAAGGGATGTAAAAATATTTTGCTGAGCCCACAATTGTAAAGTTTAGCACCAGTTAAAGGAACATTTCTAGGTATATCAAACCATAGTCCTGTTATTCAAGGTCACTGAGTTTGTTTCATAATCAGAATAGTAAAATCCACTCAAATTTTCTCATTCCTTTTCCTCTTGACGGTACTTGGTGACCTGGAACAACAGGGCTATGGATTGGTTTGATTTGGTTGGTGGTGGCATAGTGGTTAAGAAACCTGACTGGCGTGCTAGTACCCTGGAAAGTGTGGGTTTGAATCCCAGCTGCCACCGTTGCGCCCTTGATCAAGGCATTTAACCCTAAGTTGCTCAAGGGGAGACTGGCATTGAACAACTGATAGTTGACAAATGTAAGTTGCTTTGGATAAACAGTGTCTGTTTAAATGTGTTTAAATGTAAATACGTGCTTCAAGGTAACTATCTTTTTTCATCAATCTTTAACAGTTGCTCGAGTGCCTGCAGTGAGACCAGTGCGCATTGCCCCTGCTCCTGCACGAGTCCCTGTTCCTGTTCCTGCGGCATCCACTCATATTGTAATCTCTGGCCAGTCCCTGTCTGGCAACAGTAGTAACTGCAAAAGCATTACGGTGCCAATGCTCACCAACACACGTGAGTACCTATGGCTGCCTTGACTCTCTTTGCGTCTACTGAGACATGTCCTTGCGTTAACACAGTGAATACAGTGTGCCAGCTTCTATTTTGGCTAGCAGCAGTGCAGACCAAGATGTTAAGGGCCTGTTCAAATTTATTACACGACTCTTTACAATGCTGTAGAATGCTTCATTCACTTATGCTAATGGACCATTGCTAAGTATAACAGACCGTTATTAAGGAAAGTGAAACAGAAGGTTGCCATAACCTTCATCAGCTGATCTGTAAATTAATGGACTATGTTTTTTGCGGAAGCTTTTATCTATCTTAATAATTAAAATTACTATGAAAGCAATGATAAATAATACTTCATTGTCATGTTATTGACATTTTCAATAGGTAGCCATGTATTAAGTGGTAATGTAGGCGGTGGGCTCCTGCATCACTCTGTCGGGAGTTATTCCATGACAATGATGCTAATGCCTCGTAGAACGTTATCCCTTACATAGTTGTAGGTTCAGACTGAATGTGGATATAGTTGGTTGCCACTGATGTCATAGTCTTGCTCTTCATAAACATCAAATCTCAAATGTCACTGCAATTAGAGACTGGCTTATCATTAGATTTGTAAATGGGATACATCAGTTAAAGAAAAGATCCGGTGTAGATCAACCCATATCCCTCTTGCTTGAGCCCACTGAGCGCTGTCAGTAGGATGAGGAACGAGAAAATTTGATACAACATAGACTGAATTTGTGAACTAACATCTAACACTAAATGAAATGGAGTTTCCTTGCCATCATTAATTAGTGGTAGCTGCCATTTGGCTATTTGAGACTTGTATCTGTTTTTCTCTTTCCTCTACCTACAGGTCGGTGAGTTTGAGCAACAGGGATATGGATTGATTTATGCTGAACCTTCCCTTTAAGTTATACAGCGATGAAAATTAGAATTGAACACATCTTTTTCAGTATAGGTAACGATATTTATGGGTAACAATATTTATGGGCTTTAAAGTTCTGGTTTCTTTACATGTGTGGATTTCTTGGGTTAATACCAATGTCAGGTCAAAATTTCATGTCAATAGTCCAAAAATGTTGACCTGTTCAATACTGTATGTCTTGTCAACTGTCCTCTGCAGTCACCGGCTTGCCTGCAGTGGTGACTCCTGCCCCTGTTCCTGCTCCTGCCCTTGCCCCTATGGCATCCACTCATGTGGTACTTTCAGGCCAGTCCCTGTCTGGCAACAGCGCCAACAGCAAAACCATTACGGTCCCAATGCTCACCAACACATGTGAGTGCCAATGGCTACCTTGGCCCTCTTCACATCTACTGAGACATGCACTAGCACTGTAGTTGTCTATGTCTGTCTATCTATCTTTTCTGTCTGTCTATCTATCCATCTGTCTGTCTATAAGTGTAAGTGATTATTGCATTGGCTTTTTATATAATGGGATGTCTATTCTGTGTTCCCGCAGTACATCTCCCTACCCCCATGGCTTCAGTCCCAGTCACAGCTCTTCCCTCTGGTTTGGTGCTGGTTGTACAACAGTTGCCTTTTGCTTCAAAATGATGTAGTAAGGAAGACTCCTGCAGCAAATACCAACAGAGTTTAGAATCCCATTGCACTCACATCAAGCTCCTCTAAGATGGACTAAAATTGCCCATTAAAAAAGGCAAGAATATAAAGAGGCCAGATTAGAGGTGAAGAAGTTGCTGTACAATGATGTCGAGAGGTAGAGCAAAATTCTAATGCACGTCAAGCGTTGTGGGAGCGGAGGCCAAGGTTCTGGATGGAAGTCACAACATTGCCATCTGAAGAAGTAAATAGTTGTTGGAACACTGTGTTGACTTTTTTGAAATGTAGAGGTTGAATTTATGGAAAACAGATATAGTTAAATAGATAGATAGATACATAAAAAGGGAATGTCTCTAAAGATATGAGACAGATGTCCAATAAAGGTTAAACTGTTTTTCTTATTGTAGAATGCCTGTTTGATTTAATGTGAAGTCTCACACTGCAGAAGACAACACAGTTGTCAGACTCACCCTGTCCTTACTCAATTTATAATGACAGCAGGGGTTTCTTGCACTTTGTTATTACATGAGAGGAATGATGTCTAAACAGAAATGCACCTCAGTAAGTAATGTTTTCTACCTTTTTAACCATAATCAAGACCTTATCAGACACCACTCAAAAGCAGACAAAAGAGAATGGTGATCCATCACTGAAGTCATATGCCACATTTCACTTACAAGACGACAGACTGGAGTAAAAAAGAAAAAAAAGCTAAAGCACTTTTGTTTTAATGCAATTTATATACATCTAACAAGGGCAAACAGCTGGAAGTCCATACTGTCTGCTTGGTAGTTCAAATTCAAAAAGGGAAAATCTGGGAAGCACACACTTGTAAGTGTAACAGGTGTGCTGACATCACTAAGAGGACTTGAGAAAGAAATCACGCTAACTGATTTCAAGTGACTTTTCCTGCTTTTACATGAGTTGGAACAGTCCTCTTGCTTTTTTATTGTTTTTTTTTATTTTTAAACATGGTGGGTCTTTTAGATGCCGCCAGCTGCTCTGCGGTGTGGCATCTATAAGATGCACCAACATAATAACATTGTGAAAAAGTTTTAGAGATTCACTCAGAAGCCCATTTATTCAGGTAAAATGGGGCAAATGCAGCTTACACAGTGTTTTAACTTTTCATAATCATACAGTTCAATTGGAGTGTTTCTTTCTCTATCAAGTCTCCTTTGTTCCACCATGTTTTCTTTTTAGCCGATAAAGGACAAAACACTGTGTTCAGCCATACATTGTGAGCCTGCTTGCAGGGACAGTCTACACTGGAATACCAAATCGAGAAACCAAATCATTCTATACCAAACTGAAATGATTCAGACACACTGAAGTGATCTGCTGTTGCCAAAATTCAGCATTCATTATAATGTACTTTTCATTCTCTCAAGTGAAGGCCCTTTCCTATGTTACAGTCCAATGAACAGGAGACCAGGAGAGATTTGATGAGCAGCCACTACAGCCAGTCATTTTTTGTCAGTGTTGTACTTTGTGGATGGTACTACACACTTGGACAGCTTGAAGTACAAAATGTACATTTGCTCATTTCTTAAGTAACTTGTAAAAGGAAAATCATAGCTGGTTGACTAACTCACTACATTCGGAGAGAGGCATTGTTTTGCCTCTGACTGAAAGATCAAGAGGAACTTGATTTTGTGCATAGCTGCGCTGTCCCTCAGTAGCCTAGCCTATGTCCTCTTACGTCCTGTTATAAATGTGTTGCCTTGATACACTGCTTTACCTCGCAATGGCTACTCTGGGCTCCATACAGGTTTATCAAGAATTTTCTCCCTTGGCATCAGTAAAGATGAATGACCTAATAACCTGTACAGAAAATAATCAAGCATTTAACATTTAAATGCTTAACATATAGTAACAATCAGTGAGTTACAGAATGTGTAATTACAATTACGTTGTTGGCTATTTTCAACTAAATGTTCTTTATGAAATGTTATATGAAAGTAATAATACCCCTAAATGAAGAATAATCTTATCTTTGTGTTTTGTGTATACCATATGGGAAGCTGTGAGGATTTTAATAGGCATCTCATTATGACATTTACTTTGTATAGGCTTGAACAAGGTTCTACACATTGGTCTAATGTCCTATTTGGTAGTCTATGCTGACAAAAGGTTGTGGGCTTAATTTGCAAAGCAAACCTACCATGGGTCAAAAAAGAAAAAACACTTACAGGCACAAAAGACTTTAACTGAAGAACGGAATCCTAAAACATACATATTGAAATATCTTGAGATATCTCATAGCTCTGCAGTGCAGCCCATATGTGTCAACCCTGGGGGTCTGGTAGGCTATTTAATGAACCAGAATCTTAAAATGCAGACAGCAAAAAATCCTGTGGACAAAATATAATATTGACAAACAGTGTGATTTAGGTTGCTCTGAATAACAGACTACTTTGAATAACATCGCCATAAGTCGCCATAGCTCAACAAAATACATTTCACAATAGATTACATGTGCATTCTTTGCAAGTGAGGCGCGTGGCTGTGCTACGGTCAGGCGCGTAGTAACACGCTCCAACTGGCCCTCATTGAACACAGTGAGTCGGCCATAGTTGAGAAATTCACATTGTGAGCCTAATATGTTAGGTATTTTCATTGTGCTTTTGGATTGCTACAAACGCAATTCTAATTTCTACAGAGTATGTTAAAAATAAAAGTAGTGTGTTCAACACCAGGTCGTCAAGGAACGGTTTAGTTTTCGGAAAGTAGGCCATGTTGTCTATTAACTCCGCCTATTTTAAACCATGATTACAGCCAATCAGGAACCAGGTATCAAAAAGGGAAATTGCGTAAAGGGGGAATCTACCAGTACCAGAGCGAATGAACAGAACGTCTGCCCCCTCAGCGCAGGTATTTGTGTCCGTGAGTGACTAGCCCGCGGAGAAATTTCATGCGCACATTTAGAGAAATATAGAAAAGCCTCTGCCAAAAGGAAGGGTGAGTTGCACTTATTTTCCAGAGTTGGTTATGAAATCCAAACGTGTTTGCAGCTTGCGCTCAGCCAGTTGTCGTCGTTTGTTATTGTACACAGAAGCCTATATGCGGAAGGAGCTGCGCGTTGCTGTGCGCAGTCTGTGATGTGTATCAATTGTTAGCGGTTCTAATCCAGGAAATACCGGCGTTTACTTAGCTACAGCGAGATATAATATTACTGATCAAATGGTAATGCATGATATGTGGAATCATCTTTAAAGACGTGGCTGCGAAATGTTGGTTATACTCATGTTTTCCTCATTAAATCCAGCTCAAACGCGTGTATGGGGACTACTTTCCTCCCCGCCCCTTCTGCTCTTTTGGCAAAACCGCCAAGAGGGAGCCACTAAATTTTGCGAGAGCTGTACTTCTGGATTATTTTTAACTGCCGGTAGGGCTTGGTCACGCACGATCTGCATAAGACATGCGGTTGTGATTCTGCGAGGCGTGCTATTACATTATTTGTCCTGAAATGTTAATGAATGCCATTAGACGTAACATGAATGGCATTTACATTCCTTTACCACCCAACTGGCATAAGTAATTAAAGGTAAAATGTCCTTAGTTTGTCCATGTGGAAATCTTAATCTCAGTTATATGAGTGGTTGTGGAATCACACCTGTACATATGCAGCACGTGACTTTACATCATGCACTTTAACAGCGCTGACTGGCTTCATCATTCTTACAGCAGTGCGTAGATTGTATATGTTACAGAATTTGTTTATCGAAATTAGCACCATCTATGTTTTATAATCGTGCATGTATAACAAATGTTGAATGAAGCCGGAGTTGTATATATAGGCCTAATAGCGCAGACACAACGTCATTGTTATGTTAATTTTAAATCAATCAATCCAAAAGTATTGTGTGTATTTAAAACTCATGAGAGGTCAGTATCACTACCAGCATCTATAAAATCCACTTCAAATACAACAAAACATAAAATGCCTCTGTAACTGAACTTTTTTCTTCAGCTGAAGTGTCACTGACACTGACACTGATGAGTTTTACTGTGTTTTGTAGCAAAATGGCTGATTCAGATTTGTTCATGGAGTGTGAGGAGGAGGAATTGGAACCATGGCAACAGATACATGAGAATGTACAAACTGAAAGAATGGAGCCTTTCGGTACTGTAAAACAAGGTAGTATTATATCATGGGGGATGAGGGAAGAAAATCCAGTTGAGGTATTTAGATGTTGGTATTGGCTTGTAAATTTTTATTTTGTTTAACATCAGTAATATTAATTGAGTGTCTCGCAATCATTCTCAGCATAATTAGATGTCGACATAATTGGATATTCTCATCACATCCCATGAGCTACAGATTTTAGATCTTTTGGTGCCATTGATGTTACCGTTTAACTCTTCATAGAAAATCTATAATCTTCAATTAATTAGGGACTGGTTTAACATTGAATTTGTAAATGGGACGCATCAGTTAAGTTTCTTAAATCTCTTGTCAACTGTCCTCTGCAGTCACCGGATTGCCAGCAGTGGTGACTCCTGCCCCTGTTACTGCCCGTGTTCCTGCTTCTGTTCCTGTGGCATCTACTCATATGGTACTCTCAGGCCAGACCCTGTCTGGCAACAGCCAAGACACCAGGGTGTCACTGCTCACCAACACCCGTGAGTGGCTACTTTGGCTTTCTTCAGAGCCAGCGTGTCATTTTCTGTTTTGGCTAGGCAAACGCAAGGCCTACGCAAATTCAGTTGTAAATTCAGACAGATTGTGGATACAGTTGGTGAAGATGTAATTCAGTTACTTTATAACAAACAGAGATGACAAATTAAACATGTCCTGTCCCTTTTTGAAAGAACCCTGGCTGTTTTTTCAAACAGTGACAATGCATAGACCGCATGCAGTATTTGCATACCTTGAAACAGATTTGACTACCTTACAGTACAGTACTATAATGCACAAACATCTTGATTTATTCAAAACCTCACTGAACCATCCTTTGTATAATGCATGCATAATGACTAGTGAATAAACATATAATAACTGGTCATGCACATGTGCAATAACATAATAGCTGATACATAATAAAATATATCAATTAGTAAAAATCAGTAGTTGCAAAACTCCCCTTGTAAGTGAATTTGTTTTTATATGCACTCCATATAAAATGTTCAGTAAAGTAATTTTGTTTAGCACCTGTAACACAACCGATTTGAGCCTGAGTGTTTTAAAATGTCATGTGTTATCCATACTCCTGCAGAATCTCTCGTCACCCCTTTGGCTTCAGTCCCTGTTCCAATCACACTGCCCACTGGACTACCCAAACCAGACCAAGGGCAGCAGTTGATTTTCACTCAGGGGGCTGGGGGGCTCAGTACTGTGGCCCTCTCCCAGGTCCTGCTCTCTGCTCCTGGCCCCTGCCCCAGTGCTCCTGCCAGCCAGCCAATAATCTTAACCACACAGGTATTTACAGAAAACCTGCTCTGATACCATCCTCAGAAATATGTTGGTTTGCTGTAACATCCAAATAAAGTATGTTGATAGGTTTTTTTACTATTGGGGCAGCCATGGTCTAGGGCTTCGGGCATATAACCGAAGGGTTGCTGTTTCAATCTCCGACCAGTGGACCATGGCTGAATGGCCTTTGAGCAAGGCACCTAACTCCTCACTGCTCCCTGGGCACTGCTCTAGCAGGCAGCCAACTGCTCTGGGTTATTGTGTACTTCACTTCACTGTGTGCTGTATGTGTTTCACTAACTTCACTAACTTAGGTTAAATGCAGAGACCAAATTTCCTCACGGGATCAAAAGAGTATAGGTTTTTTGTCAGTCACCAAAACATAAAATAAGTAAATAAAATTGTACACGGTGGCATATCGGTTCTTCCATCCAGATGCCTAAAGGCTCGCTTCCTCATGACATTCAAGACTGATTGATCGTATGACTTCCACGCCTATGACATGTTTTTTAAAAAAAAAAACGTTTTTTTTATTATCTTAGCTCAAAAGCAAAGATTGGCTTGTTGTACAGGTTGACCTGAGTCAGTTGGAATACAACAAACATATTTGTAAGGATGCCCTGATCAAAATGCAACGCTTTCAACAAAACAATGATAGTTTTATGTTACAATTATGTATATTGATAGATTCCAGTAGGTGTGGAGAGACTAAATCTGGAGATACACTCCACTGGATTTAGTTTGCTCACAGTGCAACTGTGATTGGCCCTCCTTTAAGCACCAAAAATCTGTTGCTCCATATAGTTGTCCATATAGGCAGTTCATGTGTTTTTAAGCATGCGTTGTAGCTTGTGCTGTTGAGTGACGTGTCCGCCCCAGTACTGGTCATACTGGTCATGTGTATGGCACGGCTGCAACCTTAACTTATCTTTTGTCTTTGCAGGGTCTTCCGGTCCAAAATTTGATGGCTGGACAGAATCCCCTAGGAATTGTCCTGAATGTCCAACAGGGTCAAACCATTAAGCCCATCACACTGGTGTCAGGTAATAAAAAGTCTTTTACATAGTTCCTCTGCTGTGTGTGTGCTGTGTGCATGTGTATGTGCGTGTGTGTGCGCTCACTGTTTCTGGTGTGTGTGCTCCTGATGCACTTGCTACTCCTTGTAGTAATAACAGGTCATTTACATAGTTCCTCTGCTTTAAGTATGCGTGCGTGCGCATGTGCACATGCGTCCAGTCACGGTTTCTGGTGTGTGTGCTCCTGATGCACTTACTACTCCTTGTGTGTGTGTGTGTGTGTGTGCGCGTGTGTGTGTGTGTGTGTGCGTGCGTGCATTACTCACAGACGGGTTAAATGCAGAGAATGTACATTACCAACTACCCCTACCACCAACACATGCCCCCAGCCCCTATTTATGCGACTGAAATATCAGAAACCTTGATGACAGATAGTCTCTTTCTTCACAGTGTAGTGTACATTTCACCCATTGCTCTTGTAGCTCCATGGTAAACCTTGCAGTGTGAAGCCACACAAATCCTACAGAATTAACTGTCGCACACCATTTTTTAGGGGGGCGTTGTGACGTCGTCCACTAGAGTTTTTTTGTAACTGACGTGATCCAAACCGTAAGCGGAATGGACAAGCTGGAGATCAAGTTAAGTGAGCAGATTCGACTGAACAGGCATCTCTATGACCCTTCGATGAAAGAACATAGGGATTTCCCGAGGATACAGAACTCCTGGAAGAAGATTGCTGAGGCACTGGGGAAAGATGAAGCCGTCTGCCGAAAGATGTGGAAGAACCTCCGTGACAAATTTGTACGAATGAAGAAGAGGTCTGAAAGACGCGGCAGATACAGGCCTACACCACTCATGAGAGAGTTGGCATGGCTCACAAACTTTGTGAAACACAGAGAGACGGACACAAATCTACTGAACGAGGCAAGCAAAATGTCACCATTTCCGCTGTGTTGTTCTGTCAAGTGTCGTCCGGTTTGTTTGGGTTTGGGACAGTTTGTAAATTTCAAAATTCAAGTAGTTTAGAGTAGGGGTGGGAGTTGGTAGGATTTTATCAATATCGATGACATTGTCTATTATCGGTCCAATTCTTCATCAATTCTCTTATCAGTCCTTACTGTTTAGAAAGTATTCTACACAGCTTTCAGCACATAGGCCTGTAGTATAGCCTATACTACTAAGGTGACCATAGCAGCTTATTAGAATTAGGGAAGATATGTAGCTATGATATATATGTAGCTATCTATTTCAATTTTATATTTAGAAAGATCCACTGACCATGGTCTGAAAAACATGCCAGCATTGATAAGAGAATTGATAATGTCAGAGGGGTATGTTCCAGTGAATTGAAGCATTCCGGTTCTTCTTGATTCCTGGTTCTTGATTCCCACCCCTAGTTCGGAGTTTGCTCTTCGTCTTTGTTGCATGCAACATCACTTGAATCGGAGGGTAAACAGTTTTTTTCTTTACAATCCAGACATGCAGTCCTGCATCAAATGGCGGCACACTACGCATTGCATGCAAGACCCCGAGTTGCAGTGTGTCGACTGTGAACACCTGTGATATGTTGGTCACTAGCACAAATGGGGAGGTTTTGATACACTGCTCATCACCTTGCCCTTGCCCATCGTCACTACTGCTCCACTACCCTCCTTGCCAACTCCATCTACAGCCACATCATCATCATCATCATCATTAACCAGCCTATGCATGTCTTCACCGCCCAGGTTGGAGAAGAAGCATCTTGAACAGTCTGCTTTGGTGAAGCTGTGCGATGACAGGCAGTCGTTTCAGCAGATGCTGCTGGACAAGCTTGGACAGCCACAAGAAGAACTGTCGTCCCTTGATCTCTATTTCCAATTCTTGTCGAGGATAGTGAAAGACCAGGTTCATCCAGACCATCATTTGGAGCTGCAGCAAAGGCTTTTGCAGACTGTGGCTAAGTACATCGAAAAGCCTCCTCTGCTGCCATCATGAAACCAAGAACAGCGAACATGAATGTTTCATTCCTCAGTGCCTGCAGTGCACTATAATCTTTATATATTTTTTCATTTTAATAAAGACAGTTTCACTTAAAGTGTTGTCTGCAGTTCTGTTGTGCAAAGGGTGTGATGTGAAATAGGTGGACAGGTCATGCCAAAATGGTACCAACAATGGTACTGATATGTCTGTAGTTCGCTACGTACATAAAATGGAATTAAGTGGAATAAAATGTGTTTTGATTAGGTGGTGTGAATGCCTAGAGCTGAGGTGTGCAGTCGCCCTGCCATTTATGTTTACTTAAAGGTTTACACTGGATTCAGAATCAGAAATGTGTCATTCTCTCACACACTTCAGCACCCGGAACTTCAATTTTCAAACCAGCAGTTGGAGGGACCCAAATCATAAACCAGTCTGCTCAGCTTAAGGCAGTCCCGCAGGTTGCAACAGCGAATCGCCAAGCTGCGCCTCAAACCCACACCACCACCTTCACCAGAGTCCAGATCCCTGCCACCCTAACCATCCGCAATACCACCCCAGTAAGCCCAGTGGTGACGGTGTCAAGCTCCCTGCCTTCTACCTCTATAAAGACTACGGCCCTACCAACAAACATAGGTGAGATCAGTATATATTGCACCATATGAATGGATGCATGAGTGAATGAAGAGATGTTGGACATTTTGTATGATAAGCTATTGGCAGACCATAGGAAAAGTGATCAGTTTGCCTTTGAGGCTATTGGCCCAATCTTAGTATCTATTTTTACAGATTCTCAGACTCTGATGTGCGTAAAAGCTAGATTTGGGAGGTTGGCCTCTCGCAGCCTCGTAAACTCAGTCACTACGTTTTTGACAGTTAGGGGCTTAGTCTTTAGAGCTGAGTTTTGGATTGGGCCAAAGTCTTCTTCGTTAACTTTGTTTTTTGTCTGTACCTCCTGTTCACCACAGTAAACACGAGCAGTCTCCTCACCGTGAAGCCAGGAGAGGTCAGCACTGAGCGACAAAAACTGGTGAGCCAGGTCAACCAGCCTCTCCTTGTGCTTCCCAGCCAGAGGGCCAATGGTCTCTCTGCCAGCTCCGCCCCCACCACACAGCTCAATGTTCAAGGTATTTATGTCGCCCATTCTAGTTCCATCAAGCTCAAACTAAGAAAATAGGCAAAAGGCTTTTGTCTTTGTGCCAAAACAAAATGGCTTAACTTTGCCTCCCCCTCTGTCTTTGCAGTGAGCTCTAACGCAGCTTCATCATCAGCTCTTAACATATGCCCACGCTGTGGAGCCCATTTTAAGATGATAGAGGCACTACGTGGACATATGTGTGTAAGTGCATTTCTGAACATAAAAGGTCAAGCTCCTCAGAGGTCATACACTACGACTACTACTACTATAAATAATAATATAAAAAAATGCTTCTTAATAATAATAATAATAATAATAATAACCTGCATATATTGTTTTATACTTGTAACCTCTCCTCCATTTCACAAACTGGTGCAAAAAACTGTGCCCAGAAGCTATAGGACTGTCCTTGAAGAATCTGTTCATGTCTTCTCCTCTCAGTTCTGTTGTCCAGATCTAACCCAGGCTCCTACCACCAGCAAAGTGATCCCCGCTCAGCCTCCGACGACCCTGGCGACTATAGCTCCCGCTGTCCAAAAGGAGACTGGCAAACTTGTGATGCTTGTGGATGACTTCTATTATGGAACGTATGAGGGGAACCGCAGCAACGCAGCCCAAGACAACCTGAAAACCCCCATGATCTTCAAGTGCCTCTCCTGTGGAAAGAAACTGAGAAATAATATAAAGTAACCTTAATTTGAATTTTAACTTCTTGAATCTTTCACTTTTTTCTCTAGTCAAGATATGAAGCGAAATGCACATCAAGGCGTCAGTTGTCTGATTACAGGTGTGGTGTGGGCTGTGCTGTTGACAAAGTTTAACCTCCAGTGTCTTGTGTGCGCGACACATAGAAACCTACTTCTTGAGTCAGTGGGGCAGCATCACAGATAGTGCTTTTGAACGTGACTTGGTGTGCATGGTGTAGCTTTAGGTACAAACTACACCATCAAATTCAGCCAAGTTAGGCCTTGCAAGTAATAATGTGCAAGTCAATAGAAACAGAATAGCCCTTTAGTAAGAAGAACCCAGATTCCAGACTGTGGGGCTTAATTCGGCACTAGACACTTTCTTTGCAAACACAGCTGAAGTTAAAAATCTGTATTTTTAAGATATTAGTCTAATGATGCTATGTTGCAGGATAAGCTACTCTGAATATCTGCAATACATAACTTTGTATGTGCAAAGTTTATGTTTTATCTTAATTTAGAGCTTCACTGTGGAATGGCGGCCTGCTGTTTAGGGGTTGATTAAGATTGTTGAGGGGGTGTTATGATGCTGTATATTGGAGACATAATATTAACCTCCCCTGGTCCTCTCCCTATCAGCTGAACTGTTTCAAGGTTAGATTTATCTGTGACCAGATATGACTGGTATTTTTAAAGTAGGACAAATGACTTGTCTAACACTTATCTAAACCGCTAGACCTTGAATGAGCTTGGAGCGAACCTACTGAAATCCTGACTACGTTTCCCATGTGCCATTGCAGGCTCATGAACCATATGAAGCACCATATGGAACTAGAGCAGCAGAATGGAGAGATGGACACTCACACATCCTGCCAGCATTGTTACAGACAGTTCCCGACTCCCTTCCGCCTTCAGTGTCACCTGGAGAGCGTGCACAGCTCCTATGAGTCAAACAGTACGACCCCACTCCCAGCTACTGAAACCACACACTTGAATTTCATATGGAACCAGTCGCCTACACAAATAAGCCCTTCGGCCAGCGGCCACCCATAAGCATCCAGTTTCTGTTTGCAGCTTGCTGTGATAAACTTGAAGTGTTCAGCGAAACTAAGGCTTATGTGGCTTATTTATGTTGGATTGTATCTGGAACAAATATTTGTGTTTAACAAACTTGATCTCAACCCTTTCTCCTCAGCTAAGTGTAAAATCTGTGAGTGGGCATTTGAGACGGAGCCAGTTTTTCTACAGCATATGAAGAACACACACAAACCAGGGGAAATGCCATATGTTTGTCAGGTAAATACCTCAAGATTATACACTACAGATACAACAGTACATCTGTTATTTCTGTAAATAACAATCCCTTTTGATTTTAACTGACGTTGTAAAGGAGAACTAAGGAAATACAAGATTGTATTATGAAAATGTAACAGAATTTAATCATAGAGTAAATTCCAATGCCCCCTCTAAGGTTTAGGCTCTGAATCCTCTTCATAAATCAGCCTCATGATTGGCTGAGGTATGCAAGTTTAGTTTTTGATTTTTTGTTACTTCTCAAGTGAAATACCAGTACAATGAAAATGACCTCTGAAGTATTTTACAGGTGTGTGAATACAGGTCGTCGTTCTATTCTGATGTGTACAGCCACTTCCGCACCTGGCACGAAGACACCCGTCACCTGCTGTGCCTCTACTGCCTAAAAGTCTTTAAGAATTCCAATACCTATCAACAGCACTTCTCCCGACATCAGGTGAGCCAGACTCCAGTGTTTTACTGACTTGCTTGTTGTTTTCTTGTCTATTTGTGTGATGTCACTTTGCAGTTTAAATATACTAATATTTTCACACAATTCTTTCCTTGACATACATTATTGTATGCCGTTGAGCAGAAATCTACAGTGTACCACTGTAATAAGTGCCGGCTACAATTCCTCTTCACAAAAGAGAAGCTTGATCATAAGATGAGCCATCATAAGACTTTCCGTAGGCCTCGGCAGTTGGAGGGACTCTTGCCTGGTACTAAAGTGAGTGGCATTGCTCTTCATTACTTGGAGTTTAGCAGACCCTTTATGTCCAGAGTGACATACACTAGGGAGACAGTGTCCCCAGGAACATCTCAGGGTCAGCTGTCATAAGTCACACTGTTAATCAAAGTGGTTTACAGTGGCATGAATGTCCATGATTATTATGCCATGTGCATTTGCTTAACCTGGTTTTGAAGAAGAGCCCACTGGAATACACAACCATTAATGGCTGTTTTTCCAATAACTAAATAGATAATTGTATGCAGCCAGCTGATGTAAAGTAGTTTTTGAAGAAGGAACAGTGTCAAATTTGTTGACCTATCTGTAAAAGGTCTAATCTTTCTCTACATCCTGGCTCTTTTAAATTTGGTAACTCTTCTAACTTACTGAGTGGAAATGATCATACTCTCATACATTTCATGAAATTATAATCTCTCTATCCATCAGGTGACTATCAGAGCGCATGCGAAAAAAAAAACACGGCACGGCACCAGCTCTGCGCCGCCTCCAGGAGCACCAGTAACCCAATCGAAGCAAGAGGCTGAACCGCTCAAAATCACCCAGCCTTATTCAGCCCCAAAGCCCATGCAGATTGTTCAGATGTCAAGGTCCAGTGTGTCTAAGAAGCCCATCAGCAAGATGATTGAGCTACTCACCAAGTTCCAAGAACAGAGGTGCAATTTTTGCAAATATCACCTTTCATCTTTATTTCATCTTTTGCCCTAATGTCATGTTTCAAATTACATAATGCACTGATTTGCAATGTCCTCCTTAACCTTAAATGCTGATCTCTTAAAGATATAACTAGCCAAGACACTAACTGATCATGAAGGTGATTTGAGAAATGAAAAAGGAAAAGCTGAGTATAGAATTGGAGAATGAATATTACCCCCCCCCCCCCCTCATTCTCATTTTTGTTGTCTTTTCGATGTCATTTTCAATCAACTAGAATTGACAAGTGAACCCATTCTCTTCCCTCCGTCCACAAGGCCTCTCTTTGGCAAGCAGAAGTGTATCGAGTGCAACTATGAGGTTCCAGACTTCTCCCATCACTACCCCACATATGTTCACTGCTCCCTGTGTCCCTACAGCACCTGCTGCTCCCGTGCCTATGCCAACCACATGATCAAGTAAGTCATGGTCTCAGTCACTGTTTCCAAAATTGCCTACCACCTGCCTGCTATGTACTACTCATACTGATCTCTGCAGAAAATAGTGTGTGGTATGCAGTACATGAACAACAACAAAAGTTGTGTGTACTGGGGCTCAATTGCCTCTGACTTTGAACTAGTCAGGTAGAGCACCTGCAGTTAATTACTTAATGAGGTGCTGATCATGTCATTGTAGTAGACCTCCTCTGCTGCATACTGGGGTGGGGAGTAGTGGATGTGCCACTGTGTACTGAGGCTTAGGTGGGACAAGGGGATTCAGCTATTCAGTATTCAGTACTAAAGTGTCAAAGGGCTCTATCATGCAACTGGCGCATCACGCATTGTCTAGTGCATAGTTTGGCTAGCCCATTAGCAAAAAATCCAGCAGGTGCTGACAATCTCTAAATACAAATCATACAATGCGCCCCTGTGGTGTGTTTTCTAGAAATAAGACGTTGCTAGTTTGATGGGATTGTGCTCCTGATGGACAGAAACCCGGTCTAAAGTCAGTTGTGTGGTGTTCTCCTGCTCTTTTATCAGCACATTATCTGTGGAGTTCAATAACAACCTTGCAGATGTAGTAGCCTAGTAGGCTACGCCACAATATTCGTACATGCAGTGCTCAATCATTCAAACATGTAACATAAGAAAAGATGAGAAAAAGTTATGTGGAGCAAGTTAACTGTGGAGACAGGGAAAAGAGAAAGGCTAACCTAAATCTAACCTTACACAGAATCGCCTTCTAGCAGGATCTTTAGTTCACTGTCTTGAATAACATACTGTAAACTCACACTGTAAAAAGGCGACTGAAAGGAAGGAAATTTTATCCCGCTTTCTCCCCTACCGTGAGTGGATGCATTTAACAATCAAATGAGGAGAAACACAAAATATGATCCTAGACTAGATCATGGACCCCTTTTGACAAGATAATATAGTCATGCAATTACGTTTTTGTGGATAAATTTAATTTTATTGTTGACTCAATTACACAGGTCACATTCAGACATATACTTATGTTTTGCCTCTGCGTTTTGTCCAGACTAAATTTACATGACTTTTCAAGGATATCAGAGAAAGAAGAAGTGCCGATTATCCTGGTTAAGTTATAAGTTTATAAGCTTAATGTTCAAAATGTCTTTTAATTGTATCTATATTTGCAGATCTGTGGTGGAGGTGCACTACTTGGTAGCCTGGTAATAAAACCAGACCCTCGTTCTACACTTTCATTTCATACAGAGGGTCTGGACGTTCGATAGTGAGATTCAATTGCTTGCTTGAGGTGTTTAAAAGGATTGGATCAGTCCCTGACTGATGGCTTGCCTTGACTGATAGCATTCTAGCTCTGCATTTTCAATGCCTCCCTCTGTTCGCTGATTGGACAGGTTAAAATGCCACCTGAGACAACAAGCTTAATGGGATCAAATCCAGACTAGCACTGTGGGGAGATAATCAAGAGGAAGTGCTAGGAAGGCATGGGCAGGTTAGTTACTTGGCAAAGCCGGCGTTAAAATACCAGGCAGCCAAAGATCTCGCACTGCTGGCTCTGAAAGGAAATGGGACATGGCACTCTCATTGGTTTATTGCATGTTACGCCCAAAACACACCCATGTTTGTTTGTTTGTTTAATTAATTAATTAATTAATTAATTAATTAAGTAAGTAATGGCCAACCCTTTTCAACCATGCGCCCACCATACGTGAAAATAACACATGGACACAGTCATGCGCTCCATGCCTTTAACTATGCGCACAGCGGGGAACAGAGCCTAAAGAACCTGAATAATCTTAACAGAACTTGTTTGTTTGTTGGTTCATTTGTTTGTTTTCATTCTTTCAAATTCAGCAACCATGTTTCAAACAAGACCCGGAAATTCAAGGGACCTACGCTTCCACCTCCGAGGCACGTGCTCATTTCTGCCCTCCCTTCATAGTTTAACACTTCACACAGTATTACTGTAAATGAAAGAAGTTAACTTTTAACCTCTAACCTCTTTTTTTCCCTTGCAGCTTGCTAAGGCTGGTCTGTGCAGACTGTGATTTCACCACCTTCAATGGTGACGTGATGGCCAGGCACTTTGTGCAGAACCCACAGCATTCCTATAGTACCTGCACTCCAAAAGGTGTGTGCCTCTCCGATCCAGCACTGCTGATTACACATGCAAATGGCCAGTCATAGGTTTGCATAATGTCTATGGTCATAGCATGGACATACTGGACTAGAACGTTTTTTTGTTAACAATGGGTTTCTGTGTGTCTGTATGGTGGGCGGTGGGATCATTGATGAATACATGGATATGCTGAAAGTTACAATGTGCCCAGCATGACAGCTGCTTTTGGTGTTTGCTGCATTGCAGCTTTGCTTTTGAAAGACAACATGCACTACATCACAATTTTATTTAAAAATGCTGAAATAAAACACATTTTTTCTTAAACTTTAAAGATTTGTGTGCTTTGTAATGCTGTCATGTTTGATGCTGTACAAGAATCTCAATGAAGCATGCATAATTAGGCCTGTTCTGTTTTACTACGTCTTGTGATTGTTTGGGGACTAAACTTGGAATTAATTGCAATAGCTGCTCTGTTGGTATTATTCCCTGGTTTATCTGATTGTATTAAGGTGATGCCACTTGGCAATGCCACCCCATGCATTCTGTGCTCTATGAAATGAATACAATAAATTTGTGTTTACTAGCTAATGCCCCATATTAATAATGGAATAATTCAGATATCTCCAGGCCATGTTGGCATATTAACACAATACATGCTGTCAAATATGAGGCATTAGTTTATTAGTGGGGTTTTTTATCTCATCAACTCTGGCCAGTAATTGAGATTTCTAGCCAAAGATTGGCAGAGAATGGTTTGCACTTTATGCTTGTATCCTTTATCAGTCAATGGGAACTCCTAATGCTTTCCTGTGGAAAAGGGAGACAATGAGTGCTTGCAACATGCCAAAAGGCACGGAGGGCCTCATACGACAGTTGCAGACATAACTGAAATGAGAAATAAATCAAGTTGCAGGAGAATCGAACATCTTGGAAGCAACAATTCAATTGCATTATTCCCTCTGGTCTTTTAATTCTCAGCATGAATCATAGTTAACTGGAGTAGAGCTTGAACTATATCCCAGCTCTCAAGAGCAGAGGTCTAACTGTGTTCCTATGATCCCTCCCCTCCCCACAGAACTTCTGGAGTCGGATATAGAGTTCAGCGAGGTTGAGGAGGAGGAGGAGGAGGAACGGCGAAGGGAAGGAACTAGTGATGTAGGGAAGGAACCAGACTGGGCCTCGGTGGATGATGCCGGGACCGGCGAGGGCCAGAACACTAAACCCATCCCAGAGTTTACTGACTCCAGTGGGCCCTGTCACACTCTGAGCAAACACAGTGACGCTATTGACTACTTCCAGCTACTCTTCCCCAACTCATTGATGGAGCTCATCACTTATGAGACCAATGTCTATGCCAAAAGTCAGCGCTTTCTGGGGCTTGGCGATTCACCCTGGACTCCAATGACGGTGAATGAGCTCAAAGGATTTTTTGGTCTTTGCATTTTCATGGGTTTGCGGAATCTCCCCGAAATGCGAATGTACTGGTCCTACGAACACTACGACGGCTCTGCAATCTTCATGAGGACCATGACGTGCAAACGTTTCCAGCAGATAGCCTCCCACGTCCGAATGGGGAGCTGGGTCACAGAATGGAGGGCCAGCAGTTGTAGCAAAGACCAGCTACGGATATTTCGGCCGATGCTTAACATCTTGGAGCTCAGCATGTGGGAAACATACAAACCTAATAGGAATCTGACCATTGACCGTGCCCTCTTGCCACGTCTGGACATTGAGGCAGCCAAAGAGAAACAACAAGACGCACAGCCAAGAGTATGGCTTCTGTGCGACTCCAAGTCTGGTTACTGTCATCGATTGTACATTCAGACTCGGTGTAAAACAGGTAGGGGGATGGGTCACAGTGTTGTACCTGCTTTAGTGGAAGGTATAGAAGGTAAACATCATCATATCTACCTGTCAAAATCCCTGTCATCTATCCCTGTCATGCAAGAGTTGCTGGTCCAAGAAACCTATAGCTCTGCCTCAGTGCTTCCTGAGTCTCCGATTTTGCCCAGAGCTCTTTGGGACCAGGGTCCAGTCGAGACGCCGGGAGATTTTCGCCAGTACACTTGTGGCCCTGTTCTGGTGACCAGATGGAGGGATGCTAAAGAGATGTTCTGCATGTCGACCAACTGTCAGCCGGGGCTGCCTGATGATGTTTGGCGGAAGTCCAATACTAAGGCTGGGGAGCTGGTTTCCATTAAGAGGCCGCTGGCTTTTAAGTTGCTCCAGGACAATATGCGGGGTGTGGATATCTGTAACCAGCTGCTAACTTGCAACCCACTGGGAGGGATGGTGTTTGACACTCACTGGCGCTGTCTCTTCTGGCTCCTGGTGAACTTGAGCATCATCAACTCCTTCATTGTACTTCGAGAAAGCCGTAAACACAACCCGCCTGTGTGGGTGCAAGATGGCAGGTTCTCCCAAGCCCAGTATCGCAAACGCCTGGCCTTTCAGTTGGCAAAGTGTGCGTACAGAGAACCTGAACCGTATGTTCGTACTGTTCGTAAACACCGGAGAAAGCGAGTGAAGCTAATGGGCTTTCGCCCAAAGGAGGAGAGAGAGTCCGATGTGGAACAAGGTGTGAGGCACTACCTGTGCAAGATCACTCCAAAGACCAGGAGGTGCAGGAACTGTATGCTGAAGAATGCCCGCCATGAGTCAGTTTTTGGCTGCAGTAGTTGCAAGATCAACCTGTGCAAAAGTCACATCTGCTTCTGGGAATACCATGGATTCTCCAGCCAGTTGAAAGGTCTCAAGTTGTCTTCTGTTACTTTGTTATATATAAACAGATGTCATGCTTTGTGCCAAAATTTGTCTAAATTTACAAGAGATTTGTATACACTACACAAACACAAAATCATTTAATTTGCTGCTGATGTTCCCACTTGGGTGGGTGGTTGATCACAGTAATTAGTGAAGTGTTTGTGGAGGTTGAGTGGCCTGATGGATATATATTTTGTGAAGAAGCCCACAAGCCTTTGAAAGTCACTCATCATTGATTTGAGGGTAGACAAGATTACACCATGATACTCTAATAGCTGCTGTTATTCAGATAAATTACCTGCACATTTGATTTGATTTGATTTTATTGTCTTGCACAAAAGGTTTCAAACAAAACCGTTTGTGTAAACGAAATTAAAGTTCCTGGGACAAGGATATTGTCAGTGCATTATAGCAGCACTGTGTTCCAAAACCAAACAAACAACAACAAAATGAAGTACAACTGTTCAGAGATTTTTCAGAGTTTAAATTGTCTTGAAAATGCCTAAAAGGCAAACAAATGCATTGCGGTGCAGTTTAGTATATCTGCAATTTAAAACTTGCTGTATTTTTAATCTAAATCTTTCCATCACTAACCAATAGTGGAATGGTCAATTGCATTGCATTGATAAAAGGTTAGGTTTCAGAATTAAAATCCACAGGACACTGATTCTGATTCTCTTAAAACAGTAAATTTCATTACTGTAATAATGAAATTGAGACTGCAGTATTTTAGTGTGAGCACCAACATCCAAGTTTCTCACTGTTTCTGGCAAATTTGCATTTCACAGAAGCCAAAGAAAACTGTATTGAGATCACATGGAAATATATTAGTTCTTAAAGAAATGCATCACTGCTGTAAGATGACAGATTGTTCAAACACAAAGTACTACATGGTATACTGATTTCTTGCCTTAAACACTTTTATGAGTTTGTGTACAGAGCTCTCTAACAAATACATAAAATGCTTCAAGTGAAGTAAAAATATGCAGAGATGACATAGGCAAATGGATTTCAATGCATTTCAGTCACTACACTGTCATAGTGTAGGTCTAGAACCATTTAATTCCTTTTTCACATTAACCACTGGTTTCACCTTCAAATTGATGACATTATGAAACGTTTGCATCAAAATGGTGCAGATTACTACTCACAGTAGCAATTCAAGGGCTTTTACTATTCTTTATGAGATGAACATAATTATAATTTCATAATATATAATATAATAACATTATAATTTCATGTTGTCTTTCTTTCTTCTAGTGTCCCCATATGTTGGTTTCACTGAAAGGTAAGGATACCTTTGCACACATTTAAAGTGTTAAATCAGTAGTCTTATTTAGAATGGAATACAATATTTTGCGGTAAAGTGTTTTTTTTGCTGTATTTCTGAATTATATGTAGTGATGTGCAAAATGGTCGAAGTCTTGTACTTGGCCCTCTAGTGCTGGAGTGATAATGCAAAGTATGTATTAGATCAGTGATTCCCAACCAGGGGTACTCCAGTACACTGCAGGGGTACTTGTAAATATTTAATAGTTTATTTCCAAGATGATAAATAAATATTCTCAGTCATTTCATAATAAGCCCGTCAATAAAATAGTACGTGTGTGCTACAACTAGTTTCCTCGGGGAGACAATAACCTGTGGCACTCCACGCCAATAATAATCAGTTGTGTTAGTTTCTACGTTTGGAGAATCATCAACACGTATGAGTGAGGGGGTACTCATGGTATGACAAAAAGGCTCAGAGGGTACACAAGACAAAAAGGGTTGGGAAACACAATTAGGTAGCATGTGCGCACACAGCAGTCCGTGTACCTCCTGGAGTTTGTTGCTGCGCGCACAGAGCGCTCGGTCCCATAAACAGGTAAAACTGTTTCACTACTATTCATTTCTGGAGTAAACCTGGATGTGTCCCAAGAATTTCTGGTTTGTGTGTGTGTGTGTTTATTATGCATGTTAACGACACGAAACCAGCCTGTTAGTTCAGGTTGAGGTTCAGTAACTGAACTACGTTGCTGTGGTAGAGCACAGGACACTGACGCGTAGCTAGACGACTAAAAAAAGTATGCGTGATCGTTGCGGTGCGCACTGTGCGCAAAATGCCGCGTGCCCGGAAGTGTACTGTTTCCGGTGCGTGAAACCCGTCCCGTTAATTCCCACGTTCTCTTCCCGCTGGCCTTCAGTTTCGTCTTTGACGATAATAACTCTTTGACATGCTACTTCACTAAATCAGATATGTTTGGCCTTCTATTAGGGTGTCTGATCATGTCATCTTAGCGGGCTGGTTCATTTAGAACCTAGTTAGATTTAGTTCCTAAATCTTTTGTTTTAATAATAAGTATTTGTGGTAATTCAATCCTTGACTCCTGCCTTGGACAGAAGACAATTATTTGTCTGTGGCAGATATAGGAAAGTAGTCATCCTATAATTTCAGTTATAAGATTTTGACATCACCTGATTTGATTTGACTTTAGTCATGTTTCCATGTCACGATTTGCATACCAGAGCATGCCTTTTGTGCCAAAAAGTTATGTAATCTTTGTATCCATAGGGTGTTAGACCCTCTTGCAGTAGTTTTATAAGCTATGGTAGTAGCACTTTTAAACCCTCTAATTTAGTCTCACATTGTTTTAAGTGACAGAATGAGCTGAAAAATTTCTTTAATTGTAAGAAGTTAGGTGTTGCACAATTTCTTACATTTCTTCATGATTGAAGTTGTGGCCCCATGCTCTGTATATTTTCCTATATTATAGTGCTTTACCAGTCACACAGTTAAAACCTGTATTCAGTGCTTTCATCTAGCACTGTAAGCAGCTACTTCAAGCCAAGCTTCAAGCATGTGCACCAGGCTGATGGTCGGTTAGTCTCAGATCCTCTGATATGTGTCTTTGGCACAAAGTTGAGCAGTATACAGCTTGGTCGATATCAACAGACCTCTGCCAGCTTGTGACTAATTTAGCAACAGAGCCATAGGTAGCCATGTCGGTATTGTGGTAAGATCTATGAAGTCTGCCTGGTGTGTATGCACTATAGGTGCTGGAAAAGTTTGACAATTTTGTCTTGAATGTGCTTGAAAAGTGCTTGAATTTGACATTGCAAAAGGTGCGAACCCTATAAACAGGCCAACACGGTTTATACAGTTTAAGTAGTGAAGATATTAGAAGAAATTGGACTGGATGCTTACAATATTTTATCAAGATAAAGCCCATTTTCTTTCTGCGAAACTGACTCAGAAAATGCACTTCTCTCTCTTCCTCTCACTCTCTCTCTCTCTGTTATGTATTTTTTTCTTGTTGTAACAGCCATCAGGGTTCAGACATGAGGAGAAACAGATTGGCGGATTCTGTTTTTGAGCCCCTGGAGGATGAGTCCATGTTGGAGAGGGACCCAGACGAGGCAATGGCTCCCGTGGAATACTCTGAATCCGACATGGAGCAGATGGATGACCAGATGCAGACATCTGCAGAGGAGTTTGAGGAGATCAGCAGGAATTCAGGGCAGGATGTCAGTGAGAAAACAGACTCGCTAGTCACACCCACGCATGGGAGCCCCATACTTGAACCTCAGTGTTCTGCCAGAAAGCAAGAGGACGCATCGTTAGACAGGCAGCTCAAGACTGTCCTGTGTGCACTATGCAGTGGGATCAACAAAGCATCAGAAATTCTTGCCACAGAGCCAAAGCTCATTGAAGTCTGGCTCAGGGAGAACGAGACGCAATTAGAGCGTGAGTGCCAGGGAGTTGGCATTGATGGTGGTGAGGCAGGGGGTCCTGTTGAATGGCTGGTGGAGTGGGTGCTTGCACAGCGAGAGCAGCAGCTGCCAGTCAGTGAACAAAATCTCTTTCAGAAGGCCTCAGAGTTTCATAGCCTGGCCAATCAGAATAGCACTTTTAAGATCTCTTACGAGTGGGCGGTCCGATTCATGCTGCAACACAACCTGGGCGCGCAGGCCATTGCAAATGTGGGTCGTTCTCTTCCCCGTAGCCTGGAGTGCAGCTCGCAGCACTTCACTGATTCTGTCCACCAGCAGATCAAACTAAATGGTCTTCACCACTCTGTCATTGGAGCCATGGATGAATTGTCTATCTTTGTGGATGTGGACTGTCTCTTTGACACTGACACTTTAGACAAGAAACCGGCCTTTCAGTTTGTAGGCAGTGGCAGGTCTTTAATTGATATCCACTTGTCTATTCTTGCTAATGGCACAGTCCTGCCAACCCTGCTGTTTTTCAATGGCCAGTTACCCTCTAGGCTACACAGTGGGTTGCCAAACTGTGTTCTGGTGGAGGGCAAGGATGAAGGGTTCACCGAAGATGAGGAGCTGAACATCTGGATTGAACGAGTTTGGCGAAAGCACCTCAGTGCTCACAGTGAGAGCAAAGCTCTTTTGGTCACGGACGATCACTGTGGACACAAGTCACTCACTAGCCAAGGGCTCCTGAACAACTGCAACACTTTGCCAGCCACAATTCCAACAGGATGTAGCTCCAGACACCAGCCTTTGGAGGTCTGCTTCCGGCCAGTCCTACAGACATTCCTCCTGACACGGTGGAATCGGCTGGCTGAGAAGGGAGGCGCCACAGGAGTATCAGCCGGAGGAGTGGCAGAGCTCCTGGTGGCCTGGCTAGTCGAGGCCTTAACCAGCGTCTCTGAGCAGCCCGAGTTCATCCAGCACTCCTTCCGCTTAGCCAAGGTGATTGACAGTGGGGAGGAAGGAGACAAGAACCCAGCAGATGCTCAGGCTGAGATGATGGCTGCATTGAAGAAAGCCATGCCACCGCCGGAGGAGATGGAACCAGAGTCGTCTAAAGATGAAATTCATGAGGACACCATGGTTACAGAGACCAAGACCAAGCAAGGTGGAGACGTGGGTCAGGAGGGCCACCTTGAAGGTTTGCCAGGACCTCAGGCTGAAACTTTGTCAAACACAAAAGAACAGGTAGCAGTCATACAAACAGATAACAAGACAGAAGAAACAGACTGAATCAGCAAACAAAACAAAGCTGAGTGATGTATGGAGTCCACTCACAACCTTTGTCATTCTCTTGATTTTGTTCTCTCTTCTACCTCAGATTTTACAAAAAGGTTCAATGTACCATACATTTACTCTGTAAGGCATGACTACCTTTTTCCTAAAATAACAGAGACTAAAGGTGATGGCTCTGCTTGATAAGAGAATGATCTGTTTGTCTGGTGCTAGCAGGTGCTCTGTGACATTATTTGATGACTATCGAGCCAGAGATGTAAAACATCTATAGGTGAGGGAAAATGTAAATAGCAGCTTTACTTGTTTCTGTTTTGCTTTGCACTCATGAAGACATTAATTATGATATTATTTGCCATATGCACTGCTCAATTATCCACTAGTACTAATTCCAATCATAACATCTTACAGATCTGTTGATATTTGTTTACCTAGGAGGGTTTGTAGTATTTTAATGTTTTGTGAGGAAAATGAGTATGAAGAAAAGTTTAATCATGTATTTGTGACAATGGCACTTCATTCTGGCACCTACCCCTTTATTTATTTTCTTGCAGCAGTCATCTGTACAGTGTATAGCGGAGTGTATGTGGAGTTTTCTATACAGCATTTTTAAAAACTGGTGCAAAATAAATACATAAAATATAATTTTATCATCATTTCTGCACCCCCGGTATCTATAATGGTAATTTTTAGTTACGTAATTATAATTTTTATAATGAAGAAGTGGATTTAATTTAAGGGAGAGACAGCATGCTTCCACTAGCCCCTCTAACTAGACAAGGAAATAGCCCGACTTTAAGTACAGTTCCAGGTTGACGATGGATGGCGTTGGTCATCCTAGTTGACATGGACCGCACCGAGGCAGATTAACATTAGTGCCAGCGTGGTACGCTAGAGTAGATGGCCACAGATACAGGGGACAAATGCAGACAGTGCAAGCACCGAAACAAGTCGAGAACATAATATTTCACCTTATCTCTAATGACAGTGGTGATGAGTAACTCTAGCATGGATCAGCACATGAGGAGTCTGGATTGTCTTGTGTGAGGTCAGGTCATTCAGTATCATAGGCCCCAAGCTGTGGAACTCCACCCAACCCTGTTTGAATCCCATCTTAAGACTTTCCTGTTTCATTACCCCCCCCCCCTTCCATTCCCTTGTAAGTGACCTTGAGTTTGTTAAAGGCGCTATATAAATGTAACCTATTATTATTATATTGCATACAGCTGTAACTCCCAGCTACCCAAATATATTAAATATAAAAATATGAAGACAGCTAATTTGCACCCTTGAGACTTTTCCCATCTCCCATTCATCTGACAATTAGAGGAAGCTCCCAGTTCCATGTGGGCCGGGGTGTATCCGGATTGATCACACAATGATTTTTGTGTAACTTCAACAGATGCTGTATTCGTCAAAGTTCGGCTGAAGTTCAGAGCTCATATTCAGAATTACGGAAGCCTATTTATAGCATGTTATATGAATGCTAAATAGCACCTGTTTGATATGAAAAGTAACAACGTAAATTGAATGAGGTAAGTGTGACAAATAATATTAATTTTTACTGACGATCCACATAATTTGCGGAAAGGATGACATATTTTTTTGCGTCACACGTCTGACCTTGAACCCGCGGCACATTTAGGACAAAGTTACATTCAATCTGTAGCCTACAAGTTCAGGCTTGTAAATTGCACGATCAAAGTACAGTTTACCTCTGATCTTCAATTGTTGCCCACTACATATAATGGAATTTGATAGAATCACTGCCTCGGATAGACTAAATCGTCTAGAAAATGTCGAAGGGACCTTTTAGGGGGTGTTTCTTGAGTTACCGCTTTGGTATATAATCTTTATTGCATTATTCATGACTGGCAAAGTTTGTGTTCATCACCAAAGTACTCGATAGCTCCGCCTCTCTCAACTGACCATATCCATCTGACTATTCACGCTCATTCCTGTGACCGGACTGCAGAAGTAGGATAACGTTAAAGCTTCAGTCAGTGAAATGGGTACGTGAAGGTTTTCTTTTTTTTGTCTGATTGATTTACCACTTGCGTTTTGCATGGCACATAGCTGCGCACGAGTTTTTCTATTGACTCGACTTTGCGTTGCTTTTATAACTGGACTGATGGACTTGCAGCTACTGAACAATATAGCTTTTGTAAAAGCAGAGAATGAGACGTAACTTTAGACTGCAGACGTCCCTTTTGCAAAAGCCTGCAATCTCTGTTTAAGTCTACAGAGATAACTTTAGGCCTATAGTATATAGGGGAGGGCGAAAAACTGACCTAGTTACCAATGGTGTTGTAAATTAAACCTACAGACCTATCACCCTTTGCAAGTTGACCTTAAAATTACCCCGTGGGAGTGTTTGCTTATCTCATTGGAACAATTCTTGGCTGCCAGAGCTGCCAAAACACTGACACTGATCTAGCAACTGTGCAGGCTCTGTGTTAAACCATGGTATTATTTCACAGTGCTATTTATTTGTAGTTTACCTTACCTAATTTGAAATTACAGGGATAATTGCACTGGTTACAATAATTGCACATGTAGCCTGCACACATTTTCCTTTAGCCAGTCCCATCCCTTCTTGTTAGGACTAGTTGTTTGGCCTAATGATATCTTGGGTGCTCCTTTAAAATGCCATGAGACAGTACTATTGTAAAAGGCGCTGTACAAATCAAAGCAGAACGGAACGGAACAGAATAGAATTGAATATCTATACTGCCATTAGAGACCAACATGTAGCACGTAGGCCTATGCATTGTATACTTGCCATGTTAACCCAGATTATGTAATAGGACATTTTTGCATGTTTTTGCGTACTCTTTTTCAGAGGTAAGTGAAAGGACCCACACAGTAAGCAGGAGACGTCAAATAATTATTCTGCAGCATCTTATTTCCGCCTGACCCTTGGTCATCCTTGGTTACAAAACACAAACATCCCTATTCTTAGTGAATGTTATTCTTCTTAGCTATGTGTGTTAACCTTGGCAGGACCTACCGAGACTTCAACCTCACTGCTCTCAGTCTGATTTACGAGAAACGAGAAAGATATGGCTAGATTTCAAGAACTTTCTTCCTGAAATTGAGCAAAGTGATCTTCAACTGTTTTGAGCTGAGTGGCCTTGCTTACATTGTTTGAATAGGAGTAAAAGAGCTTATTTATGCTGAATTTATGCACAATAGTTGCTTCTCGATACATTGTTTATGGAGTTGAAAAAAATTACTTGACTGGAGGGAAAGAAAATGATTAGGAAAAAGGGAGGGAAAGAGGATATTCTTGTTAAATCAAGATATAAAAAGTAAAAAGCATTTGCTAAGACAAATGAGGCTGTAGATAATTAACTATAGCCTACCATGTAGTGGTAATATTTAATCTTTTATGTCTCAAAGATTAGTCTGCTCTCTTAAGTGCATAATGGCACAAAACTTAGAAATGCTGTCTCTGATGAACAGGAAATAGAGTGACCCACAATCCCAAAGCATATTGACACTATTTGAGTTGGTCATGAAATGTCTGTGGATGAGTTTTGTTGTATATCTTTACTAAACATTAGTCAGGGTTTGAGCTTAGTCAGCTCCTATGAAGAGATGTATGAGCTCCCATGATGGCAGTAAAATCTTACATCTGTAAGATTTTCTCATACATCACTAACAACATGCATTAAATTGAATTGAAAACTGTATGAAAAATTCAAGCTGCTTGTGTTTTGGGTTTTTGCTCCATAGGGGCAAAAGATCAAAGCACAGGCACAGATCCATATGAATTTGTCTACCATTTGTTGTCTGTTGTGTCAGAAAGTGTGCTCTGGTTGCCTGAAGCTCAGACTGTAATTAGTGCTCTGACATTAGTCTTGACTTGATTGGTTTTGCCAGCCTCCAGCTGTTCAGGATGTGGACCTGGCTACAAGAGCCCACTGGATGCCATGAAGAATGGTAAGGGAGTACATATATAGATTATGTGTAAATAAGTATTTACACATACATTTGTTATTTTATATGTAATTAGAATCTTTCATATTTTATAGATTATTATGCATATTTAGAAACATAAATATTTTAGTGTGTTGGAGCAGTAGTAGCCAAATGTCTCTGACCGGCAATTTGGTGCCCAAGGTTTGATTTCCAAATCCTCTGTTGCATTTGACCACATATCCTTTGTAGTGGAAATGCTAATGTGTGCTAATGTCTAGGTAGGCATTAGTAGTACTGATGGAGATCTGTGGGATATGACAGACACAGGTGTAAATGGTTCTAATACCTCAAGAAGACAGAACAAATGATGCAGATGAGAAATGTATGAGTTGAGGTTTGGGTTGCATATGAGCTATTCTGTCAATCAACCTTTTTAGGACCACGTGAGAAAATAGTTTATCTGCCTTGTATATACCGCAACACGGACATACTGAAGCCCGACTACCTTGCAACTGTGGATGTGGATCCAAAATCATCAAATTACTGTAAGGTGAGACCACATGATAGATTATACTCCATGGATTCCTCTTTGTTTTACTGTTTCCACTGGACAACTATTATACAAGGACTACAGTTCATCTAAGTCCAACTTTTCAGCAGTGACTTGTATCGCTTGGTATCATTCCAATATCAACAAACAATAGAGGGTTGTATCCAAGGATTACCCCGTTGACCTTTTTGTGCTTCTGTGTGTGTATGTGTGTTTGGGGTCCTCACTGGTATGATGCAGGTGATTCACAGGTTACCTATGCCCAATCTGAGGGACGAGCTTCACCACTCGGGCTGGAACGCTTGCAGCAGCTGTTTTGGTGATGCTACCAAGACGCGCAACCGTCTCATTCTTCCCTCCCTCATCTCTTCCCGTGTCTACGTGGTGGACGTGGGGACAGATCCTCTCGCTCCGTGCCTTCACAAGGTATTTGTTTATGGAAACATTTGTTTACAAGGATGATAGCTGCACAGAATAAAACTATATTAAACAGGTTCGAATTTCTAGAAGATCCGTTCCAGTGTTGGTTGTTATACTATTGGAATCTAACTATATAACGACCAAGATTGTGTGATGGAAGTTCGCAGCAGTGCTTCCTAGAAACTCAACCCAAATACTGCTGAATCAATAAGACATGAGCATGAACTTACTATTCATCACTAATAAACAGTCTTCTGGCATATAGATTGTGGAGCCCACAGAGCTTTTCTGGAAGTGTAACTTGGCTAATCCACACACCTCACATTGTCTGGGCAGTGGACAAATTATGATCAGTGCCATGGGAGATCCCTCAGGGAATGGCAAAGGTAAGTGCCAGCTGACATGACCTAATCATTGCTCAAGGTCAAAGTCTGAACAGTGCAGAGGCATAGTAATAGACCTATTGATTGTCTGTTTCAAAATGAACCATGTTGTAACCGTGGATCATTTGATTGGATTTAGGGTACATGTTTGTGATTCTGTTATTGGTAAATCCAGCTGGTCTGAAAGGAACAGATGCTGAGTTTATGTGTACTCAGGTGGCTTTGTACTGTTGGATGGAGAAACCTTTGAAGTGATTGGCAACTGGGAATTGCCTGGAGAAGCGGCACCCATGGGTTACGACTTCTGGTATCAGCCACGGCATAACGTTATGATGAGCACAGAATGGGGGGCGCCCAAAGCTCTGGGCAATGGCTTCAACCCTGCAGATGTTAAAGCTGGTATGCATTTTGTCTGTGTGTGTGGGACAGAGAGAGAACGAGAGAGAAACAGAGACCTTAGAAGGAAGTATCATAAATCTTCTCTATCTTCTCTATATGTATCTCTATAGGTTTGTATGGGCAACGCATCCATGTGTGGGACTGGACCACGCATAAGTATTTGCAGACGCTTGACCTGGGGGAAGAGGGGGCCATTCCCCTAGAGATCCGTTTCCTGCATGATCCAGATGCAGCCGAGGGCTACGTTGGCTGTGCCCTCAACAGCACCGTGTTCCGCTTCTACAAGACCCCGGTGAGCACCAGCTTTATTACTGATGTCCCATTAGCCAGCCTAGAGAGGTGCAGGAGCCGGCTGGAGAGTTTACAGTTCAGCCCCAATTTTGTCCCTCATTTCTCAGGCATAGTGTGAGCCATTTCCGCATTGTGAATTTGCTCAAACACATTGTGTAAATTTCCCTAACACAAAGTATCTCTTTGTTTGTTTTTTTGTCCTCCTGTGCAGAAAGGGGACTGGGCAACAGAAAGGGTTATCAAAGTCCCAAGCAAAAAGGTGCAGGGATGGATTCTGCCAGACATGCCAAGTAAGCACTTACAGTTCCAGAAGTGACACACTTTATCAGCTATGTGCATAAATAAATGCCATTTTTGCATTTGTAGCATTTTAGTTTCTTTGTCAGCTTGACACTGGTGGAGGTGCAACTCAAATCAGACTGTCAGTTGTCAGATGTTTCCCTCAGAGTGAATCTTCATCCTCTATTCCTCAGGTCTCATCACAGACATCCTTATCTCCTTGGATGACCGATTTCTCTACTTCAGTAACTGGTTGCATGGTGACATTCGGCAGTATGACATCACTGACCGGAGAAATCCACGTCTTGCTGGCCAGGTCTGAAATCAAATGTATTCTTCAGAAACACGCCCGAGTATGTTTCAGTATTTGTCTGGTGGCTACAATAACCACATTTACTATTTATTGCCTTTGTAATCTTGATGTGTGCACATTATACCAGGTCTTATATATGTTGTAGACCATTAACCAGCATAGGATACTCTTTTACAAGGCATCTGATCAGAAAATAACCACTGATACACTTCGACTGCCAATTTCCCAGTTTTGGAACTGAAAACAACGTTCAGACAGCAGCTTAAGCAATTTGAACAGTTTGAAAATGAGCCTACTTATGTTTGTTGTGGTCTGAAAGGTCTTCCTGGGTGGCAGTATTGTAAATGATAGTTCTGTGAAAGTCTTGGAAGACAATGAGCTGGATTGGCAGCCTCCCCCACGATTTATCAAGGTATTAAAGCACAACAACAAAGCAATTCTGTTTGTTTTGTTAGTTGGTATTGTGTATAACTAAATGCACTGAATGTGTTTGTATCCTATTTCCAATCCAGGGAAAGAAGATTCCAGGAAGTCCACAGATGCTTCAGTTGAGTTTGGATGGGAAGAGGCTGTATGTCACCACCTCTCTATACAGTGCCTGGGACAAGCAGTTCTACCCAGAGATGATTAAGTAAGATTACTTTTCATGACCTTCTGTTTCAGTGCAGTGGGCACAAAAAAAACATGCAGTGGGTGCAAAAAACTTCTCTCTGTTTCTTTATGTAATGTTTTTGGAGTGTCAAACAAAGGGAGACAAGTAGAAAGGAATAAGGGCAGCTTGAAGTTAAGGAAAGATGCAGAAACAAATCACACAAAATTCTTCTGATTCATTAGTGTGAAACTGATCAATAAATACTAAATTAATAATAATAAATTAGTCGATAGATTGTGGTGTGGATGTGGTATTCTAACCGGGTGTCTGCTGTCTTTGACTTCTGTGTTTTTGTTTCAGAGAAGGTTCAGTTATGATGCAGATTGATGTGGACACAGTGAATGGCGGCCTTCAGCTGAATGAGGAGTTTCTGGTGGACTTTGGAAAGGAGCCAGAGGGTCCAGCCTTGGCCCATGAGCTCCGGTACCCTGGTGGAGACTGCACCTCAGACATCTGGTTGTAATGACAGTAATCCCACCAAACAGTAGTGCATTTAAAAGTGTTATGACTTTTTTAAAACCACTTAAAATAGACCTAGAAATATAGAAATTAAAGAAACAATTTTGACGTAATGTGGCCCTGTATTAAATACAAAGCGAGTCAGCGAAAGTTTGACGTGTCACTGAATTCAAGTCAACTGGAAGCCTGCAGAACTCCACATGGCACCTTTAACTCTGCTAATGGAAAGATAAGGGGAGAAACATGCAGAGGTTGACAGAATATGCTAAGGACCAAAAAAAAGTATTTGCTGTTGTGTATATTTGTGCTGCTTACCTTTATAATGTGTTTAACCTGCATTAACCGCTTTGCATAGAAACTGCTTGCATAACAGAGAGGCTCCCCCTGTTTTCAGTGGGATTTCTTCTATAATTGTCTGGATAAGAATAATTTCTTAGCCCATATACACTGTGCATATCAAAGTAAAGTAGAGCATTAAGTAATCAAATTACTAATTCTTTCTTCATGATTATCCACCTATTAATGAAATAAAAGTATTTGTATCTGAATCTGAATTTGTATCTGAATAATATTGTAATGAATGTTACATTGTGATATTCATAATTAACAGACAGTTATTTACTGATTCATCAGGCAAACTAGTAAAGTAAAACATTTTCCTGTATCAGTTTGTTACTGCCACTTAAAATATCTTGCCGGTTGTGATGTTTTTAAGCTATTTGTATTCTGTACCACTATCAATATTTTAATACAGTTACTTTATGTTTTTAGGTTGTGTTACAGTGTTCATTTATGTCAGTTGCCCTACAAGATTACACATGTTCACACCTCAGATATAAATCTGAAGCAGGGGTTAACAGCATTGTGCTGGACCTGAAGACAATACATTATCGCATGGATTACATAGACTAAATTGAGTTTTCATATAGTGTAATTTTAATTTCTGCATTAGCATAAATGAGATAATGAGCTGTCTGAAAAGGCATGCATCTCTACGCAAACTGTCTACTGAACTATCATTCTACCTTGAAATGTTTTGGAATAAAACTTGCCTCTACTATACAGATGGTAGGCCTTCATTAGACCAAGGGTTGCTCAGTTATGTTCAGCCACTAGATGTCACCCCACTGCTGAGCAACAATAAGATGATTA
The DNA here is from genome assembly GCA_027481765.1 of Tenualosa thibaudeaui. Taxonomy (NCBI): domain Eukaryota; kingdom Metazoa; phylum Chordata; class Actinopteri; order Clupeiformes; family Clupeidae; genus Tenualosa; species Tenualosa thibaudeaui. Next base: position 7,185,517 of record JAIFZK010000015.1, on the reverse strand, counting down.
TTTATTAGCATTGATTAAACGATTAAAAGGTCGACTTGTAAAGTCAATAAAGATTTCGAATAGTGATTTGTAAGGTAAAAAAAAAAACAATGAGCAAGATTTCATGGGACAGGATCCAAAGACAGTTAGCTATATTCGATATTGCAACAGGAATTAAATGGACAACTCGTAGTGATACATGGTGATTAGGTTATCTCTTAATTAGGTCAACTAGATAACTTAAACATGAATTGCTGTCTCGTCATTATTGACATTTTCCGGATGCTGAATAGGTCTACAGCTTAAATTAATGTTTAATTAAATCAAAACAGAGTAATGTAGCTGCTGTTTTGATGTAGCAGATAGTCAAACAGGCCTTTATCAACGCACTGATGAAAGTTGTAATAAGTTGAAGGTGGTTTTCTCATTAATTCCAGGTACTTTTCAAAGTGCCTTTTAAAATTGTGATCCTACTACGAAGGTTGTTATTAATTTTTAAGTTCAACCATATTAAACTGCACCTTAACGAGTAATGTTATCTGTCTGATTGCTTTGATTTTCTTTGTCGTAACGACACCAACAACAGGACAGGCAGTGCAATAGGTCAGCCCTGGCATGCCGATTTTCCCGAGTTGCAGTGACAAACTCGGGGACCGAGGGTCTAAGCACTTTCCCAAATGGAGCTGAGACAGAGGAGATAGATCAAATAACACATTTTCACCCAGTTACTTCTAAGGTAAGAATTATATTTTAAACATGTCTGTTCTGTTGCAGCAACCATAATCACAGTTTTACCATACACGTTTGCTAACGTTACTTGCTTAATTTGTTCCGCTAACCAAACGTTATGCCAGCCAAAGAGGATTGGTTGTTAGCATTTAGCTAGCTGACTTTGCTGGTTGGTAAAGGCGCAAGTTCGTTAGCAAGCTGCTGATACGCAGCTAATATTAGCATGTTGGAGGAACTCGACCACCAATGGAAGTTAAGATACAATTAACCCATATGTAACAAAATCATGATGAAAGAAGAAAAACTGGACCTACTAACAAAACGATACTTGTGTCTTCTGTCGAGGCGTTATATTTTAACTACAGCATGTAGTACAGGATTAGCTACGCAGTTAGCGAGGCACCTAGCTAACGTTAGCTATGTATAGATCTTGCTAATAACTCGGGTAACGGAGGGTAACGTAGTAAGTAAAACCAGATACTTAAAGACCATAGTTTTATTAAAGACCATAAAAGCGTTGTCTGTTTGTAGCTAGCAGTGTTGTAAGAACAGAGGTGCACCTGTCTTGTTTTGCGAGTTGCCATTCTGTGTAAAGTGCCCGAGCACATTTTGTGTCGTCTGAAATCGTGGCAGGGGAACTAGCGGGTTGTAGTTTTTAAGCGAATGAGGGTTCTGTTAACATCTTTATCAGTTTTTATGTAGGGAATAAAAGTGGTTCGGGGTTCACACATCTATCACTGCATGAGTTGCTCCTTGCGTACCCTTTATTAATGTGGATGACTTTTCAAGTTAACGTTTGTGTCCGTTAGTTATGCTGTGGAAATAAACGTATATCATAACGTCACGCAGTGGAAAGTGTCAGCCTTGTATTAAACCATGTATTTCTCGAAGGTTAAATTGGTCAGAAACCAGTGGTGGAGTAGTGGAAGTTAACATGACCGCTCTAGCTTATATTTCACCCGACCATTGTTGGGAAGGCACTGTCGGATGATCTTTCCAGCCCCTTTTAGCTGACACGAGTGGCCTACTCATTTATGAAAAATTAGTGGCAGTTCACTTGAAAGGCAAGACAAATCCATGTCAGTTTTCACGTCAATCTATGAAGTATGTTTTTTATATATAGTTTTGGGGGCTGTTCAAGTACAAGCTGCCACCCTATAACTCAGGATCGGGATGCATTCTTGTTTGTTGTTTTGGGCCTAATGGAATGAAGCTGAGTTGCAAAAAGTAGATTTTTGTTGCTTTTTAATGTCGACGTTAAACTACACTTACTGGCACTCTAATTCATCAACGCACCAAGTGTTTCTGCTGTTGATGTGTTTAGATGTACTACTTACAGTCGCAAAAGAAAAGTGGCTATGCTCTGTGTTAAGCTAACAAGGTAACTGCTATCGTGATACTAGGGATGTAATAATCTGCTATTGGTAGACCTGTGTGAGGGCTGTTGCTCTGGATCAGAGTTGTGACCTGCACACAGTAAATGCATACTTGTTGCTTGGTGTTTTCCTGGAGGGTTTATAGACGTTAATGCAGTTGTTATAGCTAGAGCTTGATCATTTGCTCATCCAAGCAGGATGTCCTGACTTAGACAAAGTACGGTATGGTAAACTTGCAGGCCTCTTAGTTCTGATTAAGTGTTTTTAGTAGGATTGTTCAGGTATTGATACAAATTCACAAGAAACAGACCAGTCATCAGACCATTTTGCTTCCTGGAAGAAAGTTAATGAAGCATAGATTTCATTGTCATGTCAAGCATTAAAATAGTTTTTCAACAGCACATACAGTGTACTGAGTATAGACACAGTTCAGGAAACTGAGATTGTTGGGACAGACTGTTAGGACACAACCTGTTTAACATGTTTAATTTTTTATTCAGTGTATGAGTATATTCCGACTGAAATTTTTCTGCCTCTGAGTGAAAAATATTATTATTCAATGTTCTGACTCATCCCTGTTGTCATCTATCTCTGTCTCGTGCATCTGTCTCTCCCTTTTTTTCTCCATTGCTTTCTGTCCCCCACTCACCTAGTGGCCAGAGTGTCAGCGGCCATGGGTGACACAGAGTTGGAGCTGTCGCCAGCCCACCAGCAGGAGGCGCTGCAGAAGAGCCCGTCTGCATCCTCCCTGTCCCTGTCCACGTCATCCTCGCTGTCACTTCCCTCCTCGCCTTCTTCGGGCCCCTCGGCTCTCCCGGCCAGCCCCAGCATCAGCGCCAGCGGAAGTGCCAGCGATGGAGGGCTGCCCCTCACCAGCAGCAGCAGCCCCTCGCTGGATGTCATCACAGAGGGGGTGGGAGAGCTGACGGTCGTCATCGACCCCGAGGTGGCCAAGCTGGCCTGCCAGGAGGTGCTGCAGAAGGTGATGCTCCAGAAGGGGGAGCTAGAGGTGGCAGAGGTCACTGCGGCAGCAGCGACAGAGATGCCTGCATTGGCCAACGGGGCAGCCACTCACGTCAGAGATGCACCTGTCAGCCTGTTCCCAGTGAAGCCTGGTGGGAAGATTGGTGGCGGTGAAGAGGAGGAGCCAGAGCAGGCGATGGCGTCTCCGTCGTCGGGGAAGAGCAGTGTGCGGCGGCGCCAGAAGCAGCAGCAGCAGCACAACAACTCGTCCAAGCAGTCATGGCTGCTGCGCCTGTTCGAGTCAAAGCTCTTTGACGTCTCCATGGCCATCTCCTACCTTTACAACTCCAAGGAGCCCGGCGTGCAGGCTTACATTGGCAACCGCCTCTTCAGTTTTCCATATGAGGATGTGGATTTCTACCTGCCGCAGCTCCTCAACATGTACATCCACATGGACGAGGACGTTGGCGACGCCATCAAGCCCTACGTGGTGCACCGTTGCCGGCAGAGCATCAGCTTCTCGCTAGGCTGCGCCTGGCTGCTGGGCGCCTACTCGTCCGACATGCACATCTCCACGCAGCGCCACTCGCGTGGCACCAAACTCCGCAAGCTCATCCTGTCCGACGAGCTCAAGCCGGCTGGGCCCAGGCTTCGGCCGCCTGTCCCTTACCCGCCTCCGTCGGTGGTGGCTGCCCTGCACCACGAGCACGGCCTGTCGCCTACCAAGCGCACGCACCAGCGCTCAAAGTCAGACGCCACAGTCAGCATCAGCCTCAGCAGCAACCTCAAGCGCACAGCCAGCAACCCCAAAGTGGAGGCCAACCAGGACGAGGTATGCCAGGTGTACACACACACTTCCAGTATACTGTGGGATAAAGCCCATGTGTTATGTCATTAGACGTTTTGGTTGCTGCTGACTAGTCCTCAGATTCACCCAAGCATGTATCTGTAGCTAACAATCTGTAGTCTGTCAGACATGCTCAACTTCTTACTACCCGTCTACCAGTGCTACCACTGACAGCCTTCTCTCCTGTACCCTGTTAGGGCTAGCCTGATTGACTGAGATGCATTTAATTTTTTTGATTTGTATGTCAACATTTGTAGAATGACCCGTCCTCTGTCAGTGAGATGACGCACACACATACACACTCTCACATATACCAGTTTCCTAACAGCAGCGTTGCACAGTTTATGGTGTCTGACTGTGCCTATTGGGAACTTTTAGTATTGCCTCAGGTTTTGATATGGATCTTAAGTTGCAACTGTTAAGAAATTTCGTAAAAGGGTAAGATAAGCTGAGTTTTGATGAGGTGTTTGGTAAGATCACATTTCAGCATTGATTGATGTGAGTGAGGTTAATTATTGGGCATAATGTTATCACAATCAGTCGAGTCGATGAAGAGACCACATAGCTCAGTTCCTTAGCCCAACCCTGTTCCTTAGATGTCCCATAATGAGTTGTGTATTATGAGTGGCTGGTTATTGCGGAGCAGCAGATAGACTCTGAGTCATTATCACACCCATGGGAACATTTTGTTGGGGATCCTTCATCAGGGCTGAAGAGCCTTACACAGCGAGTGAGTACTAACCCCTGCCCTGACCAGACTTATTAGCACTTCCCCGTGATGACATAAGGATGGCAAGTCTGCCTGTCTGTGAGTGGATGAGGAGGGTGAAATGGCAGCATTTGACCAGAACTGTCGATAATCAGTAATGCACTGTTCTCAGCCTTTGGTCTCCTTCTCAGCCATCTTGCCATAATAAGTCAATCTCCAAAATGTTGTGCCACACGCACACTTGCGTATGGTTTCGTTCAACTGTGTTTATTTAAGGCATTAGTTCTCAGAGTGGGATGGGGAGTAGAGACTTGACATGATGTGGTACGATGAACAGAAGTCTATTTCTGTGTCTCTGTTTATTAAGGAAGTCATTCATTATTTATTGATTAATGGAGTCATAAATAGGTCTACATTTAAATTTAAATTAATTGTATTGTGGAAACAATATTAATATCACACTGCTGGGGCATAGGTGGGGTTTAAAAGTGGAGAGTTACTGGAAAAGTTTCAGAATGACTGACTGGATAGAGTGCTTTGGGAAATACACACAGTCTCTTCAGCCAGTCAGTTGGGTTTTTGCATGTGGTTATGAAAGGATGTGTGGAGGCCTCCCATTCACATTAGGAATCACAGAGAGGCAGCACTGATATGTGATATAACACCAGATTAGGACCTCTGCTTTGCCGGTCCATGTGAAGCACATTGCCTCCATAATGTCAGAACTTTTTATTCCGCCATGTACAAAACAAACACTAAACCAGAGGGATGTTCATGCTGATCTACAGCCTGTGCCTGACGCATCATGTTGTTTGTGTGTCTGTCTGTCCATTTGTTCATCCCTGTTTCTTTTGCTCATTCCTGTCTTGTTAGTGTCGTGTGTGTGTGTGTGTGTGTTTGGTTGCCATGTCTTGTGTGTGTGTGTGTTTGGTTGCCATGTCTTGGCTTACCTCGAGCTTCTCTTCGGCCCTGCCATCCCCTGCCTGCTCTATTTACTGACTCTACGATGACTCAGCTTGGCGCCTGTTACCATTCACACAGACCAGCTCCACATCCAACAGTGCCCTTTCTATTCCATTTATATGAGCTGCAATTACTGAGTCAGTGTCCCCACCACCACCTCCAGTGATGCCAAGCCCTCAACCAGGCCAGTCAGCTCAGGATCCCCGACATCTGATAGGGAACTAACTGATCCCCTGAGGCACCGTGATGGAGGACTCATGTTACAAAATGGAAAGTAGGTGTCCTGATGTTTCCAAGTAGGGTTTTATAGAGTAATATTGGTCTCTCGAAGCCTGGGAGAGAAATTATTTATTGAGGTGTTGGAAGTTGTTGATTGATGTTCTCTCTTAAAAAGGCTAACCCGTTGAGATTGATGCTGCACAGTGCATTAGGAGGTTGTCGGGTTCACACATGTATTTCCCCAGGGGCATTTGCAGAGTGTTTTCAAATGGTGTATTTTTACATGTTTTGTGACCCGACTGCACACTTGTTTTGCATGTTTAAAACGTAAGAACCCTAGTTCTTAAGTGTCAGACTGCAGTTGCACTTGTTTACCCTGAAGCCTGGAGCACACAGCATCCTAAATTAGGCAACCACTGTAGACAAACAGAGCTCCCTGCACACAAGGCCAGCTGCCCTTTCTGTCTGTGGCCATTGTCCAAAAACCAGTCCAGAGTTCAGAGGGGGAAAACCAACACAGAACCAATAAATTACAGACCACTTAGTAGCTCAAGCGTGGGCACACCATATTCATTAAGGCCACTCTTCTGTGTGTGCGTGTGTGTGTGTGTGTGTGTGTTCAGCTCCATGATTAATGGCCTACCTAGGGGAAGGTGTGTTCCTCCATGCCTGTAAAGCCAGCAGTGGCCTATGAAAAGTCCAAGGTGTGAGGTGGCTGTGCAGATGTACTGTGGGCATCTTTATCATAGAGGCTTTTGGACTCTCCGCTCCACTCGTCCTGATAACAAGGCTTTATTTAGACCCGCAAACAGCACCACGCACTTCAGCGCGCGCGCACACACACACACACACACAGTGTCAACACTTATACATACACTCATACTGTGTGATAATCTCTCACACACACATTCAAACACTCCCACACACCCCTTGCTTCTCCTTTTTTCTAGTCTTTTCTCTTGTGCAAGTTTTCCCGTGGCTGACTCTGGTCATGTGAGCCTACGGGCTTTAGTTCACTCTCCCCCCACCCAACAGTTAGAGACTCAGGCATCATGTGCTCTGCTCTCTCAAGCACTGCCGCTGCTTCCACAGTTCTTCTAGCAACCATACTGTGTGTGTGTGTGTGTGTGTGTGTGTGTGTTTGTCGTCAAGGCAGCTTGTTGATGATGGTTTTGTGCTCCCATGAACTGTCTCTACGTGTCTCAGCATGTTTGTCAAAGCGGCCTGAAACATCGCTGCCCCATCCCAAGCCTCCTTTCCCTCCCTCTATCCCATAATCCCTGGTCCTGTCCTCAGCGGAGGTTACGGCTCACGACTGACCCGTCAGCCAGAGGCAGACCGGAGCTCGTGCTTCTCAGCAGGGGATTAGGGAGTCATGGGGTCAGGGCTCAAGGCCTGGGAGCTGTGACCTTGTCGTCTGGGTTTGCTGCTGACGTTCCCCCCTCATCCAGCCTCCTCCAAACTGTAGTCTGGAAGCTGCAGAGACCTCATCCATTGCATATAGCATTTTGTAGGGTCTGTGCAACCCCCCCCCCCCCCAGTCTTTGGTTACACACAAGTTGAAAGATTGTGCAGAATTATGAATCCATAAGGGGGATAGAAAATGCACCCCACCCTGATGGACCCCGTAAAACTAAGTGGAATTCGAATATACAGTCCACTCTCTCCCCACCCCATCCCATGTGAATTGGTCAAAGCAAGCTTCCAGCAATAACAATGTGCTCTGTTTTTTTGTGCTCTGTCTCCTTTGCACCCCACTTCCCGCTCCTCCCTCTCTTGTGCTCAACCATCACATCCCCTCCCCACCCACACACACACTCTCCTCTACCCCTCAATCCCCCTCAACCACCCCACCCCCTGCACCATGCATCTCTTTCCCAGGATCTGGCTTCCAGCTCTGACAGTCTTGAGTTAGAGACTGGTACAGTAAGTTCACTCCCTTCTCTCTCTGCCTCTGCCTCTGCCTCTCCCCTCACCCCACCCTCCCCCTTCTTCTTTGCCCTTGTTCTCCTCTTTCCCGTTTGAATGTTGCTCTGCAATGCATTGTGGGACTGTTGTCTGTCCATCGGTTGTTTTCAGGGTTTGTTTCATCGGCCATCTTCCTCCTCTGTCAAGAACCCCGTTGAAATTTCTAAGCATGAATCACAGCTGTAATGCTGCCTCACGATTGTAGGCCTAAAATAATGTCTGATCCAGTGGCACTTTTGCACTTACTTGGACTTTTAAAGAGCTTTGGAAACTAGTGAACCAGTCTTTTTTGCAGCTCTCAAAGCTGTGATAACATGCTTGCTAAATTTCTTTAAACCATACTTACTTGTGTGTGTTTTCTTGTCTGTCTAAATTTGGATGTGCTCCAATCACTTGCCATGTATCTTGGATTGTAAACATGTCTTTTGGACTTGGTAGGTTGGGAGCTGGTTTTGAACTTTGGCTCATCTTTCTATTTAGAGATTTCGTTATGTAGGGTTTTTTTTTCTCCCCAAAATGGGTTTGGACTGTGATGGATTTGCAGATGGGTCAGAAGTGTTTCGCAATGAAGACACACATTACATTTTCAAATTAATTTGCACCCCTCTTGTCAAGTGTGCGTTTGCATTGGTTAACCACTACACATTTAATTTGCATTAGAGGAACACATAGCCTAGCTTTTAGTCTATCAGAAGACTCTCCAGAGCATACTTGGTAAGAGTGGGTCTCCACCAACTGGCCTTCCACTTATGATTTGGCATGAAGGGACTGACACTCTCCCGCTCTTATTTTGTGAGTCATGGAATTGGTGAATTATCTCCATCTAGTGTTGTGAACATGAACATGCACATTTCCAGACCTCCTGTCCTGTGACTTAATAATAGAAATAATTAAATAGAAAGTAATAGAATAATAATAATAGAAAACCAAGCTGCAGTGTGAGCTCCCAGGTGAAGTATCTTCATCTTTTTCACAGGCTATTTTAGTACAATATTGTTGTTGTGTGTTTTTAAGCTACATCAAACTATTGTATAATAGGCCTTCCTGGAAAAACTGAGCTATTCAATAAAACACTCATTTGTGTCTAACAGCATCTAACATGTGTACCTGTGTATCTAACATGCCTGTTCCCTCTGCCCCTGTAGCCTGTGCGTCTCACGCCACAGAGGGAATTCATCAAGTCCCTGATGGGCATTGGTAAGCGTCTGGCCACGCTTCCCACCAAGGAGCAGAAGACCCAGCGGCTCATCTCCGAGCTGTCGCTGCTCAACCACAAACTGCCCGCCCGTGTCTGGCTGCCTACCGCTGCCTTCGACCACCATGTGGTCCGCGTGCCCCACACACAGGCTGTGGTGCTTAACTCCAAGGACAAGGTACACACACACACACACACACACACAGGCAAGGCTGAAATACAGGTTGAAAGATTGTCAAAAATGCTGTTCAGATTTAGGGAAGAAATCTGGCAAAAAACTGAGCAGACTGATCACACTTGCAATGCATTGTGTCGATGTTTGAAGACGTCTGATTTATTTATCTTTTGGCAGTCCCACTCTTGTCAGTTGCGAAATTTCTTGAAAAATGATTTTGGAAATGTGTCCTGTGTGCAGTTGTCTGCCTCAAAGTTGTCTGACAAACAAACAAATGGGTTACTTTTGGAACTGAGAGACTCTTAGGTAGATACTAGGAGTGTAGTCAGTCTGTTTGTTTTAACGGAACCTCTTGTTAAGTGTGTTTATTTCCTCTACAGGCTCCTTATTTGATCTACGTGGAGGTTCTAGAGTGTGAGAACTTTGAGACCTCCAATGTCCCAGTGCGAATCCCAGAGACGCGCATTCGTAGCACACGCTCAGTGGAGAACCTTCCAGACTGTGGCATCACAGCTGAACAGCGAGCAACCAGCTTCTACCCCGTGCCCAACTACGACAATGATGACGAGGCCTGGTCTGTGGATGACATAGGAGAGCTCCAGGTGGAGGTATGTATTGTCTGAGTATTCCTTTATTTATCAATCCATTTTATTTAGCAAAATCACCCTGCAGAACAGCCCTAATAAAGGTTTCAGGGCATCAAGAAATGGTGGCAAAACGGCCAGCCACCCAATAACATAAATAGAAAAAAAGTAACATTATATTCTTGATTTCATTTGTTGTTGTTTATCTAGATATTTAGGCAGTGTTACCCTGCCTGGAACCTGTGACTAACCATATTCCTGTTTCTCTGTTAACCCAGCTGCCAGAAATCCACACCAACAGTTGTGACAACATCTCCCAGTTCTCCGTGGACAGCATCACAAGCCAGGAGAGCAAGGAACCCATTTTCATCGCCGCTGGGGACATCAGGTATACCACCAACAGTAATTTATTGGATGGAAGATTTGTAGTACTTGTGTGCTAAGGAGAGTATTCTGGGGCGTAGGCTCCTCAGCATTGACATTAACTGTTGTAATACAATACAGTGTTATGTATACACAACACCGCTGCAGAAGTTACCATGTTCTGAAGTGGAGTGAAGAAAGTCATTCTAAGATGCAGTGTAGTTGTGCTACGTTGGTCGGACCTCTTTTACCATTGTGTGTGTTTGTGGTGTTCAGACGCCGCCTCTCGGAGCAGTTGGCTCACACGCCCACCACGTTCAAAAAAGACCCTGAGGACCCCTCAGCAGTCGCCCTTAAAGAACCCTGGCAAGAGAAAGTCAGGTAGGCACCTCTGCTCTCAGTGAGATGAAGAGTCCTTGTTTCAGGTTCAGATGCTATGGTTGTTCCTCATAGCTGTTGTCTATCTGTGCTTATTGTTTTTTTGTCTGTGTTCTTGTTGTTTCTGTCTGTGGGCTTGTTGTTACTATCTCTGATCATATGTGCTTATGTGTTTACTGTTTTCTTTTGTTAGGCGGATAAGGGAGGGCTCCCCCTATGGTCATCTCCCCAACTGGCGCCTGCTGTCAGTCATTGTCAAGTGTGGTGATGACTTAAGGCAGGAACTCTTGGCCTACCAAGTGCTGAAACAGCTACAGGTAAGCTGTGAAGCTCTGCTCAGGAGTTTCATCTTGGAATATAATCATTTATTTGAGTAAAGGAGATGTTTGAATTTATAAGCCTCACCTATTCAACAGTGTCTGCAAATACTGAAATTGGCACAAGACGAAATATTTTTGTTTTGTTTGTTTTTAATAATTTTTGTTTTTTACGTTTAATGTACTCAAATGAATTAGAAATAGATTGATTTGGAATGCTTTTCCTCGTGCAGTCCATCTGGGAACAGGAGCGCGTGCCGTTGTGGATCAAGCCCTATAAGATCCTGGTGATCTCGTCGGACAGTGGCATGATCGAGCCGGTGGTGAACGCCGTGTCCATCCACCAGGTGAAGAAACAGAGCCAGCTCTCGCTGCTCGACTACTTCCTGCAGGAGCACGGCAACTACACCACCGAGGCCTTTCTCACTGCCCAGCGCAACTTTGTGCAGAGTTGCGCTGGCTACTGCCTCATTTGCTACCTGCTGCAGGTCAAGGACAGGTGAGGCGACACTCTGGGATGCAGACTTGCAGCAGTTGTGTGAAATGTTTGTCAGCTGATTAAAAGCACCACAGAAAACCACAGGTTTTTGACTAAACTAGTGGTGATGACTAGGCCTAATAATTGCTCATTTGACTTGATTCATGTTTCTCATTTTGTCCTTTTGTAAAGTTAGGCCTGACGCTAGATAAAAGGATAGAAATTCAATATGCCGTCATGTTGGCTTAATTTAGCATGTCTCTTTTTCCTGAACGCTTTGCTTATCTGTCCTCAGGCACAATGGAAACATTTTGCTGGACTCTGAAGGGCACATCATCCACATCGATTTTGGCTTCATTCTCTCCAGCTCCCCAAGGAACCTGGGCTTTGAAACGTCAGCCTTCAAGCTAACCAGCGAGTTTGTTGATGTAAGGAGAATCTGTCTCTTTGATGCTGTAGATACTGATTGTGAAATAAATGTGTTGAGCTCCATTTTTCTGGAGCCCATGTACCTTCTTAAATAGATTTTGGGAGTTAATCTAGAGTCGATAGTTTGAAGGAGCTCTGTACCATTGCATCCTTGATTTCTCATACTCACACATTTTAATATCAAACATGCACAGAGTGTATAACTGTGGCAGTGCAGTATCAGATGTGTAATTTGTGGTGGTGGTGTTGTAACTGGTCTTGTGTGGTGTGCTGTGTTTTAGGTCATGGGTGGTCTAGATGGAGATATGTTCAACTACTACAAGATGCTCATGCTGCAGGGCCTCATAGCTGCACGCAAGCACATGGAGAAGGTGGTCCAAATAGTGGAGATCATGCAGCAAGGTATGGCTCCATAGTAACACACACACTCTAAAGCTGCCAGACTCTGGTCACAGTGTGTCCTCACAGGCAATAAAGTCCTTATTTATGGCTGCCATTTGAGCAGTTTTGTGAAGCATACCCAGGTGTTTGTGAGTGCACAATGAAATGCCAGTAAAGTCGTTTATGGGAGGTCTGAGATTAAGAGCACCTTCCTTTTTTTTAAAGGTAAACATCAGAAGTTTGAAATGGTAAACCAGTATCACAAACACGTTAGGAAAGAAGTGCTAATTGAGCCCTGTTAGCCACTGGTTTCTGTCCTAGCACCCTCACCAAAGCTGCTTTGACTCTACATTGATAAGGAGATCTGTTATCCTCTAGCACCTCTGTGAGTGGAAGTTGGTGCTTACAGATTTGGCAAAAAACGTGTGGGATCCCCTCAAATGGCTGAACCCAAAGAAAGTACACGGGCACAAAAATACATTTAAATGATGCAGTCATTTTTTTTAATTAGGGGCTAAAAGTTACTTCTACGACTATTTCAGTTTTTACTCACCTCTGATTTTCCCGCTCCATCTGTAGGTTCGCAGCTTCCCTGCTTCCACGGGTCCAGCACCATCCGTAACTTGAAGGAGCGTTTCCACATGAGCCTGACGGAGGAGCAGTTGCAAGTACTGGTGGAGCAGATGGTGGATGGCTCCATGCGCTCCATCACCACCAAGCTCTACGACGGCTTCCAGTACCTCACCAATGGCATCATGTGACCTGGGCCAGCGGTCAGGTGGGGTGGGGTGGGTTGGGTTAGGTTGGGGGTGTTGGGAAAAGAATGGCTGCTTCGCTGTTGGGCAGGCAGCTCTTTCTGGAATGGATGCGGACCAGAGCAGGACTTTTTTCAGTTTTTTTTAATTTTTTTTTTTACTTTACAAAAAGAAAGGCGGCACCACTTGCAATGCAAAAGACCACTCTTCCTCCTCCTCCTCCTCCTGTCCTTTTCCACATACAGTCCCTTCCCTCCCTCTTGGTCATTCTTCTTGTTCTCCAGTCAACACACACACACTTCTCTTCATTGTTGTCAGCCCTCACTGATATCTCATGGATTTTATACCCTGACTGAAGAGGTCTTAGCTGTGAAGTTACTTTCTCATTTTTATTCTAATTTTGTTTCACCTTTACTTTTCTCAATGTTTTCTTCCTTTGTCTCCATCCCTCTCCCCATTGTTGTCTAATATTTTTGTTGTATTGTGTATTTATTAGTCTTGTCCTCTTGAGCCGCCTGTATATTACGTTTGATGGGTTTTTGTTCAGCATCTGCGTGCCTCTCTGAAACTCTGGCACACAGACTCTCCTTCGCTCCTGCATCCAGCCAGCGTCTGTTGAATTTCACAGCATTTGCCCCCACACACACCCTCTCACCATCACATTACATCACACACCTAATTATTTTCCAGTGCATCAGTTGGGTGCCACACTCCAGGACTGTTTTTTTCAACTTGGTCAGGTAATGGTAGGACAGGGACACCCATAGGAAGTAGACCATAGAGGGATTAGTTACAGTTGTTCAGTCTTTTCCGTGGTATCAGTGTACCTGGTAGACTTGGGAAAAGCCTTTTCATCAGTAGGGGTTCCTCCCATTCAAGGAGCCTGACCCTTTAGCTTTGATATTTGCTTGCTGGTTTGACCTTAGACCAGTCAAAAAGTTGTTTGTCCAGTTTATTTGTTTGTTTTTTTTCTTTGTCTTGTACCATTTTTACTTAACTTGTATCTGACCAACTGATTCATGGTATGGGCAAATCCAAAGACTATTTAATGATTAACGTTAGATTAACTTGCGTTGTTAACATTTATAGTATGTAGGGTGATCACGAGTGATCAGAATGTACAGTTGAGTTATGGTTTCTGCAGGGGCAACAAACTGGACTGTATGTGTTGGAAAAGAACTGAGAGCACGATGTTGGTGTGGACACTCATCAGAGCAATGATGTGATCCTCTCACATACACCATATTACCGTATTACACCTTGAACCAAGTTGTTCTGGGTGCAGTCACTGCTAAGGTGTACATTCATGTTTCAAGCTGCTAAATATACAAAAGTGTAAACATACCCAATGCACAGCTCTCCTAGCTGATCTCCAGTGAACCAAAAAGCATTCTGGATAGTGTGCAGCTGTAGACTTCCCAGATTTTACATTCATTTTTCCCTCTTTTTTCTGGGGCGTTCTTATTGATCCGTTCAGTTTTTGGACTATAGATCAGGCAACGCGCAACTCCAGCTGCTTCTCCTCGTTTTACATTCGCTGCAAGTTTTCTCTCTGTCATCAAAGTTTTTGACTCGTGAAATCACCAGGCAGAAGAGAAGGAGAAAGCTGACGCCATCATTCTTTTTCCTGCCTAGTCTCTGAGCCACTGAACATTGTAACACCAGGTTTGCTGGAGGAGAGTTTAAGTGAAAACACAGAGTACACTTGTGATCGAGTGCCTCTGAAGTTGTTAAGAGAAATTATAAGGCTTAAATTAATAACATTGGACAAAATGACACCAGGCATTTCAATGGGCTTGAGGGATGGATAGCTGTAAGAGGCATAAAGGAGCTTTCTGAAGACACTTTACTTTCTTTCACAAGAGGTGCAGAAATGTCTGGGGACTGCCTTTACAAAGACTGATGTAATGTTCCCTAAAACCAATGAGTATTTCCTTGCATTTAAAACGATGTCCTCTGCATTTCCTCCAAAGGGTCTCATGTTTCAACAAAAAGGTTTAAAAAAAGAGAAGCCTGTTAACCTGAAGCCTATTTCTATTTTTAAAAGTGTGTGTATACACATAAGAACAAGTCATTCAGAATGTATTTTGTTCTCCAATCCTCCCCAATCCTTTGCTATTCCACGGGTATCAATTCGCTTCATTTTTTTTCTACAATAGCTTTGTGTTTCTTTGTGTCGGATCTGTTTCTTTGTAACCTGTTTTAACGGACCAGCTCTTAAGATCATGTGAATGACCTCCCTTACCTGTGAATGTCTCTTTGTATAATAAATTAAATGTACTTGTTTGTCCATCTGTTTTCTGTCCTAAACATCTTCCATCTGAGACTTTAGTATTGCATTGCTTTTAAAAAGAAAAACTGCAAAAAAAAAAAACAAACCAGCCGATGTAATCAAAAGAAGTTACATTGATTATATTCAATATGAAGGCAATAGTCCATGGCCAGGCAAATGCGTCCATGACAAGATGCGTGGTAGTCACATGAAATGGAGAATGCATTTGCTCATTCAGTACTGGGATTCGTTTCCCAAAAGCATAGTGGCTAACCAATTAGCCACTAAGTTGGTTGGCAACGAGCAGTGCTTACTTGGTTAGCCACTAGCTTTTGAGAAACGGACCCCTTTGCAAGGACATAACATCAGTCCTTAGTCTTTATTCTGCTTTTAGTCACATCCGGAAAGAGACATGACTTCATCTGTATATTAATCATCTCTGTCTACAAGGAACTTAACTGCTGAGGTCATAATTTAACGTGAAACTATGTGCTAAATTCTATAACGCTCTTGAGTACATTCTGTTTGGAGAATTTGTCCTGCACCTGTGAAGTTGGCCATATCTTTTTCCTGCATTCATATCGAAGATCAGGCAAGCAATGGTATGTACAACGTGTAAAGAGATTATTAGTGACAAACATCTTTTAAACATTTTGGTTAAATAGGTTATGCTATTTAAATGTAATTCACAAATATGACTGACTTGGGATGTGGACATCTTTGAGATTTACGGTGAATTACAGAGGTTTATGTAAAAAAAAAATCCAGAGCAATTTACTTGGCCGTCTTGGGATGGCACTGTTGTGACTGATATTCATTGCTCTGGGAGATTTCTTTCCCACAATGCTTGACGCGTATCGGAGTTTTGCTCTACCTGTCCACACTTGCCGCTGTTCATCAATTTCTTCACCTACAGTTTTTATGCAACCTGGCCTCTCCCTATGCTACAGTGTTCCTGGCCGGGAAAGTCTAAGGAGTGGTCAGAGAATGAAAATATTCCGTGGTGGAACAGTAAAATAGATTGAAATGGATCATTTGAATTTACCTTATTAAAACAGTTTAGCCGAGTTTAATGAGATTCTGCACTACGCTGGTATTAGTTGGAGTTTTTCTTCTTTCTTCATTTTTTTGAAGTAACAGGAAGTATAAACAATCGCTGAACAACCATGGTAAGTCTTAAGGAACCTAAGATTTTTAAGGAAGCTATGCAAATTAAGTTTGGCAGATGGCTACATTAGAACGCACAATTCCAACAAATAGTGAATGTATTAGCCTATTAAAGAACAGATTGCCTACTTTCAGTCTTTAATCGGAGATCTCAACGATCACAGGTAGACTTTAATGTAAGGCTGTTGCTCAAATGAAGTAACTGCGCCTACTTGAGCTCTAAATATTTTCATTTTTAATAAATATTGCTTTGCAGGTAATGTTTCTGACGAATGCATAGTTAAACACAGTGTAGATAATTCATAATTACGATATGAGTATTTACGAAGTCTCCTTCGTCAGCCTCCTGGTAGCATTTTTGAAAGTGTAAATGTGCTTTTTCGTAGCCACTGTGTTTTGCGTTCTCATGTTGTCCAGACAGCTTAGATTTACGTCGTCGCACACCTCGTTAGCAAACTACCAAGCAGAATTATTGCATAGAAATAATGTGAACGAGGGCCAACGTGTCTGGGCAGGGCCTATATCACAGTCAACCTGGGGGGAATGCAAGGAACGTAGCCGTCAACCTTTGGGTCACATGTAGTGCCACATTTCAGTGTAACAGAGTCTATTTTTCCCTTTGTGCAGTGTGTTTCCTTAGAAAAACTTGTGAAGGTGTCATATCCTTAACTGTTTTACTCACTCTTTCCATGACCACACTCATGACAATGACAAGTGTTCCTCTTCAGTCGTGAAAGGCCAACTTGCCCCTTCCACAGTACTAGGGTGTTGCAACATCATGCTATCTGACATGCTGACACACAGACACCATAACAGTGCAACTTGCTTGTATCCTCTGTGTACGTCAGTCATTTTAATATGATCGACTCCTCAATGTTGATTGTACAACGTTTTATTTTCCATATTCCCAATTCTGCTGCTATTCACAGTTTCAGTGTAGAAAGTGCATTGTTGCACATTGTTATGGTGATATGCCTGTCTATTATTCTGGCCACATATACTGAATCATCCATAGTTGCCTTAATAATAGAATTATTGAGTTTTCAGAGATAAATGCATGGTCTTTAAAAAAAAAATCTTAATGCACAGTAATAGTATGGTGGTGACTCAAGCAGAATTCAGGACATGGGTCGCAGGCTCTGACATCACTATTGAGCACTGTCATTCCTACTCCATCATTCACACTCTCATCCCTGGGAATCCACTCTTCTGTGACACTTTGACACCAAACATGAAAGTACAGACAGAAAGTACACACAGATTTGCACTCATTGTGAACACACTACACATATGGTTTATTTCTTTATTTTGCCTTTTTATGTTTATCCCATCTGCCAGGATAGACATCTGTCATATACAGTAGTTTGATGAAAATTGCACCTCTTTGGTACGGATGTTGTTCTCATAGTTGACATCAGAAGCCACTGATTGATTAATGGGTTTAGGTGTCGATTAGGACACAAACTGCTCTTTGTGTAAGTATCACACTGAAGTGCATTAAGCCGTGTTGGAACTACAGGGCTAGCACATTAGTTTGCAAATCTGACAGTCTGAAAGCATGCTTTACTGTGTTTCACACTCTTTAGGTCAGTAGCCAGTGTAATGGTTTCACACTCAGAGGTAGTCCGGACCACTCCCATTGTGTGGGTTGATGTTTGTTGAGTTAATGAATAACATGCGGTTATGTGCCAAGGGTGCCTAATAGCCGACATTTAAATCCCTGACAGACAGGTGATACTGATGCATAGCCACATTTCTATCATTTTACAGTGCAATCATAAAACTATATTTTGTTTTACATGTCCAGTACACTGCACTACACGTAGGCCTTTAATTGGATGTGGTTCTAGTTATTGTTTAACTCATGGGATGCTCTAATGACCATGACATGCAAATTCAAATGAGTTTGTGTCTGCAACTTCATGTCAGTGAGCATTAGAAAACATTGCAATTAGTAAACTCAGTTTATTTTGTTCTTTTTGCTTTGATAAAGTAAAGTGTTTTTTTGTATTCTGAATAGGAGAATACCCCAGCCTGGCTATGTAAATAGTACAAAAAAATACTTGAAATAGCCTGCTATCAATTACCCTAATGTAGACTTGCAAAGTAACATTAGTCTGGACTAAACTTATAACTGAATTAACATATAGCTAATGCTTTTAGGAAGCAACTTGCCAGTTGCCACACGATGAAGGCAGGTATTTTATCAGCGAATGAGACCCGTTAATTCAGAAGGATGGGGGAGCCTGGCCTGCACAAGCCCATTTAACCATAGTCTGTTTTACCTTTTTCACAAAATATGATGCCCAAGATACTTGATTTGTTTTACCCAATCAAAACAAGACTGAGATATTATTGATACATGAAATGAATAATAAAGATATTATTGATACCTGAAATGAACAATAGACACTTATTTTTTTAATATCCTTAAAAAGATAAGGAGATATAGTGTTGAAAAAGAGCTCTTCATATGTTAACCATGACCTTCACTACATGTCTTTGTCAAAAAAAGCATATGCTGAGCGTTTTGTCTTTGTGTGTGTTAGGGGAGTAAGGAACATTACCACTGGCAGACCCAGAATGTGAAGGTGAGCGGCGTGGACGACATGGTCCTGCTTTCCAAAATCAATGAAGACTCCATCACAGACAACCTCAAGAAGAGATACATGGATGACTTCATCTTTGTATCCTTACACTGCCGGTACTGCAGTGCACTCAGAATAACAGAAACGGGACAGCAAGCCTGTGTTTACTTTTGCAAGAATTGTTATATGTAATCAGGAGATTAGATATAATTATATACTGTATGCCTTGTGTATGCTGCAGCATCCAGAGGCATCCTTCAGGTCAGTTTCTGGTTGGCCCTTGTCCTATGCATTTAACGCCTCTGTACTTGCACTTTGTGTTGTGTTGTGTTGCTTTTTGCACTTAGCTGTATCTTCAAATGCCAAACTTTGTAATCATAGACTGTTGTGATTAGACAGTGTTTAATGACGCTATCTTGTTTTTAAGCAATCTGTAAATTTGGGGGTTTCTCCTTAACTCTCCTCCAAGACTTATATCGGCCCAGTGTTGATTTCAGTCAATCCTTTCAAACAGCTGCCTTACTTCACTGACCGAGAAGTGGAATTATACCAGGGTGCAGTAAGTCAAACTAGCTCCTGCTGCATTTTTTCTTCTCAAGGTGAAATAGCCTGCAGTGACAAAGAGAGAGCTAGGAGAGTAAGAAAAAGAAAGAGAGAGAGAGGAGGGGGGGCGTGTGTGAGTGAAGTAGCTGACAGTAAGAACAAGTTGATGAGTAATTGCCACGCCCCTCCCCTGGAAAAGACTTTTTTGAGAGGAAACTGCTATTGCTACATGTCTGTTCTTGTGTTGGTGGATGCTAAATCTGACCGAGGAGGAACAGTGCAGATAGCACTTAAGCTCTTCCTCTTTGCCTGCACAGCAAGGGGGAATGGGGTTGTGAGTGCATTACACAGTAGGGGAAGTCCAATGGCATGGCATTCCAGTTGCACTTAAATAACTAGAGAAGCACTCGGAGAACACAGACCTCCGTCAAGGCACTATAGGGTCATTGACACAATACAAATTCCAGACGGTGTTCCGGTTCACTACCAAAATGTAATCATCTGTTCATCATCTGTTGTCTTGTAAATACCCACGTTGTCTGAAAATTTCATCCAAACCCATGCAGTATTTTTTGAGTTATTTTGTGCACAGACAAACTAACAGACAGACAGACAAATGCCAGTGAAAACATAACCTCCTTGGCGGGCATAATAAACAAACAAACAAAACAAAAAAAACAAATACACAGGCTTTAACAGTGGTACATAAGCACTTGACATGGCACATGAATGCACAATGT
Source organism: Tenualosa thibaudeaui (assembly GCA_027481765.1). Lineage (NCBI taxonomy): Eukaryota > Metazoa > Chordata > Actinopteri > Clupeiformes > Clupeidae > Tenualosa > Tenualosa thibaudeaui. The sequence goes on along the minus strand of JAIFZK010000015.1, from coordinate 7,165,399 downwards.
CATAGTCTTGGTCAGCTGAAGCGATTAAGTGTGTGATCCTTAGCCATGAAGTGGTTAATTCTAATCCAATCCATTTCAATCCTCAGGTATATAAAATAAATCTGTGATTGGGTTTTTAGCTCTCACCAGTCACCAGAGACTAGATACAGCAACACACTGAGTATCTGAACAATGTTATTCAAAAGCAATCCAATATTTACACTACATTGGAATGTACTGTATGTATGTGTGTGTTCACATTTTGTTTATGTAGCAGTAATACTACTCATTCTAATAAGCTGTCCATGGTGCTGAGTAGGACTCAGTGGGCTGTAGACATGTGTCAGTGGGATACATGACAGTTAAAAGCTAAATTACGCTGCATCAGATCATGGAGCCTGTGAAGAATGTTGCCATTTTTGAAGAGCCTTGTTAAGAATTATGAAATGACCCCTACAATGGAACTGGTTCCAACATATTTTATCTACTATAGGCCCAGTATGAGAATCCACCTCACATCTATGCACTGGCAGACAACATGTATCGTAACATGATGATTGACATGGAGAACCAGTGTGTGATTATCAGGTAAGAGCAGACAGACATGTGGTCATCATTTGGCAGGTCAGATTCAGCATGGCTTTAATTGTGCATTTTAAAAAGAACTGTCTTGTCATGATTCCCTCTGATTTCAATGATTGCATACTCTATGCATACCCTATCCCTCCTGCATTTTCCACCATCTTCACCTGTTGAACACTTCATGTGATTATCGTGATTAGCCCATGCTGTGGGCTCTTATCACGTTTAGCCCTTTAATAGCAGTCACAGTTTGTTGATTGACCAAACCACTTGTGCGAAGATTAGAAGTATAGTTCTATTAATAATATTCAATCTCTGCATTTATCCCTTCTAATCAGTAAATTAGTGACACACACACAGCAAACAGTCAACACACAGTGAGTGAACACACACACACAGACACAGAAACACACAGAGTGTGCGGATTAGTGTCTGTGTGTCTGTGTGCGTGCGATCCTGTGTTAATTTCAGGAGCTACACTATATGCTGGTAAAGGGAACTTCAACCTTGCATCATGGGATGTAGGCCTACAACTGTATGTGGCCACAACTGTATTTGCAACTGTTAAGTTTGGTGCTGTGGTGCTTGCATTGAGTAATTTAGCAACAGCCTTCAACATTGGTTCTATCACAGAAGGTTCTTGTGTGATGAAAACTTAAATGAACTTAAAACGTAAAATGAATCCAATTTCTTTTGATTGGGTTTGCTGAGAGCACTCAGCAAACCCAACTCTACACTGGAAATGTATTTGCAAAGACATTTTACACTAGGGCTACCATAACATCCTCCTGCACATTTCACACTACATCCCCACCAAGCAAATTAGTATTTTTATAAGTATGTATGCCATGTTGTGGAAGCTTAAGGATACTACTACGGGATAATAATAGTATTTCTCTATCTATCTATCCTCATTAGAATTGAGTAGAGTTCATCTTGTTTTGCCTTCAGTTTGCTTTGTGTCACCTCAATGATCTTCTGAATTCACTGCAGTGGAGAGAGTGGAGCTGGCAAGACGGTGGCAGCCAAGTTCATCATGAGCTACATTTCCAAAGTGTCAGGTGGTGGGAGTAAAGTTCAGGTAGGTGGTCTCAATCTGGAAATCTAGAAAGTGCCGCAGTGGCAGCTGTTCTATTGTTTTACCCAGTGGCAGAACTACTAGAACTGTGACTGACATTAGCAAGAGCACTCTCTAGAAACACACCTCAGATTCATTGCCATAAACTCTTCTCCTCATTTCTTTGTCAAAGACCAGTCCCACTGATCTAAAGTGGATATGCCCTCTCAAAAGGAACAGCATGCTTCAGTGACTTTTCTCCATGGTTGATTTCTTGTTCTACTTCCTCCTTCATGCAGCATGTGAAAGACATCATCCTGCAGTCCAACCCCCTCCTGGAGGCCTTTGGAAATGCCAAGACTGTACGCAACAACAACTCCAGCCGATTTGTGAGTCATGTTCAAAGCCACCAGCATGAGCATCTGCATGAAACAGAATAAAATTTTTTTTAGTTAGCAGCAACTCAAATATGGATATGTATTTGACATTTCCAATTATAAATTTGTGTGATCATCATCTAAATAGGTTTGAAAAGACACATTTATTTATTTATTATATGGGAAGTCCTAAGTTTATACAGGGGACTTTGACAAGTCTTGGGGCCTGCAGCAGTGTTGTGCTGCTGAGTATGTGATATGAGATTGGACTGCATTTGCTGAGTAGATTACTGAAATGCACCTATGGAGTTGTGCTCGTTAAGCCTCAATGTTCAGCTTGTGATGACTCGGAGGTTTCTCCGCTCTCCCGCTAACTCAGGCTTTCGTGTGTGGCATTTCAATTGAGTTCAGGCATAGCCTCCCCATCATTGCAACTCTGTTCACGTTTGAGGCGTAAGAGGCAAGATTGTTATCTGCTCAACCCAAGGCCATATGTTTTTGGTGAGGCTGACTGCTGTGGACAAGTCAGGACCTGTCATGGGTGTGTGTTAGTAAGTAAGCGCTGAAAATTAGCCTGTGTTTCATGGGTCTTGTGGAGCTAGGATTGCTGTCCTGCATGCCCTGCTGAATCACTTTAATCTGACTCCCCTCCCCACCTCCCCAGGGTAAATATTTTGAGATCCAGTTTAGCCGAGGAGGTGAACCTGATGGAGGAAAGATTTCAAACTTCCTACTAGAAAAATCGAGAGTGGTCTCCCAGAACGTCGGGGAGAGGAACTTCCACATCTACTACCAGGTGGAACATCTTATTTCATGGCAATCATTAAAACTATGCACCATAGTCTGTGAATCTCCTATGAAAGCTTTTACTGCAGTAGTCTCAGCGACTGAGCACATCACCTAATTGCCTGCATGTCAATATAAATGTATTTGAGTGCATTAAAGCAATAGCTGCCCATAGATTTTCCTTTGACCTCATGTCCAGTCTTCCCTGATTGATTTGTAGATCTTAAATGGAGCAACTAAAGAGCAGAGGGAGAATCTTGGCATCACCACAGCAGACTACTACTACTATCTTAACCAGTCAGGGACTTACACTGTGGACGATGTCAATGACAAGAAGGAATTTGCAGACACCATGGTGAGTTATGTCTTAAGTGTGGCAATTTTGTTTTCATTGCTGGTGATCTCTTTTGGCATGATTGCAAATTTGCTGTGTAACTGGACAACACTTTAATAATAATAATTGTTATTATAATAATAATTATTATTATACACTTTATTGTGCTTCAAGTGCCTTCAAGATTTATAAAGAATTGAGGGAACAAATGCATGAAATTATAGTGTCTGACTATTGGGTAGCAGCTACAGTCCCCTCCAAAAGTATTGGAACAGCAAGGCAAATTCCCTTGTTTCTGTTGTTCACTGAAGACATTTGGGTTTAAGAGGAGTATGAGACAAGAGTTCAGAATGTTAGCTTTTATTTCCTGGTATTTACATCTAGATGTGTTGAACAACTTAGGACATACAACCCTTTGTTTGAACCCACCCATTTTTCAAGTGAGCAAAACTATTGGAACATGTGACTGACAGGTGTTTTTTGTTGACCAGGTGTTGCCATTAAGGTTGATTGTTCAAATATTAAATAGCTCTGCATGCCTAGTCTTTTTTTGTCCTGGGTTTAAACCTATAAAGACTGCATTTGTTATAAACCAACATGAAGACCAGAGAGCTGTCTATGGGAGAAAAGCAAGCCTTTTTGAAGCTGAGAAAAGAAGGAAAAACAATCAGAGCCATTGGGCAAACATTGGGCATAGCAAACACAACAATTTGGAATGTTTTGGAAAAGAAACTACTGGTGTACTGAGCAACAGACATTGAACAGGTCGGCCAAGGAAAACAACAGTAGTTGATGACGGGAATATTGTGAGAGCTGCAAAGAAAAACCCCAAAACATCAGTAAGTCAAATCACCAACAACCTCCACAGTGCAGGGGTGAAGGTATCACAATCCACTGTTCGAACTGCTTGAGGCAGTTATTGAAAGCAAGGGTTATGCCACCAGATATTAAATGTTATTTGCTTTAAGTTTATTTGTTCCTTTACTTTTGCTTACCTAAAAATGCTGTAGTGTAATACAAGCGGTTGTATATCCTAAGTTGTTCAACACATCTAGATGTAAATACCAGGAAATAAAAGCTGGCATTCTGAACTCTTGTCTCATTCTCTTCTTTTGAACTTAAACCCAAATGTCTTCAGTGAACAACAAAAACAAGTGAATTTGCCTTGCTGTTTCAATACTTTTGGAGGGGACTGTATATTTCTGTCCCATATGTTCTGTATATGGTTGTTGCATTTTAAGAGTGGAGTTTAATGGTGCATGATGTTGCTGTCTTTTAGGAGGCCATGAATGTGGTGGGTTTGTCTCCAGATGAAAGGGACACAGTGCTACAGATTGTGGCAGGGATCCTTCATCTTGGGAACTTAGCTTTCAGAGAGGAGGGCAACTACGCAGTGGTAGACAGTGAAGACTGTAAGTAGTGCATGCACACACACCTACACACACACACACACACACATTGATATTCTCTGTTCTTTAAGTAGCGCACCAGGTTAAAACTTGACTTCTGTCTCTTCTCTCTCCTGCAGTCTTGGCCTTCCCAGCCTACTTGTTGGGTATTTCCCAAGAGGGCCTGAAGAGTAAGCTGACGAGCCGCATCATGGACAGCAAATGGGGTGGGAAGACAGAGAGCATCTCAGTCACTCTCAACACAGAACAGGCCTCCTTCACCAGAGATGCCCTTTCCAAAGCACTCTACTCACGCCTGTTTGACTTCCTGGTGGATGTGAGATAATCCCAATTATTTGTTTCTTTTTTTTCCATTTTGGTGTGATATTACTATTTCCCATTGTCCTACAACTAAGACAACATTCAGTGTCGTTAAGGTCACCTGTCTTAAGGTGTGGAAACTCAGTGAGGTGTGAACTGCTCAAGGTGTGACTAGCGGTTAAAGTATCTAGGAACAATCTCAAGGCATGAGCCTTGTAAGTATGTAGCAGAAAGATAATAGTGTAGCTCCTCAGCTCTGTTCAGCGATGGTTGTTCCAGGTGGACATAGATGGCCCTATTACTCCTCTGTCAAACCAGCTGTCTTATCTCTGTGTAAAATGTGCCCAACAGTGCTGTCAAAAGATTGTCCTTTTTCCTTCAGATGTAGATGTATTGCGGACTCCTGGCCTGATGAAATTACCCTCCTGAATTGTCATTTGCATGCGTAGTGGTTGTTTCTGAGATCTGAGCACTCCACACTGCACTGCACGGCATACATTTTTTTAGCTTGTGTCTTGGTGTGTTGTCCTTGGTTGTCAACCAATCTCTGTCTAGGGGTGTTGCTGCTTTTGAAATGCCCAGGAATATGTGGCTTCTCCTACTGCTCTGCATTGCACTAGTTGAGGTTTTGTTTCCCTTTTTCCAGTTTCCAGTTGAAGGCCCAGTCAGGTTATGACTGGGGGATGACCCCCAGTTTTTGTTCCAGTGGGGAATCAACACAACATTGCAGTTATGAGTAATGTGACCTGTACCTACCTCATGTTTATTCTGTCCTCAAATCCTCTTTGTGTGTGTGTGTGTGTGTGTGTGTGTGTGTGTGTGTGTGTGTGTGAATCCTTATCTTAGGCAATAAACAAAGCCATGCAGAAGGACAATGAGGAGTTCAACATAGGAGTGCTGGATATTTATGGTTTTGAGATTTTCCAGGTGGGTGTTTAGAGACGTTTCTCTCTTGTGGCTCAGTTTAGTACAGTATTAGTATAGTTTAGAAGTAATTTAAAAGATTATGTCTAAATGTAAGTTGAAATTGGTATTTTTCATTTTTTGTTTTTCTATTAATCAGAAAAATGGCTTTGAGCAGTTCTGTATCAACTTCGTGAATGAAAAACTGCAGCAGATTTTTATTGAGCTCACTCTGAAAGCTGAGCAGGTAAATCGTGTTTCTTTGACTTTCACTTTTGACTCATTGATATGAGATGTTTTGTATAGTGTGTGCTACATGGTATTGTATGCATTCTGTGTATTTTACTTCACAGGAAGAATATGTTCAGGAGGGCATACGATGGACCCCCATAGAGTACTTCAACAACAAAATTGTGTGTGATTTAATTGAGTCCAAATTGGTAAGTGCATAAATATTACTTTCATCGACAAAGAATATTTGAAAACATCAATATTAAATAATGAATGAATAAAAAAGCACATACTCATTGTAAAAAAATTTATTCCTCCCAGAATCCACCGGGCATTATGAGTATCCTTGACGACGTTTGTGCCACCATGCATGCCAAGGGTGAAGGGGCAGATCAGACCCTTCTCCAGAAGCTGCAGAGTCAGATTGGCAATCATGAGCACTTCAACAGCTGGAACAAGGGCTTTGTTGTCCATCACTACGCTGGCAAGGCAAGAGATAACTGGGCTGGAACTTAGTGCCTCACACCTTTACCTCTAGGATCTCATTCGAAGATCAACGCAGGAAGAGAATGGTTTCATGGCAGTAGTCTTGTTGCCTAAGCAAATCAGATATTTGCTTGAATGTCAAATTATATTTGAAATGATAAATGGCACTATATTTCTGTTGTTTCCTGTATATTGTAGACATGTTATATATACTCACATATTTTTCTGTAATTTTGTTGCATTGCCCTTAGCTGACTAGCCTGTTTTAATTGCCTCTTCGCTGTGACGCCTCCCACTGGTGACCCACTGTAAGTGCATGGTGTCTGTGTCCTTCCTTTAGGTGTCGTACGATGTCAATGGCTTCTGTGAGAGGAACCGGGATGTGCTGTTCAATGACATTATTGAGCTGATGCAGAGCAGTGACTTGTGAGTTGTTCCAGTCAGAAGGGAAAGTCCATCACACATACCCTCCCCAATGGAAGATGCCAATTAACTAAAATCATCTTTTGTACTGATTTGTAGTATAGAAAGGCAATTTAACTAATTGGATCCTTCACACCTGCTATTTACTGTTGGGTTGAATGTCACATTACTGAGATACATGGAGGACATGATCTAAGAAATGATCCACATAAAATGCATTTATCTGAGTTCATTTATAATCCAACTTTGACCTGGAGATTTCAGGTCCTTTGAATTAGCAAATCAAATGATTCACTACTGCAGTAACAAATTCAGCAATGTACATTCAACTCCACAGAGGGTTAAACATCTATTTAAATGCCTAAACACATATTTGTATTTCCTGTGTGTGTGTGTGTCTGAGCAGTGAGTTCATCAAAGACCTTTTCCCAGAAAACCTACTTGCAGAGAAAAAGGGGCGACCTACTACCGCAGGCACCAAAATCAAGGTATTCCATAATAACTGGTTAATTCAATAATGTGTGTTTCACAAAGCATACTTGTTAAATTACACACATAGTTGTCTTAGAGAGGAATTATACTATTTAGCTCACCGCATTTCTATTTTCTTGCACGGAATTACCTATGCCCTCTTTGAGAAGTTTAACATCTCTTTGTTTATCATGGGGCTGTTTAGAAACAGTGGAAAATGAAAAATAATGCACACCAATGGCTCCTGTGGCCCCTGAGTGCCACACACTCAGCTTCATATAGTGGTTTTATTTAACAAAATGATGTTTTGTCCATCTGGCCGTCTTTGTACAAAGATTCCATGCATTCATTTATATTCACCCAATAATTGGTGCACAGAAACAGGCCAATGACCTGGTACAGCGTCTGATGAAGTGCACCCCTCACTACATACGTTGCATCAAGCCCAACGAGACCAAGAAGCCACGGGATTGGGAGGAGAGCCGCGTCAAGCACCAGGTGGAATACCTGGGACTGCGGGAGAACATCCGTGTACGTCGTGCTGGCTTCGCCTTCCGACGGCCCTTCAGCAAGTTTCTCCAGAGGTACAGTATGTGATGATTAAAAAGTGCCCACACCTCAGGAGGCACACCAAACCAAAATTGATATATGATACAGTTCAGTATCCCACCTCTGAAAGACAATTTACCTATGTTAAGGAAAATGTTGCATAAACCCCCATCTTTAGATAATATGCCTTCATTGATGTCTGGTTAGCTTGGCTTTAGTCTATGTAGGCCTACATAGACCATGGCCTTCTGGGTAGGGCTTCAGGCTTGTAACCGAAGGGTTGCCAATGACCAGTGGATCATGGCTGAAGTATCCTTACCGTTGCCCTTACTGCTCCCCAGGCACCACTATAGCAGGCTGCCAACTGCTCTGGGTTAAAGTGTGCTTTACTTCACAGTGTGCTGTGTGTGTTTCACTAAGTCACAATTGAGTTAAATGCAGAAACCAAATTTCCCTCAGGGGATCAAAAGACTATAGATAATAAATAACAATAATAATAATATAAAAATTGGATTTTAATGTTTGTGTATAGTTATGTATCTGGTAGATCTGGGACAAAAGAAGGAGTTCCTCACTGACTGTTGTTTGTTGTTACCCTGTTTACCTGTTTGCAGGTACGCCATCCTGACCAAAGAGACCTGGCCTCAGTGGAGAGGGGAGGAGAAGAAAGGGGTGCTACACCTGCTCAGCTCCGTCAACATGGATTCCGACCAGTACCAACTGGGCAAGACCAAGATCTTTATCAAAGCTCCAGAATCGGTACGTGGGCACAGCTCTCTTGAGAACTTCAGATACCAGTGAGACCATTGCACTGGATTTTAAATACTGCAACCAGATAAAAGGCATCAGTGTAGCATCTATTTCTCAATCTTCTGTTAATGTGTGTCTTGCAACAATTTGCTACTAGTTGAGTAGAAACTAGTAGCAAGTGTTGAAATATATTTTGAAAAAGTATATTGTTGTAGGCTGGACTAATGCCTCAGGTGATTCACAAATATTTGAAATATTTCTCAAGAATGAGAATGAAGAGTAACCCACAAAGTCCTCCTGTGTTTTTCTGCTGTTGTGCTCTGTTGCTTAAGGAGACACTAGTTTATTTTAGTTGCAAATCTAATCAATCTTTTCAAGCCATTTACTGCCAATTGTTAATGAAAGACACCACGTTTGGGGGAAAATCGGTTCATAGCGTGGTGGCCACCTCAAGGTCACAATTCAGAGTTTGAAGCAACTTTACACAACACTATGAAAAAAAATGCCCAACAACAGCATATGTAGTCACTCACCATCCATTCTTAATAGGACTGAGACTCAGTTGAGTTTGACTCAGCCATGAATTGAGTTTAATTCAGAAAGTGCACATGAATGATGGAGAGAGAGAGAGACATATTACTTTATCACATATCAATGTTTGGCTATAGTTGCCAATACTTATAGCATATGGAACAGAATTGAAATATAATACGTCATTACAATGCAATGTCATGCACATTATCAGTATTCAGAATTGCTGTCTTTACTCTCCTTACCATGGAAATGCCTTCTGCATTGGCAAACCTTAATAATCATTTGATTTCTGCTGTTTGTGTGTGTGTGTGTGTGTGTGTGTGTGTGTGTATGTGTAGCTGTTCCTGCTGGAGGAGATGAGGGAGAGGAAATATAATGGGTTTGCCAGGGTAATCCAGAAAGCCTGGCGTAAACACATTGCTGTCCGCAAATACGTCAAAATGCGAGAGGAAGGTATGAAGATTAAAATAACTATATTTTGAATATCCAGTCAATCCAAAGCTAAATATGTTTTAAACACCTTCTTACTGATGTTTGTGGACTATCACCATCTTGCTTGTTTTTTTTTTTCCTTTTTATCTGGATGGGAATGGATTCTCTATTGAAAGCTTTCCCCTGTTAAACCTCCCCTTCACTGTGCTAGCCTGTCATGTGTATATAATACATCAGTAAAGAGAATCCATAGGGAAGAGTGATATGAATATGGGTTTGTTTTGACAAGCTCTGTCGTTTATTTCAGCGTCCGACATCCTGCTGAATAAGAAAGAACGCAGGAAGAACAGCCTGAACCGCAACTTTGTGGGGGACTACATCGGCACTGACAACCACCCGGAGATTCGGCAGTTTGTGGGCCGCAGGGAGAGGATCGACTTTGCTGATGTTGTGGTGAAATACGATCGCCGGTTCCGGGTAGGTCCATTCACCCACTCTTCCTTTCATCAACACTGTGTGTATTATGTGAACACTGCTGTTTGCATGTGCAATGTCATCGTCAACAGTGTGGATTTTTCTCTTTCCCCCGTCCACCAACCCACAGTCTGTCAAGCGTGACCTCATTCTGACTTCCAAATTCCTTTACCTGATTGGTCGGGAGAAGGTAAAACAAGGCCCAGATAAGGGACAGATCCAGGAGGTGTTGAAGAGACAAATTGAGTTGGGGAAGATCCAGTCAGTCTCTCTCAGGTAAGGCCACGGACCATATTTGCTTTGTATTTAACCAACCAGTAACCACTCTGCAATGATAAAGCATGATGATGTTACATGTGTACACACACACACACACGTGTGATTTGTTCTTCTAGTACATTACAGGATGATTTCTTCATTGTACACGAAGAGCAGTATGACAGCGTGCTGCAGTGCATCTTCAAGACTGAGTTCCTGAGCCTGCTATATAAACGCTATGAGGAGAAGACCCAGAGGAAACTCCCTATTAAGTTTAACAACCTGTATGCACTCACGTTTTTGTCACCTGCCTTCTAAGTGCTTTTCACTGTTCATAACATTCTTAAAAACACAAAGTTCAGTTCGTATAATAATATTCCTTAAATGTCGCTTGAGGGTCTCAGAATGCAGAATAATTGAGAAAAGCTATTATATAAACTGTATTGATATAGTTGATTGCTTTCTAAGTGAGAAAGCAAGACCTCTGAGTGCAGTGTGTGTCTGTGTGTGTGTGTTAGTTAATTTAATTTTTTTTAAAAATAACATACAGCATCTTACATTTTGGTCCTTGGCTCCCAGGCTGGAGTTTAAGGTGAAGAAGGGGGGCTGGGGTCCTTTCTCATCGGCCGGCTCCAGACAGATCCAATTCCAGGGGGGCCAGGGAGACGAGGCGGTTCTGAAGCCTAGCGGAAAGCAACTGATTGTCAGTATCGGACCAGGTCTTCCCAAGAACTCCAGTGAGTCTAACCATTCTTACTATTGGTAGTCCATGCATGTTGGGTTCTGGTGCACAGTAGAATAGAACTAGTGGAACTTATTTAGTCCATGTGTCTCACATAAACTGGTAAGATTGTTATTGTATTTTCTAATTATTGCATTCAAATTAGGATAGTAAATGATGTTTAAATGATTGCTGGAAAGATTTTTGTGAGCATTTGTGAGGCTGTTATCTATCATCTGCATTTATTGTTCTCATATGTGAGCAAACCTGTTTTGCCTTACAGGGCCTACTCGACGAGACAACAGGAAAAGCAGATATATGGGTAACCAGCCGCCCAGCTCAAGAGGGTACGCTCGCGGTAAGTTATCTTTCCCAAGCTAATTTTGGAAACATGTTTACACGTCTACTGAAATGGGGTTATCTAGCTAGGGTTTACATTCTTGACAAGTTTGTGACAAATTACTGGCACCTTTTGAAATGCTATAAATATAACTGAGGTGCTTGAGTACACCATGTATATTACTTTAATTGATCATTGTGGAACTTCCATGCTAAAATGTCTACTAATCTTTGCTTAACCACTAATAAAGTTTACTCAGAGGAGCATAAATCTCTCTTGAATCTTGGACTTCTAATTAGTGGTGAAAGAATGTTTTCTAATGTTGGTCCACAGAAGCTCCACGTCATGATCCTCGAGGGGGTGGGAACAGGGGTCGCCAGCCTTCGGTCAGGGGGTCTCTGATCCGCCAGCAGTCCAGTATGGAGCAGCCCACCCTACCTCGGCACCAGGGGCAGCAGCGGCGGTCCCGCAACCCCAGCCCCAGGAACACAGACATGGGCTTCATGGATGTGCCCGACCAAGGAGTGGCTGGGTGAGGTTTCATCTTTTCATCCGCAGTGTTTTTGGTGGGGTTATTATTGGTTGTGTGTGTGCACATTTCAAAAGTTTGACTGATGATGTTTGACAGTGTTCCATCAGCAAAACCATCCTAGGCATTTCCCCCTCTATTAGTCTCCTTCTTCCATTCATTGATGTCCTTGTCGTCCATCTTCAGAATTCATCGCAGACGGTCAAAAGAGTACAAGCCTTTGCCAGGCTCAGGCCTTCCCAAGCCCGCCCCCAAGCCCAAACCTCGGGGTCCTCAGTGCCGAGCTTTGTGGACCTACGAAGCCCAGGACACGGATGAGCTCAGCTTCAACGCTGATGACATTATTGACATCCTAACTGAAGGTATATGCACTGTGTGCATTTGTTGAAAACCAGTCTGGCACAAGAAATATAGACAAATGTTTTGTATATAACAATGTATAATGTAAAATTGGGATACAAGAAGCATTTTAGCCCTGACTGACAATAAAGTGGTATATAGTATATTAATTTTATGTTAATCGTATATTAACATATTGTACTGAATCATAGGGATTTATGTCACCTCTCAATCCATGATGCTGAGTTGTGTGAAGTTATTATTCGGAAGATCACACACAGATTTACATATTATCTTATTTCAGCACTTTTTTCCCCACACACCTAGTTACCCAGCAGAGTAACGTTTACATCACCAGTTCTATCATTATTGTGTTTTCTCCGTCTGGCACAAGTGAGAAGCTTGCTGGCAAGAGGCCTGCTTGAATGCTATGGGTGGGTGTGAGTTCTTGACATGGCATTCTACGCTAAGTCAATGTGATGTTCTGTTGTTTGTTTTAGATACCTCTGGCTGGTGGTATGGACGCTTCAGAGGACGAGAGGGAATGTTTCCTGGCAACTATGTCAAAAAGATCTGAGAGAAGGAATATATACCTGGAGGACTCAGTTTACTTTGCAAGTGGATGTGGAAATGAAACTGAATAAGAATATTCAGAAAGGCAACTTGAACAATGAAGATGCCATACTGTGGTGATATTAGAGATTTTTACACAGACATACAACCTGTAAACATTATAGCGTCTTAAAATATAGCAGCTCCTTTAATGAACAGAGCACTCTGATAAAAAAATATAACAGATATTTCATTTTTTTTAAAAGAAATATTTTTTTCACTTTTAAATAAGTTTCATTTTTATATTTTCATGGTGCAAGAAAAAGTGAACAAATGTATAAGCCTCACGTCAACAAAATGGCCTTCTTATCATTTTAATTCCTGCACAACTTGAATGCCAGTCTTCTTCTGCAGTAGGCAGAACTCCTGCAGCAGTACCCCTAACAGAATGCTTATCCCATATCTGTACTTTGTTGCATGTTATTTCTGATGCTCAAAAGCGACGTATTGGTAGTTAAGGTGCAGTTGGTCTGGTGGTGGTCTGGATTATTTGAAGAAGGAGGTCCACTGTAGATTTAGGTGGTCTGGATTGACATTTCAAAGACGGTCCACTTCTTTGCCTTCCTGCTGCTTTAATCCTTTTACTGTGCATACAGACCTCTTGTATGCCAACAAACACACTGCATGTTTTTTAATTATTTATGAGCCTTTGTGTCCTTGTTCACATAACATTGCTCAGGAGGAAACCTCATCTGCATTCTGCATATTTCTGTCTTGTCCCTTTGTAAACCACATTGAACATATGAGGTAATAGTTTTATATAGACTATAGATGTATCTATGACCTCTCACAAAAAGGTCAAGTAAAATTGTCTGTTTTGTGAACTGTGTACTGTAGATTTCTTGAAAATGGTAATGTATGTAATTATTTTTGTTTATACAGTTTATCATATCACAACACACACACATACTTTTGTGGCTTCCATCTGGCAGAAGAAACCTTTTGGTTGGTCAAATATAAAAACCACTGTAAATCCAAACCTAGTACTGGTATGAATAATTTGTGACAGCTCTACCAGGGATGTGTATGCCTACTGTGTGTAAAGTTGGGAGTAAGAAATAAAATAGGTTAGAGATAAAATTTATCATGAAGTCTGTCACTATATAAAAAATGTTGGTAACACAACAGACTTAATAAGAGAAAATTAAAAGAGGGTCAGTAAAAATGTTTGACAAAATTGTCCCTGATCATTTGACCTACTGTACAAAAATAGAACCCCCATGTGGCCTTCCTGAGAACTACATAGACGTGAAGGACTACAGTACCCATCCTTCGTCATTGCATGCTAAAGGTCAGCCTAGGGCGACGCATGGCACTTACTACTACAGCATTCACCAGCACTGTATTTTCGCGCTAGCATCGTGTCAGTAACATACTCACTCTTTCTCAGCGAGATACATGCAGCTACGGCCATTATTCGGATATCAAGGCTGCTGTCATCTTGGAGACTCCCGTTGAAAATGGAATTGTTTCTACGGAGCTCTCGCGATGCGCTTAAGGTAAGGGCATCGACCGTACAGAGGGTCGCGCATAGTTGGCTTGCTTCATCCATTTTCTATTTATAGTTATTCTTATTGGTCGTTGTAATGAATTCACTGATGTCGCTCACGTTAGTTGTGCATTGGAAAAAAAGAGGTGACGTTAAATTTAACTATGGATTCACAACGAAATGCACCGAGAGATATGTTTTTTGTAAAAACTTTGATGACAAGACATTCTCTAAACCCTTTTCTCTGCACGTGCAAAGTGAGGATTTACTCTACAGATCACTGTTGCGAATAATGCGCATCAGTGAAGTATCAGTGAACTTTTTAAACCTCCTTAAAATACGGATATATCGAAACCATTATGATTTATTGCTTAATATGTTGTCCATGTCGATGCTCAATTTATTTTCAATCTTCTGTATCATTTTGTCAGATTACTTTATTCGGATTGTTGACAAAAATTTAACTGCTGGGGTGATGAAGCTTGAAGCTTGACTTTGGTCTCGTACATGTAGAGTGTATGCACATGCGAAGGCCTCTTGAGCCTCAGCATAAGCTAGCACTACATTGTCTTTTGTGCTTAGGGTATTCTCATAATCATATTCTTTCTGGCCGATTTTCTGTTTGTAGAGGAAATAATCCACACTGTGGAGTGTCATTTGATCATACTTTCATTGTAGACGTGTGTGTATGTGTGTGCTCCTAGAGACCACAGCAGGCATGTTTTGAACCCAAACAATGCCACCTGCTGTCAACAAGTAGCGAGACAGATAAGGATTCATCATTTTATTTACCCTTTATGGGACCCAGAGAGCCACTGGGGAGAATCATAGGGACCAGTGAAGATGCCTTGTGTCACTCTGCACACACACACACACGCACAGCTTTCAGGTCAAATGAAGCATCCCAGAGTGCCTGCAAAGAGAAGGCAAGTCAAACACAGCACTTCTCTGGGGAAGAACCAGAAAGTGTTCAGCATGTTTACCCACTTCTCCTGCCCCATTTTAGCTTAATCATAGCACCCCCATACATACACACACGCAGACACATTCTGTCTTTTAGTCATGCACTTCCAGAAAAAGGATTTTTTTTGTATGATGTGATATTTATCACATGAGCAGTTGTGTGATGATCACAGCTCTATTTTTACAGATGGTGTTGAGTTTCTTGTCATGTCAGCTGTGATTTTTCCCACTGTTGATAAGGTCTCCTTGTTTGTGTCCTGGCCAATTGAAAAAAGGAAGCTAAACATAACAAAGCCAAGCATGCCGAGTCAGAGGACATCATTAAAGACTTGCGTCACAGAAGCCTCCTGTGTCGCACTGAAGTAATGGTGCAAGCTGAAATGCTAATTAAACAGAGAGAGAGAGACAGGGCTGCTTTATAGAAGGCAGACGCCATTTGACCCCATCAACCAGTGCCATTCTACCATTCATCAACACAGGATAAGTTGCCAGATAAATGTGCCACTCAGCTCATTCTAACAAGTAGGCCTAGTTTGTACTCTTTGCCTTTTATCTTATTTCTTATTTATTTCAAAAGGGTTGAAGCTTAAATGATTCGAAGAGTCACTGATTGCAAAAATGTTCTCTCCACTAGCCAAGCCATGTTTACATGAGAACTTGGGGGACATTGGCCTTTGTGGATGATGTAGACTACAGTGCAGTGGTTTAGGGGAAACTATGACTGAGACTGTGTAGCCAGTCTTTAGTTTAGGTTTAATGTAGCATGTAGGCTTAGCCTCTTCTGGAGCTCAGCCATGAGGAGGCTGGACAGGGCTGGAGGCCCTGGAAGACCCGGGGCACCTCATCACCAGGCATCAGCATCATCTGTCAGACTGCACCGTGGGCATTGCCGATGGGATTTTTCGAGTTTGCAGTTTTGGCACAACACATTACCAGGCTATTATAGTAGTGCCCTTGTATTGCAGCCTTATCAGATTGCCTGGTGCCCGGAATCTCCTCAGTCTGGCTTATTGATTTCTTTCTTTCTTTCTTTTTTTGTGCAGTGAAATACCTCACTTAATACAGTGTGACATTTTAGAGTACAATGGAACTTGAGTACGCTGCCAGAATCTGTGCTGCTGTTTTAGCATTTGAAGACCACATTTCTGCATGACTTGCTAAATACTGATATTAGTCATACCATGCTGTGATGTTTGTTTGTGTTTGTGTTTTTGTTTTGAATGTTCGTCCCATGTTTCAGAGTGTCGGCAAAGACAACTCAGGCATGCATATAGTCATGGGGAATGAGGCATGTGACCTGGACTCCATGGTGTCAGCCCTTACTTTTGCCTATTTCCTGTCTAAGGTAGGGCTCACTTCCAGTGTTCGGGTTTATGCTGTTTTACACAAATCCCTTGTTAATGTTTGACCTGTCTTAGTCAATTGGTAATGAAGGCCTGGTCTTTCTCAAGAGATTGTGAGCTCTAACAGACTAATGTTTGGGTGTTTGGGTTAGTGTTATTTTACCTTAAGCATTGTTTTACCTTAAGACAACACATTTGAGTAAGCAAAAACACAGTAGACTCCTTGTGGACATTGGTGGTACTATAAATTGTCAAAAATGAACCTTAAATATACTTTTACCCCTGGGGATGTTTGCCAATTCCATTGCTGTATACTTAGGCTACATAAAAAGGATGTTCCACTTGTTAGTTGTACTGTGAAGTATATCGTATGAAGCAGGAACACAATATTATGAATGGCTGTGTTTTTTTTGTCAGGTTTGCAAACACAAGGACATTCTGAGGTGTATCATTAGGTAGGACGAGGGGGAGGGGTGTTACTCACTCACCCATCTGTCGTTGTTTTCTTTTTCAGACGCTGGAGCCAGGAAAGGTAGTGGTGCCTATCCTCAACATCCCACGGGCGGAATTCCCGTTGCGGACAGACAGCACCTTCCTCCTGAAGGAGAGCGGCCTTGCTCAGGACCTGTTGGTGTTCCGTGATGAGATTAATCTCCAGGCTCTGCACCAGGCCAAACAGTTGACCCTAACGCTGGTGGACCATAATGTTCTCCCCAGGTCTGTGGCTGAAGTAGCTATGTGCACTGTTGATGAATTTTCCCACACTGGCTGGCTGTCATTGTTGATGAACCTGTCCACACTATCTGTCTGTTAATGTTGATGAAACCGCACTATTTTTTCTATCTGTTTGTCTGTCTGTCTGTCTTCTCATGTCACTTTTTCTTGTTTCCCTATGTCCTGGTTTGCCTTGTGATTCATCTGTATGTCTGGTCAACATTTTATTTATCCTTTTTGATGTACTCTGTGAAGGCTTTTAAAAGCACTATATACTCATCAAATCCCCTGAATGCTCTGGCCTTTAAATAATTCACATGATGAAGCACTAGGAGTACTTTTTAACCTGCAACACTAATGGCTGGGCAGATTTTTTGTCTTCTGTTTGACCTTTTTAATCCCCTGTCTTTTCTCTCCTCTCCCTTTTCTCTCTCCTCTCTCTTTTACTCTATCTTCATTTTTTGCTCCTTGTCCCTGCTTTTACTTCATGTCTCTTTCTACTTCCCATTCCTTCTGACCTTGTTCTTGTGTGTGTGTAGTGGAGATGTCACTCTGGAGGAGGCTGTGGTAGAGGTGATCGATCACCACCTCCTTGAGAGGAAGCCGTCTCCAGCGTGCCCTGTCACCGTGGAGACCGTGGGCTCCTGCACCACGCTGGTGACGGAGAGGATCACTCAGAAGGCCCCTGACCTCCTCGACCAACAGGTGGCACAGCTCTTATACGGTAACTACCATGGCAACCTGCATCTCTGTGGGAAACTGGATGGGAATGCATGTTCCTGTGGGCCCCATGCCAGTCGATAGTGGGGAATTACCCAGTTCCAGAGCCTTGATCTCTGTATGCCAGGCAACCTGGCTTTGATTCAGATGGGTTTGAGTGGATTGATGGGTTCCCAGCATGTGAAGCTCCCATGTGGTTTTGATTATGTCTTAATATCCAGTAATGATAAAACACCCACCACCATCTGAATGGCTTATGTAAATGATGTGGTGAAATGTAAAGTCTGTGATACTGCTACATGTTAGTCTTAGATTCCTAAACTTGTATCCCATCCTGCCTTGGCCTGAATGCCCCCGGCACCACAGACAGCTCTTTATAAATATTTTTGTTGATATTTCTGCTGTATAAAGAGAATGTTCACATGCATAACAATATGATAACACATACTTCCCACCAAATGCCTCACCTCATCGTAGATCTACTGTTGTAATGGGTTGTATAAATCACAGATTCGTTTTTGTGTGCCTTCTAGATCAACTCAAGTCTCCTCAGGGATACTCATACCCCACTTTGTAAAATGAAAAGTGGTTCTGAATGCCACTAGAATGCAAAAATACAATGTCATAGTTGCTTTAAGAGGACCAGGCTAACATGCTAATGAGAGTCTGGGCTATTGTCCAATGCTTTTACAAGGACTTTTGCTTGCCACAACGTTAATATATATTATATATCTATGGCACTTTAATGAATGTAATTGGTCATGAAGTTTAATCTTGAAACCAGCTGTTGGTTGATGCTGTTCTGGAATGCACAGTTCATCAGGGCCACAGACTTTATTTGGCAAAGTTGCTGTGATACAGTAGAATGTCATGTTAATGTGCATATTAAGTTAAGTACATTCCTGCTGTGATCTAACTCAGGCACCATCGTGTTGGACTGTGTGAACATGGCGCCCGAGGCTGGGAAGGTCACTCCTAAAGATAGCCAGTATGCCAGCCTCCTAGAGACGCGCTTCCCTAACCTGCCACCGAGAGGTGCCCTCTTTCAGTCCTTGCAGAATGCCAAGTTTGACGTATCGGGTAAGTGTGTATCGTTAAATCTCACATGTGATTGACTCTTGGATCAGTCTGTATTTTTTAGTTTATCAATCCTCTGCAGTTATACTTGTCTGCATGTTTCCCTCTCTATCTTTGTCTGTAGTGCCACATTGACCTTTTCATTCTTAGAACATACTAGAAAATCACATCAACTAGTCAGCAAAACCACCAATCAGTCTATCTGCACAATCATTCTGGCAATATCAAGGTCATGGGCTCATGTGCTCAGCGTTCTTATAATTGTAGGCCTAGTGAGTAAGACGTTTGTGAGATGGCAAACTTGAAAGAGATCCAGCTTATTGCAGAGAGTTTCATGAGATCTTTTAAATGTGGTCACAGGCCTCACCACAGAACAGATGCTGCTGAAAGACATGAAGGCTGCCACTGGCGGGGACCTCAGTTTGGCTGTTAGTGTTGTTTACATGACGTTAGAGGTAAGTCTGTTGGGTCATAATGGCCCAGTCCAAATGTCATCCCTAAGCTCTTAGCCCTGGACCCTCAAAGACTTGGCGTGCAAGAATCATTAAGTAGTTCCATGCTGCTTAAGTTTGTGAGGGTTCAGGCCTTAGGGTTTGGGGGGACATTGGGATTTAGTCATTAATAAGTAGTTCTATTTGGTGGACATGACTCTTTTATCTACTTAAAACTGTATACAAATTTGACTGTATAAGAATGGCATAGTGTATATTCTCTTGCCATGCACGCATGCCATCAGTAGACATGATTGAGGATGTACAATTATGCTTAGACTGATTAAATGCTGTCTCATGTTTACCTAGAGGTCGGCATAAAGTTAATGTGTTTTGTGCAGTTGGCTCAAATGAATCTAATTCCCCCTTAATGTGGGAGTCTTGCATGTTGGAGATCTTGATATGTAACGTGATGGAACTGCTTTGACAAAAGCATACTTGTTCAGGACCGGCATGACCATCCTTATGGACTGAGCCCAAACAAACAGTAATGTGGATTCCTGAGCTGTAATGAGTTACAAATGCTCAGATGTTGCAGTCACAGCCACTCCCTGCGCAACCACAGGGTTGGGTATTGTATTTGTACACACCCACAAATTACACACACACACACACACAAACACACACACACATACACCATTGGGACTGGGCAAAAGGCGTGTTGGACTTTCATGACAGCTCACCCCGTCTGTCACCGTCTCGCTTGAGAGGAAAAACGCCAAAGAAGTGGCCTCAGATCTCCCATGCTGCCTTCTGTTTCCCTCCGCAGGCTTTCCTTCAGAGACGTGGCCTGCAGCAAGAGCTCTGCGAGTTCTGTCACAAGCACAAATACAACCTGCTGGTAGCCATGACAATCTCCTTCCGTGAAAATAACGAGCCTTTCCGGCAGCTTGCTGTCTACAGTTCCAGCACTCTGTACAGGGAGGAGGTGATGTTTGCTGTTTTAACTCCTGTCTGATGAAAATGCCCTCTTGTTTTTGTCAACATGTCAAAGTAATGATACCAAAGCACAGAACTAGAGCTTCATGGCATTCTGTGAACATTCTTTTCATTTTTTGTTTTTTGTTCATGACAAAGTAACAAAATAACAGTATGGATCCAAAAAAAGACCCTTTTATATGATTTAGATTTTAATGTTGTATATTTAGCCTGGATCCAGGCAGAATGGTGTCTTGTCTGGTCAATGTCCAGGGTTTGGTTAGCCATACATAGTGGAGAACAACATGTATATTACACTAGCTAATCTAAATCAACATTATGTGGTTTTGTGGTTCTCATGGCTCAGTGGTTAAAGAAATATCCCCTGGACCATGGGATAGCTGCTTCAGACCTCATAGCAGAGGTTTTACAGGGCATGTTATTCACTCAAATGCATGTCGTCTGAAGCATGCGTGACTTTCAAGGCCCAGTTTGAATTAGTTCTTTATGTAATTTGAAGTGGCTACTAATGGATGCTTTCCAACTTTGCCTTGATGCAATGAGAATAGATAAGCCGCAGCCGAGGCCGTGCGAGTGTGAGGCCGTGCGAGTGTGAGGCCAGTTGAGTTGGGTTCCTTTCTTTTTATGCTAGACACACTTTCTGGGAATATTTCACCCAAAGAGGACAAAAATCTGCCATTGTCCATTCAACTGCATCACCCATAGGAGGTCTGATTGTCAGTATCGAACGTTTGGTGCAGCAACATGTCAGTGACCAGAGTGCACTTATCACTATACATTGCCACTGTGAAGACCAAATATTTTTTTTTCTTGATAGAGCGGGTGACCGTCTGTTGTCTGACTCCTTTTACTACATTTACCTTTGTCACTTAAATGAAACCCAGCATGTGGTCCTGTTAACTTGAATGATGGATAGAGAAGGAAGAGCAGAACCTTCCTTCTGTAGAAGAGAACATGAATGAATTGCTTAACTGCTATTTGCCCTTATAATATCACAAAGTAATGCTCAGTACACCTAAATTCAACTTTGAAATGACACAGAAGTAATCATTAGCTTGATTTTAAGGTTAATTGTTAACCTTGTACAAAAAGAAATTCTTTTCAGATCAGTTTAAATGCCTCTACTGAATCAAAGAATGTCAGCATAGTAATTTTGCCTGTGTGTGTTGTACCCCACAGATGAGCCAAGCTTTGGAAAAAGCTCAGACCCCCAACTTGGGTATTTCTCCGATGAGCAGCCCATACCAAGATGTGAGGGCATACGTCCAGGGAAACACGCTGGCCTCTCGCAAAAAAGTAATGCCCATCATCAAGGACTTCCTCAAATACTGGGAAAAGAGAACGGCTCCACCTGGAAACCTGGATGACCTTGGAGACCTGGAGGGAGTCTGCTGCCCGGGCATAGAAGATGGGGGACGAAGCCACTCGCACCAGTGCATAGAGGACGCAGGCATGGAGGACGACTCAAACGTGCCTCCGACGCCCATGAACAGCCTGGTGGAGGGGTGCCCATTGGACGACGGGCTGCCCAAGATCAGCGAAGAGGCCATTGTGGAGAAGTTCAGCAAGATGGCCAGCCGGGACGAACCGGAGGAGGAGAAGGCCACTGCAGGGGAGCTTTAAAATTCCCTCTGAAACCACCAATCTTCTGCCTTCGGCATGTGAGGACTGCAGCTCTGGATCTGTGGACCGGAACAGGTTTTGCTGTGGAACTTGTGGGATTGTTTGGACCTGACCTTGACTGACTGCATGTGTGAAGTAAAGCTGTGCATGAAAATCTGCAACAGATCGAGGAGGCGAGTTGGAGGAGCATCTTGACTGTCGGCACAGGTCAAACAGAGGGCAAATGGAGTGTTTCTTTGCTTTGAACTGGACATGCTGTTGCTGATGTGATCTAATTGAGAATGACAGTGCAAGGCGTAATTGCTCAGCATGTAAAATACCTATTCTAGTAAATTTTTGACTGGGTATGTATCTCTAGATACATTAACCACTTCCACCTGAAATTAGAAATTCAATTAAGCCTTTGTCGTCTTTTTCATTAAGACTTGATGTTTTCTGACATCCAAAGCTAGATTACTTGATTAGTTCATAATGTGCATTAAGGGATATTCGATTTTAATTAAGTATTTTGGAAGAGGATTTTACAGTCCTGATCCCTCAGCTTTAATCCCTATGCATCCTTTTTTGAAGTTGGTGATGATTTAGGAAGTGCCCTCTTAATGTTTTGGAAGGTTACTGAACCAAAACTCCAAAACATGATGTTTAGGTCTGTAGAATGATATGATTTAAATATATTTATCAAGGTTCCTACCAGTGTAGCTATGTTTGTGCTGCGTGTGAAGAATGGCACAAAGGGCTTGCCATACACATGTTGAAGTACAATCGTGTATGTGCCTACTCCTCAGTAGAGTGAGCATATATATCCATAGTGAGTATGGTATGAAGGTTCCTGACTAATGAAGAGCAGTAGAAAGAACATATGTTAATCCATATATAATTGTTTAGGCTAAAATTATTGAGAAGATTTTATGTTTTACGCATCTTGACATGTCATTTTGGACAAGAGTGTAGCTTTAACATGTAAGGTCAGAGCAATGATGCTTATGGCAGAATCGGTACCCTCTGACTGGTTTGGACCTAGGTGATGGTACTGAAGTCTGCTGTCAGTTCTGTGTTTATGGCTGCTGCAGAAAGTCACTTTTGGCAGCGGACATGCATTATTAAACAAATTACTGTGTTTTGATCATCTTAAAGTATTTACTATTAGTGTTTTGCGGGGTGAACTTTCAATTGATTTTTGATTGGAACATCATTTTAGTAATACTTAAATAGTCACTTTGACTTGGTGGCCTAAATATTTTCTATAGCATGTGCAAATGCTAAATTGAAGAGACCTTTGTCATAATATATTTGGTACTCATGTAGAACCACCCTGAAGGGACAGTAATCCCATGTGACAATTAAAGAAGAGATCTGGTATAAATCAATCAAAAGACATGTTATTCAAGGACACAACCTTGAGTGAGTGCTAGAGTGCTGTTTGTAGGAAAAAGAACCAGAAAATTTGATACAACATGGACCAAAAGGCGAATAAAATACTAGCACTAAATGGGGCATAGCGAAATGACTATAACTGAAACTGAAAGTGACTGTTTACATGCACTTTATGATCCCGAATATGATCGGGATATTAAGTATCCTGGCTTTGTATTTGCACATATAAACACCTTTTCCCGAATTCAGGATCCTGAATAAGCCCTTATCCTGTTTTCTGAGAAATCGGGATATGCTAGGTATACTCAGAAAGAAAATGGGATACCATAGCATGTAAACACCTTATCCTGAATTCTTACAGTTGCGGAGAAATATTGTAGCGTGCGATGTGCAAGATGGAATGGTGATAAGCACGAAGACAATCAAGCAACACTCTTTAGAATCCTAGGTGAGAACAGTGCAAAGAACGCAGGGATATTAATAACCTCATTTCTCTGCATTCATGTAAACACTTTATCCCGAACATGATCAAAACCCGGGATAAGCCTCATATTCGGGATATTTAAATGCATGTAGACGTAGTCAGTGAGTTTCTGTGGCCCCATTCAGTTAGTGTGCAACGAATCACTATTCAGTGTATGTTGTCTCATTTTTTCTCCTTTGTCCTACTGACAGCACTCTGTGACCCCTTACAACAGGGCTATGGATTAATTCACACCAGATTTCAGCTAATTCCTTTGTAAGTGTTGTTCTACCATATCTATGACCAAAATATATCTATTTATCTATCCATAAATTGTACACCTTACTAGATAGTATTACAGGACAATCAGAAGCCAATGGTATAACACTACATGTTAATTGTGGTTGCCTCATCTAATGTTGTGCAAATATTGCAAAATGTGTTCTTAATGAAATCTTCTGTTCATCCAGATGTGCTCAATTGCTGTTTCAAAGTATTAAATGATTTTTTTTTTTAACACAAAGAGCTTTCTTTTGGTAATTTCCTATATAGTATATGTTTTATTGGTTAATGTGATTTTGTAACTGGCTATGTAATGCCCCATAATAATGCAGATTTGTATGTGAAACCAAACAACTTTTCTCTCCTATGGAAGTGGACTGCAGGCAAGGTTTTTAGGACCATGGGGAGATCTCTTTCTCTCACACACAAATAGACACACACACACACACACACACACACACACACACACACACTATGATGGCTGCAGGAGAACAGGGTTGCTCAGGTGAGTGAAGAGCCAATGGAAGGAAAGTCCCTTGAGGATTTCAGTAAAATGTAGCCAAACCAGTAGTGACAGAGGACATGTAAGATCTTTTGACAGATATTGAATCACACACACCCACTGTGACTGACTTCCTCTGAATAGACACAAGAGATCAGGGCTCAACCTTCTTCATTTGAGGTGGCAACAATTGCTGACAGCATCCACAACTACCAAATGCTATAGAGCAGGAGAGCATTCAACATGGGATCCTATTCCAACCAGCAGGACCAATATATGCTGAATGGGTAAGTTGACTTAATTCAATGGAAATTCATTCACTCCAAAAATACAAACTATCACAGCCTGATGCTTTTATAGTGATAAAAGGCTTCTATCATACACTGTGAATTTGCAGATTACCCTTGACTTGTAGAGAGCAGCAAGAATCAAAGAACTCCAAAGTATTAATATGGTAGCTTGAGGTGCCTGATGTGTTCTGCTGGTTGCCTTCACTAAAGGAAGTGTGAAATTATAACGTTGTGTAACTAAAGTATCCACGAGGCACAATTTCATCTAAATGAGAAGTTTAAACTGAGCCGGATGGTTAGACGTTGTGGATGTGGGGATGTGGCATTATGTAATATGTGCGAAATCACAACGGACTCCTCTCTGCTGGTGTCTGACCATTCAGATGTCACTGAATGAGTCAAAAGCTCTGACAGAGTTTTGGACAGGAGCTAAGTGCTATGCGTCCACATCCATATTTCAGTACACAATTTATTGTCACTCTCTTTGGAAACGCATTGCTACTGCTCACCGCTTAAAAGTTAGTGAGTGGCCAGGCTAATTGTCAGGCAAATTATTGGGTAGCTTTTTGTGAATGGTGGTTAAAGTGTCCTGCCTCATCATTAGGGGCTATGAACCAGATTTTGGCTACACTTGATTGAAATGCTGTTAATAAGGACATGTAGGCCTATTTTCCTGTTACCAGTATTTCAAGTTGCCAGTATTTAGTATAAACCAATCTACATCAGTGAAACAAACTGTTGTCTGTGTGACTGTTGGTTTAAAAGGAACATTAGAAGAACAACAAACATCTAGCTGTTTATTTCAGTCTTGAAAGGTTTGACAGTGAGGCACCATGCTTTAACATGTCCTGTATTCACTGGCCAAGTCTCTCATGTAAAGATAAGGTAAATGTTTGTCCTTGAAATCACATCCTGACTGTTATGTGTCATCAGTATTACCTCAGACAAACCCACTTAGTGCATCATATTGTTTTGTTATGTTTGTCATAAAAAATGGGCCATAGAGAGATGTCTCAACATGCAGGCTTTGTTACAAAATCATCTTTAAGGCACATGTCGGCAGTGTATGAGAGCTGAGTAGTGTGTCGCAGTCTAGAAATGTGTAACTTCATTGGTCAGACATGGTTTTAATATATTTCTTTTCTTAAGTGAACAGATTGAATGGCTATCTCAGTCTGTCACTGGGTGTAACACAACTGAATGATCAGTTTTACAGCACTGTGGCAGGTTCACTTGGGCGTTGAGAGGAATGCATTATCTGTCAAAGATGTACAAGAAAGAATAAAACCCATCAGATATCCACACCTCTACCGCGTCACTAATTGTGCTATTATGGGAATAGCTTGACAACTTGATGACCCTGTATCCCCTTTAAGGAAATTTAAGACTTTGTTTATTCAGAAATGTCCCTTGGATTGACCTTGATTCTTCATGATGCTTGAAGCATTAAGTTGAGAAACTAATAAGCTAATTTCATAGAACAGGAGGGCCCCAAACTAGACTTTCAAGTCTTTACATGTCATGAGCTGTGACATTCGGACAGGTAACTGTATAAAGTGTTTTTTAAACCTTTTAAGGGTGAAGGGCGGTTTTTTTTAGCCAACGGTATGTCAACCAAACGAACACAAAGATTTTCGGACTACAGTTTTTTTCTGTTTTAAAGACGCAAGCCAGTGAGAACTGTAGATAGAAATAGATCTGTGGTTAACCCGCCCTTACTCTGGGAGGTGCAGAAAGCCACCTCGTCTCTCAGGTGTAGCAACTTTGTCATCAGGTGTGAAGCGCGTTGATTGGCCGAGAGAACCCTCTGTTTGCAGTGTGGGTTCCTTACCATATTAGAATGATGAGAGCATACACAACGACGGCTCCAAGATTTCCTCGTTATATTCAGTTGGGTGTGAGCATTAGATAACAAAATCAACTATTTTAATGGGATTGCAACCAAATGTCAAAGTACTAGTCATTTGACGTGGGTTTCCAACCTGGCTTCCTCACGGGGCGAATCGGTGAGTGGCGTTTGTTTTGTTATTTCCATATTTACACATAATTGTTTCACGGATACGTTAACAATGCGCTTGACGTTACTCGGGCTGCCTATTAGAAATGTCCATATACTGGCTCATGTAGGCTGTAGACAAAATGTCAAGCTTACTCAACGTCAAACGTTGTTTTTAATAGCACAAGCAACAGGTGAGTTGTGTTCCATACGTTCCATATAGAGATCATGCATTTTGAAATTGTATGCATTATTTATTTGACAATGGAAACAAAATGAGTATTTATGTGGTCATTATTATTATGTTAAACTATTTGAAATTGAGTTGTATGTATCTACGTATGTGCAAGGACAGCCTATTTCGATTCCTTTTTTTAAGTTATTTTGCATACCTGCCTCAGAAGAGGAAGTAAGACCACCCCAGTGCTTTGCTTCCCATTCAGCAGCTGGTTGACAATGTCAGATTGGAATTTCATTCCAATGGTGGACGGATTTGAAAACTAAGTTGATTTATGCTGGTACCAACACGTGCCAAATGCTTCCTCAGAGCAATCTGATTGGATACTGCTGTAGGCCTAGACCTTTTCAAGAGGCTGTGACGGGTAGAGGCACTTGTTGCCAATGACGGACAGGGGACAGACCAACACATGGTCCCAGCCTGTGTGTTTCTTGCTAGCTGCTCTCCTCTAGTGTGTCTTAAGTGTGTCTCAAGTGCACTGTTGCACCAGCTGGGGTGAACTGATGCAGAACCAGAGAACAAGATATTCACCTGGAGCCACAGAGGGAAGCACGGATAAAATGTGCAGTTTCTTAAGTGTAGCCTACTGGATTTTTTCTGGTGAGCGTTTCCTTTAGGTGTATGGTCTTTAACCTATTTGACATGCTTTTCCATGGCCTTTCCTTCCATGCTGCAGGTCTTTTCTCTGTTTGAGTTGTGTTAAAGTTGTCTTACGGTTTGCTTGTTCTTGTGTAACTGAGAGGACGAAGTCACTGAGATATAGTTAGCGCACAGGATGAATCCATCCTGTTCACACTTCCTACTTAGAAAAGTTCACAGATTCTTAGTAAGGTCTGCCGCTTCCTGGTGCTGCCTGTCACATTACCCCAAATTTGTTTCCTTTATTTTCTTATGGGGAGGTCCTGCAAATGGTAAACAAGAACATGATCCCAGAAGTGACCTTGTTTTTGTTTCCCTTTTCTCTCATTTTCTGTTGACATTCCAGGAGTCCTGAGCACACCACGCCACAGCCGCACATCTCTGACATGGAGCTGAGGGAGGAGTGGCAAGATGAGGAGTTCCCCAGGTCAGACAAACAGTGTGTGTGTGCGAGAGAGTGTGAGTGAGTGTGTGTGTGAGAGAGTGAGTCATCAATTTGTTGATTAAAGCAGTTTTTTACTGTACTGATGTAGTCAGTGGTGCGAAAGGCCTCATGCATAATAAGTTAAGGGTGGTATAGTTTTGTCACAGACTCCTAATTTGGGTTTAATATTTCCATCATAGGTAATAATGTCAGGGTGGTTCCTAAATGATATGATGATGCCTCAATACTGAATTTGATCAGTTTAATTGATTGAAACACGATTTGAGTTCTGTTGGGTCTTACTGCTCTTGTTTTTTTTTCACAGGCCACTCCCAGAAGATGCACACAACCAGGAGGATGAACTGGAATGTGTCATTGCCAATGGAAACAGGCCTGGTAAGCACAGGGATTTGTGGGAGAGGCTGCTTTGCACGGCTGGGAACTGTTGGTGGCTATACATGTCTGCACTTGAAGGATGACTCAGTGTCAGGGCTCCATGCTCAGTTGAAGTGTTTACATCCTCAGACAACCATGCTATGTAAAGCATACAATGAAAAAAAAGTGTATGAATTACCTGGGAAGGTGATTAAGATTTGTTGTATTGTCTGAAGACATTCACACATTGTGTTTCATAGCAGAAACTTGTCCTACAAAGGGTTGTTTAAATAAAAATA
This sequence comes from Tenualosa thibaudeaui, assembly GCA_027481765.1. Lineage (NCBI taxonomy): Eukaryota > Metazoa > Chordata > Actinopteri > Clupeiformes > Clupeidae > Tenualosa > Tenualosa thibaudeaui. Next base: position 7,136,282 of record JAIFZK010000015.1, on the reverse strand, counting down.
CATATGAGAGTTGTGGTCTTGAAGAATTCTTCCACATTAGTTAGCTGTGAAAAAAAGGGTTAAGATACCATCTACTGGCTTTTCACTAGCCATTGTTAGTGGTTTGACATGCCTTGTGTTCTTTCCAGTAAGGATGACCAACATATTTAAACATTTTTACATGTTGTTTCCTATGCAGCCAACCCTGAGATTATACATAATCTAAGATACTAAGGCTTGAAAACATCAGTGAAACAATATGTCAACAAAAATAAAAGCTTTGGGACAAAAAGGAAATGTATACACCCGCAAATGAACTAGTCTTGGCTGCAGAGCACTTGTATGATGAATGCACACACACATGTACAGTGCATGTGATTGAGCTTGTCTGATCTGGCTGCGGTCCAGATCCCCCCAACAGCCTGGCGTTGTCTGGGAACCCCATCAGGAAGAAGCGTCTGGTGGCGCCCACGCTCAGCCTCACGCTGGACAAGCCCGACTCGTTAGACCGCAGTGTCAAGTCCGACGAGTTCTCCACGGCTGCCCTGTCGCCCTCTCCGGACGACACAGACCTGGACATCAACCTGGAAGCCATGGAGACGCCGTCGGACAGCGAGTCCTGCAACTTCCCCGGCAGCATGTATGACCTGGAATGGGAAGGTAAAGTTTGATTGCCCTGGCCCATTTGATTGTGGTGGCCCTGTCAGAGTTTGAGTTCTCTCTCTGTGTGTGTGTGTGTGTGTGTGTGAGAGAGAGAAAGAAGAGGGGGTCGTGATCTTTCGATTGTTTCTAAAGGACTCTTAATTGCTTATTATAACATGCATAAGAGCAAGTTGGGGAAAATCAGTAGAGGAAGACTCTTCATTGGTGTAGATTTCTCTGAGGATTTGGACCCAAGACAGTTTCTAAAGGATATAATACCCCATTAATCATTCTGATCAGTCTAATTGATTGGGACATGTGCTGAGTGAATATGTAGACTGATTAGGTACAGAACTGAGCATCTGGACTATGAAGGACTCATGAAGGATTATCCCTATTAAGACATCTTAATTAGACTTGTTAATACCCTCTGATTAGGATTTGGCAACCCAGGTGCAGAATAGTTATAATTCCTCCTTATTAGATGGTGATGACAAATCACATTAGCTAACTTATGGTGAAATTCAAATCAATCCCCTGAGGCTGGTAGTAAAATGATATGGCTGTACTGAATTATGGCACTTGATGATGACCTTCAACTTAACCCAGCCCTTACCTACCTCTGGCACTTGCCAAAATCCCCTCTGAGAGAAATGGAAAGCTGTATATACTTTGCCCAGTATACAGTATTTTTCTGTTACTGTAGTGTGTATATCTGTGTATGTCATATGTATAAAATGTTATAGATGCTACAGGATAGGATTCCTACAGGATGGATAAATGATCTGTCAGTCTGTCTAAAACAAAAGATTCCAAAGAACAGTTACCTGTATGTGTTTAGAACCCAAATAACACTACCTTTAAGTGCATGGCATGCAGTATGTGAGCACACCCCTCCCCTAACCTCGGTTCCCTGCGTGGTAGATGACTTGCCCAGGATGGGTGTGATGGATGAAGCCAGGGCCAGCTCTCCGGTCATGGGCAACATGGAGCTGGACCAGGTGGACAGTCAAGGCCGCCGCTGGCGTCGTTTCTGCATCTCGGGCCAGGACTACCATGTCAACATGAGCGTGCTGGAACCCTACCTACAGGTCCTCTCCCACGGAGGTGAGTCAAAGATGGACACACCGGAGTAGTGCCTCTGTGGACTGATTTTCTAGGGCTGTGAAATAGTTCCTCTGTTTTTTCTTAGTGGCTAGTTACATCAATTCTAGAACTGATAAATTATTCTTTACAGAAACATTTTGACAACAATGGAGCATTTTTAATCACAGTTCCCAGTTGCAGTTGTTTTTCCTGCTCAGTAACTGTTGTTGCCAATAAATGGTTTTGTTGATCACCATTAGATTTTAGAAGAGCTATCAAAATGTATGAGTTAAGATTCTCCCATGGTTAGTCAAAACAGAGGCCTGATCATGTGTTTTTGTTCTGTTTGTATAGGTTACTATGGAGAAGGAATGACTGCCATTGTCTTGTTCTCATCATGTTACCTGCCAGAGAACACAATTGAAAACTACGAATATGTTATGGACAATCTATTTAAGTAAGACTGGAGACCGTAAATCACATACCCTAATAATGAAGTGTTTCCTTGCAGATATACATGTGTTTATGTGTTTGTGCTGAGATTTTCTCTGCCTAAAGTAATGTTTTTTTGTATCTATTCAAATCATTATAACATTGTGAACATTCATCAGCCAGAATACAGATGTTTCATGAATGACATCAGTATATGCTGTGTTCTCTTAGGTATCTAGTGGGGACGCTAGATCTCATGGTGTCGGAAAATTACGTCATGGTCTACCTGTGTGGAATGGCACCCAGGAGCAAAATGCCCGCCATCAAATGGCTCCGGCAGTGTTACAACTCCATAGATAGGAGGTGAGTTTCAATGGCTGTGTTATGGCAGACGGCCATTTGTTTATTATAGCTATTTGTTTGTTATCGGTATATACTTTTTGCTTTTTGCCTTTATTCAAATAGGACATCAGAAATAGACAGGGAGAGTAGGCACGATCGGAAAGTGACAGCAGGCCAGATTCGAGTGACACCCACAGTGCCTGTCTGAACTTGTACTCTTAAGATAGCTTTTCTTCATAAGAGCCTCTCTAAGTCCACTTCCTGATCTAGTATAGATGAAGCCTAAAATAAGACAAAGCTCACTCTCATAATATTCAGATGATCATAAATTCAGATTTCTTGTGGCTGTATAGCTCTTGTGTAGGTATACCCAACACTAGAGGATTAGGAGACTAGGAAGGTGAAAACCATAAGTCTTCCCCAGCATAGATATACAACGGCCAAGTGCACTATCTGTTCCTCTACCTTGTTGCTTTTGAGTAAACATACTAGAACTGAACTTGCACCTTTGCAGGTCACCATGACCTCTGTCTTTCCTCATGGTAAAGCTTCTGTGCTAGTATGCTGGTAATACACATTGTCCCCAAAGTCATAGGAATGATGCCAAGGTGAAGTTGTTTTATTCCATCAGAAGAGGGCGCTTCAGTTAAAATCACGGCCTTGTGTTAGTTTCCGCTTCACTGATGTCTGCTGACAGGAGTGCCTAAGACAAGAGTCCCCCCCCCATCTCCTGAGTGTTTTCTTGTCCAGGCTCTTATATGAAATATGACAGGAATGCTGCAATCATTCATAGCCTGTGTGGGCTGGTATCACAGGAGAACCGTTCCCTGTGGGCATTCTTTAGATAACCCACTGACCCCTGTGTTTCACAGCCGAGACCTGCTCACTCTGGGCACTGTGAACACTGAATGTTTGAACAGCTATGGGATACAATTTGGACATGCTGTAATGTCCCACCTTGCATAGTTGTCAGGTATGTGAATAACGTGTGTTAATTCTGAACATTAGCAAAGCCTTTGTCCTTCACCAGTGGTGTTTAGTAGCCACCTCACTGTACTGCTTCTTTTATGAACAGTTTGCCACTATTAGCATAACTGCAAAGGCACACCCATTTGTCACCAGACCTTGTCATTGTTGAAGGCCATAGGTCTTTATAATTGACACAGTTTGAGAAATGTAATATTTCCCCAGTGGTGAGATTAGTTCTTAGCTCTTGCATATTTCTCTGTGTGTTTTGGCAGTGCTGTAAGTCTTCCTTATCACTGTTAATGTATGTGTTTGCACTGCCCATATAAAGGCAGCTTTTAGCCACATCTACAGTGCTGTCCATACCTGCCACATAAGTCATCGTTGCCTGTTAGGTAACACACTGTTAAAAAGACATTTGTCAAACAGAATTACAAAATGGTTATCACACTGTTCAGGTGTATGTGTTGTATATGTGTTTGTATCTTGAGATGTAATACACAGAAGTCCCAGTGTGTAAAGTACAAACATTCTCAAGACATTTATACAAAAGTAAACCTGAGAATCAAAACATAAACTACTCTCTTTACATCCTATGGGGGGGATTTCGGTGTAGTCGTGGAAACTGCTTAGACACGTAGTATTAGTCTGCCTTTCTAGCGTCAGTCAATCCAGTCAAGCTCATGACAAATCGTGAGATAATTGGACAGTTTGTACGTCACAAAACTGTTGTTCCAGTTACGCTAGCAGCAGCTTGAAAGTCCCAGAGGCGAGCCAAGGCACTGTTGATTTGGGCAAGGGTGAACAGACCATGGCAGACATGACCTCACGCGCTGAAATAGGAATTGCAGGCATCTGGGGATGGACAACAGTGCACTGTTACCAGGCAACTAGACATGTCCCATCATACCACAATCGTGTATTCATGAGCTGAACTGAGTCAAAGCATTCACAGAAAAAAACACTGATGGTGTGGAGAGAGAAAGAGAGAGAAGGAAGGCCTTCAGCAAACAGAGAGTGCGTTCCCTGTACACATCATGACATTTTTGTATGTGAAAAATCCAGTCAGGCTGCAAAAATGTTGATTGAATAAACAAAATGATTCTGGGTCCTTATTCACAAACAATTTTATCTTGGCGGTAAGAGAACTAAATCGTGGCAAGAGTTTTCTTTTTAAGTTGTGATTAGAGTATATGATTACACTTTTATGTAGATATACACATATACTTCGACAAGAGTTTTGGTGGTGTAACTGCATTCCGTCCAGGCTGCATATTTATTTCCTGGTGATGGATACCTTGAATACATGATTCGGCATGTGTATTTCAAAAGATTGCAGACAAACTGCTGCCTTTGGATGTTTTATGAATTGGTCTTAGTGACTTAGGAGTCCTCTAGGCTACTTCTAAGCTGTCCTAAAATTATGAGTCCTAAAGTTACGACTGACACACCCATTATTAGTTTCTCCTAAATTCGCCTGTCAGGAGCTACTTTTAGGCTTAAGATTTTTTGGGAATATGGGCCCTGATCTCTTCTAAATAGAACATTTTCTCCATCTTGCTAGCATGTATACAGAAGTAAAGAGTGTGACCCATCAGTGGCCAAAGTGTTTTTCTCAGCATCTTATGATTGTGATTAAGCTTTATTAACTTTGAAACTAGGAAGTGCGTGCATTGGAGGCGTAAAGTAAACCACAACAGAGATGATTACGCTGCTGGTTGAGTCATGGGGCTTTTGTTTATATGAGCGGCAACCCCAGTGAGAATGATCAGCATCTGATGTGAAAGCATGTTAGCTGAGCTGGGGTAGAATGGTTGGAGGGAACTGAGTCGGGAGTTGGGGAGTGCTTTCAGACAGCTGTCTGACTCGTCTTGTGTGCTAAACTGGTGACTCTCATAATGGCTTCTTCCTCCTGTGGGTCTCGCCATACTTCCCTGAAGGCGGACTAGCCACACAAACACTTCACTGGGCTCGGAAGCTATATGTTATTGTTGCTTTGTTCTCCCATTGTTGCAATCTCCCCCCCCTCCCACTCTTGTTCCCCCAGCTACTGTTGTTTTAGGTTTTCTGTTCTGTAGAAGCTGTTGAATTGCACGCATTGTGTCTGGGTGAGATGTTTTGGAATGAAATGAAGTCCAGTCCTGCGTCTGTAAAGGGTTACGGTGGGTTTAGATGTGAGGGTTCATTTGAACAAACAAAGCAACAGTGCATGGATTACCATTTATAAAAATACAGTTGTGACTAGTTTTTGTCATAAGAATTACCCCTTACAGGTTAGCTATAAAGACACACTGCATACATACAGTCTCTAAAGGAGATTGGTTGGAGAACTAGGGAGAAATTTCTCCCTGGGTGATGATAATGATAAAATTGTAAAAATATGGGCACGTAATTCCCTCTGATTTCCCAGAGGTTGGGTTTTCACAGCTTTCTTCATCATCCTTTTTGGGAACACGAGTTCAGTTGAGATTAAAGGAACTATGCAACACGGTGATACTCCCAAGATGTGCAAATCTATCCATAACTGACAGACAGGACATATTTCTTAACAAAGCTCATCAGCCATTTGGGTCTAAGACCAAAATAATTTTTTAATATTGACTTTCCTCTTCTAATGTTATCTGCCATATAAGCAGTCTTGGATGCTGTATGTCAGAAATCAGTTTTAGACTTTCCTCTACTTGTCTTGTACAGGCAGTTTCTTAGTCCAACATGTGGGTTGAGTGTTAGGTGGGCATGGACTCTTGAATAAAGCAACAACAAAAATCAACAGCATGTATCACTTGACTCAACTGAATGTAGTGCTCTACATGATGTTACATAAGAAGACATGTAGTTTGTCTGTTTATTTGTAGGTTGAGGAAGGACCTGAAGGGGTTGTTGGTGGTGCATCCGCAGTGGTATGTGAAGGCAATTATCACACTTATCAAGCCCTTTATAAGGTAAGATTCATTCTCTTCCAAACAGTGTGAAGAGACAGTTGTATATTTACAGCAGTTTAAGTGAGCGATGGATTGCCTAAGCAGCCCTCTTTATGACTACATGAAAACAGAATCTATGTATTTTACTCTTGTGTAAATTGTATATAACTATTCAGTAAGACCCACTGTAGAGGAGACTAATGATGTTGTAAACAATGTGTAAGCAGTGAAGGCTACATAGAGGGTTAATATTTGGCATGAGATGTTGTATCAACTGCAGTGTAGTGTTCTTCTGACGCGTTGACTGGCGCTTTTTTTTTTCCCTGAAACATTTTTTTTATTTCCTGTTTTCAAAAGGTTGCCACTTTCTGGAAGTTAGCATGCTGGAAGTAAGCAGGAAAGCTAGAATGGTCAGGCTGTTTCAGGACAAAATGTTTTGGAAGACTGAAGAAATCCTGTTTAACAGTTGTAGCAATGACTCACTTGGTGATACTTTGATAATCCTACTGCTACCATTAGTTATTAGTTGCTCGGAAAACCTTGTCATGTTTGTTTATTAAGTAGCAAGGGAAGTTTTTACATTCTGATTCTTTAAATCTGTTAGAATGTAGGTCCTGTGTATTATCAGAGCAGCATTGAATTTGAACTGATCATTTGGTTATACAGGCCTGTTAAACCTTATGGTGTCTCTCCTTTAGTGAGAAGTTCAGTCGGAAGGTGAGATTCATCCAGAGCCTCCAGGAGCTCTCTGAGTTTATCCCCATGGAACATCTGCAAATACCAGACTGCATCCGAGAGTAAGTTCATCCCCTCTTTTAGCTTCACCTCACCTAGGCTTTAATCCCAATGTTCCCTCTAAGCCTTAAGCCATTAACCCTCAAAAAGGTAACCTGCAAGATTCAACTTTGTTATTGGTTAATTCATGCCAGTTAAGTCTTTCAGGGTTTATGGTGAGGGAGGGTATTGGGATTCAGCCATACCCTCCGGTAAGGAGGGTTTTGGAGGGTGGAGTGTGGAGGGTTTTTAATCCACAGTAACACAGCCCATCATCACCACCACGTGGGAGGTAGGCTGTCAGCCATCACGCTGACTCTGCCTTTCTGTTGTCATTTGGAGTTCATGGCACCGACTGCTGCCACCCAGCTGTTTTTCTCAGTGGAACATGGACAAGTGTGTTTTTAATGAAGTCATTGGGCTTCATGGTTTTGAGCAAACAGTTTATACGAGCAAGTAATTACCCGTGGATTCTCTCTTGCAGATATGATGCCACACTGACCGTCTGAGGGTAGCCTTGGGTCAGGTTTGTAAATACAGTGATGATTGTGTGATAAGAGGATAGGTGAAGGATTGGCCCAAGCTGGATGCTCCGAGGCTGAAGTACATCCAGCGGTCAGCGACCTCCAGAGGCAGTCATCTCTTTATATCCTTGGACTCATTTAACCACTGCCCAAGGCCACTGTGTTGTGTACCGGCACACCATCTCCTTTATGGAACAATGAAGAGACACTTTTAAAGCTCCTAAAGGAATGCACTCAGCTATGGGCATATTTATATTTTAAATGGGAATGCACGTCCATATGACACAAGAGCTTTGATAGCTTATTGGATAATACTTGTTTTTATAAAAAGTAAAAGGAACGACCTTTTTAACCTTGTGATCAACAATACAGTGTTTGTTCATGGCTCCCTCTCTTGATTGCACAATACCTGCCGGAGCGGCTGATTAGAAGTGTGCAACCCGAGCGCTGTTGCATAACAACCGTGATTTATGAGCATGTAATCACACTTTCAATGAAACCAGGGCACATCCAATCTAGCCGTATGAGTTCAGCGAAACATTTATTAGTCAGAGTCAAATGAATCTGGTGGCATATGGGTCCTGTTGCAGTGAAAAGACCCTCACTCAGTTTCATTACATCTTCATCAGTCAAGTTTCAAGAGTTACAAGCCAAGCCACTTTAATGCAAAATTGCATTTTGGTGGTGGTTAGTTAACAGTCAAAGCTTTTACAACCAGTGAGTCATGTTTAAAACAATGGAGCGAAGACTTTACAAGACCTATATTATTTTCATTCATTGTAAGTCAATTCCCTTCTGCATTCTCCATTTAATGTTGATAGGTGTACAGTTTTTTTTTTCTTTCCTCTATTCTCCCTTCAGATGTATGGCATTTAATAGCCTTACCTCAGAGCAAATATTTATACAAGGGAACACTTGGACAGCCTGTACTTTCCACCGTCCAGGACGGCTACAAGTGGTCATGCAGCAGCGGACCTTCAGACTGTTTCAGATAGATTTCAAAGAGGGGAATGCAAGTGGATATGTTTTTTTTTCTCTGCTGCTGTGTCTTGTTAGCTGTAAGGACTAATGTAAGAACTGGATTTTGGGAGTCCTTTTGAAAGTCTCGATTGAAGCGTTGCTGACTTTGAGGAAATGGGCTTTGGCAGGAGGGGGAAGTGAGGTAACGGTGCGGTGTGCGTTTTAGTCATAAACAGGAACCAAGTTGTGCTGGCTGGGAAGGTTAAATAATAATTTCCTGTTTGAACCTTTTTTCCCTCTTGCTGTGATTCTCATATTGGGAATCAGGAGAAGTTTGCAAAATGTTTTAATTGTTTATTTGACAGCAGTGTAAATAGTATGCTATTTAAAAACTAAATAATTGAGGGGACGTTACAACAAAATAATATATATATATATAATATTATAGTGTATTTTTATATATTTCCATGTCTGTGATCAAAATGGTCTCATGTGATCAAAGGATATGCAAGATTAGTAAAAGACAGGAATATTTGTAGAGGGGTTTGCCTAAACTCTTGTTTCACATATACTTGGAGCGATGTTGAGGTAAAAACAGCCAAATGGCTCTTGGGCCACATTCTTGTTACACCTCATACTGTGGTCTCTGAAGGACTCCCATGTGCAAGCTCTCCATGTGAGGCTGTTTTTTTGCAGTGATTTGCTGCATTGTTAAAGAGCGGAAAGCAGTTTTTTTTTCTGTCTCTTAATACTCAGAGGGAAAAACTCTTGGCCTCATCTGCTAACAGACTAAAGATCCATGATTTGTCTTTTGTCTGCCTAATTTCTGGTCTGCTGGGTATTTGGATAAGGACTTTGTGTGGATCTGTCAGGTCCCAAATTGTAAATAAAAATGTTACCATAACACTGCTGGTCAGAGTTTACTTTTCAATTCTTTTTTTTTTTGGTAACGGCTGATGTAACAGTTGTCTGCAAGAAAAGGCTGTATGGTTTGGACCAACAGAAAGTTTGTGGTGATGAAGGAAAAAGAAATAAATAGGAGGTTTTCCCAGGGCTAAGAACAGGCTTTGCCTCGTGCATTCCAACTTGATTTTCCTAAGGAATTTGTGTCCCATTACATGGATTCCTAAATTTGTTCAACCCACTGCGCTGTTCCATCTCATTTCAGCCTGTGGGTGAGGAAACTGGAGCTGGGCCTAAGCACCTGCCTCTCAACACAAACCACTCTTTATAAGCCGATGGATGGCCAGAGAAATCTGAACACTCGTTCCCACACACAACTGTCAAACCGGCAGCCTGAGCAAGTCCGTTTGGACCGTTTTTATTTGAATGCTTGAGAGAGTAAGAATTGGCCAGTCTTGAGGGTAGGTGACTAACGCTTTCCATGAATGCATCTTGTTCATGTTAGGGAAGTTCTAGGTTCATTATTCACATGCTGGGTTTTCCCTGAGACATTCAAACTGAAGTTCTGGCGTTAAGAACAAAATGACACATTGAATGTCAACACTGACCGACATATTTCATACATAGTTCAGTAGCACCAAAGTTAATAAGGAGACAAAGACACATATGGAAAAAAAAATGTGTATTATTTTAAAGCCAAAAGGCCTTACAGCCATAAGTAAGTACAAACTCAACTGGGCGTGACTCGTCTCTCTCACACTCAGTCACAAACCTCACACACTCTCTTAAAGCACATATAAACAGAAGTACAATCGGAGATCCAATACTCGGATGTGTGGTTGTAAAACTAGACATTGGCTTAACTGGCAACACAAAACCCCAGTATGTTTCCCCCCCGCAAACTCTTTCGGTCTCTCAGGACCAAATTACCCCTCTGACTCATGCACACTATGAGATGTTCACAGTGACTGGCCAAGCCTGTGTGAAACACTCAAGAGTGGCCTAAAATGCTTGCTCCAGGTCTGAGTAGAAAGCCAGTGTATCCAAACAACCTTGGATGGAAACCCCCCCCCCCCAAAAAAAAAAACATGGAGCCTCAACTGCCTGATCTGAGCTACAAAGAGAACAGGCACGAAGCATCCTGACACACTTCACCGAGATGAACACCCAACAGTTTTTGTGCACCACTAAAGTAAATTGATTCAATTAGGTCATAGTACAGTATGATGGAGAATGATGGAGAATCACTTCAACATGTCCTATCTACAAAACACTTGAGGATGTGGGGGGAAAATGAAGGCACTAGAGAATTTTAACAGCACCATGGTGACAATTTTTTAAAGGTTAGGCATGCCACTGCCAGTGGAATGCTTCCATGCTTCCTAAATGAGTGTGTCTGTGCACTGCCCCATGTCTCTGTTGCCATTCCAATAGAATCTTTATCACACTACAGTTTGGGTATGAGACATAGCCTGTAGTGTAGAACTGAAAACACTTTAAAAACATGGAACTGGTAAAGGACCCTACTAATGATCATAAGAGTTTGAGATTAAATTGCTATTAAGAGAACAATGCATATCACAACAGCAACAACAAAAAACAACTAAGCTAATTAATGCAATTTGTATGTCAATAACGCAACAAATCTAAAGCACAAGCACAACAAAAGGTGACATTTGCCCAAATCACTAGAAGGTGCCACATAAAACAAAGACAGACCCTCGACAGATGGGAGTTTACCATATTCTCCTGGTTACAGAGAGTTTAGGCCAAAGGTGCAACACAAATCTCAAGTGATCAGATGCATCACACCTGTCTGTGGGGCCGTTACCATCATGACTTAAGAGGAAGAGTCCTGCTTAGCATGTAGCTCTGGTCAGTGTAACAGGAGGGGGGGGACAATGCCAGTGGGTGCACACATCATGCAGCCCTGAGGCAGGTCACGGGTGAAGACTATCCAGTGTTCAGTCTTGTCTATACTGCTGCTTAGAAAATAATATCTCCTGTACATGGAAGAAATGTAAAATTAAATAACACTAAACAGACAAAGCCTTTGGCAATACTCTTTTGTGTGTTAAATTCAAGGGTGAGAGAAGAGGGGACAAATTCTCATTCATCATGGCACATACGCAAACATATGCACATCATGAACTACATCTTTCTCTCGTGAAGATATATACACACAAACACCCATATGTCACACACTAAGCCACCCTATTACACTTTGTGACATGGGATTCCAGAGACAATTTGGTGACCACAACTTACACCAGTGCAGGTGGCAATCCATATGATCAGCCCGTGTGACAAAATAAAGGGAAAAAAATGAGTATGCGTCGCCTATATTTATATATAATTCCTCTTAAAAGGTAACTGACCAACTGCTTGAAGATTACAACAAAATAAAAGCAAAGTGAACACAGTAAGTCCTAAATATAGGTGTCCCCTGTCGTCAAATCTGATCTGAATATGCATATAGTATAGGGCTAAATGGCTAGCGAGTTAGCCTGTGTCGCTCTTGTTTCAGATGGCAGTGGGGATCTCAGCCCTTAAACATGGGGTGAACACAGCCAGTGTATTAATACATAAAAGAAAAACTAAAGACAATCCCCAAACACACACTCTTCTGCACACACACACTCACATACTTGCCACACTTAAAAAAGTCCTTTTTTAGTACTTTCAATCAGAACTTTAAAAACTAGAAAAAAATAGAAACAGAGAAATGGTATCTCTCATATTGAAAAGTGGACCACAGAAAATGAAGAATAAAAAGTCCTTGGTAAAATAGGGTAGTCCTGGTTTTCTTTTCTGTTTGGTTGTTGGCTTGAGTAGCAAATGGATCTTGCGGAAAGTGATGAATGACAGACAGCACATCATCAGCTGTACTCTCTTCTGCAGGTGAGCCAAGTGCTACAAGGGGAGGTCAGGTCTCCAGGAAAAAAATTGCACTGATGTGTGTGTGTGTGGGAAGGGAGGTCAGATACCCCTCCACAATGCCTGATGAACATATGAACATTAATTAATACTTCTGTAGGGTACAGAGGTTTAAGTAATATAACACATTATCATCAGTACAAATGACAATATTTAGGCCCTGTTTACATATATCTAGATATTTTTATAAATGGATATTTTTTTTATCTGTTTATTTTTTATTGTGTCTTAATTGTATCCAGGGGAATCCAGAAAACAAAACATTGTATTAAAAAATATGCATTTGTGGTGGCTACATCTCCATTTACATGTAAACAAAAGACCCAAACGGATAAAAAAAATATCCGTTCATAAAAACATCTAGATACGTGCAAATATGGCCTTAGAGATTATTATTATTATTAGAGAAACAAGATTATTATATAATAATATATTATTATATTAGAAATCTGTATATCAATTTGCCCAACTTGTGAGGCTGAAATGAATCGTCACAGGGTTACAATTTAGAATCCTGACCAACATTCACAGCACAGTAACATTGTAACTTGTGACAGATTTTTTTTTTTTTTTTTTACTCTATTACACTTCATTTGGGAGTAAGGGAAACTGATTTTACAAAGCCAAATTGAGACACAATCCTTGGATATGGTGCTTGACAATGAGAGACTGCCCATAGCAACCATCCATTTAGAGCAGCAGTCTGCGAATGAGTCGATATGTGGCAGAAAGAAGTAGTTCTGCAAACAAGCTATCAAAATGTGTAAATGTTGTCACCAAAACCAAATAACAGACGTGGCAACAGTGATACATGCAGGATAATGAACTCCACGGCATCCGTATATCAGAAAATAATGACCTTCGAGGTATAAAGGCCACAATGCATATGGCCCCATTACCACCTTTTACATGCATTATTTTCTGCTATATAAACCCTGTGTCGTTCATTACTCCTTTCAAATGTTATTAAGAAATTAAGAGAAGGTACTCACAGACTAGATGGCTATAACAAGCTGTTGCGGCCATTGCTGTGGGGCACTTTCGATCTCATCTGTTCCTGTACTGATCCAGACTACAAGAAAAAGAGAGACATCCACACACAAACACATCAACATGACACATCAGTACACAACTGGTGTTTGTGACCACAAAGTTCACAATCTATACATTTTTTTTTATTTTTTGAGCACACTGGACTTTTCTGTTTGTTAACACATCATCAGTAAAATGCCTCATTAGTTCTCTTTAGAAAGATACGTGCTTCTATGCAACCACATTTCTTCTGCATTCTTAGACAGGACACCACACACTTGGTTTCGGGGCTTGTTGACGCAACGCGTTTAATTCCATTCCTTTTAGAGAAGAACCAGGAGGAGGAGGTGGAGGAGATGGAGGAGGGGAGGAAGGAGGCATGTAGCCGAGTGCTACGATGCCTGAGCTGGGTAACCACTGCTCCGGCTCCAGTCATGCTCCAACTAGTCCCTTCACGTCTAAAGTTACATCACAAGTCTGTTAGGTATGGTATATGTGCTCTATGCACTGACAACACATACAAAGTGTGTGTCTGTGCATGCTTTTCAGTTTGTGTGCTCCATATACAGAGCGCACATACTGTCTGTGTGTGTGTGTGTGTGTGTGTGTGTGTGTGAGAGATTTATGGTAACCTAGCAGGATACACAGCCTCCACTCAGTGTCATAGTCTTTACGCAAGTCTCAAAGACAATTCATGTTCAAACCAGCAGCTGTGCTGCTGCGACCTCACTATGGCGAACATGCCAATTCCGTCTGCACTTGAGCTGCTATGAACCGCCTAAGAAATCCCCCCTATGGTAAAAAACGCAGACAAGATAAGCAGACGCTCAGTAAACTGACACACAAGCAATAATGCCAGCCAGCCATATGTACCCACTTCCCTGTTACGTGTCTGAGTGATACGCTGGATGGGAACGGCCGCATGTTAGCACAAGGACAAGTACGCACACACACACACACACACACACACACACACACACACACACACACACACACACACAGACACACACATACACTCTCACACAGAGTAAGGCTTGACTAATGGCTGGGACTGGGTGGGGAGGCAAACAGACAGACCACAGTGCCAGGTGCAGATTTGCCTCTTTTGATGCACAGCTAAGAGAGTTAGTCAGGCGTGGCCCAAGGCTCACACAAGGCTGAACACAACACTTTCCACAAAGAACTGGGCTCCCACAGAGGGACTAAGTGGACACACGCACTTACACAATGCACCTACGGAGCTATAAAATTATGTAATTATGCCAGGACAGATATGAATACAGAAAGACCCATGAGCCCACCCATCCATGAATAGCTATATTAGGAAAAAACACACACACACACACACACGCTTCACTGGGGTTTGTAAGCCAGGCCGCTTCAAGCTAAACTTTTTCAACTGCAGCCCTCTCTATTTGTACACACTTTATCTGTCTTGCATTCAACTATTAACAATCTATACAAGTCAGCAATTCTGAACTGTTGTCGTCTAATTACAATTTCCTGGACTACAGGGCATCTTTGAACAGCATTTACAACAGCCTTCGTCCTTGAGACGCACACGTTCAAAGGATGGCCTGCTTTTATGATGCGACTAATCGCACATGGCACAATCGGACCATTTGAGTAGATAAAAGTTTTTTTTTTTATTAGTGCGAGTCAATTATGACCTGACTGGCACATTGTTCCCCTTGAGCTCCTTCCTGTCCAGTTTCGTTTTTGTACAAGTACAGTGGTGAAAACAACGGGGGCAGAGGGTGAGATTGTCCTGCAGTTAAAAAACACCCACAAACCTGCTTCGCCACCCCATCCCCCACCTCTACATACCTACAACCAGGATCCGCAAAACAAAAGCAGGAACTTTAAAAACGCCAGCGAGTTAAAAAGAGAGGGGCCATTTACACTACATGTGACCTTAAATGCCCAATAAGCACAGCACTCCAGCCCCTAAATAGCCAGAGTGGAGGAGAAGGAGGGGGTGAGAAACAACACGCCCTAAGCAATCCCACGGAGAAGCACATCGAGTCCCGCTGAGAGTTTACCCCACCCCACTACCCCACCCTGCCCCTGCAGCCTCTTCCTCGTGTTCCCAGAGAGCCTGTATTCTGCGCAAGCGGGCCGCTGGCCAACATTCCTCCAGGCAAGTCGCAGGCTGCTGCACTCTGCTCCGCTCCCTCCACCTTGCCAGGTACGAGGCTCACTCAACAACCTGGATTAAAATCTGGAGGGACAAGGCCCGGAGGCCTCCACCACCACCGCCACTCCTGCAGTCTGATGTTTGTTTGACTGACTGATTCAAATTCTTTCTCTGCCATATAAACACTGACACAGTGTTACACAGATAGGCAGGTAGACAGGCAGACAGACAGATATCAAGATAAACTTGATAAGGCCAAAAGGCTTATTTCCATCGTGATCTTTTGATGGATGTATAGGGGAATGTACATACACTAGAGGGGGAATCCTTCCATTTGGTTTACCATTCACTTGCCTTCACTGGCAAACACAGGGATTTTTTATGTCCAAAAACTGGTTGACCACAAGAGTGGAGAGTCCCCTCTCATGAAAGTCCAGACTTGTGCTACATGTCATTTATTTAAGATAAGATAATAGAACATAATAATAGATAATATAACATAATAATAGATAATATAAGATAATATAAATAAACATAAGTAAGTAAACGGTCACTTGTGATATGATGAACTGAAACTGAAATGGGCATATATAAAAGCCTCCTCATTTCTGTTTTTGTGTGTGAAGCAAGTCAGTCGCCGCAGTATCAGAACATGGAAGAAAAAACTAGATCATCTGACATGCGCCTCAGAATTTGAAACTGAGACAGACATTTGAGGCTGCAAGGTACATGCAATTCAAAATCTCTTCAAAAGATTAGCCTACACTTCAAACATGAATTCCACCTGTTGAAATGCCAAATGTTTAAAATACTCTACACAAATTCTTTAAATAGCCACATTATTTGTTTCAAACTCACACACTTGTGTTTTGGAGCAGGGCTTAGGAAACCTTCCCCTCCAGCAGAGCAGGGCTTAGGAATCCTGCTCTACACAAGTGTACCTGATAAACAAGGTGTATGTTTTTTTGGTTCCCTGGTTTAAGACACCTCGACAAGACAGCGTATTCTTACCGGCTGCATTCCATCTGCCATCTCTCCAGAGCCTATGTGGGTCAGGTGGACAAAGTTTGTGGGCTCTCCAATCATACTGCGGTCAATCTTCCTCCGCCTCTTCTTCTGAAAGGGCAAACAAAGGCAGGTCATTCACAGACAGCACAGAACTTAGGCATACATATCACACCAAGGTCAAAAGTTCACATGAGCTGGGCCTAGAATTTCAGGTAAAAACATGTGACTTCACAGTTACACTGGGTCATGACATAACATGCACGTGAATAGTAAAACAACAAAACAAAACAAACAAACCAAAACAGACTGTGCAATGAGAGGTCAAAAAGATTTCAGAGGCTCTTTAACCAAATGCAAAATCAAGGCTGAGCAAACCATGCATTAACACTAAAAGAAAGAGAATTAGAGAAT
This sequence comes from Tenualosa thibaudeaui, assembly GCA_027481765.1. Taxonomy (NCBI): domain Eukaryota; kingdom Metazoa; phylum Chordata; class Actinopteri; order Clupeiformes; family Clupeidae; genus Tenualosa; species Tenualosa thibaudeaui. Next base: position 7,119,228 of record JAIFZK010000015.1, on the reverse strand, counting down.
CTGTCTAAAATTCTCTGCTCTTTCTTCGAGACTTTGACACAGCAACTGTAAAAACTGTCACTCCACAAATAAAAACAAGCTGAAGTTCCCAGGTTGTTTCAGCTTCGGCTTTAAGGCAGCAGGCCAACATAATGAAACTGTAGCTTGCTGTCTTTAGAGAGGAACATGGAGAGAAAAAGCATGTAGGAACTAAGCGGAAAGTCTAAACGTTCCCAAGACAATAGCTATTTTATGAGCTCATACAAAGCTCCTCGCTGCACTTGTCATCACTTGCCAGTTGCGCGAGAGGAGAGAGCCAGTCCCATTTATTACGACACAGCGTGTTACTAGTGCAACTACTACCGCAAAGGTTGTCACTGCAAAATGAGACAGTGAAACTAGAGCTTTGCCTTCAAAATTGCATCCCATAATTTCTCATATTCACACAACTCCTTTGAGAGGAGCTGGTCAGAACTGAACTAAGTAGCAGCCAGATTCTATGTTCTATGCCAATCCTACAGGACACAAGCAAAGCCAAGGAAATGCATCAGACAGGGGCGGGGCCAATGAATCACCAAGCCATCCAAGATGGACCAAATCATCCGGGAATCATTTTCCTACACAGGCCCGAATGCCAACTTTAGCCTAGCCCTTGTTCGAATCCCAACAATAGAGTAAAGCGGAGCGCTAAAAATAAAAAATATTTCAAAAAAAAAAAAAAAGAGGAAGGGGAGAGGAAAGAGCATGAGCTCACTCCCAACAAACCCCCAGAAACCCGACTTCCCCTCTGAGCTCCTACTCATTGTTAAAGAAGGTCTCTGTGGAGAAGGCTTGCAAGCAGTGAGGGCCCCACGAGTTGATCAACAAGCCTCCCCCCCCTTCCCCCACCTGCATTTACTAATTTGGCTTTTTATCCTAAGTGACTTGCATTCATCAATTACCTCAGGGCTGGTCTCCCTTAGAGCAACTCAGAGATACAGTAGGTGCCTGGCTTAAGGGCACAACAGTGGCAGCTGGGAATTAAAACCAACACCTTTTCTGGCTACTAGCATGCTTAACTTTAACCACTATGCTGCCTCTGCCCTAAGTTCTGACTCAGTCTGCTGTAACTGTGAGTAGAACTTTACCAACAGACAACAGGCCAAACAGTTCCCCTCCCTCGCCAACAAGGAGATACGAAGCAAGCTTCTCCCCCATTTGTTTACATTCAAATTTCCTCCAGAGTGAATAAGAATGTGCATAGTCCAAAGTACAAAACCAAAATCTTTTTAGGAAGAAAACAGAGGTATGTTATCTGCATCTTGTTGATGTGAAGGAGTGCCAATTTTAAACCAGCAGTTAAACATTGTCAACTTCCTGAATTTGAGATGAAGAGATAGCCTTTCTAAAATGCATTAGAGTACATTCAAAAAGCAGCCAGCAAAGGCAGGTTTTTTTCTTATCAAACCAAATTAAGGTGATAAGCACCAAAGGTTTGAGTGGGTGCACTGCCATAGCCAAATTAGGTTCTAAACCCATGTTCAAGACACACTGGGCTACCCTCTGTAGTCAGCCATGAGATGAACTGCTTCCTGATGACAAAGCATTCTTTGTAGAACTAGCGCTTCTTCTCAAAAACACGTCTGTGCGCCTGACAATTCTACTTTGTCGGAATGCTGATCATCGGCAAATTCGGTTGATGGGGTCGCTGTCTCCTCACCTCACAGTTGCGTAAGACCAACAGCTCCTGCTCATGGGAACAGAGGCTCTTTCTAGATACAGAGAGACGGCAGCCTCTGTGGGGAGGGGAGGTCAGTTGGGAGAGTATACACACACAACCGGCTACTCATGACACCATCTGGCTTCTGTTCAATCTCCAGCCAGTCGGCATGATGATCTCAACATGGGGAGGTAATACTGACCCAATTTCTGCTACATTGGGATGAAATTCCATGAAGATAAATCAACCATTCCTGTTTTTAACTATCGATAAATTATTGATAAAACCTTCATACTGTTAGAACTGCTAAATAAATAAAGAAATAGTTCACCATTTACACTTAGTCTTTCATCTCATTTTAGTCTACCCTTTGAGCAGCTCCATACCATGTTTACCACATAGTACACCGCGGCGCAAATTTTCAATATTGTTAGATCCCTTCCCTCCACAGTAATACCACTCTGCAAAGTTTGTGACTTGGGGCCACAAATTTAATAGTGAGCGATTCCAATGCAGGTCAGCGGTTCTAAATCCAATTGATCAGATCTCCACTGTCCTACTGTCACGCCACCGACCATTTCGTTCCCATTACTAAAGCTTGCTCGCTACTGCTACTGCTTCATAACTCCAATGCCTCTGGAGTGACGACACCATAATCATGGGTTCAAGTACCAGTAACACACTTGCACATGACTACACACTTTTACTGAATAGGCTGTTGCTTAGGTTAGGAGGGTGTTTGAAAGGAAACATAATTACGGCTTGGAATGAGTTCAGTTTAAATCATAATGTGATGCTCTATAACAGGAGGCTTTGTTGTCGAAGAGCCACATGTGTGTAAAAAATGTGGCTTAGTGTTCACATTGAGGATGAACGCTGTGACATCAGCGGCTTAATTGAGGCTTTCAGGTAGATTTTGCGAAATGCATTTAAACACAACCATCTGTATTAAAGCTGTTGTAATGTAGCATTTACAAGCAGGGGCTAAAATTAGCATTCCCAACCTGAATGTGACATTTACAGGTTCTAAGTAGAAAAGGTAAAGTAGGGGCTCAACTCACCGGCGGAGGCTTGGCCACCACACAGCAGCCAATCTTGTGCCAGAATTCACTCATCCCCGGCGCCCCACGCCTCACGTCTTCGCTCTCTCTCGCCACCCTGTAGGCTGTTGTCGTAGACACCTTAAAAAAAAACTGGGCTGGCCCTAGGGGATCCTCCCGTGTAGACAGATCAGTGCAGCTGTATCGACTCAACCAGGAATGGTCCTCAATTCTTCCCCAGTGGCTGCTTTTGATTGGCTATCCCTCAGAAAAAAGAAATGAAAGCAAAACAAAAGCAAAAAAAAAAAAAATTCTGTCCTCTATATCCTTCTTTGAACGCCCCTTTGACCACAAGTTTGTCAGGTTGTGCTACCTCTGGTAAGCCCTGTAGAAGCAGAAAGAGATTCCATTTTGAAGGCCAAAGGACACAATACAATGCCTATATGAAACAATGGCACACAATCACTTCTCTGTATGATCTCTTCATATAGGCTAAATCACTTTCATAATGTCCCAATTTGTATGGTTTGTGTAAAGATATTCTTCAGGTACAAAGAGAAAAATGAACACAAATCTGCTCAGTTTTTTTCTCATACACAAAATATTGCTTTTTCGTTTTGGCTAGAAACCTGCATCTAAAGACATGATTTCAACACAAGCCCAACTGGCATCAAGAATTAAGAAATGTCCATGGAAAATTTCACACAATTTCCTACAGAACAAAGCAACTCATGGACACATTTAAGTCACTGTGATAAATACTCAGGTGTAGGATTTACACATCAAATGCAGAATTCAACTTATTCAAATAGCCTAGGGATGTCACTTCTCTTGTGGCGAGGATCACTTTACCTGATGAAGCCAAACTGTTAACAAAGGTAGGCTTAGCATGCAAAATGAATATGACTAGGCTAGGCTATATGATTCAACTAACAAACTCTTTAAAAGAGTACTTTAAAAGAATGTTTATTTTATACTGCACAAGTCCATACCAACAAGTAGCATAACTACCCTAATTAAGGAGTAATGGAAGCAGTATGCAAGACACTAGGTGGATAATAACACATCAATGGTCATAAATGAAACATACTACAATTGCTATGCAGGGTAAAGAAATTCTGCTGTGAGGAACCTTGGCCCAAAGCGTCTGACATTCCTGTAGAAGACCGGACTTTTCTGATTGGGGAATCCCCCTCTGTGACATCATACAAAGCCTCTATTTAAAATAAACACACTCACATCCATATTATATCTTAAACCCTAACATCCTTTTTGCAAGCCAGTACCCTTAGCAGGTCAACTAGCAAATTTGAAAATGATATGTTAAGGCGTCTGTAATGCACACTCAAGATTAATCAGGGTAATCCAAGTATCATAACAAATGGCACACTACCTACGCTGTCTCACTTAGTTTACATCTGCAGATTTACAAGGCTACTAGCCTGCTTTGTGCTCTGCTGTGGTAGGGGCATGGCATTTACGGAGTCTTGGCAATAAGACAGCGCTGGCATGGGTGAGCTAGAGGGGGAGGGGTGACGAGTTGCGCCAGAGCAAAGCAGGACTTTCACTGCCACGGCAAAAGCAAAGGCAAAAACAGACACTGACCAAAAAGGCTGCTCTGCTCAACTGTGTGTTGGCACAGTGCTAGGGAGGAGAGGTTATGGAGAACAGAGATAGACTAGTACTGTCTGATGATAGGCAGCATTAGGTGGGGCACCAAAGAGAACCATAATATGCACGAGAAAATAGCTCAGAATCCCGTTCTGCTTGACTTACGCTACATACAAAAATGCACACAGAGATACTTAAGCAATTCTTAGAATCTGTCTTGTGAGTCAACAGAAAGGAGGAAGAACCATAAAAAGAGCATCAGATTAGAACCAAGAGTCAATGAAGCCTCTATCACTGTAAACAAGCAGTCAATTGCTGAGACCACAGTCTCATCACACTCTTAGCCCACAGTTACCCAATTCCCTCAACAGAGAACTCTACTAAAAGACCTCTTCACCTTTCAATAGGTCTGCATTAGGCCTACTTGTTTTTCCTTTGGTTTACTGTCAATTAGAGCATGTTAAACTTCTCTTCACATGACAGTTTCCTTTGAGTCATGCCAGTGAGAACATCTAGTCAACCATGACAGCAGCCTTCCGTTTTAATAGGACCAACACCCATCACTGGAACTACAGGCCAGGGTCAACTTTGATATGTCAGCAAACTTCCGAAGAATATTGTGATGAAGTGTCAAGGCTACCCAATGGTCTGAGGTAAAACCACTAACCCACCAAACCACCATGGTTTATATAGCACCAAGACAGCACAACTCAGGTTCCAGCAAAGATTATGTTTAGAACATCTGTCTCTGGTTCCTGACACTGACAGCACAGACACAGATCTGCTTTTCCACAGTTTACACTGAACAGGAGCCGTCCTTGGATATTGGCTTGCCCTGGACACCACTGCTGGTTCCTTCCGGCCTCGTCACATTTCTCCTGTTTTGTAACCACTGAGCTATCGATATAATGTAAAGCATTCTACTCTCCGTGTTTGCAACGCTGTTTCTTTTTCTGTTTTGTTTTTTTTTTTAAGAACAAAACCCTAGGTGCAGCAATTGTAATCACTGTTCTACTGTTACTTCCCCGAGCAACAAGAATTTATACCTTTAACTAGATAACTGTCTCTACTTTGACACTTTAATTGAACAGCATAATGGCCATTTGTACACACACTTGGTTAGACTTTGTACTCAAAGAGCAGGCCTGTAACAGATGGACTCACTCGGAGAATGCAGTTAGGTCTAACAAATATCGTAATACCACATATTACTTTACTACATACCGGTGGCCTTTTAGGCATACACAAAAACCAAGTTCTTTTTTTAATCTGAAAAGAAACCAGCACCTATTTGAGCATAAAACTGACATCAAGAATCAAATGTCCATGGGCAATTTTGTACGCAATTGGCAATTTCCAGCAGAAAGAAACAATTCATTGACGATACTATGATTAATATTTTGGTGTAAGCTGTGAACTGTGCGAAGAAATAAATATGAACGTACGTTACTGGTAAACCGAACTACTGGTAAACCAAACAAAGAGAGGAGATTTCATGTTTAAGACTCGCCAACGTTAAATTATTTGTTCAGAAAATGTTAAGAAGACGTCAAAAAGTTTAACGTTACTTTCAAAAGATACACGCATCGTTTAGCCTGTGAGTGTATCTTTTGTTTATGAAAGCAAGCTAATCAACACTAGATGACGTTAACGATTAATTGGTATCGATAACTTAACTCGACTTTCACAAGTTACCATGAACATCCATTACACCAGCTTGCTTTGGCTTGTTTCCTGTGAAAGCACGGTAAAGAATCTAACGTTAGCTGCCACGAAAAGACCATTGAAAGGCAGTGTTATTTTATATAGCTTGCTCAACTTATCACCCAGTTTGACTTAGGTTAACGTAACGTGAGCCACAGAGTAAACCTTTAAGATGGCTTTGTCGCTTTTGGTCATCATCCTATGTTGCAAAATAAACTAATATCAGTAGGATACATATATATTTCAATACTAGAAATTGAAAAAATAGCTAACCTGTAACGTTAGACTAAGCCGTCTTCATTCAGAGACTGTAACAACAAATCAGTTATACTTTCCTAAATAGCGATGCTTACACAACACTGTTCATCGCGTTTACCCATGAAGCTATCAAGTCATGTACAGTAAAAATTGCATAAATCTTTACCTGAAAAAAAAAATCCACTCTTCCAACAATCCTTCGCGGAGACTTCCGAAAACTTCAGTGACCACACAGAGGCGATGGAGCACACTGCTGATGAACCAACCGCCAAGAGGAGTTTTCTCCGCGTTAAGGGCCAATCAAAATAAAAGTTCGAGTTGTGTTCGTCATGTAGCCAACTAGGTTATAACCATAAAAGTCTGATTACACTGACAAAAAATAGTTACCACACAACCACAAAAATGTATGTACCTTACATCCTAACTGGTACTTTTTGCACAGAAATATATCGTTGGTCTTTACTGGGACCTTTACTTCACCGACACTGCGTATCCCGACTGTAACGTTTTTGTCTATTAAGAAAACTTGAAGAAAAAGGCCATACTCAGAAGACGAGAGCTGTTGGATGTAGCATGCGTGACTGAAAAGTACATTTTTATATTCATATGTTGGTCAGCAGTCCAACTGTCCAAAATCTCACCATACTTCACTGTACACACAATGAATATCTGGCACAGATCCGTACAAGGGAGAGAGCGCACCCAAGTGACTAAATCAGTCAAGTCCATTCTCTCTGCTTAATTTTCCACGGAGACATCAAATTAGACCGCTCAACAGTGAAAGAAATGATTAGTTTATTTTTAAGTATACAACATAAGATTTTTAATCACCACTAATGAAAAGGCGCTAAAGTGGCTATAAAAATAACAAACATATGGTCACATAAACTAGGTTAGTGGCATGTTCAAGCTGTTGCTCCAGAACTAATTCAGGAACTCAGGTTGTGGAAGAGGGATGAAAAGACATCTGGAAAATCCACAAGATCCAATAAATGCAGCTCATGTCCATAAAATCCAATTTCACCCAATAAGTTCATGTGGGAGATTATTGTCAAGATGTATAATCATTATAATCCTGAGGTGTTTGGCAAATGGTGGCTCAAATTTCGCCCATTTGCTTATATTTTCCAAGACGACTGGCTAGATGATTTGACACACTCAGCAACATCCAACTTCTTCCCACTGTTGCACATTTTTGCCAAGTTCTGTGGAGGAAACAGCATGTTAGAACATGTTTACGATATGGAAACAATCAGAATACACTACTGTTAACAGCAAAAAACAAAAAACAGAATGAACACCACTGTAGTCATATGGGCTCCAGGCTCTTATGGAGCCAGCAATTATTACATGTTGACTAAATGTGGGTGGAAATATGGGTTTTCATGGCACTGGCAATTTGGCAAAACAAACCAACTTCCTGAGGGTGGGGCACAAATGAGTAGGATTGGATAGTGGCATACTTAACTTAGGGATGGCTCCCTTAGTCTTTCATGGTACTACTTTTAAATGCAGTTCTATTCCTCTAATTAAATTTCTTGCCTTCAGACTGTGAACGTGTCACAGAGTGAGAAAGCCACTTTTTGTGTATTTGTGCCGCAATATGACATGTTCCATAGAGGGTCTGTGTCCAGCTTAGCTTTACATATTAATATCATATCCTATCAACTATGTGCTATATGCACTTCATCCTGTCCCTTCCCTGTTGGTGAACCAGACTCAGTTGTCCTCGAATATAGTTTTAAAATTATAAGCACAAAAAGTTGCTATGTGATTCATGTTGCAGAGGACAAGTCACAATTTGTAGAAGTAGGAGAATTTTATTAAATTAGTCCATCTGTTTTTATTTAAGTTGGCACGGTTGTTTACGCGGAACACCATTCCCCCAAGTGACACCTGGAATAACGTTACCGCCCTGCTCGGAACACCGTTCATCCTCATTAATTCATAAGATGCACATAATAAGACAAATGCACACATAAACGATCATCGACTAGCAATACACTGTTACAAAGCTGCGTGAATGTGGGCACTCAAATGAATGGGTTTTTCTGATGTTTTTGTTTAATACTGGAAGGAACAATGGCGACGGTACCGTTTTTTTCCCCTCAGTCCTCCATTCATTCTTTCTTGCTTCTTTGTGAGGCTACATTTAGCCATTCTATTTGTAATGTTAATGTAATTTTATACATCTGAACTAGTACTTAATCTTCAATCTGTTCATGCCCAAAACATTAATTCGCTTACACTTGCAGCTCTTGCAATGCTGTTGGGAGACTGTAGGGCGGCCAGTTCGTTGAGGATTCTCTTCAGGTCATCACTGCACGGTTTGTCTGCACATGGAATGGAGTGAAAGTATAAAATTAAGTTGCTCAGAATGAAAATTGTGGGGTGTTCAGTGCACAGGGCTTAAAGTAATAAACTTTCTTTGTACCCAGGGTTTCTGAAGGTTTCCACGGCTTCACAGCTTAAGGCTACTTAAGATCTCTTTATGATCATTATGATTGAAATGTTAGACCATTGTGACCACTTCCTCTCAAATAGAAGGCACAATTCAAGCAAATGGCATGATGTAAACGAAATGCACTGCACCGGTCCATCTACAGTAATAATTCACAACTACATATATTTTAGACCTACAGCACAATATTTCACTACATTTAAGACTTTTAAAACTTTTTTTAAAGACCCTGTGGAAACCATGTGTACCTGAAGTTAGACATTTTCAAAGGAGCTCCATAAAGTGACTTATTCACTAATCTTAAATGGCCTGACCCATGCCTGAATTTCTGAACACAAGCTGAGAACTTTAAACCAACACTATGGAAGAACTGATATTCATTGCCCTTATCAATATTCCACACTAATCTTGTTCAGTTAGTCAAAATATAACAAAAGATTCATGATCTTACCAAATCAGAAACGTCATTAATTAGTTCAATATCAAACGTTCACAGAGGCATCGGCAATGTCAGACATTTCATTCTCTGTTTTAGGGCTTGTTTACACGCATCTTGATATTTTTATGAACAGATATTTTTTATCCATTTGGGCCACCTCAAACTGATATTTTTTTAAACGCTTTCCAAATTCGAGATACTTCACGTTGGATTCTGTGGATACATGTAAATGCAATTTATATCCATTTATAAATACCTAGATATGTAAAAACAAGACCTTAGAAATAAGTGTAGCGTCTTAAAGCCATTATTTTAAGCTTAAAAAAGCTGCATTGTGTTACTTTATGTCCTGAGTAGTATGCTAGTGAGTTATACCAGGTTCAGGAGCTTGTTGTGGCCGAAGCTGAAGGTAGGGGTGCTCCAACAGCTCTGCAATCGAGATCCTCTCCTTTGGATTGCGCACCAAACACCTCTGCAGTGCAAATTAATCACAATTGAGAACCATACTTGCAAACTCAGAAGGGCTGAAAAAGGTGACAAACGAAACCACTCTTTCGATCTACGCAATTCACGTAAATGACGACTTTTTTTTTAAACAAGTGACAATGCTTTCAAATGGTAAATCTACCCATTTGTGCAATACAGAAAAACAGGTTTTAAAATTAGGTGAACAACAATAACCATTTTACATTAAAAAAATACACTAAAAACTGTTTTAGATACAAGAACAGTACTGTTTCAGGTATACATAAATGCAAAACATAATTGCCCCAATTAGAGCACACCTTCACAAGCAGAGAAAGCATAATGCAAGACACAGCAATAGCAGACCTTAAGGACATCCAAGAGATCTTTCTCAGCAATGTCGGGGAACTCAATCTCATGCTTAGGATCAACAATGGCGTGTATCTTTGAGAACTGGTTGGTGATGCTCTGGAATGGTGTCTTCCCATAGGTCATGCAGTACAGGATGCATCCCAGGGACCACACATCACCTTTAGGACTAATCTGAGGATTACAGCGCACACACACACACACACACACACACACACACACACTTTAATCCTGGGTTTGAAAAACTGCACAGCAAAAGCCCATCAAAACAAATCACTCAACTAGATAAATTCAAGCATTCTGATACATGCATAAATTATTTTCTTGAAAGTGAAGGTAATGTTTCTACCTTGGAAGTTCCCTGCTTCCCTGGCTTGGATGAGGTATCTCTTATGGCCTCTGGGGGCATGTAATTCAAAGTCCCCACCTAAAAGACAGCAGCAGGATGTCTGAGTGGAGTATGGCCTAGTCTGACTCACAGCCACAGCACCAAATTATACAGAGAGACAGACATGCATGCATGCACGTACACACGCACGCACGCACACACACACACACACAAATACCTGTGAGTCTTTCATAATGCTTGTCATGTCTGGCTGAATGCGATTGGCAATGCCAAAGTCGATAAGTTTCAATGAAGCATTCACAATCACAAAATTGGCTGGTTTCAGATCACTGTGGACAATTCCTACCAACAACAAAATTCATATTAACAACAGAAATATCAAAGTCCAACTATTGGTAAAGGCATCATTAGATCAGCACTGGAGGCTGTGGTTGCAGCTTTAATCACCATGTTTATGGATGGTCTGGACAGCTTCCAGCATGTTCCTCCAATAGAACTTCCTCTCCAGGGGGTCGACGGCCTTGCGCTTGCGCAGCCAGGTGTTGAGGTCAAGGTTCCCACACTCCATCAGCATGTAGATGTAGCCGTTTGTGATCTCACTGCACGCAGATAGAGACAGGAAAAAATAAACACGGCACTCAACAAAACCACTATGTCTATTTTATGACAACTTTTTTCTTTATCCTTTGTGCAGCCCCTATATATCCCCTGAAGCACAACAACTGGGGAATGTGGACCTACTCCACAGACTCCACTCCTGAGGAAGATACTTACTAATCATAGAGCTTGATGATCTGGTCGCTGTACTGCTGAAGGTGGTTGAGGTGTTCAATCTCGTTTTTGTAGCTCTCCACAGTCTGGGCATCAGCCTCCTCCAAGTTCACATACTTAATGGCGTAAAGCTGCTTTTTGTGATCCAACACCTGATACACCTGTACAGTTGCAATTGTGTAAATAACAGTTTATTAATAAACATTACAAAGCCAAAACTTGTTCAGAATAGAACAAAACAGAATAGTAGACAAAGTGTTCAGTGCTCACCTTGCTAGATCCTCCACGGCCAATCATCTTCAGAATGAAAAATTGCTGGCCTTTCATTGTGATGGACTCATTTGAGAGGACAGATCCCTACAAAAGTAGGATATTAGACACCAGCCATGTCAACACAACCAACAAATCACCGCTGCACAAAAACCCTAATGATTAAAAGACACTCACTTTCAGTTTCATTTCCTTGCCTTATTCAGTTAGCATTAGGCCGGCCCACTATTCAGTCTATGTTGTACCAAATGTTATAGTTGTTTTTTCTACCAACAGCACTCAGTGACTACTGTTACATGCAGGCCAATATTGTGGTTCTAATCAGAATATTGGCAATATTATGTGCGCACAAGTCATGTAAAAAAGTCATGTAAACGATTGTCATCTTTCGAATTTGTCCGTATTCCGGTTTCTCAAAACCCAAATAAACCCCCTGGGTTATACCTGAATTAAACAGATTCAGGGTCGTGTAGAATATTGACCTTATTGCAAATTTGCTGTGCATGTAACCGTAGTCACTGACCTCAAACAACAGGGCTATGGGTTGAAATGCTTTGGAATAAAACCTTTTCCCCCAATTACTCCACTCCATTTCACTCTGTCACTTCACTCCCTCACTATAAGTCCTCTATCCAGGACTTGTATAAGAGGCGATGCAGTAAGGACCCCAAACATCCTAGTCATGGACTGTTTCAGCTGCTATCTGGCAAAAGATATTGTAGTCTTAAGGCTAGACTCCACCATCTATTACTCCAATATGAGGACCAAAACACAATATTTATCACAAGGTTTATACTTAATAAACACAGAATTTAGAATTTTTTAAATCTTTGGTAATAAGACACAGCCTCTTTTACCTGAGGTGTCTGCTGAATGTTTGAGCCTTGGTTCTGAGGGGTCTGCTGGAGAGGGGCCTGGTTCTGACTCTGACTGATGCGCTGTACTGTGGGAGGCACAGCTGGTGGCCTCTGTTTCATGACAGGTGTCACAAAGCTATGGCACACAGGAGAGACAGAGCAGGGGTTTAGATCAGCATAGTAAGTGTTTAATATGGAGCTTCCAATAATCCTGTTTTTAATCATAAAAAACATGAATAGAATGTCATGTAGACCATCATAAGCACCAGACACATTATTTATTTATATGCCATTATTTAATAATTGGCATTATTTTCAGAGCATTATTACACTTTTAACAACTAAAAGACTGAGACACTAAACTACTAAAACAACTGAGAACACTACATCACCTGTTAGGGGGCAGGTCTTTGTAGTTGGGTGTCTGACAGGAGATGGGTGGGTTGAGTCGGGAGGAGATCTGGGCAGAATGGGTGGGCAGTGTGTCCAGCAGCCGAGGGTTACGCATGGGCTCTGCAGGGTCCTTCTTCTCCTGGACAGCAAAAACAAGGCACCAGCTAAGTATGAATGTGGGCAAACCTATGGGCCCTTTCACACTGACAAATATCCTGTGATTATGACCCAAATTTTGTGTGTTCCCTTTTCCTTTCATACTGACCGACACTAGGTTGACCCGCCTTGGCCTCTAGTGTCAGAGCTGAAGCATGCGTGAAAGCTAAGCCAAATCCGACCCAGGGTTACCTTGTGACGACGTATCACCAGTGCAATACTAGTTTAAAAATGCTTTTGTTGAGGAGGTGTAATCATGTCTGTCATGCTACGCGTGGTTTAATAGTTTTCTTAAGCTACTGAGGGCTTTACAGTTGCGTTGGCTGCCACTGGTAGAAGTTTGTTGGTCGGAGGCTACACTAGAAAACACGAATGAGCTTCATATCAAGGGATATTGCCAATATGGCAAGCAAAACTAACTGTTTGTCTAACATTACTGTACAGCTAGCACACATATCGTTAGCATTGTTTTGCTAATAACACCTGCAGCAGACAACAAATTGCTTAGTGTTACTCTACATGGTCCAGCTTTTTCAAAAATCCACACTCAAGCCCACCATTACCTGTATTTTAGTCATATAGGCATAGGCTACAGACCAGCAGATCGCTTAGCTGAGAGATTTGTTTATGCTTTCGAAAGATCTCCAGAAAAGTCACATATCATACATATATCATACAGCATATACAGCTTTCCAGAGCTCCCTCTGCTGGCTACCCTGCGCAACTCTAACTCCTCTCCCAAGTCGGCAACGCACCTTGCTTTCCCGTTATGAACTCACAATTTCAGTTCCTGGAATATAGCGGGTTCCAGTGTGAAAAGAAAAACATTTAGTCTAGGACTAGACTTTATCCATGTCAGAGGAACTGACTGTTTGTATTCATAGGTCTGTATGAGTGTGGTTAATATGCACCTCCACTGGAGGCATCAAATACACAATCACGAATATGATTACCTTGCCTTGTCCCAGTCTGTAATGGTGATAATAACATGGGAGGGAACGGGATTTTGATAATAACATAGGTAGTTATTTCCAAATGAGGTTCAAGTACCTCAGGAGACACGTATTTATTAATCCGAGGTGGAACCCTCCACTCTGACGAGGGCTCCTTCACCAAAGGCTTCTGGGATGCCTGGCTGGAGGGTGGAAACAAGAGATTTCCCTCCTTCCTGTCATGTCCTTCTCTCTGAGAAGCAAACAGGCTCGGCACTGGTGGCTCTGCATTGGGGAAAAAAGTAGTAGTATTTGAGAACTGTGACAGAGATGGCAATAAACAAGTACAGATATTGACTGAAAAAAAAAATATAGTACAGATACAGAACAGATAGTACAGATATAAGTATACATAGAGCACAAGTACAGATATAAGCATGAAATTACATAACATAAACACATAAACACACACACAAAAAACATAATCTGAATATTATTCAAACCTGCAATGTTCTCCTTATCCTCAGTGGAAATAAGCTGCATTTTTCCATCTTTTAAATTTTTCATCGCCATCTCCAGCATTTCAATAGGTTTGGCTTTCAACCCAAGAGCTTTCTGTAGAATTAAAGTGCTTTTCCTTACATTGCCTAGAGTTAATATCAGAAATAAAACATCGGGTAAACGTTAACATTATGATAAATATAAATGTAAACAAAAAATTAAGATATTTACGTAATTTTATCTACTGAAAAGTGCATATGTTCATTAAGGATGTGTGGGGGGTTGGTTGACCGTTAGTAACATGCTTTACCTTGTGAGAGCTCAAACTGAGCATGAGCAACATGGACAAAGGCAAAGCCTCTGCTGTTTGATCTGGCAATGATGAAGTCATCCTGAGCATCATCTGGATCTTTAATCCTGTAAAGGGTCATATAAACTTAATTTGAATTCTATACCAACCAATTCATACCAACATCAAAGGGAGCACTGGGATGTGTCAGCCTAATTGATGTTGCTAGAGAGCTTCACACACTTTCATTTGGTACAAAAATGATGAAAATCCATTCAGGAATTAGCTAGCTAGCCCGCTAATATCATAAGCATTACAAAGCATAGTATGAAAGTATGTTTTGCCTCCTAGCTACATGGCCTAGTCTGAAATGTGCCAGAGTTCCCCTTTAACACTATGCAGCCTTCCTTGATCATTGAATCTTGACCCTTCAGACTTCAAGACAGTATCTATCTATTCACCACAGTCATGTCAATCTCAAGGATCAACTTACCCTTTCAGCTCTGCAAATCTGACCAGTAGTCTGGCATAGCTCTCATTTTTGCTGTGCTTGCTCAGGGGAAGTTTAGCAAACACTCTGGAGTAGCAGTCTAACAGTCGTGCCAGCAGGGCTGGATTGGAACGTGGGTCGCTAGCCTTTTCCAGACCTGTGAGGTACGTCCAACACGAATCGGGCGAGTTTGAGTCGATTACCTGGTTGATGCTCTCGGTAGTGTCTAAGAAGAATGGTAACCCATGATGAAAATAAACAGACACAGGCACGGATAAAAGCAGCTACATACAGGCCAGATAACAGAAAAATTATAAATATGGTACCTTCAATTTGGACAGGCTCTTTCTTGTCTGGCCTATGCAACAGTGTGGTTGTAGAATCCACAGAGCCAATATCCTCCCATGGGCGAGGCTCTGGACTAATGATTGGAGGCTAGACACAATACAGTACAATTATCATAAAAGGAATCTAATTTCAAAAGAATCAATACAAGGAGACCATGTGTAAAGTATGTCTACAGTAGACCTTTACGGTCTCAACAAGAAATCACACCTTTAAGTTGAGATCGCCGTCCCAACTGTTCTTCTTGCTTTGTGAGAGTGACAACACAGTGTTAATCCGAGAGGCAGGCGTTTGCCTAGGAAGAAGGCGCAAATCACAACACATCACAAACATTTAATGTGTTTCAAAATGGCCACACTGAAGTACTACTGTATGACAGGTGACAACAAAAATTACCTGGATAAATTTCCACTGGCATGAAGCATCTCACTTTTATTCACGTGTCCAATGTCATCACTATCATCCTCTGGGATAGAGAGAGGAACCATGGGAACTCTTCCAGGCTGTGAAATCTGTGAGAAAAATACACAGATATACAGATACAAGGATATACCATTATGTGTATTAGAAATTAGATTTTTCAAATAATTGAACATTATTGAGCACAATTAAAAATATTATAGTACCATAAAGCCAGTTAGCTTCTTGCGTTGCGCACTAGCCCTCCAAAAGGGTATCTGGTCATCAACACAACTGTTTCTCTGGTCAGTCCTATAGAGTGAATAAAATGGAGGATGAAATGGAGATCTGGGAAGAGCCCAACTGACAAATCACAGATGTGAATGAATAGCAGGCTTTTTTTCAGGTTCAATGGTTCATGTTAACTGCAGAGAACAAACGGTGCTAAGAGCAAAACCACTGAAATGCATAATTTAGTAGCCACCGATTGGCTAGTTTTTAACATGTGATCCACAGCAACCTATCACTTACAAAAACAAAAGCATTTCACTGAGCAACTGCAAAACAATTTCCTACCCTGAGGAAATAATGCTTCCAAGTGGTGATTCCCCATGTTCATCTGATTTCATAGTGTCTTTGTATAGGTCCGAGCCAGCTCTTTCCTGCCCATTACCAGCTGTTGAAGCTTGAGAAGACAACAACATGACTTAACAACTTAACTAAATGTAGTGCCCACCATGTTCATTTCTTATTATTTCTGACATTATGAATATAGGGCCAAAATGTCTGAAATTATAACATTACCTTTAAAATCAAAAAGTGCAGCAGTAGATTTTCTTGTTTCCCGTACCCCCCACCCCCCTCTGTGTGTGTGTGTGTGTGTGTGTGTGTGTGTGTGTGTGTGTGTGTGTGTGTGTGTATACTTCCATTTCTTTATTCATGGTTGCAGGATAAACATGCACTGAACCAATGATACAATATCTTTTCACAATGGCATAATGTTTGCAAGGAGCGCAGTAGTTCAAATTCATGGCTAGGAATATTTTATTTGAAGAGGAATAACCGAACTAAGTGCACCGGACTGGACAGGCAAAGTTCATTCTCTCGCAAGTAAACTAAAAAGTGAAGCCCTCTCAGACCAATCAGTGGCCATCAGTATGTTCACGTCACATTTTAGCATCACCTCAGCACGGATAGAACCTGGCCAAAGCAGGTATGAAAGTGTCACTGGTACCAGGTACAACCCTCAGTAGAAAACAAAAAAACAAAAAGCGAGTCGAGTCAAGTCAAGTCAAGTCAAGTTAAGTTAAGTTAAGTTAAGTTAAGCCAAACCAAGTAGTGCTAGAATGGGATAGTCAAAAAGGGAAAGTAGAGGGCAAAACATTAGACTTACAAGCAATATTTTCCTTGTCCTCATGGGAAAAAAGTCGACCTCTGCCGGATTTTAGGTTCTGAACTGCAGCTTGCAGAAGTTCTGTTGGTTTTGCATCTTGTTCAAAAGCTCTCTGAAGGATCCACATGCTTTTTTTCACATTACCTTGAGACGCATAAAAAAAATCATGAAAATATTAAAAATATTGTTAACAGATTTTTCTTAGTAAACTATGCAAGAGTTTCACTGTGGGTTTACCTTGACTGAGTTCAAACTGAGCATGAGCAATGTGAACAAATGCAAATTCTTGGCAATGGGATATTGCAACATTGAAATTATCCTGAGCTTCACTGACATCTTGAATTCTGGAAGAAAGGAAGAAAACAATCAACACACATAATAAATACTGATATTGCATATTTCTGGCTGATGCAGCTATAGGCAACTATATCAACAATGTAAATAGGCTAGCCATTAAAAAAAATGCTTAAATCTTACGCTTTCAGCTCTGCAAATCTGACCAGCATCCTTGCATAACTTTGGTTTTGGCAGTATTTCCCCAGTGGCATATTGGAGAACACTTGGGTGTAGCAATCCATCAGCTTGTGAAGAAGAACATGATCAGCATGCGGGTCTGCCTTCTTCTCCAGGTTGGTCAGATAGGTAAGACACGATTCAGGGGAGTTTGAACTAATGATTTTGTTGATATTGTCGGTGTCATCTGGAGAACACAGAAAAGATGGCGTAATTGGATGTTGTGAACAAACAAATGCCTGTCTCAATGTCAGCACATGCTGCATATTCTGATAATCATTAAATACTTGCAGTCACCATCATTGATGTTCCTTTTGATTTTTTGCAGCCTCTGACACAGCATGGCAATCTGCATCTTTCGGTCTGTGTGCTCTTCCTCCTCCATTCCTGTAATTTAACATTTAAGTGATTGCTGACCTAAAAACTATTATAAACGTTATGCAGCAGCAATGACATCTACGACAATGGCAAGAACGTCTTCCAGACCATATAAATGAGGACAACTAACTGCTCTATTTGCGGAGGAGATAAACAAGCCCGATAACTACTGACATGCTGTAACGTTAGCCTTTCGTGCCAAAACGTCACCGCAAAACTTGCTAGCCTGCTAGCTAACTAACGACGACTAATATAGCATCTTAGCAGAGGATGATTGTTGATCGTAGGATCTCAATGTACTATTATGCTACTTAATCTAAAACAACGCACAAACGACAGATTGCTTTGTATTGTTAACTAGCTCGGTTGAGTTTACGTGTATATTATCTTGACGTTCAGTTAGGTGGTAAGCTAAACTGTCGACGAAACGTAACGTAACGTTATGACTCCTTTCGATGAACTTCAGCTAGCCAATGTGATAATGAAGTTACTTTAAAACCAGTGAGCATTTAACGTATTGGACAATAGGCTTACCTGTTTGTTGAAGGTTGTTTTATACTTTTTAAAAACTAATAGCCCGTGTGTGGTACGTTAACAGTGGAATGAAAACCACCCACAGCCTTCTGTTTACCATGCAGTACTTTCAAATTCACCACTTCCACTCACTCCGCACTTTCATTGGCCAATTCGTATCGCTGTGCTGTCCAAAGCTCCGCCTTGTCTCGGATGACGGCGTGACCGATTGTCTGGGGATGCCTGCTGTTAACTCTGTGTGAACTGGGAATAAATATCAAACGTTTGGGCGTCTTCATGTAGTTAGATTTACCTTTATGAGTGAGGCTTCAATATGCCATAATACGATGAAAAGGTGCAATCTTTTATGAAAACATTACGTTCACTAAAAGCCAGATTTTATGTTGCACTGAAGATGGCTAAACTTAAGTTAAGTATGATTTACTATTTTATCGAATCATGGTCACATCCGCAGTAAATAAGGTCAAATTGACCTCGTTTGAGGTGGTTTCCAAGCAATGCATGCTGGGCTTGATTTTGACTGAATGGAACTTTTTCATTAGGCATAAGTCCGTGATAAACAACCAGAATGCCAAATATCAACTATATATCCAACCCGCCAGGCACGAACAAGCCCATTAATTGAACATGATGACGTCCAAATTATGCATTTCAGTGGTTTATGGGTCAGAACGGTCGGTAAGGTGGCGTAGTCTGGATGTAGGACCCGAAGGAGTACTTGTGTCAGTTATGTTACTGCTAAGCCAACAACCATTCGCTGGTTTGCAAAATGTTGATTTGTGTTCATTTGTGTGACATGCTTGCGTTTAACACAGGATTAATACACATAATAGAAAAATAAGAGCGTTGTATTGAAACATCAGCATGTAGGGTATGTACATTGGGTATCCTGATGGACCAAACCAGAGACCAAACGCTTCCACTTCGTTTCATTTTGTGGTGTAGCTAAAAATGATAAATTGAGCGGAGGCACTAGGCGTGGCTAGCCTGGCTACTGATTGGGGACATCGCATGCTAAAGGGTTTAGAGACATAACCATTAAAATACTTAAATAAAGTGACGCCATGAAGTCGCGCATGGACTCATTCATAGACTACGTTTACATGTACTTCAGCGTCCCGAATATGAGGCTTATCCCGGTTTTGACAATGTTCGGGTTAAAGTGTTGCAGAGAATGCAGAGAAATCGAGTTATTATATCCCTGGATATGGGCTTATTCGGGATAGTGAATTCGGGAAAAGTTGTTGACATGCGCAAATGCAAAGCCGGGATACTTAATATTCCGATCATATTCAGGATACTTAGGCCTACATAGTCAAACGTAGTCAATAACGCATAACGAATTTGTTTTGGTTTTGTCATCATTCTGCCAAGTTCTGTTATCACTAGGCTATATGATTTTGCATGACTTTAGCAAAGAAGTAGTCTATTGTGTGTAGTCTATATTTTATATTGTAAAGGTATTTCTTGCAAAATACGCAATTCACAAATGTAAATAGTCCGACAGTAAGCTCTATTTGTATACATGATTTAACAATGTTAACAATAACAACAGTACATTACAATCTTCAACAAACCTCAAAGCCATCAAAACAATTCTCCTTCTGGGCTCCATCTTTGTGTATTTTTCCATGTAGAAAAATAGACAGTGTTGCTATCTTCTATGCTTGTCTCATGTACACACTTTACCAAACTGTTTAATAAAGTCACACCAGGCAACATTTTTAGATGAATTTAGCAGCTTTGTTTTTACATTGATGATTTAATGGCTCATTATAGGGTGAATGAAGGCTCTCTCAGCTGCCTCTAGCATATCCTGCAGCTACTACACTTGCAGGTCTAACTGGCAAGCCAAAATCGCATTCATTACCTTGTCTGTAAACATAACTACAAAAAGATCTAAATACTATACTGATCTAAACATATAAAATATATGTTGAATCATCATCTGTTTTGCATGCAAACAGGCCTAGCACTTTTGCCTTTTTCACCTATAGGCGACCCGTTGAGATATTAAAGGCAAGATAAATAGGCAATTTCCAAATGCTTGAGCCCTGTGTTGAGGGACAAGCATACAGAAACAATTATATCAAATCTTGCTTGAAATCAGTAGGCCTACAACTCACCAAATCTCTGTAGGGTCAAGCATTTAGGGTCCCACTTTTACTTGTTTCATTTCTGTATATCTTATACATATATCTTCCATGTGATTTTGAAAAAGGTAACAGGATTCTAATTGTCTTTTTTATTTGTTGTTGTTTTGACCATATATTTCACAACAGATTTATTCTGAATCTCAGGAGGAATCCTGGAACACACATCCTTCCAAGACCCTCTCCAGAATCACCATCTCCTCACCATCATCACTGAGAGAGCATGGAGAGAACCCATGATTTCTTCAGTTAATGGATTATGGTCACAGCTCCAACAGTAGCTCATACACAACATTTTTTGACAGTTACCTGGGTGAAGATTTGTCTTCTGTAGTTTAGGCCTCTTGTTATTAGTTTGACGCTATCACTGGTGTGATGGATAATGTGGTTATTGCAAAAGGAGATATGAGCGGAGACTGTGGAATTCAGCCTGTACCCCTTGGACTTACACTGACCACTCTCCTTAACCCCAGAGTTGGGTCTCATGGGAACAAGGAAGGTACACTGTACCCCTTGGACTTGGACACTGAGTATCTGACTCCTCTCCTAGACCTCAGGGGTGGGTCTCTAGGGAACAGGGAAGTTTCAATTTTTAAGCCTCTGTATGTGTGTGTGTGCTTGCTTTAATATTATGTGAGGACAGGGGGGCTGGGCTGAACCTTGGTTACGGCTTATATGAGTGGGGTGTTTTGGTGTGTGACCAAGTTTCTTGTTGGATTGTGATCATGTGTTACTGTGTTAAGAGCTGGCCTGTCTCCCAAATTCAAACAGATCTTCTGAGGCTGGCATCACCGCTTTATTAAGGGTTTTGAAGATATAGCAAGACCACTGCATCAGTTAACTGAACAGGGACGAAGATTGAAATGTGTGAGCAGGTTTTTCAACAGCTAAAGGCCAGTTTGATCACTGCACCTGTCTTGGACCCCATCCACACTGGGGCACTGACAAAAGAGTAAAGGAAGAATGCAGCTACTAAAAATGAATTGTTGAGCATGGTGGTTTTTTTTTTTAAAACATTTTAAACATTATTTATTGGGGGAGTTTTTTTTTATGCACAGACCATAGTTCACTGAGATGGCTTTATAATTTTCAGGACCTGGAAGGGCAATTGGCTTGGGTGAAACCCCATTTAAAAGTAAATAGATTTGGTGGTGGGTGATTACTTTTCAAAATGGACAGAGTCCTTGCCAAACCAAGAGGGTGAATCACTGGCTAAAGTCCTGGTAGTGCAGTTGGTGTATTAATTTGGGTCCCCAGACCGTACTCATTCTTTAATGAATTAAGGAAGAAATGTTTAATCCATGTTTAAATACATGTGCCATCTACATAAGACCCAAATGTCCCCTTACTATCCTGAAGCTGATGGGATAATGAAGAGGTTCAGTCTTACCCTGTCGTTGATGTTGGCATTGTTTGTCAATACAACTCAATTCAGTTATATTTTTACAATAGTATTGCCTCATGGTGCTTTATAGCAAGAAGCACCCAAGAGCAACAGGGGCAAGAAAAAACTCCCTTATGTTCAGTTAGTCTAGGAAGAAACCTTGGGCAGATCCATGATTCAAGGGGCTAATCCAACTGCAGGAAAAGTACAATGATAGACTACAAGTTGTCTATGGTTTTAGCTAAGCATCATAATAGCTTGTGGAGGATAACTAGTCTAATTGGGATGTCATGTTAGCATGTCCTCATGGTGTACAGGAGTAGTGTTCATGCGTCTACAGGATTATGTGACATACATTATGACATACATATTATATGACATACATGTTATTTTGGCAGCAGATTATTTTCCCAGTGGATGTGATGTGACATGGTCCATCAGGAAAGGATCTCTGCAGTCCCAGTTTATGTGAGGGCACTTACTGAACTTACTGTCAGAAGGGGGATCAGAAATGATGGTTGCTGTTGGTCTTCATTACTATTTGTTTTGCTATCTCTACCCTCAATTGCTTTTATGTCCTCCATTAACTGTTTCTCTTCCATTCTTCTTGATTTCATTTTGGCTGCAGAGTATGAAATATGTCCCCTCAGAACCGCTTTAGCTCCTTCCCATAATGTAATTGCATCTATGTCTTCAGTGTCATTTAACTCTTTTTTTTTAATCATTTCTATGAAATTTGATTCCAGCAAGAGGGAATTATTTAATTGCCATAAGCTCCTTCCTTTCCTAGTTTGTAATAATATTATAAGGGAAATCGCTGCATGGTCTGAAATGTTTATTGAGCTAATAGTGCATGCTTTAACTAATGTTACATTTTGTTTATAAATAAAAAAGTAGTCTAATCTATTGTAAATTGAACGCCTTTTGTCTGGATTAAGTTCTCTCCATATATCCACTAATCCCAATTCAGCGCATGCTTTCCTCAGCAATTTAGCATGTTTCTCTGCTCTGTGTACCTTAGTGTTGGAGGAGTCAAGTTTTGGATTCATCACCAGATTTAAGTCCCCTGACATTATTACCACTCCCTTTGTCTTTGTGGCTAACAAATCAATCAATTGTACCATAAATTCCAAATCTGTGTCAGGTGGATTGTATACATTAAGGAATGAAAATTCTATTCCCTCTATTTTTCCAACTACTAATACATACATTCCCTCTATCTTTATGGCATATTTCTAGTTCAAAGTTTAGGTATGGTTTGATGAGTATTACTACTCCTCTTTGTTTAGAATTAAGCGTACTACAATATATCTGGCACTTTGTTATTTTCTTTAAATTTTCATGCTCTAGTTTATCCAAGTGAGTTTCCTGTAAATAGATTATGTCTGCTTTTTCCTTCTCCACCTCTAGCAGAATTGTTTTCCTCTTTATAACATTATTTATTCCGTTGACAAAGATATTACTTCTAACTCACCCTAAAAACTGATGGCGATTCCCAAATTCAAGATTCCTTAATATTTCGTCTGATGGTATCAAGTATATGTACTCCAGCCACATAATAAGGGCAGATAGATGTTCATTTACATGAATATGCATATGTGTGTGTGTATGCATAAGCCTAGATGAACATGTAGTGTCTGTAAAACCCTTAAACATAAAACAAAAATAGGGGTGAGAAATAAAGGAGAAATAAAACAAAATAACAAAAAGACAATACTCACATATTTGGTTCCATCTGTACCACCCCATGCTGAGGCAATATCTCATGGCGACTGTTGTTAGCTGTTAACATCTTTGTGATCAGGGAGTCAGACAACTTTATAAGCATAGCCTATACATTCCCTATTGTGGCAGCTTGTGTTCTGTGCCCCCCTCCCCAATTCTATTATGATTATTTCCGCCAGATTTCCAAACAAAGTCATGTTATATTTCTCAGCTTTTATTATTTATTTTTAATTAATTCAGGGCAAAGAAAAAAAGAACATCTTTCTACATCTCAAATCAGATTATTATTATTATTATTGTCATTATTTTGATATATTAAAGTAAGCACTCTGGGCAATTACGAGCATGGGGGGGAATAAAAATAATAAAAAAGACAAAATGGAGTCTGTGTTTAAGTAATCTAATTAGTTACCATCATCCTCATCTCTTTCCTCACCATCCACCCCTCCCATTCACTCCAGTCTCCTCCCATCTCTCACCTACACATCATACGTTAGCCCAACAGATCCCGGTGTACAACATACATCAACATCTATACAACCAAACCCTACTCATAACTTAAACCAATACACAAACACACACACTTCCATGCACTCATCACCTTCCATTGTCATTCATACTTCCAAACATTTCTGCCAGCTACCTCACGCTACCTTCCATTCTCATAGACACCTCTATTCAGTCTTCTCTAACACACACACACAGACACACGCAAGTATGCACACACGAGCATAGACACCCATATGGAGGCAGAGAGAGGGAGACAGAGAGAGACACAAGTTCGACTCAGGATATATTTTAGCTTCGTTTCCGTCATTTTTTGACTTTTTTCTTCTCTTTCCCTCCCTCCCTCCTCAAAAGTTTTTCTCCACAAAACTTCCAAGACCGATCTCGATTCAGCCAAAATGAGTCTCCTTCCCTTTGAGTCTTGTTAGCTCGTAGGCCTAGACACTCCAGAATCAATCAGTGGCATTCCTGCTATCCATTTTGTGCAAACCTTTCTGTTCCGGTTCCTTTGCAGCCATTGCTGGATTCTAAATAATTATTGTAGTCCCGTCTTCATTAAAGACTTTCAGTTTTGCCGGGGCCAGTATGTGCGTCTTGATATTTTGCACTTTGAGTTGTTGTCTTATCCGTTTGTACAGATATCTCCGTTTTCTCACCGCGGACGGGTAGTCGTGGTCAAAGTAAATACGCTTATCTCTATAAATCACTTCTTTCTTATTCCACGCCGCGTGCAGCACCCGTGCTTTTGTGTCGAAGTTGAAGAAGGACACAATAATTGGTTGT
The DNA here is from genome assembly GCA_027481765.1 of Tenualosa thibaudeaui. Classification (NCBI taxonomy): domain Eukaryota; kingdom Metazoa; phylum Chordata; class Actinopteri; order Clupeiformes; family Clupeidae; genus Tenualosa; species Tenualosa thibaudeaui. The sequence continues at coordinate 7,094,081 of JAIFZK010000015.1, read as the reverse complement.
TTAAATTCTTGTCGCTCTTTAGAGATGCGATGTGCTCGCACAATGCCGAGCTCCCCCGACATTCCTAGAGTCTCTCCCATCAGCTGACCCAGGAACGCAGTTATATTTCCCCCTTCGTTTTTTCCGGAATATTATATATACACAAATTGTACAAGTACAAGTAATATATGTGTGTTGAGTGTATACAAGAATATAATAGTGCATGCAGTAGAGTGTGTACTATAAAAAGAATGTACAAGAGATTTATGTGCATGACAGTAGACTTCTTTTGAAAACCATGTTTGGAGCATCATCGTAAAAGGACAGAGACTGAGATCTCGTGTAGGATTGGCTCTGTTCCAGCTACATCATCTACTGTTAGGAGTATTTAAGGTAGACAGATAAGGTAAAAGGTTAGAATGGTTGAGGATCATCGATGTATAGCCATTCTCTCGGTGAACGCAATAAAGACTTGGTTGAACAAGACAAACTTCTCTGCAACTTTGGGTTTTTCTAAGAAACTTCTCCACAATATCCCGTTCAATGTCGTTTGTCGAAATTGTTTAAGTTCGTCCTTAAGTTCTTGGAATTCTTTACATAAAGAGTCTTTCAGTTCCGCGAACATTTCTTTGATCTCAGTTATCTTTGCCATACTGCAGGGGTCTTCATTCATTCGCGTGTCTTTTTTTTACCGTGTTTTTAATTCCAAAGACGCGCCTGAACGAAGATTCATTCGCACTCGTAGATCATGATAACGGGCTAGCTCGCTCATTTCCGAGCAGATTTTCATCGTTTTGGTACCAGATAAAAGCATAAGAAGCACAGAGCTCAGTCAAAGCCCAGCGATGAGTGATTGTGCTTCCGGTTATGCAAGTCAGACACGTTTTTTCGGTATGAAATTTAGATTGATTGATTTGGAACGATTCCTTTATTTTTATTCGTGGAAGAATTAAGTTGCTTCCACACTGCCACACTTCCAAACTCCAACCAACTCCAACATTCTAAAGTTGGAAGCTGTCAGGATTTGTCGGTTTTCCCATACTATCTTCATGAAAACAAGGTGGCATGTCTAATAACATTGAGTAGTACAAAGATATTTCATGACTTATCCCATACCTTTTTATAAATGTATTGCCAGTGGTTATGTTTTTGTGAATTAAATCTAACCTGTAGCTCATGGAAAGGTTTTTTCCATCAGAAAGATGGGCTAATCTTATTGGCATCTTATGGGCAACCAGTGGTTTAGTATTGCCATGTCGAACCTGAAAACATGCCAGAGAAAAGAGAAAGGAGAATTATTCACCCACATTGCCTATGGATAGAACAGAAGAGAAAAGTGACATAATGGCTGAATGATGTCACAGAGGTTCAAAGAACATGACAAAGGGTGAGTGTCATGGAAACTTGGGTCATTCTAGATGCACAGTATGGTAAACAAAAAATCACCCAAAAGTCTCAAGCAGCAGGGAGAAACTGACAGCAGACGTGTTAGGACAAACAATTGCTATGAATACTGACTATTTGGTGAGAAGAATATACCTGTAATCATTATTATCACTGCACTACCACTGAATTTACAATAGGCTTGCATTTGATTGCCATTGAAGCTGTTGTGTGAAGGTTTTGAAATATATATGCAGGGTGTATCCAAAGAAAGCGTAGGTAGACCAACTACTAGGAAAATGTAATAGTGGGCTTCACTATTGGGAACTGGTCATGTCAAAGCCATTATACTCCACAGGACAAGGATGAGCTAATGGACCTGGCCTCAAAATTTGTGGTTCACCTCAAGTCCTGGGTTACGGAGAGGCTGGGCGAGGAGCGGCAGACAAACCGGCGGGAGGTCGACTGGCTGAAGAACGACTTGACCCTGGTCATGCAGCAGGTGCACCTACCTCTAAATGAGCAGTATTTTTAGTCGAGCATTAATTAGACAACCTTAAAAGGTGGAGGACAATGAACAGCAGCCAAGTGTCTAGGAATAAGTCTTTTGCCAATGTCTAGTTCTCGTGAATGAAAAAGCCACTATGCTTCCCAGGAGGTGACGAGCGTTCGAGACTCCCTGAATGCTCATGCAGCCTCATGGGAACATGCCGGGACTGTCCTGGAAGACGGCATGGCCAGCAACCTCGGAGAGCGTCTTAGGGAGGCTGAGAGGGAGCTCGCCAAGCTCCGAAAGGAGAATGAAAGAATGGAGGAGTTGAAGAGACGGCTGGCCAAGATGGAGGAGGACTGTGCTCGAGAAAAGATGGAGGCGTTGAAGCGGGAGAACGACATGAGGACGGCGATGGAAAATTTCATCGCACAGATGGAGGAAGAGAGAGCGAGAGAGAGGAGAGAGATGGAGGAAAGGGAGAGTCAGAGTAAGAGGGAGATGAGTAGGTTAATGGCACAGGTGGAGGAAGAGCGAGCTAAGGAGAGGGAAGACAAAGAGGAGATGTTTCGGGAGATGCAGCCAAAGATTGCCAGCGTGGAGAATCAGAGCTCAGAAAAGCTGACCAAGGCCACCAGGGACAAGTTGACCGGCTCTTGCTCCCTGAAGGCAACCAGAGCTCAGCCAGAACCCAGCGTTAAAAAGGATGACCTTCCTGTTAATTCAGAGAGGAGAAAGCGAGGCTTCTTTCGCAGACTCTTTGGAAAGAGGAAAGGAAAAAAGTCTTAAACAGTATTGTGTCTGGGTCCCTCATGGCAAAGACTGAAATAAAACGAATCCGTTCCACCCCCAACAAGCTGTTTAGACTTACTAATTATAACAACAATATTGATGGTTGTATATTTTAAACACACTCATCACATACTGCTTTGTACCAACATAAATGGCTGCATCAGATGTACACAAGAACACAGAGAAATCTTTACGACAAAAGATGGCCCAACGTGGCGCCAATGTAATAAGAAGCAGAATCAAACCAAACCACAGCAGCCTTTATAGAACGCTTAAAATAGCACTGTCTAAAAGCAGAGGTACCTCCGCTATTGATTTTGGACACATGGTAAACAAAGCAAGGGGTCCCCTTTGTGGCCAAGTAAAAAGAATGGAGCAAGTCTAACACAGTCCCAGTCAAATCTGCTTGAATTTCATATTTGTTTCATTTATTGGAGGCTTGTTCAGCTATACTGAGGCCTGCATGTATGCCCTTAGAGATCATGCCATTTGACCAAGCCATGCAGCACACCATGTAATAGGAAAATTGCCTTTGGAAATGAGTTTTCAGTCTTTACGTAGGTACTGTCACATTTTTGCAAAACCTACTCTGATTTCTGCGTCAGCTCTTTACAGACTTGGGCCTTCTTAGGACAATTTGGGCAAAATTACGGAATTTCAGAATGCCGTTTATACATTTTTGGGGAATTTCTTTAATGGCCTGCAAGAATCTGTTGTCAGATTTGAGTCTGGTGCCATAACCAACTTCATTAAGGCAAAGTCAGATTGACCATCTTAAGGCGTGTGTGTTTTTTTCCTTTTCCCCCACCTGATTTACAATGCTTTGACCAGATTAGTCCTTGAGCCAGACACCCAAATTTAGCCCACTGTGTTTTTTGGCAAAGTGTGCCAGTCTAGAGTGAGAAAATATGTGATAGCATTGCATTCCGAATAGCGTTCTGTTTTAGTAGCCTGTTTATGTCCATTACAAACCATTATAAATGGGTTTTATTATGGGTGACGAGTAAAAAAAAATTAACCGATATATATCCCCATTACTGCTGCAACAACCATCTTTTGGGGATCAGTAATGTAATATATTTTGCTTTGAACCTGAGTTCTTACTGCCCTGATGTGTATTCATATATACATGAACAATTGTGGGTGCATGACAGTTGGGGCTGTTTTGTTTCTACAGGTACAGAATATCTCTACCTTGGTAGACATTGGAATAAATACTAAGAATAAATGTGACTAGGAGGTTGAATAATTTTGGAAATGATATAAGCACAGAAAGGAGATTTTTGGTTACATCACCATAAATATTGTTGTGATTTAGGTTGCATTTGTCTAATATACAAGTCCTTCTTTGATTTAATTGCAAACAAGATAAATAAAATGAACAAAGTTAATATCAAACACTTTATTTCAGTGGGGGCTGAATAATTTTGAACACAACTGTATGTCTCTCCCTCCGTGTCCCTGAGTGTGTGAGGTGTGTGTGTGTCTCTCCCTGAGTGTTTGAGGTGTGTGTGTGCGTGCGCATGCGTTCGTGTCCCAGAGTGCTTGAGGTGTGTGTGCTAGTCCCTCTCCCCACCTCTCTCTTGCTCTCTCCCTCTCTCCCCTCCCCCCTTGTCAGGTGACATCGAGTCCAGTTTCAGTAGAGCAGCAGAAGACCTTCATCCTACACTCCAGCCCGCGGAATGAGGAAGAGGTGTTGCTATACAAAAAGCCAAAATGTGCAACAGAAAAATCTCAAATTCAACAGTAAAATCTTGAACGGTACAAACAATACAGAATTATAAATATAATATAACAAGCAGTAAAATATTAGCAAAACTCAATTGTAACCCAGCTGATAAGTAGCTGAGGCATAGATAATAAATAGACAATAAATAGGGTTAAAACAAATAATAAATATCTGTATAAATAATCCTGATGTAGAAATTCATGACTATTAAGTTTATCTTTGTTGAAATATAAATTGAATGGGATGGTACTTTTGTTGTATTGTTTGAGCATGGACACTTTTATTTTGAAATGTTTGAAATGATGCTCTCCTATTGATTTTCTTTTGGCACTTAGTCAGAACATAGAGCAGAGAAGATGAACAGCAATCTTGCCAGACGCAATATTTCAGCTGTCTTTGTGAAGGTTTAGCTTTAGAAAGTCATTGAAATAGAGGATAAAGAGTCAGTTAACTGAGAAAAGACTTCGTAATAGTTCATTTGACCAAGTGTGAGTGCTGTTGATGACCCGAAGTACTTTTTTTGAGTCGAGTTTTCTTGTTTGAAAACTGTCTCGGTAAGCCAACGTGCATTCTGCACGTTGATGGAGTTTTTTGGCAATTTCTAGCACTCTTGTCTTAGTAGTTAGGCATATTCTTGAACAGTATTTGTTAAAGATGATTGTAAAGGTATATTTGTTATGCTATGTTTACCCCGAGTGATGAAAGAAAAATATATTGTATTACTTGAAGAGTATTTAGCTTGAAATAAGCTTTTGTTTAACTTCGAAGAGAAACTGTTTAAACGTGCATTGTTTGAGAGTGCTATATTAATGCACAAAACATGTATGACTTGTGACGTGTTTATTCAAATGCTTTATGGTAGATGAATGTATTTTAGTTTGCACAATTGTAAGCTAACGGTTGCAGTCTGAAGCATTATAAATGCGATGCTAATGCCTAGTTATGGGTAACTGGATAGTAGTAATTACTATTCAGTATGATTTAGCACTATGCTTTCAGCAAATACTTTGGTATTGTGTTTACTTGACCAGAAAGAAGTAATGTTGTACAACTGAAGAACAAAAGAAATAGAACATTTGATAGAATGTATGAATAAGAAATAGAAGTGGGGGAAGTATACAAAAGTATAACTTCAGTTGTAAATACAGGTCAAGTTTTTGAGTTGGATTCGGAATTCTATGAAAACCCTGTGATCTCAATTGATGGCGAGCCTATCCAGCCTGACCCCAAGGGCCATTCAGTCTTATTCACTGATATGCACTTGTCCTTTCTGCTTGTGGTAGTCATACACACACCTGACTTGACTTACTTGATGTTGACTAAACACTTTACTCAAGGATCCACAAGGAACTGAACTTTTTCAGGAACTGAAATTTACACACAAATCAACACACAAAGGACAATTCTTTATTTTCTCTTAATTTTCAAGGGCCCAGTTGTGTACTTTTTCAATTGTAAATGTGTAGTTTATATGGTGTGTGGTTGGTCATTGCACTTTGATTCTGCTCCTAGACGGACCTAGATGCGAGGTGTACATACCCAGTAGTGGGTTACACAATAAATATTTACACAGTATTTACACTAGGATGTGGGTTCACTCAGAGGCCTGTGACTGACCCAAAAGATTGTCAGCTGCCTTCTGAAAGTCACTGAATGCCTCAAATGTCTGTCCAGAAAAGTCCTTAGATGTGGAGGACTTTGAGACTTCACAAAAAGTCTTCTTTCTGTACTTTTTGTGGCCTTGTGTAGGCTGCCTACAGAGTGCACAGACATAGACTTTCATCTGGCGCTGCGGTCCAGAGCTCTTTTTCTTTTGTAAACTGTTGATCGTGCTGGAGAGTGAGAGGACGATGAGGAAGCCTGAAAAAACACGGACCGGGCAGCAGACGACACAGAAGCCTGCTATGGTAAGTGGAAGGTAAGTTGCACTGTTGGGGATGCTGGCATCACCACCTGACTGGACTGGGTGGATTGAAGTCTTGTCTTGTTCCTGCCAAAGATGGTGTGACCTCATACTCTACCTGAGGCCGGCTGGTGTGAGGTCTTTCCTCTGGCAATTCTGGCGCTGGTGTTTAAGTGGTGTCAGTGATGCTATGCTCTGATAGCGATGGAGGACAGTCAGTCCTTGATCCGTGACATTTCTGGCAGACAAGCCCTCCAGGCTGTTGCTTCTTCTCACTGTGATGTAGTATGGGAACCGCACACTGCGAGTCACATATTTTTTTATTGGGTTCCGCCCCGGTGGATCCTGGATGCACTCCAGGTGCTTCTGCTGGTTCTCCCACAGGTGGTTGATGACCGCCTCCTCTTTGAACAAATGGACTTGGTTTTTTCGCCCATCCCTGCGGCACCTTTCAGGATGTCGATGGCACTCTTCACGCGCATGAATATCTCCTGGGCCCAAACTGTAATTCTCCTGACATAATGGTTCAAGTCGTTCCTGGTGACGTGTCTCCATTAGCTCACCATCAGTCAGGGAACCATACTTGGTCGGGTGTCCGGCATGTATAGCCCGTAAGAGGAGTGCCATGTCATCCTTGTTGTAGGCAAAAACAGCTGCAGAGAGTGCCAACTTAAAGAGGGCACACTTGGGGTGGTGGTTGGTCCTAAGGGCAGCATCGAACCTGTGGATCCAGTGGAAGCCATCCAGTTGAATGAGCATCCCTCCATCTGCCCACCCACAGCTGCTCTTCTGAAGACACTCCCAGGACACGACAGCAACCACGGTCCACGTACATCAGTTCAGGAGGTGCCCTCTCATACCTCGCCATGAGGCTTTCAGCCATTGGCCTCATTTTAACAAGCGACTCCTCACAGGTCAGGACCGATATGAGGATCTGCCCCTGCTCATTGGCCACATTTGTGCACCACTCTGCTGTGCCCTTGCCATCTCCAGACAGCTTCTTACAGATCTGATGATTAATACAAAACAAAAGGACTTGTAGATCTGTTGTTTACACATGTTTTTGTGGTTTGAACAGTTTTGTGTGAAATATACCTTCTTGGTGGAATCGTATTTGAGGACCTTGCCAAACGTGGACATAATCTGCATGCAGTAGTCCTCAATGTTGTCCGCCTCAGCAATGAGGAAGGCTTTCCTCAGCAGCTTAGGTGAGGGCAGCTCTCTTCTCTGTGGTGGTCTTTGGAACTGGGGAGTCAACATGCCTGACAGTGGAGAGAAAATGTGGAAATAAACAATAATGAGATAATTATGTACTGTGTAACATTTCTTCTTTTTGCTACAGGCATATAATGGGCCCATTGGCGACTGACTGCAGTAATTTGTCATTTTTGTAAAAAAAAAATTTCCAGCTAAGCATTTCCATGGAGCTTACATATCGATTTTACAGTGAAGCTTATTGTTGTTGTTGTGTGAAGATGAAATCTGACTTACTTGTGATTTTTTCAGGTTGGATGTATTGGCTGAGGAGAGTCGTATAGAGGTCCTTCCTCTTCAAATATTCCTCACAATGACTCTCCAGCACCTGTCTCCACACCTTGGTCATTGTGTTCTTCTCACTTCGATCCCTCATGAGGTGAATTATGGTCTTGTCCACACCACACCTGAAATTACAAGACAATAGCAGTGAACCTTAGATGTGTCATTGTGCAATCAATACGAATTCAAGTCACTGACATAGACTCACTGTAATGTTAATAAGGCTGGGAAAAGTGCCCCGTGCTCCGGGCTGAGTTGCGTCAAGATGCCCGCCTACCACGACAGAAACCGGCCAATGGCGTGGTCCTCCGACTGTTTAGCCGCTTTCCTGCAGGCGTTAAAGGCCAGAACCCCTTTTAACATCGAATACCAGCCTCCAATGTCGCAGATGTGGCAGACAGTCTTGGAATAGCCACAACGGTACAGGAATGCCCTGTTGGTACTCCTCACCGGACATTCGGGCCTAGGGCAGCGAAGACTGTACCGCCACACACCCACTGGCCTTTAGAAAAAAAAATAAACTTGTAAAAAAGGAGTCTGCCGAAGGCCCCCCCACACACACACACCATCACACCAGGTCATTCGGGTGGGTGAAACCATGTGCGGTCATCTTTCAGGACTCTCCTCCACCTCGTTTTGCCATATTTGTCCTGGTATGACATGGGCTTTTGAAAGAGCCCCCTCACGTCATCCTCCTTCACCCATTTTAAGTCTTCTGTGGGAAGACCATTTGGACCCGTTTCCCCCATTTTGTGCCATCCCTCAAATGTGATCTGAAATAACAGAAAACAGACAAACTTGTAAAACCCACTAGGCACACTGGGAATCATTTTTGTAACGTACAGACTGAGACCCAAAAGCAGATTGATGCAAAAAATGTATTTACAATGTTCAGAATGCAAAAAGGGAAAAGCTCAGAAGATCGAAAAACAAAAGGCGTAAGTAATCCAACAGAAATCCAAAACTGGGTAAGAGAAAAAAAAACGCACAAAAGATCAAACATCCAAAAAACGTAAACTGCTAATCCAAATCCAATAGTATCCAAAGGGGAAAAGCAAAAACAGCGATAACACGAACAGGCACAAGAGAACAGGCTTTAGCAGACAGATACGTAACTCAGAACACTCGGAACACGGTCAGACAATCAGACAAGGAGCAAGGAGAGAGCTGGGGAATATATAGGGAACAGGGCAATGACACAAACAAGGAACAGGTGAAAATCATTACAATAATCAAGGACGTGAGGACCGGGTGCAGAGCGGGAAGAGAGAAAGGGGCAGGGCAGACAGCAAAACATGAGCACATGGGAAAGGTAAACAAACACAGAACTTGCAACACTTAAATAGACCAGTAGGAGGCCGGGTGGTCGAGAGCAGGATCATGACAGTACCCCCCCTCTAACGGACGCCTCTTGGCGTCCCTTGGGTAGAGGAGGGATGTTGGCGGCGGAAGTCTTTGATTAGGTTGGGGTCAAGGATGTGCCGGGCCGGAACCCAGCACCTCTCCTCAGGACCGTAGCCCTCCCAGTCAACGAGGTACTGGGTGCCCCGGCCCCGGCGACGAACGTCCAAAAGTCTTTTAACAGTGTAAGCTTCAGACCCATCTATGAGGCGGGGGGGAGGTGGGGGAGCAGGAGGTGGATGCATGGGGCTACAGATAAAGGGCTTGATGCGGGAAACATGGAAGGTGGGATGGATGCGGCGTAAAGGACAGGGAAGTTTTAAACGGATGGCTGTGGGGCTGATGACCTTGGTGATGGGGAATGGACCGATGAATCGTGGGGAAAGTTTGCGGGATTCGACCCTCAGAGGCAGGTCCCGTGTGGATAACCACACCCGTTGGCCTTGACGGTAGGAGGGAGCTTGGGACCGACGTTTGTCGGCCTGGGTCTTCATCCGGCAGCCGATCGAAGAAGGGTGGTGCGATGCGCTTCCAAGTCCGCCGACAGCGCCGGATGAATCCCTCCGCGGAAGGTACCCCAACCTCCTCCTCCTGGTCCGGAAACAACGGGGGTTGGTAGCCCAAGGAGCACTCGAAGGGGGATATGCCCGTGGCGGATGAAACATGGGAATTGATGGCGTACTCGACCCAAGGTAGCTGACGGCTCCAAGCAGAAGGGTTCTGGGACACCATACAGCGCAGCACGGTCTCTAATGACTGGTTCGCCCTCTCGGATTGTCCGTTGGTCTGTGGGTGAAAACCGGAAGAAAGACAAACAGATGCACCAAGTAATTTACAAAAGGCTTTCCAAAAAGATGAGGTGAACTGGGGCCCTCTGTCAGACACCACTTCTACGGGGAGACCATGGGTACGGAAGACATGTAGTATCATGAGATGGGCAGTGTCTTTGGCTGAGGGAGACCAGGCAGGGGAACAAAATGAACTGCTTTGGAGAAACGGTCTACAATTGTGAGAATGGTGGTGTTACCGTCAGAAGGAGGCAAACCAGTCACGAAATCTAAAGCGATGTGGGACCAGGGTCTTCGGGGAACCGCTAGGGGTTGAAGCAGTCCGGAAGGTGGTTGGTTGGATGATTTATTTTGTGCACACGTGGGACAGGACTGGACAAACTGGACGACATCACTCCTGATAGACGGCCACCAGAAGCGTCTCTCGATGAAAGCCTGGGTTCGGCTGGACCCGGGGTGGCAGGAGAGTTGAGAAGAGTGCCCCCACTGCAGAACCTGCGGGCGAACAGAGCTGGGAACATACAAACGGTTAACAGGACACTGACTGGGACCCGCCTCGTCTGCTTGAGCCGCCAAAACGAGCGACTCAATGTCGAGGCGGGCGCTCCCACAACACAACTAGGGAATGATGGGCTCTGGATCTGGGTTGTCTCTGCCTGAAGTGAACTGTCGGGATAAGGCATCGGGTTTAGTGTTTTTATGGCCAGGGCGGTAAGAGAGTGTGAAGTTGAACCGAGAGAAAAATAGGGACCAGCGTGCCTGTCGGGGGTTTAATCTCTTGGCTTGACTTATATACTGTAGATTCTTGTGGTCTGTCCATACGAGAAATGGAACCGGGCGCCTCCAGCCAGTGTCTCCACTCCTCCAAAGCTAATTTCGCCAAGAGCTCTCGGTTTCCCACATCGTAGTTCTGCTCCGCAGGAGAAAGGCGGTGGGAGAAGAAGGCACACGGGTGGATACGGTTGTCTTGGGAGGAACGTTGAGATAGGACTGCCCCCACGCCCACCTCGGAGGCATCGACTTCAACGATAAATTGACGTTCAGGATCGGGTTGGGTCAGGACAGGGGCCGAAGTAAAACGTCTCTTCAACTCTCTGAAGGCTCTCTCTGCCTCTGATGACCAGACAAACCTGACCTTGGAGGAGGTCAGAGCAGTGAGGGGGGTGGCGATGGTACTGAAGTTCCGGATGAATCGCCGGTAAAAATTGGCGAAACCTAAAAAACTCTGCAGACCTCGGCGAGTGGTGGGTGTAGGCCACTCCAAAACTGCCCTCACCTTCTGCTGATCCATATGGATGGACCCTGGGGAGATGACGTGGCCGAGGAAGGTGACTGACTTTTGATGGAACTCGCATTTCTCCGCCTTGACATAGAGTTGATTGTCTAGGAGGCGTTTCAGGACCGTTCGGACATGGTCAACGTGCTCCGACAAGGACTTTGAAAAAATCAAGATGTCATCCAGAAAAACAAAAACAAAATGATTTAATAAATCTCTAAGAATGTCGTTGACCATCGTCTGAAAAACGGCAGGGGCGTTAGTAAGTCCAAAAGGCATGACGAGGTACTCATAGTGTCCCGACGTGGTATTAAACGCCGTCTTCCACTCGTCCCCCTCACGTATGCGGATCAAGTGATAAGCGTTCCGCAGGTCTAATTTTGAGAAAACTTTGGCCCCTTGCAGGAGCTCAAAGGCGGATGACATGAGGGGAAGAGGGTAACGATTCTTAATGGTTACACTATTCAGACCACGATAATCAATACATGGCCGGAGCGAGCCATCTTTCTTGGAGACGAAGAAAAACCCGGCTCCGGCAGGGGACGAGGATGGGCGGATTATGCCAGCAGCAAGCGACTCCCTTATGTACTTGTCCATGGCCTCCGTCTCGGTGCGGGAAAGAGAGTAGATTCGCCCCTTAGGTGGGGAGGCGCCAGGAAGGAGGTCGATGGCACAGTCATAGGATCGGTGAGGGGGCAAGGCGGAGGCGCGGGACTTGCTAAAAACTGACTTGAGGTCCATGTAATCTGGGGGTACAGCGGACAGATCAGGAAACTCCTTGGGTTGGACAGGGACAGACCTCACAGAAACACTAGGAGCAGGGAGACAGTTAGCCTGACAGGTGGGAGACCAAGCAATAATTTTACTCTCCTGCCAGTCTATATGGGGATTGTGTTTGATTAGCCAGGGGTGTCCTAGGAGGACAGGAGAGTCAGGAGAGTCAATGACAAAGAACCTAATAGATTCACAGTGGGTGTGGAGCAGACAGAGACTCATCGGTATGGTGACCTGACGGACAGTGGCCAGCTTGACTCCCGTTAAGGCGTTGGCCACCAGGGGCACCTTGAGATTCTCTACGGGCAGCCCCCACTGGCTCACCAGACCGGCGTCGACGAAATTCTCCTCCGCACCCGAATCGACGAGGACCTCCGTCTCTTGTCGTTGTTCTCCCCAGGTCAGGACGGCAGGAAGGAGGGTTCGTTGGGCTGGTGAGGGGTTAGTGATAGTGGCGCTCACCCGTACCCCTCTCACGGGTGAGCGTGGGCTTTTACCGGGCAGGCGGCGAGATAGTGTCCGGGCTTGCCACAGTATAGACAAAGGTGGGCTTGTAACCTTCGCCGTCTCTCCTCCACACTCAGACGAGTCCGGTCCACCTGCATGGGCTCTGGGGTTGCCATGACGGGAGATGATGAAGAGGGGGTGACGAGACGGGGAATTCCTCTACCCACAGCTCCGGAAGCCCTAAATCGTCGACGTTGCTGGAGCCTGGTGTCGACACGGATGGCCAGATTGACCAACCCCTCGCAGGTCTCAGGCAGATCATGGGACATTAACTCATCTTTCAATTCTTCAGAGAGACCGTTTAGAAAAGTGTCGAACAATGCCTCCTTAACCCAGCCAGATGAGATAGCCAGGGTCTGGAAGTCTATGGCGAAGTCCGAAACAGAACGGGAACCCTGGCGTAGGTGGAGCAGCTCCCGAGCAGCCTCGTGCCCGTGTTTGGAACGGTCGAAAACCCGCTTCATCTCGGAGGCGAATTCTCGAAAATCATCGCAGGATGGGGACTCCGCCTCCCAAACCGCCGTTCCCCACTCTCGAGCTCGTCCTGACAACTGGGTGATGACATAAGCCACCTTGGCTCGCTCGGTGGGAAATGACCCGGGTTGCAGGCTAAAAATCAAGGAGCACTGGGACAAAAATGAACGACAGGTACCAGGCTCACCGGCGTACCTCTCGGGAGGAGGCAGTCTAGGTTCGCGGAACAACAATGCCGCTTGAGCGGTTGGCGCTGGGGCTTCAGGCTGCACGGAGAAACCCAGGGTCGGCTGGAGGGGTTGAACCCTGGAACTGAGGTTCCGTATCTCGGCTCTAAGGTCTTCGATCTGTGCCTGATGCCGGCCCAACAGAGACCCATGTTGTTGAATCGCCGAAGAGAGTTGTCCTGGATCCGCTGGGTCCATCTTCTTGGTCTGATTGTACTGTAACGTACAGACAGAGACCCAAAAGCAGATTGATGCAAAAAATTTATTTACAATGTTCAGAATGCAAAAAGGGAAAAGCTCAGAAGATCGAAAAACAAAAGGCGTAAGTAATCCAACAGAAATCCAAAACTGGGTAAGAGAAAAAAAAACGCACAAAAGATCAAACATCCAAAAAACGTAAACTGCTAATCCAAATCCAATAGTATCCAAAGGGGAAAAGCAAAAACAGCGATAACACGAACAGGCACAAGAGAACAGGCTTTAGCAGACAGATACGTAACTCAGAACACTCGGAACACGGTCAGACAATCAGACAAGGAGCAAGGAGAGAGCTGGGGAATATATAGGGAACAGGGCAATGACACAAACAAGGAACAGGTGAAAATCATTACAATAATCAAGGACGTGAGGACCGGGTGCAGAGCGGGAAGAGAGAAAGGGGCAGGGCAGACAGCAAAACATGAGCACATGGGAAAGGTAAACAAACACAGAACTTGCAACACTTAAATAGACCAGTAGGAGGCCGGGTGGTCGAGAGCAGGATCATGACAATTTTCTTGTTTTGTCCGTTTCAAGCATTACCGCAGGGGTGGCCTGACATGGCTGAAGTGACATGGCACCAGTCCTTTGATCTTCACCACTTGTTGAAAATTCAGGAGCCTTAAAATTTGGTATTAAAAATTGTTTTGTATAAACATTTATTTATTGGTTTGAGTCGCTGCTTTGATTTTCTAACTTTAACCCTTTCTACGAGACAATGTAGACACAGGGGTGACACAGTTGTTTTCCCTAGCTGTTCTCCTGGGTTTGTGCTCACACACTGACATTCATCACTCTTTTAACTGTTTATTACTTACTGCATTTGCACTCTGCATTGGATAGTAACATGTTGTGGGCCCGTCCTTTACTTAAATACATTAATTTAGTTGAGCATACTTGAGCCATGTTGCCAGGTACACATATAAACCTTACTGCTAATAATGGAAGGGTGTCTGTGCGTAGCTTCTGTGGAGTATCTGACTGGGACACCTCTAGTCCTCTTTCTCTACCCCTAGTATCCTCTGATAACATCAAAGACTTGTTGACACTTATGTCAATGCATTAACACAAGAACTGCATTGCATAGCAACTGGACCCTGATAAACTGGAGGAGGCGGACACAGCTACAGGGGCCTTGGAGGCGGTGGTGGACACAGCTGTAGGGGCCTTGGGTCTCCTCTCAGGATGGTGGCTCTCCTTGATGTGGTGATCAAGGACACAAAAATATTACATAACATTGTTAATTCATGAAAAACATAACCGTATACACTGTAATTGTCAGGTCTGCATCGGACCTGGTCACGGCCACGCCCCCTCACTCAGCACCACAGACTCAAAGCTCGTCTTCTCGTTTGCACTCACCTCCTCACACACGATCCCCTTCACCTGAGTTCTAATTGGTATCACCTGGTCTCCACCTTACTTAAGCCTCCCCTCGGCATCACTCTTTGTCTGGTCTCGTCATTGTTACCCTGGACTCTTAGCCTGTGGGTTGTGCTTCCTACGTTCCCGTGATCTCCCGTGTATTTCTTCCTGCCAGTCCCGACTCCCGAGTTTGTATCTCTTCTCCATTGAGTTTAATTGTGTTTTCTCTGCTACAGTAGCAGACGTGACTTTTGTTACCCCTCGTTAGTGAAACTTCTGAGCGTTGTTGTCATATCTTTCGTTGGTAATTCTAACTTGACTTTGTTATCTCTGATTTCTGTTAAATCATTAAATCCTCGTTTGTTTTGGAACTGTTGTCTCTGCCTGTCTGAGTCTGACAGTAATACTATTTACTGCAAAGTACTTACTATTTAATATACCCCTCATCGTTTTCTGCCAGCCATCTGAAACTCTTCCCACTGTACTTTCCAAAGGTCAACACCAGCTGGCCCAGGCACTGCACCTCAGTGGGTGTGACCAACTGGCATCTCCTTTTAGGTAAAGACAAGGTAAGCACAAAAGGTTTTAGTGCTATGCTTTTAATTATCATTGCTGGATAATAGACAAAGTAGGCATCAAGGGATTCATTTTTGGAAGTCTCTTCTGGAAGGCAGGGAGAGGGGTTTATGCTCATTGATACTACAAATCCTCCCCCATTATTGTCATTGTCTCTCCCACTGTCATTATTTTTACTGCCCAAAAAGGATACTGAATACAAGTGAATAGTACAGCTATAAACAGCCTACAGGGGCAAAAATAGTATGCAAAGTAAATAGTACAGCTAGAAATAGCTTTCAGCCTCAGAGGGGTCAAGTAAATAGTTGATATAAATAGCTCACAGGGCCAAAAATTGCCTACAACCTCAGAGGGGCCAACTAATCAGCGAATTGCACACTCGTCACTGTAGACTGTAGACCACAGGTTTTCATTGGCCCTCCAGCTGATTCCATGTTTTTTTTCCGAAAGCGTTTTTTTTCCAGGAGTGAAGAGACCGTCTGTGAGTTTATGTTGTGGAATTTTGTATGCTTAATGTCATAGTGGTCTGTGGGAGAAAACAAAACTTAAAAACACAAAACACAAGTTAGATAGGTCTATCTTCTTGCAGAATTTCTCCATGCCACACCACTGCAAGACACCTGATATTAAGCAAAACAAAGAGAATACCAGAGACAGGATTTGCAATTTTGAATCTGCGCTGTCTTTATTTTTTTACGAAAACTTAAAAGGAAAAGTTGCATGAGGGAAACATTGTCAGCACATTGTCAGTTTTTTTTATTTTGCCGAACTCCTCTGAACAACCAATCCCAAAGTCAGTCACTCACTGCGTTCCAAACTGAAGGTAGCACCTTGTTGCCTTGCTGTCGTAATAGACAGCTGTCTCAGAAGACATGACTTGCCACCGTAGATATCTTCAAAGACAGTAGATTTCGAACATCCTTTGAAGGTAGCGTTTACGTGTGACGTCAGCATGTTCTGGTACTCCACCGCTGTGCGCCAGTAAGCAGTCTGCGAGAGTTGCGCATACCTGTGTGGGCATTTTATATCCTTTCTTTCCCGGTTGTTCGACTATCAAGGATGGTGAGTACTCGTAGTGGCTTTGGCTCTCTATTAGCTGCTGGAATTGGAGGAAGAGGAGATTCAGCAGAGAAGAGCGTACCACAGATGACTGCTGGTGCTAGCCGCATATTGGCATCTGTCAAATGTTGAGAAGTCCTGCGCTATAAAGTTCATCAAGTAGACTATTTGACATAAAGGTATTGGCGGTAATAAGTTCAACTGAAGTTGTAATTTTGATTGGTTAGTTCAATTATATTGTCGTGGTGAAGGGACATGCTACAATTAGGCCTATAGTATACGTTTTCAGATTTATCTAAAAGTAAAAATGTCAACACGTTTCCTCAGCAATCTGATTCCGCTAATTCAGGACACGATTGTAGGACACGACTGTACTGTAGTAGTGACACTTTTATACAGGGTAGTAAGCTGACATAAATCTAAAGCAGTTTACCAAAACATCAAACAATTCTCATTTAACTATGAATTTTGCCTATTTTGCCTATTTAAACTATTGTTTTTATAAACATTTGACCATCTGGCTGGCCTCACCTTGAGCAATGAGGAGATTTGATTCATTCAGTGTTCAGATATTTAAGCTACAATGCTCTGTCCAAGTAGATATTTACAATAACAATGAGCATACAGCGCTGCCTGTGTCAAATTATGTTTATTGACAAAATATTTCATAATACATAATATTTCAAAATATAACAAATACATGTGTGTTCCAGAGTCCCACAAGCTATGCCAACCTCAACAGGGCAGTGCGCATCCTCAGGGTTTACTTTGAGGAGGAAGACACTCGGCCATACTTCGGCTTGAGCAGGACCTCCATCGCAAATCTTCTGCCGTTGCTGCAGAAGGCGTGGCACCATGGATGGGGTCCCACCATAGAAGTATTGGTGTTCTGTTCTGGCAAGCGGAGCATACTACCACGTGGTGTCCCGGGCATTTAATATGCCCAAGAATTCAGTGCACAACATCGTACACCGTGTCTGTCTGTGCATTGTGGGGTTGTGTCTCAGGTGATCAGGGTGCCATTCACTGAGGAGGAACGGAGAGAGCTGTCGGAGGTTTTGCTAGGCATGAGGTGTTCCAGAAGGCCATGGGAGCTATTGATGGCTACCATATTCAGATCAAGGGTTCAGGGGAAGCTGTTCATATCTTATCAATTACAGGCTGTGTGCGATCATGCTGGATTAATTGATGTTTTAATTGGTTTTCCAGGTTCTGTCCATGATGCCCGAGTCCTGAGGAGCAGCTACCGCTACAGGAATGCCACTTATCCACCCCCTGGTATGTTCTTAGGTGACGGCGGATACCCCTGTCTGGAGTGACCCACTGGGCTCATCACGCCTTACAAGAACCCTATTCAAGTGATTCGGGGAGTGGCACAGCAGAGGTTGAGCATTCAGTTATACTGTAATTATTATACAACAATTAACACACCCTTTTAAAAAAACATTGGTTTATAATTTATTTTTTGACATTCAATATGCCAAACCTGATAAAAAGACTAATATTGTAATTTTAGCTTTGCAATTTCCCCAAAATAGTAACATTGTCTTACCCACAGATTTAATTCCCATCACTCCAGAGCCATTTTCTTGCATGCCCTTGAAGTGGATGTGTCCTTTGTCCCAGATGTTATTGTGGCATGTACCGTTCTGTTTTTGTACAAATAGCTAAGTTATAACAGGGTTTATACAGAGATTCTGAAGTTGAATTTACTACCTTTTTACTACCTTTTTTACTACCTTCACAATATTTTTACTACCAGCACGACTGAGGGCTTCGAAAGATTCGTCACGGAGGTTGCATGTTTCTACCTCCTTATTTACAGAGAAGCCTCTCTACTGTGGCTTGTCCATGGGACAGGAGGAGAGCACTTTGACAGAACTTCAGGGGTTGACTGGGTGGGACGTGCAGAGTTTGGAGTGGAGAAAGAAATCCAGACGCTGCCTCAGGGGTTGGAAGGAAACAAATTCTTCTTCTCTGCCCACAACTGAGAGAAGGGATGTAAATTGCTGAATGATGACATCACCTGCAATATTGACAGGAAAATTAAGATATATTCATTACATTAACACATTCCAGTTAACTGCTTCATCATCCATTCAACAAAGGCACATACAGTACATCATACATACACAACAGTATCTAAAGCAGTGGTTCACAACCTGGGGTCACAGAGATCTTGTCTAAATTACAAATTGGCCATTGACATTTTCACAAAAAAGGTAGAAGGTAAAAAAGGTAGAAAACCACAAATTAGATTCTTAGCACCTTACTCAATATGAACAATCTATCCACTTCTACTGTCCAATACAATGTTATCAATATTTTCTTACCAGCTGCAATGCCACCTGTCAGCTGCTGCCCCTGGATGAAGGTCTGTACTGATGCCCTGATCTTTGACCATCCTGGCAGCTAATCTGCCTAACAATGGGGAACTTCAATAGGGACCTTTCCTGCATTTTCTGTATGACCCTAACCAGACTGCAAACACACATCTCTCAGGCTGAGTACAGAGTGTTCCCCTATCTTGCTTCCTGGTTTGCCCAGGAGTGCCTATCAAGGAACATTCATATCATGAAATGTTTGCATAATATTAACGATAATATTAATATTGAACAAATTGTATTTTCTAGTTGATATGTGCAGGCATCATAATTCACATTCACCTCACAAAACAAATAAACAATGAAATTACTTTGATGGCAGATTCAGCCCCCAAGCCTATGTTCACCCTTTTGAGGGAGAGCCAGTTCTTCTCCTCAGAGACGTCCAATTTAATGAGCTGCAGGGGGTTTAGTCTTGTAGGAGCTCTCTTTTGATGAACTGCCGCAGTAAACTCTGATGATGACATCAAGCAGATAGTTACCAAGCCTTTGCATCAATTAATACAGGTTCACATTCAAACGAATTAATCAAAATCTTTAAAGTGATACTTACCAACAGAAGCTCAGTTAAATCTTTTGCCAAAAAGGGCAACACTGGCTTGTCTGTTTGGTATTTCTGAAGAAAGGGGTTGAAACTTCTCGCAATGGAGAGGAAGAATTGAAGCTTTACGATTAAGAGTGGATCCCCTTGTGCTGCCAGGATGGCATCATAAGAGGCCGTGTTCGGTTTTTGGACCTTCTTATCCTCAACAGCATTGACATACTTCTGAATCATGGGCCAAACTTCCAGGACTCTTAAATGCCGACTCCTCCAGCCAGAGTTCTGAAAACATGCATTTGCCCATCTGAAAATGAAATGAAATGAAACTCACACAGAAGTTTGGCTGCAATCCCGCCAGTACGCAGATTGATTAGATGCGCATGCGAGGTACACAATTTTCTATCACTCAGTTTAGTAATGTAAGGAGATTGGCCTGCTTGAAAAACACATAGGCGCAGTTAGATGAGTTAAAAAATCTACTACTTTGTCAGATTTACTTACTTGGAATCTCATCTTGTCTTTTTTTAAACAGATATGACATGTGCAATGCACAACTCTACACACAACTTTACTTGGACCTGGAAGTAAAATTGCATCCACAATTTATTTACATCTGCAAATAATTGAATTTCATATTTATGTATTTACATTTCACTTCTGTGGTCTGCCATTTTCTCAAGTGCTGCCACAATACGGTCAAACCTGGCATCAGCTGCCAGTCTCCTCTCCCTCTCCATCTTCTCCTCTACCAAGAACCGCTCCCGAAAAAAAATGGTGAAGTCCTCCTGCCTTGGATCTCTCGCCCCTCTCTGCCGCTTCGGTTGAGGTGTAGGTGGTGGTGACAGAGACCGGGACTGCGGGCGTTGTGGTGGTGCTGGAGTGCTGCTGCTGGAGGGGCCTGGCTGCTCCGCCATGGATGAGTTCAGGGCCATAGACGCTCGCACCACAGGTGGTGTGATGGAGTGTCTTTGGCCCAGGAACTTATCCATGGCGACATACCACGGCCACGACACAGTATAAGATTTTGCACTTTGTATTTTTTCTTGAGATTATCCCACTTCTTATGCGCCTGTTGTGGGGAACCTGTCTACGTAAAGATTATTAAAGGTTAAATTAAAAGCCCAAACTACTGCCAACCTAAGAAGTCATCAGTTTTTTAGCATTAAAAGCCCAAACTACAAGCATAGCATACAACTTCTCTCCAAAATCTCTTACCTCAACCCTCCATGGCACTGTTCCTCTGACCAGTGAATGTGATCCTTCTGGACCCTGGATGAACTTGGCAGTATCAGCGGACGACCCTACAAAAAAAAGATACACTAATGTCGTTTTGCATGTCAGTCAGCACAAGCGCTACATTAAATTAAACAATCCTGATCTGTCGATATATTTTTGCCACATCTCCTTGTCTGGCAAGGCACATTTTTTTGCCAGACTGGCAGGATTGTGCTGTGGCCAGTAGCAATATAAAATCTGTAAAATGGGCAGTAAAGATGAACGTAATTAGTACAGTAATTATGCACAAATTGCTTAATGTCAATAAATAAAAAAAATAAAAACTCACCCTTTCGCTGCACTCCAGCCATTTTGCTGGTGCTGCCTCCACCTCATTTTCATTTGGGAAGTGCAGCACAACATACTGTTTTGTGGCCTGAATGAAAATAATAAAAACTAGTAGTAGTTGGTAGTAGTGGTGGTTGTTTCAGAAGTTATACATGTTTTTTGTTCAGTCTTTCTTTTTCTTCACAGTGTGTGAAGGATGGTGACAATGACCCTGGAACCATGGTCCTCCTCCACAATAAAGGCCCTCCTCACAAGAGCACGCTCATCAATGTCACGCATTTCTGTGGACCGGATGTTTCCTTTAAATGTCCCGTAGATCCGTGAGTCACATGGTCGCAGAAGATATTGCTCTAGGTGTGTGTACACTCTGCACAAAAAAACTCCTTCCAGCTGATACAATTTCACAGCATTCTCTGTCGCTTAACATGAATGTTGACCTCAGCTTTGGTGTGGTGCGTGTCGCATTTATTATTTTCATTTTTATGTTTTCCTCAAGGCAGTTGGCGATCTGCACCAGAGGGTTTTTGCCAGATCTTGACATCTTTTTTATCCGGTGCAACTTGATTTCGAAAGGAAAAGCACTAAAGTTGTCCAGGCATACATAGGTACTGACATCAGCTGCAAGGTGCAACAGGGAGTGTACATTGTAGACCAGAAATCAAGGACCATACAGACAATTTTAGCAGCTCATGTGCATATTGGTGTTGACACCAGGCTAGCACTGGGGAAACTAATATGCACATGGCTGTGCTGAAGGCCATAATGTGGTCAAAAAGATCCCCCCTCAGTACCCCTTGCATCACAATTTTTCCTGTGTAGAGGAGGAATTGGCGGAACTCGGTCGCCTTCCACCGATCAAGGTCGTCCAGTCCCCTTGGCTTGTGTCCAAAACAGGTAGGTTTTACCTTTCTCAGGGCCATTAGCCACTGCCATTTGCGCTCTAGACAGTCTAACAGTGTTTTTTCCCCTTGTCCATAGGAGCAGCAGCTTCCTCATGACGCCTAAGCAGCACTGGTGCATATAATAAGCCAGGAATGATTTCACCATATCAATGGGCAGGCTGCAGAATGGAGATATGTGCTCAGCTTGGTGGTGTTCAGGCTGCCAACACTCCCTGAACGACTGATTGGTCCTCAGTGTGAGATTTTCCACCTCTGGGAAGAGCATTCGTCCATCCCACACTCCTTTCTGGTCACATTTGTCACAACCGTAGTAACCTGAGAAGAGCTTTACACATCTTACCATGGCCTTAGCAGGGGCATCACAGGTAATGCACTCGAGATTTACCTTTAGGGATCTGCCCATCCATTCCACACCATCTTGCATTACTCTTGAGAGCTGTGTTGTTCATTTATAAATGTAATGTCTTTGGGTTTTGATGAGGCAGTAGGGAAAATACATTTAGGGGTCAAATTAATGGAGCACAGAATTGGCCAAAGGGATTTGTTTGATGATTTGAATAGGGACAAGCCGTCAATGTTGAGAGAAATGTTAACTGATTGTAGATCCTTTGTTGTGTTGGGGGAATATTTACTAAGGTGTAGTTTGAGCTGGTCAGCAACATCATATTTTATGGTCTCAACACCACCTATCATGTCCACTTTAAATTTTCTTCCTGTTTGCAGCAGTGTTCTGGCAGTAGAGGGGAGCTCCGTGTGGCCTTGCCGTTGCAGCATCTTTAGCAGAGCATCCAGAGCATTATGGGTGATGCCAAAGTTATAGGCCCACTCTGACAACTCTTCTTTTAAAGTAGGTTCAGCCATTTCAATTTCGTCTATTTCCATTTCAGACTCTGTTGCTGCTGGACCATGTTCATAAACTGGCTCATTGTCAGAAACATCAGTGTCACCAGAATGTCTTCTGAATAATTATTCACTGATGTTGATTGCTGCTGGTTGACCCCCTTTTCTTTTCTGTGCTCTTGACACCCTTGCCCACATTTTGTTGTATTACCAATACATGACTCTTTCACTCTTTGAAAGAGTCATGTATTGGTGTCTCTAGAAAAGAAAAATTACATAAAATGTCTAGCAACATTTCTCACTAACATTTGTTATGATTGCGAACTGAAAGTCAATAAAGATATCTGAATGAGTTACAATTGAGAGTTGCCCAGAATCATATGTCATACTAAATTTTAACAGCAGACTTTCTATAGTTCTTTCTATCTGATTTCTATAGTGTGCAGTGCTAATTTGTAACATGATTTAATGGCTGTTTTTTGACCATACATCTGTTTGCATCCCTGCACACATACACACAAACAATAGACACAGCCCCACCCCCCCACCCCCCCCAAACACACAGCCAGAGCCAGCTCTCCCCCCGACCCACTGACCATCTTCAGTCTTTGAATAGCTGTATGAAATGTTTTTTTTTTTTTTTCATACAGACCCCCACCACCCAAGGTATGAGGTTAACCACGGTGCAACCATTGACTGCGAGACCTGATGGGGAGAATAACTACATGAAGACACACTTGCACACATTCTTTCTCTCAGTCTGAAATTAGTTGACAGGTCAGGCCTTGTGGTAAATAAAGTGTATAGAAAGTGTATTGTGTTGCTTTGAATTGCTTTGAATTGAGACCACCCCCTTAGCACACCCACACACATTAACCTCCGAAGGTAGCTCTACAGAGCTAGCTGGAAATGCATTTGTCTTTAATTGTATTTCAGTAAACGATTGCCACCCAGTAACAATTGTTTTAAGTTACTTGAAATGGTGGATGTTTTTCATGAGGATGAGTTACTGCAGCACTGCGATACAGAGGCACAGGTTTTTAAACAAAGTGAAATAACCTTAGATCTGGGCTCTCCACCAAGAGCCTACATTATTATTGATAGTCACCTTATCTTGTATACTTCTGATTTAAATTTGTGAGGAGAAATTATGTTCTGACCTTTATTGAAACCTTTATTTTCCACAGTCCGTAAAGTCTGGTGTGCGCTTGGTATCTACTAACGTCAGCTCTTACATCACAGCAGTATAACTTAGAAAATCATCTTGTACCAAGCAGGGCAGGATGTCTGAATTCGATTTAATCGAGATTTAACATATTATATTTTGTGACTATATTATGAGATTTATTTGCATTTCCTTCAACCTTGGAGAGCTATGTAAGCCGGTGGAAATCTAATGATGGACAAAAAGAGGGAGAAGGAGCAGAATGGTAGAGAAAGGTGAGGTTGATTAGTTCGCTTTTTATCTGTTGGAGACTGCTCTAGACAGAATGCAAACGTCACACATAGGACCAAAGGCGAAGGTCACCAGGACGTCTTTGAATGACCAAACATGGACGTCCATAAGAGGCCAAATCCGAACGTCATAGAATAACCAAATGCGGACTTGTTGCGAACATTAACAACGTCCCAGTAAAGTCCGCCAGAGAACGTTATGGTGGGGACCGATCCAAGACGTCGGGAATGTCATATAAACGTCCGGCGGACGTCCCCTGTTTGCTGGGGAATGACGTTGGGGCCCTAAGGAGAGAGATGGGGGGGAGCGGCAGCTCCCTGGAGCTTCCCATTGAACCATTAAGCTGCCTCTCAGTACAATTGAGGAGTTTGAAAGGGCAGAAACTCTCATGAGTGACTGGTAGGCTACATAAAAAATTATAAAAGCAGATGTGTAAATGAATACAAACCTACCTCTTATTTGCAGCCATCCACTACATCACTCACAAAACAAAAAGCAAAAAACATTGGTCATTATGTGACACAGTGGTAAGTTCAGCTAATCTAAATACAGTAACCTAACTTGGTATATAATTGTTCATATGTTTCTTTTCATTTGTTTGTTTGTTGATTCACTATGTCTTCTAATAGATCTCCTCATTCACCCTTGTTGGTGGGCACACTGCAGAAGTGGCGGTATGAAGGATGCTGCAGAGTGGCCTAATAAACCACCTGGCTTGCCTTTTTAACTGGGCAGGGAAAGGCCACAAGGAAGCATTTAAAAACAGCATCTTCAGTGTCTGTCAAATCTGTCAAAACTCAGACCACACAAGCACCAGATCAGTGGATATAAAAAGTCTACACACTAATAATATAAAATCAATTTCAATTTGATTTGCTCAGGCTTTAAAACAGCAACTGGAGAGCACTCGGCTATTAGCGGCTCTTGCTCTCCAGTAGCAGTAGGAGCAATACCTGTGCTGTACTGTTGTTGGTGGGTTGTGCCACTCACCAACTGTCCTGTGACCTGTCCCGCACCACTCATCAAACTGTCTTGTGCCACCTGCATATTGTCCTGTGCACTGTTCCGCACCACTGGCTTACTGTCCTGTGCATCGTGTAAAGCATGATATAGTTATGCAATAGACGTTTCCCTCTCTCTCCCTCAAGTTCACGGAGTAACTGAGTGATATTTTACTGTAAACATGTGGCAAAAAACTTTCACGTTTTTTAAACAGCACTTTACAATGGAAAATTCTAGCAAGAGTGGTATAACAGTGAATTATTTTCACCTAGAAACTTTACAATATATCTGGCTTAATTGGATGTTTTCCATAAAACTGTGATTGTGTTTTAGTCGTTCGTCATTTTGAGATTGTTTTACCCTAACTGCTATCTCTCTTACATCACCAAATTCTTAGGGTTGAGTCAGGTGTCAGTGAATCAGTGTCTAATTTTGCAGGTCGGGTGGAGCGGGTTGGCGCTATCACAATGGGACAGGTTGGTACGGGTGTTAAAAATTCTTGACCCGCACATCACTAGAGTACGGGACAGTACATTGCTGATATTGATAGGAAGAAAAGAAAACACAACTTCATACGCAGTGATTCATAGAACAAGCCAGTTAGTGCACTCCACCTGCAGCCGCACTAACCAGCTGCAGCGTGAGAAAGTCCTGCAATCTTGCTTAAAGCTTAAGCTTAACCAATCAAACTTGTGTGTACTAGGAAAACACACACACACACACAAAACCTCCCAAAAGTCCCACTCAAACCTTTAATTATTTTAAAACATTTACATTAAGTGCAAATACAACTATAAATATTCATTGTATTATATTACATTAAGTAATCAATCTATCTAATACCTTATCAAATACCTTAAATATTAATATACTCTAATCCTGCATGTAAATTAAAGCGTTACCGTTTCTTAAAATTAATAAATTAAACGATTGATATAAATGCTTTTCTGCAGCATGTTGCTTATTCTTGATGGGATTGACATACTTTCTTTTACTAACGTTTGCCTCAGATTATTTGGATGTTTGCTGTCTGTTTATTTTAGCTGCACTCCAAAAACAGCACGCGGAGAGTAAAATGCAGGTGTATGAGGGAACGCTAAAAAAATGGCTGAAATATGCACCCGAGAGGGAAGGAGACGCAGTGAGGGAAAGAAGGCAAGATCAGGTTGCCAGCTTTTTAGAAAACCACATTTAAGCTGGACAGGGCTCTCAGGGCATACATGCAGGCCTCAGTATAGCTGAACAAGTTATATGAAACAAATATGAAATTTCAAGCAGATCGGACTGGGACTGTGGCAAACTTGCTCCATTCTTTTTACTTGGCCAAAAAGGGGAACCCTTGCCTACGCTTTTTCTACCATGTGTCCAGAATCAATAATGGAGGTACCTCCGCTTTTAGACAGTGCTATTTTAAGCATTCTATAAAGGCTGCTGAATGATATTGGTGATGGTTTGATTCTTGTTCGTATTACATTGGTGCCATTTCTGTTGGCACAAAGCTGTGTGTGATGAGTGTGTTTAAAACGTACAACCATCAACATTGTTGTGTAAAAGGTTTGTTACAAATCATAATTATATAAAGGCTGAAAAGCTTGTTGGAGGTGGAAGAAATGTATTTTATTTCAGTCATTGCCATGAGAACCAAACATGATCATTTTTAGGACTTTTTGCCTTTCCTCTTTCCAAAGAGTCGGCGAAAGAAGCCTCGCTCTCTTCTCTCTGAATTAACGGGAAGGTCATTCCCAGTAACGGTGGGTTCTGGCTGAGCTCTGGCTGCCTTCAGGGGCCAGGAGTCAGTCAACTTGCCCCCGGCGGCCTTCATTAATTTTTTTGAGCTCCGATTCTTTGCCTGAATCTCCCGAAACATTTCCTCTTTGAATTTCCTCTCCTTTGCTCTCTCCTCCTCCACCTGTGCCATATGCCTACACATCTCCCTCTTTCTCTCACTTTCCCTCTCATCCATCTCCCTCCTCTCTCTCGCTCTCTCTTCCTCCATCTGCTTGATGTATTTTTCCATCGCCGACCTCATGTCATTCTCCCTCTTGGCCACCTCCATCTTTTCTCGGGCACGGCCCTCCTCCATCTTAGCCAGCTGTCTCTCCATCTCCTCCATTCCTCCATTCTCCTTTTGGAGCTTGGTGAGCGCCCTCACAGTCTCCCTCAGGCGCTCTCCCAAGTCCCTGGCTGTTCTATCGTCCAGGACTGTCCTGGGCTTGATCCCGGACTTGCTATTCTCCCATGACGATGAATACAAATTTAGCAAGTCCCGAATACTTGTCACCTTCTGGAAAGCAAAGTAGTTCTTTCAATTAAGAGTATGCTGTTTATGCTGATAAAAAGATTTATCCCTACACATTTACTGCTGTTCTTTGTTGCTTCACTATAAATGCTACTCATTTTTAGGTAGGTTCACCTGCTGTATGACCAGGCCCAATTCGTTCTTCCGGCGGTCGACCTCCCATCGGATTTTCTGGCGCTCCTCGTCAAGCCTCTCCATTATCCAGGACTTGAGACGAAAGCCCAGACCTCAGGCACACAAATGGCATTAGCTACATGGCCTTTGCATCAGTGGGTCTGTACTGGGTGGCAGATGAGTGCACAGATAGTGCACCACTGTCAGACCTCGTTGCAGCTAAAGGAAGCAGTAGCACGGTCTTATGGGATAACACCTTTATGTCCACTGAAGTTTGAAAAGGAGAACTATATACAAAGCCCTCCAGAGAGGCAGTAAGGTCTGGTGAGGGTACACAAGGGTTTAGACTACTGCTAAACTGGTAACTGCACCCCTGTTGATACACATTCAAAGCCAATGCGAGACTTTTTATAGCTCAACCCAAAGGTGTTTAGATGGTTTAGAGATGGAATACTCAATAGACAGGCTCCAGTCCGTATTCTGATGTCAGTGGCCCGCACTTAGCCTGTTCTGCGGTTACTATGCATGGTAATTGTTTGTCATCCAGCTCATACATTCTCAGGGCACAAATCAGATCAGATTCACTACTATTTTTTTTTCTGGGACTGTGGCAGACTTGCTCCATGCTTTTTACTCAGTCAAAATGGACCCCTTGCACACATTTTGTCTACCATGCCTCCAAAATCAGTAACGGAGATTCCTCTTCTTTTGGTCAGTGCTATTTTAAATGTTTTATAAAGTCTGCTGAATGACATTGGTGATAATTTGGTTTGATTCTGCGTCTTATTGCTTTGGTGCCACGTCAGGCCATATTTTGTCATAAAGGTTTCTCTGTGTTCATGTGTGTACATTTGAGGCAGCCATTTATGTTGGTACAAAGCTGTGTGTGATGAGTGTGTTTAAAATGTACAACCATCAACATTGTTGTTATAATTATGTAAAGTTTAAACAGCTTATTGGAGGTGGAAGGGATTAATTTTATTCCAGTCTTTGCCATGAGAGACCCAAATACAATACTTTTTAAGACTTTTTGCTTTTCCTCTTTCCAAAGAGTCTGCGAAAGAAGCCTCGCTTTCTCCTCTCTGAATTAACGGGAAGGTCATCCGCTGTAACACTGGGTTCTGGCTGAGCTCTGGCTGCCATCAGGGTGCAGGAGCCAGTCAACTCATCCTCTGCGGCCTTCGTCAACTTTTCTGAGCTCTGTTTCTCAGCGTTGGCAATCTTTGCCTGAATCTCCCGAAACATTTCCTCTTTGAATTTCCTCTCCTTTGCTCTCTCCTCCTCCACCTGTGCCATATACCTACACATCTCCCTCTTTCTCTCATTTTCCCTCTCCTCCATCTCCCTCCTCTCTCTCACTCTCTCTTCCTCCATCTGCTTGATGTATTTTTCCATCCCCATCCTGATGTTTCTCTCCCGTCTGGCCGCCTCCATCCTTTCTTGAGCATGGTCCTCCTCCATTTTTGCCAGCCGTCTCTTCATCTCCTCCATTTCTCCATTCTCCTTTTGGAGCTTGGTGAGCTCCCTTTCAGCCTCCCTCAGACGCTCTCCGAGCTTGCTGGCCGTGATGTCTTCCACGGCGCTCCCGCCATGCTCCCATGAGGATGCGTACGTATTCAGGGAGTCTCGGAAGTTGGTCACCTCCTGCAAAGCATAATAGGTTTTTCAAGAGAACTAGACATTGGCCAGAGACTTATCCCTTAACTGCTAGTCGTTGTCCACCTTTTAAGGTTGTCTAATCCCTGCTTGAGTAAAAGTACTACTCATTTTCTGATAGGTTAGGCGCACCTGCTGCATGATCAGGGCCAATTCGTTCTTCAGCCGGTCGACCTCCCACCGGCTTGTCTGGCATTCCTTGTCCAGCCTCTCCCTGAGCCAGGACTTGATGTGAACCTCAAATTTTGAGGCCAGGGCCATGAGCTTGGCCCCATCCTGTGGAGTAGAATGGCTTTTAATTATGGAGAACTTTTCAACCACATAGGCATGACCAGTTCCCTATAGTGGAGCCCACCACTCCATTTCCCTAGCAGTTGTTGGTCTACCTACGCTTTCTTTGGATACACTCTGCATGTGTATTTCAAAACCTTTCCACAACAGCTGCAATGCCAATCAAATGTAAGCTTACTGTAAATTCAGTGGTAGTACGGTGATAAAAATGATACAGATATATTGTTCTCACCAGATAGTCGGTATTCATAGCTGATTGTTTATCCAAACACGTCTGCTTACTGTTTCTCCCTGCTACTTTTGAGACTTTGTGGTGATTTTTTGTTTGCCAAAATGGTGCTTCTGGAATGACCCAAATTCACACTCACCCTCTGTGACGTTCTTAGAACCTTTGTGACATCATTCAGCCATTATGTCACTTTTCTCTTCTGTTCTATCCATTGGCATGTGGGTGAATAATTAAACTCTTTCTCTTTTCTCTGTTATATGGGAACTCTGGCACGTTTTCAGCCTAAATGTTGTTTTTTTGTGGGCTTCACAGGCTTTCATTCGGTGCAAACATGATGAAAATCCACTCAGAAATGAGTGAGCGAGCCCAATGATATTGTAAGCACTACAAAACATAATGAACCAGGCATATTCTATACAGTCAAAATAAAGATGCAAATATGCCCAGATCAATCACCTCTTTTTTGTTTGAGATTAACATTTTTGTTTTAAGACATTTAAGATGGTGGGAATAAGTCTGTAGTAGACCATCACTGTATGTATATGTATTGCAAGAATCTTTGCCATTTAAAGTGGTACCAGTCTAATGTCTTCTATTGCTGCCACAGTGCCAAGGACATTGCCAGTTTGTGTGCAATTGTGCAATTGATGGTGCGTGCATAGACTTCCACTATTGAACTTTTACCAAGCATAATGGCTGTCTTGACCTACTCTGCATAGACAGAGGCAATAGAATTTAATATAGATGGGTCTCCAGGATGAAAGGTAAAAGCTACCAAAAGAAGAAATGATAATGAAAACAGTCAAATGAAAATGCAAAACACTTTTTACTATTTAATTATCATTTGAAGTCATTTCATTTGAAAATTCAATGGAGGAGATGGAGAGACGGCTGGCTAAGATGGAGGAGGGCCGTGCTCGAGAAAAGATGGAGATTCAGGCAAAGATTGCCAGAGTGGAGAATCTGAGCTCAAAAAAATTAATGAAGGCCGCTGGGGGCAAGTTGACTGACTCCTGGCCCCTGAAGGCAGCCAGAGCTCAGCCAGAACCCACCGTTACTGGGAATGACCTTCCCGTTAATTCAGAGAGGAGAGAACGAGGCTTCTTTCGCCGACTCTTTGGAAAGAGGAAAGGCAAAAAGTCCTAAAAATGATCATGTTTGGTTCTCATGGCAATGACTGAAATAAAATACATTTCTTCCACCTCCAACAAGCTGTTCAGCCTTTATATAATTATGATTTGTAACAAACCTTTTTACACAACAATGTTGATGGTTGTACGTTTTAAACACACTCATCACACACAGCTTTGTGCCAACAGAAATGGCAGGTCGACCACCGGAATGGTCAAGAACCCGGCATTTTGTGTTTGCTTATACTTGCTATGGGAGGTAAAAGATGCCAAAAAAAGAAATGATAATGAAAACAGTCAAATGAAAATGCAAAAGTTTATTTGCCATTTAGTGCCAATGAACTCAAATGATAATTAAATGGTAAAAAGTGTTTTGCGTTTTCATTTGACTGTTTTCATTATCATTTCTTTTTTGTCAGCTTTTACCTTTCATATTGGAGGCCCATCTATATTAAATTCTATTGGCTCTGTCTATGAAGAGTGGCTCCAGACAGCCATTATGCTTGGCAGAAAACTCATAGTTCAACAGTGGAAGTCTACACATGCACCATCATAATGGTGGCATATAAACAATCTTTCACCCAGTTGAACAGTTGTGTAGATTTTAATCTATTAGTTAATTAACTTCATGATACGGTGACTGTATGCTCATGTAGCAAAAGATTACCTTTCTAGTACGAGTTGTTCCCATTGTGCCTTCAGAACTGCCTGGAAATATTTCTAGGAGATTTTTGTTCGTATTGACTTGATAGACTGTAATTGTGGTAGATTGTTACTGGCTGCATATGTTCATGATCTTATATTCACAGATCATGATCATATCTGCAAAGCCCACATCCCAGAGATGTTTTATAGGACTGTGTGGTGACTGTGGGAGCCATTTTAGTACAGAGAACCCTTATCAAGCTGGCAACAACAGCATTTTTAGCCTGGTGCCATAACCAACTTCAAGGCAAAGTTAGGCCATCTGACCATCTTAACGTGTGTGGGTGTGCGTGTGTTTTTTTTCTTTCCCCCAGATTTAGCGGTTAGAAGTAAGTCTCATTGTGTGTTTTGGCAAGGTGTGCCACCCAAGAAAATATGTGATAGGATTGCATTCATTTTTGTGTTTTATTAGCCTGTTTATGTCCATTATAAACGGGTTTTATTGTGGGTGACTAGAGTAAAAATGTTACCAAAAGATATTCCCACAACACCCCCCCCCCCCAAAAAAAAAACAAACAAAAAAAATCATAGTCCCCTACAGTATTTGCATTGTATTGAAATGCATTGATTTTGATGCATTGTACACCCATGGGGCATTCATAGGTAGTGCATCCCAAAACTGTCCAAAGTAACATTTAGACAGACTTTTCACAAAAGGTTGGTCTCCCTGCTCATCTGTCTCCTGTGTTTCTGCCGGCCTGTCTGTCTGGTGAACTGTGAACTGTAAGCCCCCCCTAGCCCATGATCTGAATGCATGCAAATTATTGCATATTTCAGTGGATAACAGCTCATCTACATGTATAAAGTATTTCAGAAAACTTGTAAATAATCAGCTGGAGAAGTTTTGAGGGGATATTTATTTATTCCAATTTGTGTCACACATAATAGATCCCTTCATAGGCTTATGATAGGCATAAAGAGGGTGATAACCTACACAAAGCTACCAATACTACCATTACCATTCCAAAAATCACTAGACTTATGTGTTATTGCCCTCAGATAGTACCAACCAACTCTGTAGCTCAAGGACTAGATGGTCATGCTAGCTGTTTTTGCTGGTCAAGCCACCTAACCAGCAATGTCCAGCTTCACTAACTGACCACACCAGCTGCACAACCATCTAAACCATCAATCACATACAGCTTCACTGCACAGTTCACTTCGCACTGCAACCTTGATATACATTTTATACAAGACCATCCCTTTGCACTACCTCCACTATGCATACAGACATAGGGAGCAAGAAGCTGTAATTATCTTACAGTGTCTTCAGTGTTACATGTTTTTATGTCACTGTATACATCAGTGTGTGTTGTTTTGCAAAAACAACTGGATGCCTTAATTTCATTAATATGGGATAAATTAAGTATCTATCTATCTTCCAGAGTAGCTAACACTTTCTCTGTCCATTCAGAACACATTATTATGACCACTGTAGTGTAGTGCCCTGCAGGCCTCTAAATGTTGCTGGAGTTCTTTTTCTTCTGGGTTTTTTTCCATTGATGAATCCCAGTAGTCTGATGCATCAACTGCTTTCACATCGTTTTACTTTGCGATTGCAGTGCTAAATGAAATTGAGCAGACGCACTAGGGGGCACTAGCCTGACTAGAATCCCAGTGCATCCAGAAAATGTAACTTGTACATAAACGACTCCCAGGACACAGAAACACCAGGCAAATGTGAAACTTGCTGGGCATGTAGATCCACTTGACTTTTAACACACAGTATTTTTTGGTCCCTAGGGGCCAAACGTACACATCTCCGTCACACACACTGCCAGCGTCTAAACAGGGATGCATAAACAAACACACATCCATGCTAGATACAATTGCTCTCAAAGTCTCCCCAGAGCACCCGCAAATTACATAATCTCCCGGAAGTTGTGTATTTCCACCAATTTCTTTTGTGAGCGAGAGAAGTGAATAGAACTACTGATACACACAGTGAGAGAGAATGCCAAGGAGAGCATCTTGACTGATTATAAATGATATTTTTACTGACGCAGCCTACCTTGGCCTCTCTCTCATTAGTCCATTCAGTAATTAACAGCGATAATGAATAACATGAATGAATAACCTTTATCTTAAATTACTGCTGCAATAACCATCTTTTGGGGATCAGTAATGTAATATATTTTGCTTTGAATTATGAATTTTCTCTCCAAGGTCGCGGCCAGCGATGGTGTATACCTGAAGAAATCTTTGTATAGAAATCAAAATAGAGCATGGGAGCATGGAGAGAGCGTCCTGGGAGACAACGCGGCCTCCGCCTGAGGGAGGTCGAGAGGCAGCTCACCAAGCTCCGAAATGAGATTGAAAGAATGGAGGAGTTGAAGAGAGACAGCTGGCCAAGATGGAGGAGAACCGTGTTCAAGAAAGGATGGAGGTGGTCAAGCGTGAGAATGACATGAGGACGGCGACAGAAAAATTGATTCAGACAAATATTTCCAGCATTGAGAATCATCAAAATTTGACTAAGGCCGCAGGGGACGAGTTGACCGGCTCCAGTCCCCTGCTTTCCTGGACTTATCGGTCGGTATTGCTTATCTCCCTAGTTTTTTAACCATCTGGTTGTACCTTTCTTAGTATTCGAGATCCTTTGTGTGCTAGTTCTGCCCCGTGTCTTCTGAGCTTTATCATTATTGTTTACCCCTCCATTATCTGTAGCGGACATTGGCTTTTGTTGAGTTCTGTTAATCATTACGTCCATCGTGTCTTGTCTGTGCCTGACAAACTCCAACAAGCTGTTTACACTTTATATAATTATGGTTTGTAACAAACCTTTTACACAACAATATTGATGGTTGTACATTTTAAATACACACAGCTTTGTACCAACAGGGCTGCATTAGATGTACACACATGAACACAGAGAAATCTGTACGGGAAAAGATGACTGAAGACTGTGCAAAAAAGGTATCTTCTGTTTTGATTTTGGATGCATGGTAGACAAAACATGGGCAAGGGGTCATTTTCAATGTCATGTACGGTATGTAATTCTTGACCATCTAAACTTAGGGGTCGCCATCGGGGGGTGGGGGTGGGGGGGGGCAGAGCAGAGCAGGATCGAGGGACAGGCAGGGGTCGATAACCAGGAAGCGGCAGAGCAGAGCAGAGTCGAGGGACAGGCAGGAGTCGAATACCAGGAAGCAGCCGTAGGGATGAGGGGAGCAGGAGACGGGTGAACTGAAGGCAGGGGAAGAGACAGAAAGGCCGGCAGAAACACAGGAGACAGATGAGCAGGGAGACCAAAAAAACTCACGACAAGCAGATAACAGAAAGCTGGGGAAAACGAGGAACGAAATCTCAGAGGATATGCAGAAAATCGGAGCCAGAGTCTAAACGCTTGCCAGACGTGTGGTTCGCAGACGGACTGACAAAGAGTGAATGAAAGGGACGTGTTTAAACAGTGAAGAACGTAACCAACAGAACGAGTGAAAAGCGGCGACAATTGGGGAGTGCAGGTGAGGGACGTAATGGAGAAAGAGGAGAATGAACTAGTGACGGACAAAAACAAGGAAGTGAATGAGAGGCGGAAAAATCACGGTAATCGGAAAATGAGGAAGGCAGGTGAGGGTAATTACTAAAGCGGCGTGAACGGTGCGGGGAGCAGACTGGTAGGGTGAAACTTAAAGGGATTATCCGGAGTGAATCAACCCATTGCATTGCTGTTTCACATTGCCGAATACTGTCGGTAAGTATAAGAACAACAGAATTTGGTGCCAAATAGCAAAACGGCTGCCAATACTAACTTATGAGGGCAAGGAAGTTTTGTTTTGTTATCCCCTCATCTGTTAGCATTGCTGTCTGCTGCCAGTTTGCAAATTTGGTCTACATCGTACCAAATGCTGTTGTTCTCATACCTACCGGCAGCATTCAGCTGCCTCAAAGAACAGGGATATGGGATTTCTTTTAAAATGTTGTGCATCTCATGAATTAATAGTATACAAAGTTTCAGGCAGACTGGACCTTTCCTTTGAACCTGACATTAAAACAAGACATTAAAATCTTTTGCCTACTTTTCATTTTATTACATTCAAATGTTTAAATGGAAATGTGTATGTCATTGCTTCCAGATCAGCCCTGTGTACCACTAACTGATTAAGCCTTTTAACCTCTGCTGTGACCCATAAGCATGTTACGTAATATATTATGTCATTTCAATTAGATGAAAAGGGTCATTCCAGATTCCTATGTCTTTGAATGTAAGTTTGTCCAGAATTCTAGTCCAGTCTCCCAACCTGGAAATGTGTATGTCATTGTGTAGGTCACCAAGATCTTAAATTCAAATTAAAATCTGACAATAGATGCAGGCCATCAAATAAATCCTCCAAAAACATATAAACGGCAACTTTTTTTCTGAAATTCCGTAATTTTGCCCAAATAAGCCTAAGAAGGCCCAAGTCTGCAAAGAGCTGACGCACAAATCAGAGAAGGTTTTGCACAAATGTGACAGTGTCCTCACAGAGCACTTAAGTAAAGACTGGAAACTCATTTCCAAAGGCAATTTTCCTATTACATGGTGTGCTGCTTGGCTTGGTCAAATGGCATGATCTCTCAGGGCATACATGCAGGCCTCAGTATAGCTGAACAAGTTCTATGAAACAAATATGAAATTTCAAGCAGATCGGACTGGGACTGTTGCAGACTTGCAGACTCCATTCTTTTTACTCGGCCAAAAAAGACCCCTTGCCCACACTTTGTTTACCATGTGTCCAAAATCAATAATGGAGGTACCTCCGCTTTTAGACAGTGCTATTTTAAACATTGTATAAAGGCTGCTGAACAATATTGGTGATGTTTGATTCTTGTTTGTATTACACTGGTGCCACTTCTTGCCATCTTTTGCCATACAGGTTTCTCTGTGTTCATGTGTATCAGTCTGAAGCGGCCATTTCTGTTGGTACAAAGCTGTGTGTGATGAGTGTGTTTAAAATGTCACGAAGGTCATTCCCAGTAACGCTGGGTTCTGGCTGAGCTCTGGCTGCCTTCAGTCAACTAGTCCCCGGTGACCTTCATCAATTTTTCTGAGCTGCAGTTGTATACACTGGCAATCTTTGCTTGAATCTCCCGAAACATTTCCTCTTTGACTTTCGTCTCCATTGCTCTTTCCTCCTCCACCTGTGCCATATACCTACTCATCTCTATTACACATACAGTACATTGTTCTCACCAAAAAAATGGTATTCATAGCTAATTGTTTGTGAAGTTTCCATGAAACTCGGGAAACCCAGACCTCAGGCACACAAATGGCATTAGCTACATGGCCTTTACATCAGTGGGTCTGTACTGGGTGGCAGATGAGTGCACAGATAGTGCACCACTGACAGACCTCATTGCAGCTACAGCGAGCAGGAGCACGGTCTTATGGGATAACACCTTTATGTCCACTGAATCCAGAGTTTGAAAAGGAGAACTATATACAAAGCTCTCCGGAGAGGCAGAAAGGTCCCGTGAGGGCACACAAGGGTTTAGGTTAACGCTAAACTGGTAACTGTGCCCCTGTTGATACACATTCAAAGCCAACGCGGGACATAGCAATAGACGGGCTCCAGTCCAGGTTCTGATTTCAATGGACCCAGACCTAGCCCATTCTGCAGTAACTTTGCATGGTAATTGTTATCCAGCTGATATATTCACAGGGCACAAATAACAGATTCCCTATTATTTTTTTTCTGGGACTATGGCAGACTTCAGTCAATAACGGAGATTCCTCTTCTTTTGGACAGTGCTATTTTAAGTGTTTTATAAAGGCTGCTGAACGACATTGGTGATGGTTTGGTTTGATTCTGCTTCTTATTACATTGGTGCCACGTCAGGCCATCATTTGTCATAAAGGTTTCTCTATGTTCATGTGTGTGTGAGGCAGCCATTTATGTTTTACTATTTTACATGTGAACCACGTCAGTCTTTCCTTACAAAATCATGTTACAAATAGTTTTAATCAACATTCAATTAACCTCACAACTTATCAAACTCTTAGCCAAATAGTAGTCTGTAAAAACTACTGTTACTTTAACTATTTTGACCTAGTACGGTGTCTAAGTTCTTTGTCGAGACATGTTTGTGCATTTCACACTGTTTACATGACGTTCGCTCAACGCTACTCTCAATGACCGGAATGATCTCCTTGCTGCTAGCAACCGTGACTTTGCAACTTCGCTGGAAAACTCGGTATTAACATAAGTTACACCATTCCTTTTACTACATAAACATAGTAAACTCTTTCAGATGTCTTTGGCATCGACATCAACACGTCATTTTTGCAAAAAACATCTATATACTAACCTGTGATGGGAATCAACACAGACGCGGCTTCTATGCAGTTTTATTCTGGTATAGTGCCATTCACCACGTCCTGATCCCACCACTCTAGGAGCGCCCTCTACAGGCTTGGACTTTCGTCAACAGATTATACCACTGTAATAGGTTACCATTAAAAAAATCTGAATGCATCACTAGATAAGCTTTATTTCTCAAACTATTTTTCAAGGAGTCATTTACTTTTAGCAAATAAACGGAATTGAATGACTTCAACTGTGTGTGTCTTCTTGTGCAAGTGTGTTGTGGGTGATGTGTGAATGTGTGTGATAAGTAGTGTGGTAGAGCAACCCTCTACATATGCAATAATTTGCATACATTTAGGTCATGGTCTAGCAACTCTACCAACCAACCAAACTTTTTGTGAAAAGTCTATGCTTAATACGAATTAAATGTTATTATGAACAATTTTTGGATGCACTACCCATTCATGCCCCATGGTATACACTGAAAATGTATTTCAGTACAATGAAAATAGAACTATAGAAGACTATGCTTTTTTCCCTTTGGTTTGCACTTTCTATTATATATCTATTGGTTACATTTTTTTACTCTAGTCACCCACAATAAACCCCATTTCTAATGGTTTAAACATTGAACATGGAGAGCATTGAGAAAGTTCTAGGTCTAGAACTGCTCTTTTGTATTTGCTTAAAGATGCCAAAAAGAAATGATAATGAAAACAGTCAAATGAAAATGCAAAACTCTTTTTCCATTTAATTTTCAAATGAAATGAACACAAATGATAATTAAATGGTAAAAAGTGTTTTGCATTTTCATTTGACTGTTTTCATTATCATTCTTTGGTAGCTTTTACCTTTCATCCTGGAGACCCATCTATATTAAATTCTATTGCCTCTGTCTATGCAGAGTGGGTCAAGACAGCCATTATGCTTGGTAAAAGTTCAATAGTGGAAGTCTACGCACGCACCATCAATCGCACAATTGCACACAAACTGGCAATGCCCTTGGCATTGTGGTAGCATATAAAGATGTACTTTTACCCAGTTGAACAGATTAGACTGGTACCACTTTAAATGGCAAAGATTCTTGCAATACATATACATACAGTGATGGTCTACTACAGACTTAAATGTCTTAATGTCTTAAAACAAAAATGCTAATCTCAAACAAAAAAGATCTGGGCATTTATGTTTTACTATTTTACATGTGAACCACGTCAGTCTTTCCTTACAAAATCATGTTACAAATAGTTTTAATCAACATTCAATTAACCTCACAACTTATCAAACTCTTAGCCAAATAGTAGTCTGTAAAAACTACTGTTACTTTAACTATTTTGACCTAGTACGGTGTCTAAGTTCTTTGTCGAGACATGTTTGTGCATTTCACACTGTTTACATGACGTTCGCTCAACGCTACTCTCAATGACCGGAATGATCTCCTTGCTGCTAGCAACCGTGACTTTGCAACTTCGCTGGAAAACTCGGTATTAACATAAGTTACACCATTCCTTTTACTACATAAACATAGTAAACTCTTTCAGATGTCTTTGGCATCGACATCAACACGTCATTTTTGCAAAAAACATCTATATACTAACCTGTGATGGGAATCAACACAGACGCGGCTTCTATGCAGTTTTATTCTGGTATAGTGCCATTCACCACGTCCTGATCCCACCACTCTAGGAGCGCCCTCTACAGGCTTGGACTTTCGTCAACAGATTATACCACTGTAATAGGTTACCATTAAAAAAATCTGAATGCATCACTAGATAAGCTTTATTTCTCAAACTATTTTTCAAGGAGTCATTTACTTTTAGCAAATAAACGGAATTGAATGACTTCAACTGTGTGTGTCTTCTTGTGCAAGTGTGTTGTGGGTGATGTGTGAATGTGTGTGATAAGTAGTGTGGTAGAGCAACCCTCTACATATGCAATAATTTGCATACATTTAGGTCATGGTCTAGCAACTCTACCAACCAACCAAACTTTTTGTGAAAAGTCTATGCTTAATACGAATTAAATGTTATTATGAACAATTTTTGGATGCACTACCCATTCATGCCCCATGGTATACACTGAAAATGTATTTCAGTACAATGAAAATAGAACTATAGAAGACTATGCTTTTTTCCCTTTGGTTTGCACTTTCTATTATATATCTATTGGTTACATTTTTTTACTCTAGTCACCCACAATAAACCCCATTTCTAATGGTTTAAACATTGAACATGGAGAGCATTGAGAAAGTTCTAGGTCTAGAACTGCTCTTTTGTATTTGCTTAAAGATGCCAAAAAGAAATGATAATGAAAACAGTCAAATGAAAATGCAAAACTCTTTTTCCATTTAATTTTCAAATGAAATGAACACAAATGATAATTAAATGGTAAAAAGTGTTTTGCATTTTCATTTGACTGTTTTCATTATCATTTCTTTTTTTGGTAGCTTTTACCTTTCATCCTGGAGACCCATCTATATTAAATTCTATTGCCTCTGTCTATGCAGAGTGGGTCAAGACAGCCATTATGCTTGGTAAAAGTTCAATAGTGGAAGTCTACGCACGCACCATCAATCGCACAATTGCACACAAACTGGCAATGCCCTTGGCATTGTGGTAGCATATAAAGATGTACTTTTACCCAGTTGAACAGATTAGACTGGTACCACTTTAAATGGCAAAGATTCTTGCAATACATATACATACAGTGATGGTCTACTACAGACTTAAATGTCTTAATGTCTTAAAACAAAAATGCTAATCTCAAACAAAAAAGATCTGGGCATTTATGTTTTACTATTTTACATGTGAACCACGTCAGTCTTTCCTTACAAAATCATGTTACAAATAGTTTTAATCAACATTCAATTAACCTCACAACTTATCAAACTCTTAGCCAAATAGTAGTCTGTAAAAACTACTGTTACTTTAACTATTTTGACCTAGTACGGTGTCTAAGTTCTTTATCGAGACATGTTTGTGCATTTCACA
Source organism: Tenualosa thibaudeaui (assembly GCA_027481765.1). NCBI lineage: Eukaryota > Metazoa > Chordata > Actinopteri > Clupeiformes > Clupeidae > Tenualosa > Tenualosa thibaudeaui. Next base: position 7,053,175 of record JAIFZK010000015.1, on the reverse strand, counting down.
CTGTTTACATGACGTTCGCTCAACGCTACTCTCAATGACCGGAATGATCTCCTTGCTGCTAGCAACCGTGACTTTGCAACTTCGCTGGAAAACTCGGTATTAACATAAGTTACACCATTCCTTTTACTACATAAACATAGTAAACTCTTTCAGATGTCTTTTGGCATCGACATCAACACGTCATTTTTGCGGAAAACTATTAACATAAGATCAACACGTCATTTTTGCAAAAAACATCTATATACTAACCTGTGATGGGAATCAACACAGACGCGGCTTCTATGCAGTTTTATTCTGGTATAGTGCCATTCTAATTTTCAAATGAAATGAACACAAATGACAATTAAATGGTAAAAAGTGTTTTGCATTTTCATTTGACTGTTTTCATTATCATTTCTTTTTTTGGTAGCTTTTACCTTTCATCCTGGAGACCCATCTATATTAAATTCTATTGCCTCTGTCTATGCAGAGTGGGTCAAGACAGCCATTATGCTTGGTAAAAGTTCAATAGTGGAAGTCTACGCACGCACCATCAATCGCACAATTGCACACAAACTGGCAATGCCCTTGGCATTGTGGTAGCATATAAAGATGTACTTTTACCCAGTTGAACAGATTAGACTGGTACCACTTTAAATGGCAAAGATTCTTGCAATACATATACATACAGTGATGGTCTACTACAGACTTAAATGTCTTAATGTCTTAAAACAAAAATGCTAATCTCAAACAAAAAAGATCTGGGCATATTTGCATCTTTATTTTGACTGTATAGAATATGCCTGGTTCATTATGTTTTGTAGTGCTTACAATATCATTGGGCTCGCTCACTCATTTCTGAGTGGATTTTTGTCATGTTTGCACCGAATGAAAGCCTGTGAAGCCCACAAAAAAGCAACATTTAGGCTGAAAACGTGCCAGAGTTCCAAAATAACAGAGAAAAGAGAGAGTTTAATTATTCACCCACATTGCCAATGGATAGAACAGAAGGGAAAAGTGACATAATGGCTGAATGATGTCACAAAGGTTCTAAGAACATGACAGAGGGTGAGTGTCATGGAAATTTGGGTCATTCCAGAAGCACAGTTTTGGTAAACAAAAAATCACCACAAAGTCTCAAAAGTAGCAGGGAGAAACTGTAAGCAGACGTGTTTGGATAAACAATCAGCTATGAATACCGACTATCTGGTGAGAACAATATATCTGTATCATTTTTATCACCGTACTACCACTGAATTTACAGTAAGCTTACATTTGATTGGCATTGCAGCTGTTGTGGAAAGGTTTTGAAATGCACATGCAGAGTGTATCCAAAGAAAGTGTAGGTAGACCAACAACTGCTAGGGAAATGGAGTGGTGGGCTCCACTATAGGGAACTGGTCATGCCTATGTGGTTGAAAAGTTCTCCAAAATTAAAAGCCATTCTACTCCACAGGACGGGGCCAAGCTCATGGCCCTGGCCTCAAAATTTGAAGTTCACATCAAGTCCTGGCTCAGGGAGAGGCTGGACAAGGAATGCCAGACAAGCCGGTGGGAGGTTGACCGGCTGAAGAACGAATTGGCCCTGATCATGCAGCAGGTGCTCCTAACCTATCAGAAAATGAGTAGTACTTTTACTCAAGCAGTGATTAGACAACCTTAAAAGGTGGACAACGACTAGCAGTTGAGGGATAAGTCTCTGGCCAATGTCTAGTTCTCTTGAAAAACCTATTATGCTTTGCAGGAGGTGACCAACTTCCGAGACTCCCTGAATACGTACGCATCCTCATGGGAGCATGGCTGGAGCGCCGTGGAAGACATCACGGCCAGCAAGCTCGGAGAGCGTCTGAGGGAGGCTGAAAGGGAGCTCACCAAGCTCCAAAAGGAGAATGGAGAAATGGAGGAGATGAAGAGACGGCTGGCAAAAATGGAGGAGGACCGTGCTCAAGAAAGGATGGAGGCGGCCAGACGGGAGAACGACATCAGGATGGGGATGGAAAAATACATCAAGCAGATGGAGGAAGAGAGAGCGAGAGAGAGGAGGGAGATGGAGGAGAGGGAAAGTGAGAGAAAGAGGGAGATGTGTAGGTATATGGCACAGGTGGAGGAGGAGAGAGCAAAGGAGAGGAAATTCAAAGAGGAAATGTTTCGGGAGATTCAGGCAAAGATTGCCAACGCTGAGAAACAGAGCTCAGAAAAGTTGACGAAGGCCGCAGAGGATGAGTTGACTGGCTCCTGCACCCTGATGGCAGCCAGAGCTCAGCCAGAACCCAGTGTTACAGCGGATGACCTTCCCGTTAATTCAGAGAGGAGAAAGCGAGGCTTCTTTCGCAGACTCTTTGGAAAGAGGAAAAGCAAAAAGTCTTAAAAAGTATTGTATTTGGGTCTCTCATGGTAAAGACTGGAATAAAATTAATCCATTCCACCTCCAACAAGCTGTTTAAACTTTACATAATTATAACAACAATGTTGATGGTTGTACATTTTAAACACACTCATCATACACAGCTTTGTACCAACATAAATGGCTGCCTCAAATGTACACACATGAACACAGAGAAACCTTTATGACAAAATATAGCCTGACGTGGCACCAAAGCAATAAGACGCAGAATCAAACCAAATTATTACCAATGTCATTCAGCAGACTTTATAAAACATTTAAAATAGCACTGACCAAAAGAAGAGGAATCTCCATTACTGATTTTGGAGGCATGGTAGACAAAATGTGTGCAAGGGGTCCATTTTGACTGAGTAAAAAGCATTGAGCAAGTCTGCCACAGTCCCAGAAAAAAAAATAGTAGTGAATCTGATCTGATTTGTGCCCTGAGAATATATGAGCTGGATGACAAACAATTACCATGCATAGTTACCGCAGAACGGGCTAAATGCGAGCCACTGAAATCAGAATACGGACTGGAGCCTGTCTATTGAGTATTCCATCTCTAAACCATCTAAACACCTTTGGGTTGAGCTATAAAAAGTCTCGCATTGGCTTTGAATGTGTATCAACAGGGGTGCAGTTACCAGTTTAGCAGTAGTCTAAACCCTTGTGTACCCTCACCAGACCTTACTGCCTCTCTGGAGGGCTTTGTATATAGTTCTCCTTTTCAAACTTCAGTGGACATAAAGGTGTTATCCCATAAGACCGTGCTACTGCTTCCTTTAGCTGCAACGAGGTCTGACAGTGGTGCACTATCTGTGCACTCATCTGCCACCCAGTACAGACCCACTGATGCAAAGACCATGTAGCTAATGCCATTTGTGTGCCTGAGGTCTGGGCTTCCACCACCTCATGTTGCCTCTGAGGAACTAGGATGGCTGCACTCGCTGTGCTCGACTTGGTGTGGGCATTTTGTACACATGGGCCACTCACAGAGGAGTTTTGTCAGTGTAACCAACTCTTTTTCTGTTTTGCCAACCCAGTTTGTGGCGAGGTGCTGACTAAGCAGTGGCTTTCTCATTCTCCAACACAAATGAACTTCTGTGGATTTAGAGGTGAGAGGGAAAGTTTCAAGCTGGACTTAAATACCTTGGCAGGGCCAAGTGAAAGAAAAGAAATACTAGTCCATATTGTTTTTAAACTGAACAGAAGAGGAAAGTGACATCATGGCTGAATGATGTCACAAAGGTTTACAGAACATCACAGAGTGTCAGCGTCATGGAAACTTCACAAACAAAAAGGTTTTTCAACTTAAAGCATCAAAAGCAGCAGAGAGGAACTGACAGCAGACGTGTTTGGACAAACAATAGGCTATGAATACCAATTTTTTGGTGAGAACAATGTACTGTACATGTAATAATTTATTACCATACTAGCATTAAATTTAAAGTAGAACTGAATTTGACATTTATGCTGCTGAGTGAAGGTTTAAAAATACACAGTCAAATTTCTCCCTAAATTAACAGCAAAGTAGGAATCAAATCTCCAGCACTCCATAGAAAAGGCTTTATTAATATTTAGAAAGCAGGTTCACTCATCCAAAGGAAAAATAGGGAGACACAATTGCTTATAAAAAACTATGCAGTGTGATCCAACATAGGCAACTGGGCCTTGTGTGTGTGGGATCAAAAGTTCTCTAAAATTAAAAGCCCTTTTACTTCTCAGGACCCGGCAGTGCTCATGGTCCAGGCTTCTAATTGGGAGTTTCGTCTCAAGTCCTGGATAATGGAGAGGCTTGACGAGGAGCGCCAGAAAATCCGATGGGAGGTCGACCGCCGGAAGAACGAATTGGGCCTGGTCATACAGCAGGTGAACCTACCTAAAAATGAGTAGCATTTATAGTGAAGCAACAAAGAACAGCAGTAAATGTGTAGGGATAAATCTTTTTATCAGCATAAACAGCATACTCTTAATTGAAAGAACTACTTTGCTTTCCAGAAGGTGACAAGTATGCGGGACTTGCTAAATTTGTATTCATCGTCATGGGAGAACAGCAGGTCCGGGATCAAGCCCAGGACAGTCCTGGACGATAGAACAGCCAGGGACTTGGGAGAGCGCCTGAGGGAGACTGTGAGGGCGCTCACCGAGCTCCAAAAGGAGAATGGAGGAATGGAGGAGATGGAGAGACAGCTGGCTAAGATGGAGGAGGGCTGTGCTCGAGAAAAGATGGAGGTGGCCAAGCGGGAGAATGACATGAGGTCGGCGATGGAAAAATACATCAAGCAGATGGAGGAAGAGAGAGCGAGAGAGAGGAGGGAGATGGAGGAGAGGGAAAGTGAGAGAAAGAGGGAGATGTGTAGGCATATGGCACAGGTGGAGGAGGAGAGAGCAAAGGAGAGGAAATTCAAAGAGGAAATGTTTCGGGAGATTCAGGCAAACAATCGGAGCTCAAAAAAATTAATGAAGGCAGCCAGAGCTCAACCAGAACCCACCGTTACTGGGAATGACCTTCCCGTTAATTCAGAGAGAAGAGAGCGAGGCTTCTTTCGCCGACTCTTTGGAAAGAGGAAAGGCAAAAAGTCCTAAAAATGATCATGTTTGGTTCTCATGGCAATGACTGAAATAAAATACATTTCTTCCACTTCCAACAAGCTTTTTAGCCTTTATATAATTATGATTTGTAACAAACCTTTTACACAACAATGTTGATGGTTGCACGTTTTAAACACACTCATCACACACAACTTTGTGCCAACAGAAATGGCACCAATGTAATACGAACAAGAATCAAACCATCACCAATATCGTTCAGCAGCCTTTATACAATGTTTAAAATAGCACTGTCTAAAAGCGGAGGTACCTCCAATATTTATTTTGGACACATGGTAGAAAAAGTGTGGGCAAGGGTTCCCCTTTTTGGCCAAGTGAAAAGAATGGAGCAAGTTTGCCACAGTCCCAGTCCGATCTGCTTGAAATTTCATATTTGTTTCATAGAACTTGTTCAGCTATACTGAGGCCTGCATGTATGCCCTGAGAGATCATGCTATTTGACCAAGCCAAGCAGCACACCATGTAATAGGAAAATTGCCTTTGGAAATGAGTTTTCTGTCTTTACTGAAGTGCCCTGTGAGGACACATTTTTGCAAAACCTTTTGTGCGTCAGCTCTTTACAGACTTGGGCCTTCCCACTCATCACACACAGCTATGTACTAATTAATATGACCGCTTCAGATGTATACACATGAACACCCATGAGGTAAAAATGATTGGCCAAATCACAGCCTGGTCTGGAATTGCACTGGATACATTCCTATCTATTCTGGCCGATCCAGCTCATTACTGGCAGAAATGTGATATAATATAGAATTAAATGAAATTAAAACAAGTTAGTTTTGGACACACTGTAAACACATGGACACACATTAAAATCCCATTAAAATCTGTATGACTAATAATTTCTTATGTTTAAACTCTGATAAAACTGAAGGTGGGATGATAGGTCCTAAGCAGCTCAATAACATTTTACCTCATCACCAAAACTCAGTGGGTTTTCACTGTCATGTAACACAAAAGTTAAAGATCTAACCACTGACCAGGAACTCTCTCTAAATAGTCACGTAAAACACATTTCAAAAACATCCTTTTTTCACCTACCAAATATCTCTAAGGTTAGAAAGCTTCGTCATTTTTTTGAAAATATTGTAATGTACTGTTCTCTGGGTGTAGTAATGCCTGTATTAAAAAGCTACAACTAATACAAAATGCCGTGGCCCGAACACTCACTAGGACTAAAAATTATGAACATATCCTATCCTCGCTCCCTTACACTGGCTCCCTATGAAATGGATTTTAAAATACTCCTCCTAACCTCTTAAGCCAATTGAGCTTCTTGCTACCGTGCATCTCTTGTGGAATAATCTCCCTCCCCACATCCGACAAGCGGACACTCTCAGTACCAAGTCTAGACTTCCTTCCTCTTTACTGCTCCCCATAATTAGGGATGGCGCACAGTAAATCATCACTCCCCATAGGTCTTACAGGGAGGGAATGTCTTTGCTATTGCTCCCAACTGTGAGGCATAGCGGCCACTGACCATCTCTGCAGTAGTGTTAGGTTGCCATGCACCATACCTTAGTTATGCTGCTATACACTAGTGCCATCACATGTGTGATGGTGTGTGGCTATTCTGCTGTAGACTTAAGATCTAAAACAATTGTGTTCAATCAACGTCTGCCCTTCGACCAAACCACGTTCAATCAACGTTGTAACCCGACGTCCATTCAACGTTGCTTTGCCGAAATAAAGCCGACCGAGGACGGCGCATCGACCCTGTTTCAACCTCTATTCAACTAGCGATTACAGCTTCACTTCCTGTTTTATGTACAACAGGACATCACATGTTTTTAATTAGGATAACAATTGACATTTTACTGAATCAAATTCAAGGCTCTATTGCTAGGCTTAGAAAAAACACACAGGGACATTACAAACACTAAACATATTTTGATTTCTAGAATTAGGCCTCCAAATTTCTCATTGAAGGTGCCTGAAAAGAAATAGAGAAATATTAACATAAGCAATAGGCTACAAAATTTGTGCAGCTTAAATGTGGTTTTCTAAAAAGCTGGCAACCTGATCTTGCCTCCTTTCCCTCGCTGCGCCTTCTTCCCTCTCGGGTGCATATTTCAGCCATTTTTTTAGCGTTCCCTCATACACCTGCATTGTACTCTCCGCGTGCTGTTTTTGGAGTACAGCTAAAATAAACAGACAGCAAACATCCAAATAATCTGAGGCAAACGTTTGTAAAAGAAAGTATGCAAGGTTTTTGGATGGTCCCATGAAAAAGAACATGCTGCAGAAAAGCATTTATATCAATCGTTTAATTTATTAATTTTAAGAAACGGTAACGCTTTAATTTACATGCAGGATTAGAGTATATTAATATTTAAGGTATTTGATAAAGTATTAGATAGGTAGATGGATAGATTGAGAGATAGATTACTTAATGTAATATAATACAATGAATATTCATAGTTGTATGTGCACTTAATGTAAATGTTTTAAAATAATTAAAGGTTTGAGTGGGACTTTTGGGAGGTTTTGTGTGTGTGTGTGTGTTTTCCTAGTACACACAAGTTTGATTGGTTAAGCTTAAGCTTTAAGCAAGATTGCAGGACTTTCTCACGCTGCAGCTGGTTAGTGTGGCTGCAGGTGGAGTGCACTAACTGGCTTGTTCTATGAATCACTGCGTATGAAGTTGTGTTTTCTTTTCTTCCTATCAATATCAGCAATGTACTGTCCCATACACTAGTGATGTGCGGGTCAAGAATTTTTAACACCCGTACCAACCTGTCCCATCGTGATAGCGCCAACCCGCTCCACCCGACCTGCAAAATTAGACACTGATTCACTGACACCTGACTCAACCCTAAGAATTTGGTGATGTAAGAGAGATAGCAGTTAGGGTAAAACAATCTCAAAATGACGAACGACTAAAACACAATCACAGTTTTATGGAAAACATCAAATTAAGCCAGATATATTGTAAAGTTACTAGGTGAAAATAGTTCACTGTTATACCACTCTTGCTAGAATTTTCCATTGTAAAGTGCTGTTTAAAAAACGTGAAAGTTTTTTGCCACATGTTTACAGTAAAATATCACTCAGTTACTCCGTGAACTTGAGGGAGCGAGAGGGAAAAGTTTATTGCATAACTATATCATGCTTTACACGATGAACAGGACAGTAGGCCAGTGGTGCGGAACAGTGCACAGGACAATATGCAGGTGGCACAAGACAAGGCACAAGACAAGGCACAGAAGTTTGATGAGTGGTGCGGGACAGGTCACAGGACAGTTGGTGAGTGGCACAAGCCACCAACAACAGTACAGTACAGGTATTGCTCCTACTGCTACTGGAGAGCAAGAGCCGCTAATAGCCGAGTGCTCTCCAGTTGCTGTTTGAAAGCCTGAGCAAGTCAAATTGAAATTTATTTTATATTATTAGTGTGTAGACCTTTTATATCCACTGATCTGGTGCTTGTGTGGTCTGACTTGAGTTTTGACAGATTTGACAGACACTGAAGATGCTGTTTTTAAATGCTTCCTTGTGGCCTTTCCCTGCCCAGTTAAAAAGGCAAGCCAGGTGGTTTATTAGGCCACTCTGCAGCATCCTTCATACCGCCACTTCTGCAGTGTGCCCACCAACAAGGGTGAATGAGGAGATCTATTAGAAGACATAGTGAATCAACAAACAAACAAATGAAAAGAAACATATGAACAATTATATACCAAGTTAGGTTACTGTATTTAGATTAGCTGAACTTACCACTGTGTCACATAATGACCAATGTTTTTTTTGCTTTTAAAGATTATTTCTTACATTACTACTGTGAGTGATGTAGTGGATGGCTGCAAATAAGAGGTAGGTTTGTATTCATTTACACATCTACTTTTATAATTTTTTTGTAGCCTACCAGTCACTCATGAGAGCTTCTGCCCTTTCAAACTCCTCAATAGTACTGAGAGGCAGCTTAATGGTTCAATGGGAAGCTCCAGGGAGCTGCCGCTCCCCCCCATCTCTCTCCTTAGGGCCCTAACGTCATTCCCCAGCAAACAGGGGACGTCCCCCGGACGTTTATATGACATTCCCGACGTCTGGGATTGGTCCCCACCATAACGTTCTCTGGCGGACTTTACTGCAACAAGTCCGCATTTGGTCATTCTATGACGTTCGGATTTGGCCTCTTATGGATGTCCGTGTTTGGTCATTCAAAGACGTCCTGGTGACGTTTGTCCTATGTGTGACGTTTCCATTCTGTCTAGAGCAGTCTCCAACAGATAAAAAGTGAACTAATCAACCTCACCTTTCTCTACCATTCTGCTCCTTCTCCCTCTTTTGGGTCCATCATTAGATTTGGCTTACATAGCTCTCCAAGGTTGAAGGAAATGCAAATAAATCTCATAATATAGTCACAAAATATAATATGTTAAATCTCGATTAAATCGAATTCAGACATCCTGCCCTGCTTGGTACAAGATGATTTTCTAAGTTATACTGCTGTGATGTAAGAGCTGACGTTAGTAGATACCAAGCGCACACCAGACTTTATGGACTGTGGAAAATAAAGGTTTCAATAAAGGTCAGAACATAATTTCTCCTCACAAATTTAATCAATTTTAATCAATCAATTTTATCAATAATAATGTAGGCTTAGAGTAGCTCTTGGTGGAAAAAAAGCTTGGAGAGCCCAGATCTAAGCTTATTTCACTTTGTTTACAAACCTGTGCCTCTGTATCACAGTGCTGCAGTAACTCATGCTCATGAAAAACATCCACCATTTCAAGGAACTTAAAACAATTGTTACTGGGTGGCAATTGTTTACTGAAATACAATTAAAGACAAATGCATTTCCAGCTAGCTCTGTAGAGTTACCTTCGGAGGTTAATGTGTGTGGGTGTGCTAAGGGGGTGGTCTCAATTCAAAGCAATTCAAAGCAACACAATACACTTTCCATACACTTTATTTACCACAAGGCCTGACCCATCAACTAATTTCAGACTGAAAGAAAGAATGTGTGCAAGTGTGTCTTCATGTAGTCATTCTCCCCATCAGGTCTTGCAGTCGATGGTTGCACTGTGGTTAACCTCATACCATGGGTGGTGGGGGTCTGAATGAAAATAAAAAAAAAACATTTCATACAGCTATTCAAAGACTGAACATGGTCAGTGGGTGGGGGTGGGGAGCTGGCTCTGGCTGTGTGTTTGGGGGGGTGGGGGGGGGGGTGGAGCTGTGTCTATTGTTTGTGTGTATGTGTGCAGGGATGCAAACAGAGGTATGGTCAAAAAACAGCCATTAAATCATGTTACAAATGAGCACTGCACACTATAGAAATCAGATAGAAAGAACTATAGAAAGTCTGCTGTTAAAATTTAGTATGACATATGATTCTGGGCAACTCTCAATTGTAACTAAATCAGATATCTTTATTGACTTTCAGTTCGCTCCTGTATAAAAACGATGTCATTGAGGTAGGCAAGTCTGATCTACTATTTGTCATCATAACAACTGTTAGTGAGAAATGTTGCTAGACATTTTATGTAATTTTTCTTTTCTAGAGACACCAATACATGACTCTTTCAAAGAGTGAAAGAGTCATGTATTGGTAATACAACAAAATGTGGGCAAGGGTGTCAAGAGCACAGAAAAGAAAAGGGGGTCAACCAGCAGCAACTAACATCAGTGAATAATTATTCAGAAGACATTCTGGTGACACTGATGTTTCTGACAATGAGCCAGTTTATGAACATGGTCCAGCAGCAACAGAGTCTGAAATGGAAATAGACGAAATTGAAATGGCTGAACCTACTTTAAAAGAAGAGTTGTCAGAGTGGGCCTATAACTTTGGCATCACCCATAATGCTCTGGATGCTCTGCTAAAGATGCTGCAACGGCAAGGCCACACGGAGCTCCCCTCTACTGCCAGAACACTGCTGCAAACAGGAAGAAAATTTAAAGTGGATATGATAGGTGGTGTTGAGACCATAAAATATGATGTTGCTGACCAGCTCAAACTACACCTTAGAAAATATTCCCCCAACACAACAAAGGATCTACAATCAGCTAACATTTCAACATTGACGGCTTGTCCCTATTCAAATCATCAAACAAATCCCTTTGGCCAATTCTGTGCTCCATTAATTTGACCCCTAAATGTATTTTCCCTACTGCCTCATCAAAACCCAAAGACATTACATTTATAAATGACGTAACAACACAGCTCTCAAAAGTAATGCAAGATGGTGTGGAATGGATGGGCAGATCCCTAAAGGTAAATCTCGAGTGCATTACCTGTGATGCCCCTGCTAAGGCCATGGTAAGATGTGTAAAGCTCTTCTCAGGTTACTACGGTTGTGACAAATGTGACCAGGAAGGAGTGTGTAATGGAAGAATGCTCTTCCCAGAGGTGGAAAATCTCACACTGAGGACCAATCAGTCGTTCAGGGAGTGTTGGCAGCCTGAACACCACCAAGCTGAGCACATATCTCCATTCTGCAGCCTGCCCATTGATATGGTGAAATCATTCCTGGCTTATTATATGCAGCAGTGCTGCTTAGGCGTCATGAGGAAGCTACTGCTCCTATGGACAAGGGGAAAAACCACTGTTAGACTGTCTAAAGCGCAAATGAATGAGCATCTAATGGCCTTGAGAAAGGTAATTCCTACCTGTTTTGGACACAAGCCAATGTATGCCTGGACACCTTTAGTGCTTTTCCTTTCGAAAGCAAGTTGCACCGGATAAAAAAGATGTCAAGATCTGGCAAAAACCCTCTGGTGCAGATCGCCAACTGCCTTGAGGAAAACATAAAAATTAAAATAATACATTTGACATGCACAACACCAAAGCTGAGGTCAACATTCATGTTAAGCGACAGAGAATGCTGTGAAATTGTATCAGCTGGAAGGAGTGGAGTTTTTTTGTGCAGAGTGTACACACACCTAGAGCAATATCTTCTGCGTCCATGTGACTTACGGATCTACGGGACATTTAAAGGAAACATCCGGTCCACAGAAATGCGTGACATTGATGAGCGTGCTCTTGTGAGGAGGGCCTTTATTGTGGAGGAGGACCATGGTTCCAGGGTCATTGTCACCATCCTTCACACACTGTGAAGAAAAAGAAAGACTGAAAAAAAAACATGTATAACTTCTGAAACAACCACCACTACTACTAACTACTACTAGTTTTTATTATTTTCATTCAGGCCACAAAACAGTACTGTGTGCTGCACTTCCCAAGTGAAAATGAGGTGGAGGCAGCACCAGCAAAATGGCTGGAGTGCAGTGAAGGGGTGAGTTTTTATTTTTGTATTTACTGACATCAAGCAATTTGTGCATAATTACTGTACTAATTGCATTCATCTTTACTGCCCATTTTACAGATTTTATATTGCTACTGGCCACAGCACAATCCTGCCAGCCTGGCAAAAAAATGTGCCTTGCCAGACAATGAGCTGTGGCAAAAATATATCGACAGATCAGGATTGTTTAATTTAATGTAGCGCTTGTGCTGACTGACATGCAAAACGACATTAGTGTATCTTTTTTTTTGTAGGGTCGTCCGCTGATACTGCCAAGGGTCCAGAAGGATCACATTCACTGGTCAGAGGAACAGTGTCATGGAGGGTTGTGGTAAGAGATTTTGGAGAGAAGTTGTATGCTAAAGAACTGATGACTTCTTAGGTTGGCGGTAGTTTGGGCTTTTAATTTAACCCTTAATTTAATCTTCACGTAGACAGGTTCTAGCCTCCATGTAAGATTCAGCGAGATTCAGACAGAGACCCAAATGCAGATCAGTGTTGGTTTATTTACAATGAACGAAAAAATCATATAAAAAGGGGAAAAAAGCTCAGATCAAAAACAACAAAAAGGCATAAGTAATCCAACAAAGGTTCCAAAAATTGGGTTCGGGGAAAAACACACAAAAGATCAATAAAGTTCAAAGTCTCTCAGGGATCAAACGGTGTCATGACTGCCTGGTAGTATCTCCCTCTCTCTCTCTAATCACTTGCCCCTCCCACTCACTCACGCTAATCTGATTCAATCATTACTCCCACCTGTTGCTTGTTACCTGTTGTCTGTCTTCTATTTAAACCCTTGTCTCCCAATGTTGCCTGTCAGACTGGCTGCGAACCTACTGCAACTCACACAAGGCAAGCATCTTAAGACCCTGACTCCTGTTTCTGTTCCCGAAGTTCCTGTGTCTGTCTTCAGTCTGTTCCGGTGTTCCTGTCCTGTCTTCCTGCCTGCCTCGTCCTCTGTTTCCTGTAACCTGCTTGACTGCTTCTCGCTAATGACCTTGGACCGATTGACCACCGCGCTGCTCTCCTGCCCCTGGTAACGACCTCCGCCTGTCCCTGGTAGATGTTTTTCTGTTCCGGCTTTTGACCTCCACCTGTCCCTGACTAATGCTCTGCTCTCCTGCCCCGGTAATGACCTCTGCCAGCCCTCGGACTACGTTCTGCTCTCCTGCCCCGGTAACGACCTCTGCCAGCCCTCGGACTACGTTCTGCTCTCCTGCCCCGGTAACGACCTCTGCCAGCCCTCGGACTACGTTCTGCTCTCCTGCCCCGGTAACGACCTCTGCCAGCCCTCGGACTACGTGCTGCTCTCCTGCCCCCTGCCTGCCTACCCGCCACTGGAAGTGCATCCACACACTCCTTACCCCCGTTCCCTAAATAAACTTTATTAACGTGACTCTCTTGGGTCCGACTCGCTCTGTTTTCCTGACAAACGGGCAGGAGGGAATCACAAAAATACTACATATCCAATTCGTTAACAGGCGATTCAAAACCAAAAGTATCCACAAGGCGCAAAAAGACTCAGATAAGGCAAAAATAAGAAACAGGGACCAGAGTAAGCACGGGAAAAACAGAGATCGAAGGCAGGAAACAGACTTACAAACAAGGTAGACGATCAGACAGGGAACATGGAACAAACTGGGGTTTATATAGGGAGCATGGGCACTAGGACAAACAGGAGGCAGCTGACCGTCATTACGGGGAAACAGGATCATGAGACAGGTGTGGAGCAGGGGAGGAGAAAGGGGCAGGGCAGGTGAACAGAACAGAAGCACATGGTAGACAAAAACAAACACAGAGACTGCAGTGCAAAGTTTGTCCAGTGGAGGACTAGGATCCCAGGGAACAGAATCATGACACTCCATCGGGTTGGAGGAGAAGGTAACCCCACAACAGGCGCATAAGAAATGGGATAATCTCAAGAAAAAATACAAAGTAAGTGCAAAATCTAATACTTATACTAAGGAACAAAGGAACACTGAAATTCTAAATACATATTCCTCATATGTATGCAGGAGCTGAAGTGCCCTCCCTCAGGGACCGGTACAGATGGAGGCGAGGACACAGCTGTGTCGTGGCCGTGGTATTTCGCCATGGATAAGTTCCTGGGCCAAAGACACTCCATCACACCACCTGTGGTGCGAGCGTCTATGGCCCTGAACTCATCCATGGCGGAGCAGCCAGGCCCCTCCAGCAGCAGCACCCCAGCACCACCACAACGCCCGCGGTCACGGTCTCCGTCACCACCACCTACACCTGCACCGAAGCGACAGAGAGGGGCGAGAGATCCAAGGCAGGAGGACTTCACCAATTTTTTCCGGGAGCGGTTCCTGGTAGAGGAGAAGATGGAGAGGGAGAGGAGACTGGCAGCTGATGCAAGGTTTGACCGTATTGTGGCAGCACTTGAGAAAATGGCAGACCACAGAAGTGAAATGTAAATACATTTGTAAATATGAAATTCAATTATTTGCAGATGTAAATAAATTGTGGATGCAATTTTACTTCCAGGTCCAAGTAAAGTTGTGTGTAGAGTTGTGCATTGCACATTTCATATCTCTTTAAAAAAAGACAAGATGTGATTCCAAGTAAGTTTTTAAAAACTTTATTTATACAGGAACTCATCTAACTGCGCCTATGCGTTTTTCAAGCATTAATAAACTTGCGTGAATTTATTTTTATGTTGCGAGGAGGACCTGAGTGATAGAAAATTGTGTACCTCGCATGCGCATCTAATCAGTCTGCGTACTGGCGGGATTGCAGCCAAACTTCTGTGTGAGTTTCATTTCATTTCATTTTCAGATGGGCAAATGCATGTTTTCAGAACTCTGGCTGGAGGAGTCGGCATTTAAGAGTCCTGGAAGTTTGGCCCATGATTCAGAAGTATGTCAATGCTGTTGAGGATAAGAAGGTCCAAAAACCGAACACGGCCTCTTATGATGCCATCCTGGCAGCACAAGGGGATCCACTCTTAATCCTAAAGCTTCAATTCTTCCTCTCCATTGCGAGAAGTTTCACCCCAAACCAAACAGACGAGCCAGTGTTGCCTTTTTTGGCAAAAGATTTAACTGAGCTTCTGTTGGTAAGTATCACTTTAAAGATCTTGATTAATTCATTTGAATGTGAACCTGTATTAATTGATGCAAAGGCTTGGTAACTATCTGCTTGTTGTCATCATCAGAGTTTACTGCGGCAGTTCATCAAAAGAGAGCTCCTACAAGACCAAACCCCCTGCAGCTCATTAAATTGGACGTCTCTGAGGAGAAGAACTGGCTCTCCCTCAAAAGCGTGGACATAGGCTTGGGGGCTGAATCTGCCATCAAAGTAATTTCATTGTTTATTTGTTTTGTTAGGTGAATGTGAATTATGATGCCTGCACATATCAACTAGAAAATACAATTTGTTCAATATTAATATTATCGTTAATATTATGCAAACATTTCATGACGTGAATGTTCCTTAATGTTCCTTGATAGGCACTCCTGGGCAAACCAGGAAGCAAGATAGGGGAGCACTCTGTACTCCTGAGAGAAGCCTGAGAGAAGAGTGTTTGCAGTCTGGTTAGGGTCATACAGAAAATGCAGGAAAGGTCCCTGTTGAAGTTCCCCATTGTTAGGCAGATTAGCTGCCTGGATCCCACAAGGATGGTCAAAGATCAAGGCATCAGTACAGACTTTCATCCAGGGGCAGCAGCTGACAGGTGGCATTGCAGCTGGTAAGAAAATATTGATAACGTTGTATTGGACAGTAGAAGTGGATAGGTTGTTCATATTGAGTAAGGTGCTAAGAATCTAATTTGTGGTTTTCTACCTTTTTTACCTTCTACCTTTTTTGTGAAAATGTCAATGGCCAATTTGTAATTTAGACAAGATCTCTGTGACCCCAGGTTGTGAACTACTGCTTTAGATACTGTTGTGTATGTATGATGTACTGTATGTGCCTTTGTTGAATGGATGATGAAGCAGTTAACTGGAATGTGTTAATGTAATGAATATATCTTAATTTTCCTGTCAATATTGCAGGTTATGTCATCATTCAGCAATTTACGAATGACGAATCTCTCGAAGCCCTCAGGTTAATCTGTGACAAGGTAATTGTCTGTGGTGGCGTTCTGAAAGCTCCTCTGACCAAGGAGCTCCTGGCCTCTGCTGCTTCAGCTGCTTCAGCAATACCGGCTTTACCTTGAAAGTGAGCAGAAAAAAAGGAGAGTGCCACACAAGAGCTGAAGAGGGAAGCAGCAGAGAAAGAGCTGGAGGACCTCCGGAACCAGCGGCAGGTACTCAAGAGTGTGTGCCAATCACTTGAAAATGATGCAGACAAGTGTGCAGAGATGGCCGAGGGAAAGGCAGGAACAAAGATGGCTGAGCTCATCACAAAGTCCAACTCACTTCGAAGAAGACACAAGGACAAGAAAGCAGAACTTGTGCAAGTAGAAAAAATGATAGAAGAAAAGGCCATACAGCTGAGGCACTTGTGACCCTGCTCTGCAACTGTAATTTTAATTAGCAACTTGTATGTTTGTCTGGGGAGTGTGAGTGAATTGACCCTAATTGGAATGACCCTAATTCCATTGGTTGTTTGTGTTCTCTCTCCCTCAAACAACCTTGGCTAGTTTTTGTGTCCAATAGAAGTTATTTGTTGAGAAGTTATTACAGTAAAGTTGCACTTTATTATCTTCTTCCTTTTTCAAAGCCCTAATTTAACCACTTATACAATTTAAAATTTCCATGTGTATCTATTCATTCTAAAGGTCTGTCTGTCCTCTAATTGTTACTTTTTGACATATTGAGTAAAACCTACGAATCAAGGCCTGTTTTGACATCTTGATTAATCCAACTCCTATGGTAAAGTTACCTCTTACTTAAATGTAGCTCACTCACTTGCCCTAACACACACTCACATACACCTACAGAGCGCCTCTTTCTGACACTCTCTCTCTCTCTGGCCAGTGTTTGTGTCCAACGTTGAAGTTAAGTTATAATTACCTGTATATGTTATTAATTTGTTTTGGAAAGATATTTCATTACTCGTCCCTTTACTTTACACTTTATGCTGCTACAGTTAAAGCATGCCTTCCTGCCTGTATCACCCAGTAACTTCCTGATCACTTGCCCCTCCCACTCACTCATGCTCCCCTGTTCACTTAATTACGTCTCAACCTGTTGCTCATTGTTTGTGGTCTTGCCGTGTACTTAATCCCTGTCTCCCAGTGTTCTCTGTCAGACCGTCTGCGAACCTACAGCCTTTCAAGCCCGGCAGGCATTAAGACCCTGACTCTCGATCCTGTTCCCCAACCCTGTTACCTGTATTTTCCTGTGTTCCTGTCATCTGCCTGTTCCCCTGTCTCCGTTCTATTCTCTTGCCTGTCTTTGTTCTCTGTTCTCCGCCTGCTGATTGACCGCCTTATCGCTGACGACCCCGGACTGACTCGACCTCCGCTCTGCTCTCTAGCCCCTGGTTTTGACCTCTGCCCGTCCACGACCTCCGCTCTACTCTCCAGCCCCTGGTTTCGACCTCTGCCTGTACTCGACCTATGCTCAGCTCTTTTGCCCCAGCTCCTGACCCGCTGCCTGTCTACGGCCTACGCTCTGGTCTCCAGCCCCGGCTCCCGACCCGCTGCCTGCCCACGTCCTACGCTCTGCTCCCCAGTCCTGGTTACCCGACTCTGCATTCGAAGAGCATCCACACACTCCCTTTACCCATTACCCTAAATAAACTGTTCTTACATGACACTTTTGGGTCCGACTCACTCTGTTCTGTGACAGCTTGAAGTCGTGCTGGTAGTAAAAATATTGTGAAGGCAGTAAAAAAGGTAGTAAAAAGGTAGTAAATTCAACTTCACAATCTCTGTATAAACCCTGTTATAACTTAGCTATTTGTACAAAAAAACAAATCATGATTACAGCAGAGCAAACCCTTGAGCTAAATTGTCCCGCCAGGCACTCTGCATGCTGCTCTGCATACTGCATGCTCGTCAGGGTCCATGTCATCTACTGCCAGGATATGATCGTTGTTCAGACAAACATTGTGCAGAACGGTACATGCCACAATAACATCTGGGACAAAGGACACATCCACTTCAAGGGCATGCAAGAAAATGGCCCGCCATCTTGTCATGCCGAAAGCTCGCTCAATGACTGAACGAGCTCTGGAGTGATGGGAATTAAACCTGTGGGTAAGACAATGTTGCTATTTTGGGGAAATTGCAAAGCTAAAATTACAATATTAGTCTTTCTATCAGGTGTAGCATATTGAATGTCAAAAAATAAGTTGTTGCAAATTATAAACCAATGTTTTTTTTAAAAGGGTGTGTTGTATAATAATTACAGTATAACTGAATGCTCAACCTCTGCTGTGCCACTCCCCGAATCACTTGAATAGGGTTCTTGTAAGGCGTGATGAGCCCAATGGGTCACTCCAGACAGGGGTATCCGCCGTCACCTAAGAACATACCAGGGGGTGGATAAGTGGCATTCATGTAGCGGTAGCTGCTCCTCAGGACTCAGGCATCATGGACAGAACCTGGAAAACCAATTAAAACATCAATGAATCCAGCATGATCGCACACAGCCTGTAATTGATAAGATATGAACAGCTTCCCCTGAACCCTTGATCTGAATATGGTAGCCATCAATAGCTCCCATGGCCTTCTGGAACACCTCATGCCCAGCCAACCTAGCAAAACCTCCGACAGCTCTCTCCGTTCCTCCTCAGTGAATGGCACCCTGATCACCTGAGACACAACCCCCACAATGCCCAGACAGACACGGTGTACGATGTTGTGCACTGAATTCTTGGGCATATTAAATGCCCGGGACACCACGTGGTAGTATGCTCCGCTGGCCAGAACAGAACACCAATACTTCTATGGTGGGACCCCATCCATGGTCCCGGCATGCTGCAGCAACGCCAGAAGATTTGCGATGGAGGCCCTGCTCAAGCCGAAGTATGGCCGAGTGTCTTCCTCCTCAAAGTAAACCCTGAGGATGGGCACTGCCCTGTTGAGGTTGGCATAGCTTGTGGGACTCTGGAACACACACGCCAAAATCTCCTCATTGCTCAAGGTGAGGCCAGCCAGATGGTCAAATGTTTATAAAAACAGTAGGTTAACTATAAGCTAAATTCATAGTTAAATGAGAACTGTTTGATGTTTTGGTAAACTGCTTTAGATGTATGTCAGCTTACTACCCTATATAAAAGTGTCACTACTACAGTACAGTCGTGTCCTACAATCGCGTCCTGAATTAGCGGTTTTTCAGAGGAGTTCGGCAAAATAAAAAAACTGGCGATGCATGTGCTAACAATGTTTCCCTCGATCTACACATGCAAGTCCGCCTTGTCATGAATGCAATCAAGACACATGAGAAGAATAGACTAATGAAAATCTAGAAAACTGCCTGCGGATCGTACCAGACATTAAAATGATTGCAAAGAGTGGAAGATACCAATTTTCCAATTAGGCGAGGTTATCTCAATTAATTACAAGTGGTGAAGATCAGAGGACTGGTGCCATGTCACTTCAGCCATGTCAGGCCACCCCTGCTTGAATGCTTGAATGGACAAAACAAGAAAATGATTCCCAGTGTGCCTAATGGGTTTTACAAGTTTGTCTGTTTTCTGTTATTTCAGATCACATTTGAGGGATGGCACAAAATGGGGGAAACGGGTCCAAATGGTCTTCCCACAGAAGACTTAAGATGGGTGAAGGAGGATGACGTGAGGGGGCTCTTTCAAAAGCCCATGCCATACCAGGACAAATATGGCAAAACGAGGTGGAGGAGAGTCCTGAAAGATGACCGCACATGGTTTCACCCACCCGAATGAAGGAGGATGACGTGAGGGGGCTCTTTCAAAAGCCCATGCCATACCAGGACAAATATGGCAAAACGAGGTGGAGGAGAGTCCTGAAAGATGACCGCACATGGTTTCACCCACCCGAATGACCTGGTGTGATGGGGGGGGCTTCGGCAGACTCCTTTTTTACAAACTGACTTTTTTTCTAGAGGCCAGTGGGTGTGTGGCGGTACAGTCTTCGCTGCCCTAGGCCCGAATGTCCGGTGAGGAGTACCAACAGGGCATTCCTGTACCGTTGTGGCTATTCCAAGACTGTCCGCCACATCTTCGACATTGGAGGCTGGTATTCGATGTTAAAAGGGGTTCTGGCCTTTAACGCCTGCAGGAAAGCGGCTAAACAGTCGGAGGACCACGCCTTAGAACCAACCACCACCCTCTTTAAGTTGGCGCTCTCTGCAGCTGTTTTTGCCTACAACAAGGATGACATGGCACTCCGCTTACGGGCTATACGTGCCGGACACCCGACCAAGTACTTCCTGACTGATGGTGAGCTAATGGAGACACATGTCACCAGGTACGACTTGAACCATTATGTCAGGAGAATCACAGTTGGGGCCCAGGAGATATTCATGCGCGTGAAGAGTGCCATCGACATCCTGAAAGGCGCCGCAGGGATGGGCGAAAACCAAGTCCATCTGTTCAAAGATGAGGCGGTCATCAACCACCTGTGGGAGAACCAGCAGAAGCACCTGGAGTGCATCCAGGATCCACCGGGGCGGAACATGTACCCAATAAAAAAATATGTGACTCGCAGTGTGCGGTTCCCATACTACATCACAGTGAGAACAAGCAACAGCCTGGAGGGCTTGTCTTCCAGAAATGTCACGGATCAAGGACTCACTGTCCTCCATCGCTATCAGAGCATAGCATCACTGACACCACTTAAACACCAGCGCCAGAATTGCCAGAGGAAAGACCTCACACCAGCCGGCCTCAGGTAGAGTATGAGGTCACACCATCTTTGGCAGGAACAAGACAAGACAAGTCATACATGTTTTGTGCATTAATATAGCACTCTCAAACAATGCACGTTTAAACAATTTCTCTTCAAAGTTAAACAAAAGCTTATTTCAAGCTAAATACTCTTCAAGTAATACAATATATTTTTCTTTCATCACTCGGGGTAAACATAGCATAACAAATATACCTTTACAATCATCTTTAACAAATACTGTTCAAGAATATGCCTAACTACTAAGACAAGAGTGCTAGAAATTGCCAAAAAAATCCATCAACGTGCGGAATGCACATGTTGGCTTACCGAGACAGTTTTCAAACAAGAAAACTCAACGAAAAAAGTACTTTGGGTCATCAACAGCACTCACACTTGGTCAAATGAACTATTACGAAGTCTTTTCTCAGTTAACTGACTCTTTATCCTCTATTTCAATGACTTTCTAAAGCTACACCTTCACAAAGACAGCTGAAATATAGCTCTGTCAGACACAGACGGATGGAGGCAGGGGTAGATAAACAAAGGAGGTATTTAATGGGATAAATCAATGAATAAACAAAAGTCACGTCCACTTCTCAAGTAGAGGAAAAAACAGAAAATCACTAACTACTAAGATTAACAGAAAACTAGAAAACACTGGAGTAGGAAAGTAAACACTAGAAACTGACGAGGAAGATCTGAAGGAATAAGGGTTAACAAACCAAACAGGGAATCCAAAACTTACGGAGCGGAGAACACGGGAATACAAATGACAAGCGGGGAGTCTGAGGGAATAACGACGAGACCAGACAAAGGGTGAAGTGAAGGGGAGACTTAAATAATGTGGAGACCAGGTGATATTAATTAGAACTCAGGTGAAGGAGATAGAGTGCGAGTCTGTGGCGTTGTGTGAGGGGGGGTGGCCGTGACCAGGTCCGATGCAGACCTGACATTACCCCCCCTTCAGGGGCCGCTCCTGTAGTAGGACGCACGCACCGTCCGGGTCGACCCCGGCCCCGGGGAGCGGGACGGTCCAGGCGCTCTGTATGGAAGGTTGAAAGTAGGTTGGGATCTAGGACGTCCTCCCTCGGGACCCACGAGCGTTCCTCCGGACCGTACCCCTCCCAGTCCACCAAGTACTCCAGACGACCCCTCCGGCGCCTGGAGTCAAGGATGGTGTTGACTGCATAGGCCGGGCCGTCATCCAACAGGAGCGGCAAAGGAGGCTCAGGCCGCACATCGGACGCTGGGGAGAGAGGAGAAACATCATGAGGTGCATGGTAGGGCTTAAGCAAGGAAACGTGAAAAGTGGGGTGAATACGGTAGTGAGAGGACAAACGTAACTTAAAAGTGACCGGATTGACCTGCTGCACGATCTCAAAGGGGCCGATGAACCGGGGGCTGAGCTTCTTTGAGGGCAGTCGGAGACGGATGTCCCGGGTGGAGAGCCAAACCTTCTGGCCCACTACGTAGGGAGGAGTGGGTCTTCTTCGGGCATCCGCGTGGTGTTGGAAACGGACTGCCGGACTGCCCTCTGGAGCTGATGGTGTGCACTGGCCCAGACCCGGCTACTCTCTCGATGCCAGTTATCTACGCTGACCACGCCGGTGGGTTCGGTGTGCCAGGGGAAGAGGGGTGGCTAGTGGCCGAGTGTGCACTGGAAGGGAGTGAGTCCGGTGGAGCGTTGACGTAATGAATTTTGTGCATATTCGGCCCAGGGTAGGAATCGATTCCAGCGGTCTTGGTGTTGTGAGCAGAAGGTGCGTAGAAATCGACTAATCTCCTGGACCTTCCGCTCAGTTTGGCCGTTGGATTGGGGATGATACCCAGAGGTTAAGCTGACGGCCACACCCAGACGACCAAGGAAAGCCCGCCAGAAACGAGAGATGAATTGAGGACCACGATCAGAAACGATATCCTCGGGGATGCCAAAATGTCGGAAGACATGTGTGAAGATTGCCTCGGCGGTTTCGGCCGCCGAGGGGACAGATTTGACAGGGATTAGTTTACATGACTTGGAAAACCGGTCGACTACAATTAAAATACAGGTAAAGTCATTAGATCTTGGTAGGTCGGTAATAAAGTCTACGCCTAGGTGTGACCATGGTCTCTGGGGTATCGGAAGAGGCTGGAGTTTACCTTCTGAAAGATGACGGGGAGTCTTAGACATGGCACACTGGGCACACCCAGCCACATACCTCTGAACATCACAATCCATTCGGGGCCACCAATATCGATCACGGAGGAGAGAGAGAGTCTGGGCCGCCCCCGGATGACCAGTGCCTAGGGAGGTATGGAGGCTCTCGAGCGCCTCCTGGCGGAGCCCGGTAGAAACATATAGACGGTTAGCCGGGGTCTCGGGTGGTGCTGGGTCCTGGGCCATTGCTTGGGTTATGCAACTGTCCAGTGCCCACTGGATGGGACTCACAATGAGATGGGTCGGTAAGATGGGTTCGATCGATTTCGGTGAGTCCGCATCTCCGTGAACTCTGGACAGCGCGTCGGCCACCACATTCTTGGACCCCGGCCTGTAGGACAAAACAAAGTTAAAATGGGTGAAGAACAGTGCCCACCGGGCTTGACAGGGGTTCAAATGTTTGGCTTCTCGGAGGTAGGCCAAATTTTTATGATCGGTGAGGACTCGGAATGGGTGCTGCGCTCCCTCCAGCCAGTGACGCCACTCCTCCAGGGCGAGTTTTACGGCGAGTAATTCCCGATTTCCAATGTCGTAGTTTTGCTCAGCCGTGGTAAACTTGCGGGAGAAGAAGGCGCATGGGTGAAGTCTGGCAGGGGACCCACTTTCTTGGGACAGGACCGCCCCGGCCCCGGTTGTGGAGGCATCTGCCTCTGCGATAAAGGGTTTGGTGGGGTCCGGGAGCGTGAGGAGAGGAACAGAGGCGAAGGAGGCTTTGAGATTCCGGAGTGCTTGTGCGGCCTCGGGGGGCCACTGGAGAGTCTTAGGCTTGGAGCGGAGGAGGTTTGTGAGCGGGGCGACAAGTAGGCTATAGTTCCGGATGAACCTACGGTAGAAGTTAGCGAAGCCTAACAACCACTGTAGTTCCTTCACCGTCGTGGGAGGTGATGGCGATGTTCGGCCTCGTTCCGGGATTAGATCAGGATATCGTCAATATAAACTAGGACAAACCGATGAAGATATTCCCGGAACACTTCGTACATGTACGCTTGAAACACGGAGGGGGCGTTGGCTAAACCGTAAGGCATGACACGATACTCGTAATGTCCACTAGGTGTGATGAAAGCAGTCTTCCACTCGTCCCCCTCTCGTATCCTGATGAGGTTGTAGGCACTCCGCAGGTCCAGCTTCGTGAACATCACCGCTCCACGAAGCTGCTCCAGGCGGCTGGAGGCGGGAGCAGGGGATGGCGAAACTTAATTGTAATCTTATTGAGAGCTCGGTAGTCAATACAAGGTCGAAGACCCCCATCTTTCTTAGCCACAAAAAAGAAGCTGGAGGCAGCAGGGGAGACTGACGGGTGGATGTATCCCTGGCCTTTTGCTCAGGTAGGGATAGTGGGTAAACCCTTCCTCTAGGCAACGGCATTCCTGGCAGCAGATCAATGGCACAATCCCAGGGTCGGTGTGGGGAAAGTTGTGAGGCTCGTGCAGGGCAAAACAAATCAGCGAAATGACGGTAGTCGTGGGGAATGGTTGTGCTACGGGTTGCGAGTGGGCTTTCTACAGACGTGGAACCCACCACCAGGGGGGAGTTATCGTGACAAGACCTAGGAGCAGGGAGACAAGACAGACAAACAGTAAAACACATATCGCCCCATTTTAAGATTTCGCCCGTGGCCCAGTCCACCACTGGAGAGTGTTGGACCAACCACGGGCGGCCTAAGATTAAGTCTGTGGTAGCCTCCTCGAGAACCAGTAATTCTATACTCTCCTTGTGGAACGCTCCCACTTGGAGTGTCAGCGGCCCTACGGAGTGTCGGATGGTCCGACGAGTCATGGGTCGACCCACAATAGAATGCACGATGTAGGGGCGTGGACAGTCCCGATGCTGGAGCTTTAGGCGTCGGCAGACCGACCCGGATATGAAATTCCCGGCAGAGCCAGAGTCGAGGAGGGCCCGGACTGAAAAAGAGTTGTCGGCAGCTGAGAGGGTTACAGGGAATAACAGGGGAGATAGAACAGATGGTTGCAGATCGACCTCACTCACCTGGACGCGAGGTGGGCGTACAGGGCACCCACGTATGTGGTGGCCAGAAGCCCCACAGTAGATGCATAAACCCTGCACAACCCGCCTGCGTCGTTCCGTGGAGCTGAGCTTGATAGAATCGATCTGCATGGGGGTCTCAGGTGAAGGATCAGGACATGCAGGTCGGGTTGCAGGTACCGCGGCGCTGGGGTCGATTGGCAGACAGCTCTCCCTCCGGTGCGCCACCCGTATGGCGAGCTGGATAAACCGTTCTAAGCCCATGGAGTCATCATAGGCTGCCAGGTGGAGGCGCAAGGTGGGTTCCAGTCCAAGGCGGAAGGTTGTAATAAGGGCTGGCTCGTTCCACCCACTGGCGGCGGCGAGGGTCCGAAAACGGAGCGCATAATCAGATATACGGCTCCTTCCTTGTTTTAGGTTATGCAGCTGCTCTTGCACTGCGGAGTCGCCCACTGGAGCCTGGAAGACTTCTCTGAAGTGTTTGATAAAGGCGGTCACTGACTGAGTGGTGGGTCCTGCCTGCTGCCAGACACTCTCTGCCCATTGGAGGGCCCGGCCACCCAAGCGCAAGATGATATATGCGACTTTACCACGTTCAGTATCGAGTATCGCAGTCCTTTTAAATTTGCCTTATTGTTGCTCGTTATCCTTCATTGCTGCTCGTTCACATCTACAGGTGTTTTCAATACCTGATTGAAAACAGTTGATTGAACCTCTGTTCTTCGGAGTGGTAGTTTTTAAGGGGTTGAATAATTGTGTCAGTGAAGAAATCACAAAAAGGACAGTTAATACTATATTACCAAAACAATTTATGTCATGTTAGTTGCATTTGGCTCGGTAACAAGTCCTTGAAAGATTTCATTTTGAACACAATTACAAATACATATTGAATTCCCTAAATATTGAATTCCCTTGCTGGAGGTGGAAGGGATGTATTTTATTTTTAGTCATTGCCGTGAGACCCAAACATGATAATTTTTAGGACTTTCCCTTTTCAAAAGAGTCGGCGAAAGAAATCATTCTCACGCTTGACCTCCATCCTTTCTTGAACACGGTCCTCATCCATCTTGGATGGCCGTCTCTTCAACTCCTCCATTCTTTTTTTCTCCTTTCGGAGCTTGGTGAGCTGCCTCTCGGCCTCCCTCAGACACTCTCGCCATGCTACCATGCTCTGCTCTACTCCCATGCTCTACTTTGATTTCTATACAAAGATTTCTTCGGGTATACACCATCCAGTGCTTTGCAAATACCATTAGTCCAAGTTACAAAAATTCATATTTTTTAAATGTGTAAGTCACTTGGTTTTAATTTGTCACTTAACTGTCATGCACCCACAATTGTTCATGTATATATGAATACAAATCAGGGCAGTAAGAACTCAGTTTCAAAGCAAAATATATTACATTACTGATCCCCAAAAGATGGTTGTTGCAGCAGTAATGGGGATATCTATTGGTTATTTTTTTTACTCGTCACCCATAATAAAACCCATTTATAATGGTTTGTAATGGACATAAACAGGCTACTAAAACACAGAAAGCTATTCTGAATGCAATGCTATCACATATTTTCTCACTCTAGGCTGGCACACTTTGCCAAAAAACACAGTGAGACTTACTGCTCTTCAGTGGTAAGGCTAGGCTAAATTTGGGTGTCTGGCTCAAAGAGTAATCTGGTGAAAGCATTGTAAATCAGGTGGGGAAAAGGAAAAAAAACACACACGCCTTAAGATGGTCAATCTGACTTTGCCTTAGTGAAGTTGGTTATGGCACCAGACTCAAATCTGACAACAGATTCTTGCAGGCCATCAAAGAAATTCCCCAAAAATGTATAAACGGCATTCTGAAATTCCCAAATTGCCCAAATTGTCCTAAGAAGGCCCAAGTCTGTAAAGAGCTGACACACAAATCAGAGTAGGTTTTGCAAAAATGTGACAGTACCTACGTAAAGACTGAAAACTCATTTCCAAAGGCAATTTTCCTATTACATGGTGTGCTGCATGGCTTGGTCAAATGGCATGATCTCTCAGGGCATACATGCAGGCCTCAGTATAGCTGAACAAGCCTCCAATAAATGAAACAAATGTGAAATTCAAGCAGATTTGACTGGGACTGTGTTAGACTTGCTCCATTCTTTTTACTTGGCCAAAAAGGGGACTCCTTGCCCACGCTTTGTTTACCATGTGTCCAAAATCAATAGCGGAGGTACCTCTGCTTTTAGACAGTGCTATTTGAAGCGTTCTATAAAGGCTGCTGTGGTTTGGTTTGATTCTGCTTCTTATTACATTGGTGCCACGTCGGGCCATCTTTTGTCGTAAAGATTTCTCTGTGTTCGTGTGTACATCTGATGCAGCCATTTATGTTGGTGCAAAGCAGTATGTGATGAGTGTGTTTAAAATATACAACCATCAATATTGTTGTTATAATTAGTAAGTCTAAACAGCTTGTTGGGGTGGAGCAGTTCATTTTATTTCAGTCTTTGCCATGAGGGACCCAGACACAATACTGTTAAGACTTTTTGCCTTTCCTCTTTCCAAAGAGTCTGCGAAAGAAGCCTTGCTTTCTCCTCTCTGAATTAACAGGAAGGTCATCCTTTTTAACGCTGGGTTCTGGCTGAGCTCTGGTTGCCTTCAGGGAGCAGGAGCCGGTCAACTTGTCCCTGGTGGCCTTGGTCAGCTTTTCTGAGCTCTGACTCTCCACGCTGGCAATCTTTGCCTGCATCTCCCGAAACATCTCCTCTTTGTCTTCCCTCTCCTTAGCTCGCTCTTCCTCCACCTGTGCCATTAACCTACTCATCTCCCTCTTACTCTGACTCCCCCTTTCCTAAATCTCTCTCCTCTCTCTTGCTCTCTCTTCCTCCATCTGTGCGATGAAATTTTCCATCGCCGTCCTCATGTCGTTCTCCCGCTTGAACGCCTCCATCTTTTCTCGAGCACAGTCCTCCTCCATCTTGGCCAGCCGTCTCTTCAACTCCTCCATTCTTTCATTCTCCTTTCGGAGCTTGGCGAGCTCCCTCTCAGCCTCCCTAAGACGCTCTCCGAGGTTGCTGGCCATGCCGTCTTCCAGGACAGTCCCGGCATGCTCCCATGAGGCTGCATGCGCATTCAGGGAGTCTCGAACGCTCGTCACTTCCTGGGAAGCATAGTGGCTTTTTCATTCACGAGAACTAGACATTGGCAAAAGACTTATTCCTAGACTCCATGCTCGACTAAAAATAATGCTCATTTAGAGGTAGGTGCACCTGCTGCATGACCAGGGTCAAGTCGTTCTTCAGCCAGTCGACCTCCCGTCGGTTTGTCTGCCGCTCCTCGCCCAGCCTCTCCGTAACCCAGGACTTGAGGTGAATCGCAAATTTTGAGGCCAGGTCCATTAGCTCATCCTTGTCCTGTGGAGTAGAATGGCTCTTAGTTTTGGAGGACTTTTCAACCACATAGGCATGACCAGTTCCCTATAGTGGAGCCCACCACTCCATTTCCCTAGCAGTTGTTGGTCTACCTACGCTTTCTTTGGATACACTCTGCATGTGTATTTCAAAACCTTTCCACAACAGCTGCAATGCCAATCAAATGTAAGCTTACTGTAAATTCAGTGGTAGTACGGTGATAAAAATGATACAGATATATTGTTCTCACCAGATAGTCGGTATTCATAGCTGATTGTTTATCCAAACACGTCTGCTTACAGTTTCTCCCTGCTACTTTTGAGACTTTGTGGTGATTTTTTGTTTACCAAAACTGTGCTTCTGGAATGACCCAAGTTTCCATGACACTCACCCTCTGTCATGTTCTTAGAACCTTTGTGACAACATTCAGCCATTATGTCACTTTTCTCTTCTGTTCTATCCATTGGCAATGTGGGTGAATAATTAAACTCTTTCTCTTTTCTCTGTTATATGTTATATATGTTATATATAACATGATGAACCAGGCATATTCTATACAGTCAAAATAAAGATGCAAATATGCCCAGATCGATCACCTATTTTTTGGTGAGGTTTTAAGACATTTAAGATAGTCTGTAGTAGACCATCACTGTATGTATAGAATTTAATATAGATGG
This sequence comes from Tenualosa thibaudeaui, assembly GCA_027481765.1. Lineage (NCBI taxonomy): Eukaryota > Metazoa > Chordata > Actinopteri > Clupeiformes > Clupeidae > Tenualosa > Tenualosa thibaudeaui. Next base: position 7,023,930 of record JAIFZK010000015.1, on the reverse strand, counting down.
GTCTCCAATATGAAAGGTAAAAGCTACCAAAAAAGGAAATGATAATGAAAACAGTCAAATGAAAATGCAAAACACTTTTTACCATTTAATTATAATTTGTGTTCATTTCATCTGAAAATTAAATGATCTGGAAGCTCTTTGCAGACTTGGGCCTTCTTAGGCTTATTTGGGCAAAATTACGGAATTTCAGAAAAAAAGTTGCCGTTTATATGTTTTTGGAGGATTTATTTGATGGCCTGCAAGAATCTATTGTCAGATTTTAATTTGAATTTAAGATCTTGGTGACCTACACAATGACATACACATTTCCAGGTTGGGAGACTGGACTAGAATTCTGGACAAACTTACATTCAAAGACATAGGAATCTGGAATGACCCTTTTCATCTAATTGAAATGACATAATATATTACGTAACATGCTTATGGGTCACAGCAGAGGTTAAAAGGCTTAATCAGTTAGTGGTACACAGGGCTGATCTGGAAGCAATGACATACACATTTCTATTTAAACATTTGAATGTAATAAAATGAAAAGTAGGCAAAAGATTTTAATGTCTTGTTTTAATGTCAGGTTCAAAGGAAAGGTCCAGTCTGCCTGAAACTTTGTATACTATTAATTCATGAGATGCACAACATTTTAAAAGAAATCCCATATCCCTGTTCTTTGAGGCAGCTGAATGCTGCCGGTAGGTATGCATAACAAAACAAAACTTCCTTGCCCTCATAAGTTAGTATTGGCAGCCGTTCTGCTATTTGGCACCAAATTCTGTTGTTCTTATACTTACCGACAGTATTCGGCAACGTGAAACAGCAATGCAATGGGTTGATTCACTCCGGATAATCCCTTTAAGAATTATATAGAAGTCTGGGTCCCCTAACAGTGTCCGGAGCCATGTGGGGGAGAGGTCATGGGGGTCCCCAGCCGATCAGGAATCATTTCAAACCAGTACTATGCAAGCCTGCAATTTTTTACCTCGGAGCTCCTCCAACAGGTACTAACCTCACCAAATGTTTGCAAACCAAAGAATAGGAACTAGCGTTGATGATTTTCGTGGCTTTAAATGAAACAATAAATGTTAATAAATGGAGTGTCGAAAGGTAATGGGGGTTCAAAAAAAAGCATGTAGCAGAAATGGTTCCAACAGGTAACTAGTGTAAATGAATGTAGCAAATGATTTTTTCTACACGTACACACTTCTACCTATTAGCACCGGCAAGAATATGAAACTACTTTCGCCCCTGATGGCGACCCCTAAGTTTAGATGGTCAAGAATTACAGCGATACCGTACATGACATTGAAAATGACACCTTGCCCATGCTTTGTCCACCATGCATCCAAAATAGAAATCCATGCATCCAAAACAGAAGATACCTTTTTTGGACAGTCTTCAGTCATCTTTTCCCGTACAGATTTCTCTGTGTTCATGTGTGTACATCTAATGCAGCCCTGTTGGTACAAAGCTGTGTGTATTTAAAATGTACAACCATCAACATTGTTGTGTAAAAGGTTTGTTACAAACCATAATTATATAAAGTGTAAACAGCTTGTTGGAGTTTGTCAGGCACAGACAAGACACGATGGACGTAATGATTAACAGAACTCAACAAAAGCCAATGTCCGCTACAGATAATGGAGGGGTAAACAATAATGATAAAGCTCAGAAGACACGGGGCAGAACTAGCACACAAAGGATCTCGAATACTAAGAAAGGTACAACCAGATGGTTAAAGAACTAGGGAGATAAACAATACCGACGGATAAGTCCAGGAACGCAGGGGACTGAAGCCGGTCAACTCGTCCCCTGCGGCCTTCGTCAAATTGTGACGATTCTCAATGCTGGAAATCTTTGTCTGAATCAATTTTTCTGTCGCCGTCCTCATGTCATTCTCACACTTAACCACCTCCATCCTTTCTTGAACACGGTTCTCCTCCATCTTGGCCCGCTGTCTCTCTTCAACTCCTTTATTCTTTCAATCTCATTTCGGAGCTTGGTGAGCTGCCTCTCGGCCTCCCTCAGGCGGAGGCCGCGTTGTCTCCCAGGACGCTCTCTCCATGCTCCCATGCTCTATTTTGATTTCTATACAAAGATTTCTTCAGGTATACACCATCCAGTGCTTTGCAAATACCATTAGTCCAAGTTACAAAAATTCATATTTTTGAAAATGTAAGTCACTTGGTTTTAATTTGTGACTTAACTGTCATGCACCCACAATTATTCATGTCTATATGAACACACATCAGGGCAGTAAAAACTCAGTTTCAAAGCAAAATATATTACATTACTGATCCCCAAAAGATGGTTATGGCATTTGGCATTTTTATTTGACTGTTTTCATTATTATTTCTTTTTTTGGTAGCTTTTACCTTTCATCCTGGAGACCCATCTATCTTAAATTCTATTGCCTCTGTCTATACAGAGTGGGTCAAGACAGCCATTATGCTTGGTAAAAGTTCAATAGTGGAAGTCTACGCACGCACCATCAATTGCACAATTGCACACAAACTGGCAATGCCCTTGGCACTGTGGCAGCAATAGAACAGATTAGACTGGTACCACTTTAAATGGCAAAGATTCCTGCAATACATATACATACAGTGATGATCTACTACAGACTTATTCCCACCATCTTAAATGTCTTAAAACAAAAATGTTAATCTCAAACAAAAAAGAGGTGATTGATCTGGGCATATTTGCATCTTTATTTTGACTGTATAGAATATGCCTGGTTCATTATGTTTTCTAGTGCTTACAATATCATTGGGCTCGCTCACTCATTTCTGAGTGGATTTTCGTCATGTTTGCACCGAATGAAAGCCTGTGAAGCCCACAAAAAAACAACATTTAGGCTAAAAACGTGCCAGAGTTCCCATATAACAGAGAAAAGAGAAAGAGTTTAATTATTCACCGACATGCCAATGGATAGATCAGAAGAGAAAAGTGACATAATGGCTGAATGATGTCACAAAGGTTCTAAGAACATGACAGAGGGTGAGTGTCATGGAAACTTGGGTCATTCCAGAAGCACAGTTTTGGTAAACAAAAATTCACCACAAAGTCTCAAAGGTAGCAGGGAGAAACTGTAAGCAGACGTGTTTGGATAAACAATCAGCTATGAATACCGACTATCTGGTGAGAACAATATATCTGTATCATTTTTATCACCGTACTACCACTGAATTTACAGTAAGCTTACATTTGATTGGCATTGCAACTGTTGTGGAAAGGTTTTGAAATACACATGCAGAGTGTATCCAAAGAAAGCGTAGGTAGACCAACAACTGCTAGGGAAATGGAGTGGTGGGCTCCACTATAGGGAACTGGTCATGCCTATGTGGTTGAAAAGTCCTCCAAAACTAAGAGCCATTCTACTCCACAGGACAAGGATGAGCTAATGGACCTGGCCTCAAAATTTGCGGTTCACCTCAAGTCCTGGGTTACGGAGAGGCTGGGCGAGGAGAGGCAGACAAACCGGCGGGAGGTCGACTGGCTGAAAAACGACTTGACCCTGGTCATGCAGCAGGTGCACCTACCTCTAAATGAGCATTATTTTTAGTCGAGCATGGAGTCTAGGAATAAGTCTTTTGCCAATGTCTAGTTCTCGTGAATGAAAAAGCCACTATGCTTCCCAGGAAGTGACGAGCGTTCGAGACTCCCTGAATGCGCATGCAGCCTCATGGGAGCATGCCGGGACTGTCCTGGAAGACGGCATGGCTAGCAACCTCAGAGAGCATCTTAGGGAGGCTGAGAGGGAGCTCGCCAAGCTCCGAAAGGAGAATGAAAGAATGGAGGAGTTGAAGAGACGGCTGGCCAAGATGGAAAAGGACTGTGCTCGAGAAAAGATGGAGGCGTTCAAGCGGGAGAACGACATGAGGACGGCGATGGAAAATTTCATCGCACAGATGGAGGAAGAGAGAGCGAGAGAGAGGAGAGAGATGGAGGAAAGGGAGAGTCAGAGTAAGAGGGAGATGAGTAGGTTAATGGCACAGGTGGAGGAAGAGCGAGCTAAGGAGAGGGAAGACAAAGAGGAGATGTTTCGGGAGATGCAGGCAAAGATTGCCAGCGTGGAGAGTCAGAGCTCAGAAAAGCTGACCAAGGCCACCAGGGACAAGTTGACCGGCTCCTGCTCCCTGAAGGCAACCAGAGCTCAGCCAGAACCCAGCGTTAAAAAGGATGACCTTCCTGTTAATTCAGAGAGGAGAAAGCGAGGCTTCTTTCGCAGACTCTTTGGAAAGAGGAAAGGCAAAAAGTCTTAAACAATATTGTGTCTGGGTCCCTCATTGCAAAGACTGAAATAAAATGAATCCGTTCCACCCCCAACAAGCTGTTTAGACTCACTAATTATAAGAACAATATTGATGGTTGTATATTTTAAACACACTCATCACATACTGCTTTGTACCAACATAAATGGCTGCATCAGATGTACACACGAACACAGAGAAATCTTTACGACAAAAGATGGCCCAACGTGGCACCAATGTAATAAGAAGCAGAATCAAACCAAACCACAGCAGCCTTTATAGAACGCTTAAAATAGCACTGTCTAAAAGCAGAGGTACCTCCACTATTGATTTTGGACACATGGTAAACAAAGCGTGGGCAAGGGGTCCCCTTTTTGGCCAAGTAAAAAGAATGGAGCAAGTCTAACACAGTCCCAGTCCAATCTGCTTGAATTTCATATTTGTTTCATTTATTGGAGGCTTGTTCAGCTATACTGAGGCCTGCATGTATGCCCTTAGAGATCATGCCATTTGACCAAGCCATGCAGCACACCATGTAATAGGAAAATTGCCTTTGGAAATGAGTTTTCAGTCTTTACGTAGGTACTGTCACATTTTTGCAAAACCTACTCTGATTTGTGCGTCAGCTCTTTACAGACTTGGGCCTTCTTAGGACAATTTGGGCAAAATTACGGAATTTCAGAATGCCGTTTATACATTTTTGGGGAATTTCTTTAATGGCCTGCAAGAATCTGTTGCAGGCCTGAGAATCTCAGATTTGAGTCTGGTGCCATAACCAACTTCATTAAGGCAAAGTCAGATTGACCATCTTAAGGCGTGTGTGTTTTTTTTCCTTTTCCCCACTTGATTTACAATGCTTTGACCAGATTAGTCCTTGAGCCAGACACCCAAATTTAGCCCAGCCTTACCACTGAAGAGCAGTAAGTCTCACTGTGTTTTTTTGGCAAAGTGTGCCATCCTAGAGTGAGAAAATATGTGATAGCATTGCATTCAGAATAGCTTTTTGTGTTTTAGTAGCCTGTTTATGTCCATTACAAACCATTATAAATGGGTTTTATTATGGGTGACGAGTAAAAAAAAATGTAACCAATAGGTATCCCCATTACTGCTGCAACAACCATCTTTTGGGGATCAGTAATGTAATATATTTTGCTTTGAAACTGAGTTCTTACTGCCCTGGCGTGTATTCATATATACATGAACAATCGTGGGTGCATGACAGTTAAGTGACAAATTAAAACCAAGTGACTTACACATTTAAAAAATATGAATTATTTTAACTTGGACTAATGGTATTTGCAAAGCACTGGATGGTGTATACCCGAAGAAATCTTTGTATAGAAGTCAAAGTAGGGCATGGGAGTAGAGCAGAGCATAGGAGCATGGCGAGAGAGTCCTGGGAGACAGAGCAGCAAGCTACCTCAGAGAGCGTCTGAGGGAGGCCGAGAGGCAGCTCACCAAGCTCCGAAAGGAGAAAAAAAGAATGGAGGAGTTGAAGAGACGGCCGTCCAAGATGGATGAGGACCGTGTTCAAGAAAGGATGGAGGTGGTCAAGCGTGAGAATGACTTCTTTCGCCGACTCTTTGGAAAGGGGAAAGGCAAAAAGTCCTAAAAATGATCATGTTTGGGTCTCACGGCAATGACTAAAAATAAAATACATCCCTTCCACCTCCAGCAAGGGAATTCAATATTTAGGGAATTCAATATGTATTTGTAATTGAAATGAAATCAAAATGAAATCTTTCAAGGACTTGTTACCGAGCCAAATGCAACTAAAATGACAAATTGTTTTGGTAATATAGTGTTAACTGTCCTTTTTGTGATTTCTTCACTGACACAATTATTCAACCCCTTAAAAACTACCACTCCGAAGAACAGAGGTTCAATCAAGTGTTTTCAATCAGGTATTGACAACACCTGTAGATGTGAACAAGCAGCAATCAAGGATAACGAGCAACAATAAGGCAAATTTAAAAGGACTGCGATACTCAGCAATCCACCAGAGCTTGGTTGCAGTTGAAGGGCTGGAACATTCTGGAGTGGCCATCGCAGTCCCCTGACTTAAATCCTATTGAAAATCTCTGGTGGGACCTGAAGAAGGCAGTTGCAGCACGCAAGCCCAAGAATGTGACTGAACTTGAGGCTTTTGCCCATGAAGAATCGGCTAAGATACCCACAGTCCGCTGCAAGACACTTGTGTCAAGTTATGTTTGATGTTTGAAGGTTGTTGTAACAGCCAAAGGACTAAGGCTTATTAATAAATATTAAGAATAAATGTGACTAGGGGGTTGAATCATTTTGTAAATGATATAAGCACAGAAAGGAGATTTTTGGTTACATCACCATAAATATTGTGGTGATTTAAGTTGCATTTGTCTAATGTACAAGTCCTTCTTTGATTTAATTGCAAACAAGATAAATAAAATGAACAAATTTTATGTCAAACTTGCTAAAACACTTTATTTCAGTGGGGGCTGAATCATTTTGAACACAACTGTATGTCTCTCCCTCTGTGTCCCTGAGTGTATGAGGTGTGTGTGTGTCTCTCCCTGAGTGTTTGAGGCGTGTGTGTGTGTGTGTGTGTGTGTGTGCGCGCGTGCGGGAACTTCGAAGAGAAACTGTTTAAACGTGCATTGTTTGAGAGTGCTATATTAATGCACAAAACATGTATGACTTGTGAAGTGTTTATTCAAATGTTTTATGGTAGATGAATGTATTTTTGTTTGCACAATTGTAAGCTAACAGTTGCAGTCTGAAGCATTATAAATGCTATGCTAATGCCTTGTTATGGGTAACTGGATAGTAGTAATTACTATTCAGTATGATTTAGCATTATGCTTTCAGCAAATACTTTGGTATTGTGTTTATTTGACCAGAAAGAAGTAATGTTGTACAACTGAAGAACAAAAGAAATAGAACATTTGATAGAAAGTATGAATAAGAAATAGAAATGGGGGAAGTATACAAAAGTATAACTTCAATTGTAAATACAGGTCAAGTTTTTGAGTTGGATTCAGAATTCTATGAAAACCCTGTGATCTCAATTGATGGCAAGCCTATCCAGCCTGACTCCAAGGGCCATTCAGTCCTATTCACTGATATGCACTTGTCCTTTCTGCTCGTTGTAGGATTGTACCAGCCATCCATCTGGTAGTCATACACACACCTGACTTGACTTACTTGATGTTGACTAAACACTTTACTCAAGGATCCACAAGGAACTGAACTTTTTCAGGAACTGAAATTTACACAAAGGACAATTCTTTCTTTTCTCTTCATTTTCAAGGGCCCAGTTGTGTACTTTTGTAATTGTAAATGTGTAGTTTATATGGTTAAAAAATACAAGGTTGCATTATATTATACCAGTGTGTGGTTGGTCATTGCACTTTGATTCTGCTCCTAGACAGACCTAGATGCGAGGTGTACATACCCAGTAGTGGGTTACACAATAAATATTTACACAGTATTTACACTATGATGTGGGTTCACTCTCTCTCTTCGGGGAGTGGCACAGCAGAGGTTGAGCATTCAGTTATACTGTAATTATTATACAACAATTAACACACCCTTTTAAAAAAAACATTGGTTTATACTTATATACTTATTTTTTGACATTCAATATGCTACACCTGATAAAAAGACTAATATTGTAATTTTAGCTTTGCAATTTCCCAAAAATAGTAACATTGTCTTACCCACAGGTTTAATTCCCATCACTCCAGAGCTCGTTCAGTCATTGAGCGAGCTTTCGGCATGACAAGATGGCAGGCCATTTTCTTGCGAGCCGTTGAAGTGGATGTGTCCTTTGTCCCAGATGTTATTGTGGCATGTACCGTTCTGCACAATGTTTGTCTGAACAACAATGATATCCTGGCAGTGGATGACATGGACCCTGACGAGCATGCAGTATGCAGAGCAGCATGCAAAGCGCCTGGCGGGACAATTTAGCTCAAGGGTTTGCTCTGCTGTAATCATGATTTGTTTTTTGTACAAATAGCTAAGTTATAACAGGGTTTATACAGAGATGCTCTTCGAATGTAGAGTTGGGTAACCAGGACTGGGGAGCAGAGCGTAGGTCGTGGGCAGGCAGCAGGTCAGGAGCCGGGACTGGAGACCAGAGCGTAGGCCGTAGACAGGCAGCGGGTCAGGAGCCGGGGCGGAAGAGCTGAGCGTAGGTCGAGGACAGGCAGAGGTCGAAACCAGGGGCTGGAGAGCAGAGCGGAGGTCGTGGACAGGCAGAGGTCAAAACCAGGGGCTGGAGAGCAGAGTGGAGGTCGAGTCGGTCCGGGGTCGTCAGCGGTAAGGCGGTCAATCAGGAGGCAGAGAACAGAGAACAAAGACAGGCAAGAGGACAGAACGGAGACAGGGGAACAGGCACATGACAGGAACACAGGAAAATACAGGTAACAGGCTTGGGGAACAGGATCGAGAGCCAGGGTCTTAATGCTTGCCGAGCTTGAAAGGCTGTAGGTTCGCAGACGGCCTGACAGAGAACACTGGGAGACAAGGGATTAAGTACACGGCAAGACCACAAACAACGAGCAACAGGTGGAGACGTAATTAAGTGAACAGGGGAGCATGAGTGAGTGGGAGGGGCAAGTGATCAGGAAGTTACCGGGTGATACAGGCAGGAAGGCATGCTTTAACTGTAGCTGCATAAAGTGTAAAGTAAAGGGACGAGTAATGAAATATCTTTCAAAAACAAATTACTAACATATACAGGTATTTATAACTTAACTTCAACATTGGAAACAAACACTGGCCAGAGAGAGAGAGTGAGTGTCAGAAAGAGGCGCTGTGTAGGTGTATGTGAGTGTGTGTTAGGGCAAGTGAGTGAGCTACATTTAAGTAAGAAGTAACTTTACCATAGGAGTTGGATTAATCAAGATGTCACAACAGGCCTTGATCCGTAGGTTTTACTCAATATGTCAAAAAGTAACAATTAGAGGACAGACTGGACCTTTAGAATGAACAGATACACATGGGAATTTTAAATTGTATAAGTGGTTTAATTAGGGCTTTGAAAAAGGAAGAAGAAAATAGATAATAAAGTGCAACTTTACTATAATAACTTCTCAACAAATAACTTCTACTGGACACAAAAACTAGCCAAGGTTGTTTGACACAAACAACCAATGGAATTAGGCTCATTCCAATTAGGGTCATGTCAATTCACACACACTCCCCAGACAAACATACAAGTTGCTAATTAAAATTACAGTTGCAGAGCAGGGTCACAAGTGCCTCAGCTGTATGGTCATTTTTTCTACTTGCACAAGTTCTGCTTTCTTGTCCTTGTGTCTTCTTCGAAGTGAGTTGGACTTTGTGATGAGCTCAGCCATCTTTGTTCCTGCCTTTCCCTCGGCCATCTCTGCACACTTGTCTGCATCATTTTCAAGTGATTGGCACACACTCTTGAGTACCTGCCGCTGGTTCCGGAGGTCCTCCAGCTCTTTCTCTGCTGCTTTCCTCTTCAGCTCTTGTGTGGCACTCTCCTTTTTTTCCGCTCACTTTCAAGGTAAAGCCAGTATTGCTGAAGCAGCAGAGGCCAGGAGCTCCTTGGTCAGAGGAGCTTTCAGAACGCCACCACAGACAATTACCTTGTCACAGATTAACCTGAGGGCTTCGAGAGATTTGTCATTCGTAAATTGCTGAATGATGACATCACCTGCAATATTGACAGGAAAATTAAGATACACATTCCAGTTAACTGCTTCATCATCCATTCAACAAAAGCACATACAGTACATCATACATACACAACAGTATCTAAAGCAGTGGTTCACAACCTGGGGTCACAGAGATCTTGTCTAAATTACAAATTGGCCATTGACATTTTCACAAAAAAGGTAGAAGGTAAAAAAGGTAGAAAACCACAAATTTGATTCTTAGCACCTTACTCAATATGAACAACCTATCCACTTCTACTGTCCAATACAATGTTATCAATATTTTCTTACCAGCTGCAATGCCACCTGTCAGCTGCTGCCCCTGGATGAAAGTCTGTACTGATGCCTTGATCTTTGACCATCCTTGTGGGATCCAGGCAGCTAATCTGCCTAACAATGGGGAACTTCAACAGGGACCTTTCCTGCATTTTCTGTATGACCCTAACCAGACTGCAAACACTCTTCTCTCAGGCTTCTCTCAGGAGTACAGAGTGCTCCCCTATCTTGCTTCCTGGTTTGCCCAGGAGTGCCTATCAAGGAACATTAAGGAACATTCACGTCATGAAATGTTTGCATAATATTAACGATAATATTAATATTGAACAAATTGTATTTTCTAGTTGATATGTGCAGGCATCATAATTCACATTCACCTCACAAAACAAATAAACAATGAAATGACTTTGATGGCAGATTCAGCCCCCAAGCCTATGTCCACCCTTTTGAGGGAGAGCCAGTTCTTCTCCTCAGAGACGTCCAATTTAATGAGCTGCAGGGGGTTTGGTCTTGTAGGAGCTCTCTTTTGATGAACTGCCGCAGTAAACTCTGATGATGACAACAAGCAGATGGTTACCAAGCCTTTGCATCAATTAATACAGGTTCACATTCAAATGAATTAATCAAGATCTTTAAAGTGATACTTACCAACAGAAGCTCAGTTAAATCTTTTGCCAAAAAAGGCAACACTGGCTCGTCTGTTTGGTTTGGGGTGAAACTTCTCGCAATGGAGAGGAAGAATTGAAGCTTTAGGATTAAGAGTGGATCCCCTTGTGCTGCCAGGATGGCATCATAAGAGGCCGTGTTCGGTTTTTGGACCTTCTTATCCTCAACAGCATTGACATACTTCTGAATCATGGGCCAAACTTCCAGGACTCTTAAATGCCGACTCCTCCAGCCAGAGTTCTGAAAACATGCATTTGCCCATCTGAAAATGAAATGAAACTCACACAGAAGTTTGGCTGCGATCCCGCCAGTACGCAGATTGATTAGATGCGCATGCGAGGTACACAATTTTCTATCACTCAGGTCCTCCTCGCAACATAAAAATAAATTCACGCAAGTTTATTAATGCTTGAAAAACGCATAGGCGCAGTTAGATGAGTTCCTGTATAAATAAAGTTTTTAAAAACTTACTTGGAATCACATCTTGTCTTTTTTTAAAGAGATATGACATGTGCAATGCACAACTCTACACACAACTTTACTTGGACCTGGAAGTAAAATTGCATCCACAATTTATTTACATCTGCAAATAATTGAATTTCATATTTACAAATGTATTTACATTTCACTTCTGTGGTCTGCCATTTTCTCAAGTGCTGCCACAATACGGTCAAATCTTGCATCAGCTGCCAGTCTCCTCTCCCTCTCCATCTTCTCCTCTACCAAGAACCGCTCCCGGAAAAAATTGGTGAAGTCCTCCTGCCTTGGATCTCTCGCCCCTCTGTCGCTTCGGTGCAGGTGCAGAGCGTTAGTCAGGGATAGGTGGAGGTCAAAAGCCAGAACAGAAAAACATCTACCAGGGACAGGCGGAGGTCGTTACCAGGGGCAGGAGAGCAGCGCGGTGGTCAATCGGTCCGAGGTCATTAGCGAGAAGCAGTCAAGCAGGTTACAGGAAACAGAGGACGAGGCAGGCAGGAAGACAGGACAGGAACACCGGAACAGACTGAAGACAGACACAGGAACTTCGGGAACAGAAACAGGAGTCAGGGTCTTAAGATGCTTGCCTTGCGTGAGTTGCAGTAGGTTCGCAGCCAGTCTGACAGGCAACACTGGGAGACAAGGGTTTAAATAGAAGACAGACAACAGGTAACAAGCAACAGGTGGGAGTAATGATTGAATCAGATTAGCGTGAGTGAGTGGGAGGGGCAAGTGATTAGAGAGAGAGAGGGAGATACTACCAGGCAGTCATGACACCGTTTGATCCCTGAGAGACTTTGAACTTTATTGATCTTTTGTGTGTTTTTCCCCGAACCCAATTTTTGGAACCTTTGTTGGATTACTTATGCCTTTTTGTTGTTTTTGATCTGAGCTTTTTTCCCCTTTTTATATGATTTTTTCGTTCATTGTAAATAAACCAACACTGATCTGCCTTTGGGTCTCTGTCTGAATCTCGCTGAATCTTACATGGAGGCTAGAACCTGTCTACGTGAAGATTAAATTAAGGGTTAAATTAAAAGCCCAAACTACCGCCAACCTAAGAAGTCATCAGTTCTTTAGCATACAACTTCTCTCCAAAATCTCTTACCACAACCCTCCATGGCACTGTTCCCCTGACCAGTGAATGTGATCCTTCTGGACCCTTGGCAGTATCAGCGGACGACCCTACAAAAAAAAAGATACACTAATGTCGTTTTGCATGTCAGTCAGCACAAGTGCTACATTAAATTAAACAATCCTGATCTGTCGATATATTTTTGCCACAGCTCATTGTCTGGCAAGGCACATTTTTTTGCCAGGCTGGCAGGATTGTGCTGTGGCCAGTAGCAATATAAAAAATGGGCAGTAAAGATGAATGCAATTAGTACAGTAATTATGCACAAATTGCTTGATGTCAGTAAATACAAAAATAAAAACTCACCCCTTCACTGCACTCCAGCCATTTTGGTGGTGCTGCCTCCACCTCATTTTCACTTGGGAAGTGCAGCACACAGTACTGTTTTGTGGCCTGAATGAAAATAATAAAAACTAGTAGTAGTTAGTAGTAGTGGTGGTTGTTTCAGAAGTTATACATGTTTTTTTTTCAGTCTTTCTTTTTCTTCACAGTGTGTGAAGGATGGTGACAATGACCCTGGAACCATGGTCCTCCTCCACAATAAAGGCCCTCCTCACAAGAGCACGCTCATCAATGTCACGCATTTCTGTGGACCGGATGTTTCCTTTAAATGTCCCGTAGATCCGTAAGTCACATGGTCGCAGAAGATATTGCTCTAGGTGTGTGTACACTCTGCACAAAAAAACTCCACTGCTTCCAGCTGATACAATTTCACAGTATTCTCTGTCGCTTAACATGAATGTTGACCTCAGCTTTGGTGTTGTGCATGTCAAATTTATTATTTTAATTTTTATGTTTTCCTCAAGGCAGTTGGCGATCTGCACCAGAGGGTTTTTGCCAGATATTGACATCTTTTTTATCCGGTGCAACTTGCTTTCGAAAGGAAAAGCACTAAAGGTGTCCAGGCATACATTGGCTTGTGTCCAAAACAGGTAGGAATTACCTTTCTCAAGGCCATTAGATGCTCATTCACCACTGCCATTTGCGCTTTAGACAGTCTAACAGTGGTTTTTCCCCTTGTCCATAGGAGCAGTAGCTTCCTCATGACGCCTAAGCAGCACTGCTGCATATAATAAGCCAGGAATGATTTCACCATATCAATGGGCAGGCTGCAGAATGGAGATATGTGCTCAGCTTGGTGGTGTTCAGGCTGCCAACACTCCCTGAACGACTGATTGGTCCTCAGTGTGAGATTTTCCACCTCTGGGAAGAGCATTCTTCCATTACACACTCCTTCCTGGTCACATTTGTCACAACCGTAGTAACCTGAGAAGAGCTTTACACATCTTACCATGGCCTTAGCAGGGGCATCACAGGTAATGCACTCGAGATTTACCTTTAGGGATCTGCCCATCCATTCCACATCATCTTGCATTACTTTCGAGAGCTGTGTTGTTACGTCATTTATAAATGTCTTTGGGTTTTGATGAGGCAGTAGAGAAGGAGAGAGGGAAAATACATTTAGGGGTCAAATTAATGGAGCACAGAATTGGCCAAAGGGATTTGTTTGATGATTTGAATAGGGACAAGCCGTCAATGTTGAAATGTTAACTGATTGTAGATCCTTTGTTGTGTTGGGGGAATATTTACTGAGGTGTAGTTTGAGCTGGTCAGCAACATCATATTTTATGGTCTCAACACCACCTATTATGTCCACTTTAAATTTTCTTCCTGTTTGCAGCAGCGTTCTGGCAGTAGAGGGGAGCTCCGTGTGGCCTTGCCGTTGCAGCATCTTTAGCAGAGCATCCAGAGCATTATGGGTGATGCCAAAGTTATAGGCCCACTCTGACAACTCTTCTTTTAAAGTAGGTTCAGCCATTTCAATTTCGTCTATTTCCATTTCAGACTCTGTTGCTGCTGGACCATGTTCATAAACTGGCTCATTGTCAGAAACATCAGTGTCACCAGAATGTCTTCTGAATAATTATTCACTGATGTTGGTTGCTGCTGGTTGACCCCCTTTTCTTTTCTGTGCTCTTGACACCCTTGCCCACATTTTGTTGTATTACCAATACATGACTCTTTCACTCTTTGAAAGAGTCATGTATTGGTGTCTCTAGAAAAGAAAAATTACATAAAATGTCTAGCAACATTTCTCACTAACAGTTGTTATGATGACAAATAGTAGATCAGACTTGCCTACCTCAATGACATCGTTTTTATACAGGAGCGAACTGAAAGTCAATAAAGATATCTGATTTAGTTACAATTGAGAGTTGCCCAGAATCATATGTCATACTAAATTTTAACAGCAGACTTTCTATAGTTCTTTCTATCTGATTTCTATAGTGTGCAGTGCTCATTTGTAACATGATTTAATGGCTGTTTTTTGACCATACCTCTGTTTGCATCCCTGCACACATACACACAAACAATAGACACAGCTCCACCCCCCCAAACACACAGCCAGAGCCAGCTCCCCCCCCCACCCACTGACCATCTTCAGTCTTTGAATAACTGTATGAAATGTTTTTTTTTTTTCATACAGACCCCCACCACCCAAGGTATGAGGTTAACCACAGTGCAACCATCGACTGCGAGACTTGATGGGGAGAATGACTACATGAAGACACACTTGCACACATTCTTTCTCTCAGTCTGAAATTAGTTGATGGGTCAGGCCTTGTGGTAAATAAAGTGTATGGAAAGTGTATTGTGTTGCTTTGAATTGCTTTGAATTGAGACCACCCCCTTAGCACACCCACACACATTAACCTCCGAAGGTAGCTCTACAGAGCTAGCTGGAAATGCATTTGTCTTTAATTGTATTTCAGTAAACAATTGCCACCCAGTAACAATTGTTTTAAGTTCCTCGAAATGGTGGATGTTTTTCATGAGCATGAGTTACTGCAGCACTGTGATACAGAGGCACAGGTTTGTAAACAAAGTGAAATAAGCTTAGATCTGGGCTCTCCAAGCTTTTTTTCCACCAAGAGCTACTCTAAGCCTACATTATTATTGATAGTCACCTTATCTTGTATACTTCTGATTTAAATTTGTGAGGAGAAATTATGTTCTGACCTTTATTGAAACCTTTATTTTCCACAGTCCGTAAAGCCTGGTGTGCACTTGGTATCTACTAACGTCAGCTCTTACATCACAGCAGTATAACTCAGAAAATCATCTTGTACCAAGCAGGGCAGGATGTCTGAATTTGATTTCATCGAGATTTAACATATTATGTTTTGTGACTATATTATGAGATTTATTTGCATTTCCTTCAACCTTGGAGAGCTATGTAAGCTGGTGGAAATCTAATGATGGACAGAATGGTAGAGAAAGGTGAGGTTGATTAGTTCACTTTTTATCTGTTGGAGACTGCTCTAGACAGAATGCAAACGTCACACATAGGACCAAAGGCGAACGTCACCAGGACGTCTTTGAATGACCAAACACGGACATCCATAAGAGGCCAAATCCGAACGTCATAGAATGACCAAATGCGGAGTTGTTGCGAACATTAACAACGTCCCAGTAAAGTCCGCCAGAGAACGTTATGGTGGGGACCAATCCCAGACGTCGGGAATGTCATATAAACGTCCGGGGGACGTCCCCTTTTTGCTGGGGAATGACGTTAGGACCCTAAGGAGAGAGATGGGTGGGGGGCGGCAGCTCCCTGGAGCTTCCCATTGAACCATTAAGCTGCCTCTCAGTACAATTGAGGAGTTTGAAAGGGCAGAAGCTCTCATGAGTGACTGGTAGGCTACATAAAAAATGATAAAAGTAGATGTGTAAATGAATACAAACCTACCTCTTATTTGCAGCCATCCACTACATCACTCACAGTAGTAATGTAAGAAATAATCTTTAAAAGCAAAAAACATTGGTCATTATGTGACACAGTGGTAAGTTCAGCTAATCTAAATACAGTAAACTAACTTGGTATATAATTGTTCATATGTTTCTTTTCATTTGTTTGTTTGTTGATTCACTATGTCTTCTAATAGATCTCCTCATTCACCCTTGTTGGTGGGCACAACCATCAACATTGTTGTGTAAAAGGTTTGTTACAAATCATAATTATATAAAGGCTGAAAAGCTTGTTGGAAGTGGAAGAAATGTATTTTATTTGTATGTATGTCATTGCCATGAGAACCAAACATGATCATCTTTAGGACTTTTTGCCTTTCCTCTTTCCAAAGAGTCGTCGAAAGAAGCCTCGCTCTCTTCTCTCTGAATTAATGGGAAGGTCATTCCCAGTAACGGTGGGTTCTGGCTGAGCTCTGGCTGCCTTCAGGGGCCAGGAGTCAGTCAACTTGTCCCTGGCGGCCTTCATTATTTTTTTTGAGCTCCGATTGTTTGCCTGAATCTCCCGAAACATTTCCTCTTTGAATTTCCTCTCCTTTGCTCTCTCCTCCTCCACCTGTGCCATATGCCTACACATCTCCCTCTTTCTCTCACTTTCCCTCTCCTCCATCTCCCTCCTCTCTCTCGCTCTCTCTTCCTCCATCTGCTTGATGTATTTTTCCATTGCCGACCTCATGTCATTCTCCCGCTTGGCCACCTCCATCTTTTCTCGAGCACGGCCCTCCTCCATCTTAGCCAGCCGTCTGTCCATCTCCTCCATTCCTCCATTCTCCTTTTGGAGCTCGGTGAGCGCCCTCACAGTCTCCCTCAGGCGCTCTCCCAAGTCCCTGGCTGTTCTATCGTCCAGGACTGTCCTGGGCTTGATCCCGGACTTGCTGTTCTCCCATGACGATGAATACAAATTTAGCAAGTCCTGCATACTTGTCACCTTCTGGAAAGCAAAGTAGTTCTTTCAATTAAGAGTATGCTGTTTATGCTGATAAAAAGATTTATCCCTACACATTTACTGCTGTTCTTTGTTGCTTCACTATAAATGCTACTCATTTTTAGGTAGGTTCACCTGCTGTATGACCAGGCCCAATTCGTTCTTCTGGCAGTCAACCTCCCATCGGATTTTCTGGCGCTCCTCGTCAAGCCTCTCCATTATCCAGGACTTGAGACGAAACTCCCAATTAGAAGCCTGGACCATGAGCACGGCCGGGTCCTGAGAGGTAAAAGGGCTTTTAATTTTAGAGAACTTTTGATCCCACACACACAAGGCCCAGTTGCCTATGTTGGAGCACACTGCATAGTTTTTTATAAGCAATTGTGAGTCTCCCTATTTTTCCTTTGGATGAGTGAACCTGCTTTCTAAATATTAATAAAGCCTTTTCTCTATGGAGTGCTGGAGATTTGATTCCTACTTTGCTGTTAATTTAGGGAGAAATTTGACTGTGTATTTTTAAACCTTCACTCAGCAGCATAAATGCCAAATTCAGTTCTACTTTAAAAGTAATGCTAGTATGGTAATAAATTATTACATGTACAGTAAATTGTTCTCACCAAAAAATTGGTATTCATAGCCTATTGTTTGTCCAAACACGTCTGCTGTCAGTTCCTCTCTGCTGCTTTTGATGCTTTAAGTTGAAAAACCTTTTTGTTTGTGAAGTTTCCATGACGCTGACACTCTGTGATGTTCTGTAAACCTTTGTGACATCATTCAGCCATGATGTCACTTTCCTCTTCTGTTCAGTTTAAAAACAATATGGACTAGTATTTCTTTTCTTTCACTTGGCCCTGCCAAGGTATTTAAGTCCAGCTTGAAACTTTCCCTCTCACCTGTAAATCCACAGAAGTTCATTTGTGTTGCAGAATGAGAAAGCCACTGCTTAGTCAGCACCTCGCCACAAACTGGGTTGGTTACACCGACAAAACTCCTCTGTGAGTGGCCCATGTGTACAAAATGCCCACACCAAGTAGAGCACAGCGAGTGCAGCCGTCCTGGTTCCTCAGAGGCAACATGAGGTGGTGGAAGCCCAGACCTCAGGCACACAAATGGCATTAGCTACATGGCCTTTGCATCAGTGGGTCTGTACTGGGTGGCAGATGAGTGCACCACTGTCAGACCTCGTTGCAGCTAAAGGAAGCAGTAGCACGGTCTTATGGGATAACACCTTTATGTCCACTGAAGTTTGAAAAGGAGAACTATATACAAAGCCCTCCAGAGAGGCAGTAAGGTCTGGTGAGGGTACAGAAGGGTTTAGACTACTGCTAAACTGGTAACTGCACCCCTGTTGATACACATTCAAAGCCAATGCGAGACTTTTTATAGCTCAACCCAAAGGTGTTTAGATGGTTGAGAGATGGTTGAGAGATGGAATACTCAATAGACAGGCTCCAGTCCAGATTCTGATTTCAGTGGCCCGCACTTAGCCCGTTTTGCAGTAACTATGCATGGTAATTGTTTGTCATCCAGCTCATACATTCTCAGGGCACAAATCAGATCAGATTCACTACTTTTTTTTTTTCTGGGACTGTGGCAGACTTGCTCCATGCTTTTTACTCAGTCAAAATGGACCCCTTGCACACATTTTGTCTACCATGCCTCCAAAATCAATAATGGAGATTCCTCTTCTTTTGGTCAGTGCTATTTTAAATGTTTTATAAAGTCTGCTGAATGACATTGGTGATAATTTGGTTTGATTCTGCGTCTTATTGCTTTGGTGCCACGTCAGGCCATATTTTGTCATAAAGGTTTCTCTGTGTTCATGTGTGTATATTTGAGGCAGCCATTTATGTTGGTACAAAGCTGTGTGTGATGAGTGTATTTAAAATGTACAACCATCAACATTGTTGTTATAATTATGTAAAGTTTAAACAGCTTGTTGGAGGTGGAATGGATTAATTTTATTCCAGTCTTTGCCATGAGAGACCCAAATACAATACTTTTTAAGACTTTTTGCTTTTCCTCTTTCCAAAGAGTCTGCGAAAGAAGCCTCGCTTTCTCCTCTCTGAATTAACGGGAAGGTCATCCGCTGTAACACTGGGTTCTGGCTGAGCTCTGGCTGCCATCAGGGTGCAGGAGCCAGTCAACTCATCCTCTGCGGCCTTCGTCAACTTTTCTGAGCTCTGTTTCTCAGCGTTGGCAATCTGCGCCTGAATCTCCTGAAACATTTCCTCTTTGAATTTCCTCTCCTTTGCTCTCTCCTCATCCACCTGTGCCATATACCTACACATCTCCCTCTTTCTCTCATTTTCCCTCTCTTCCATCTCCCTCCTCTCTCTCACTCTCTCTTCCTCCATCTGCTTGATGTATTTTTCCATCCCCATGCTGATGTTGTTCTCCCGTCTGGCCGCCTCCATCCTTTCTTGAGTATGGTCCTCCTCCATTTTTGCCAGCTGTCTCTTCATCTCCTCCATTTCTCCATTCTCCTTGTGGAGCTTGGTGAGCTCCCTTTCAGCCTCCCTCAGACGCTCTCCGAGCTTGCTGGCCATGATGTCTTCCACGGCGCTCCCGCCATGCTCCCATGAGGATGCGTACGTATTCAGGGAGTCTCGGAAGTTGGTCACCTCCTGCAAAGCATAATAGGTTTTTCAAGAGAACTAGACATTGGCCAGAGACTTATCCCTTAACTGCTAGTCGTTGTCCACCTTTTAAGGTTGTCTAATCACTGCTTGAGTAAAAGTACTACTCATTTTCTGATAGATTAGGCGCACCTGCTGCATGATCAGGGCCAATTCGTTCTTCAGCCGGTCGACCTCCCACCGGCTTGTCTGGCGTTCCTTGTCCAGCCTCTCCCTGAGCCAGGACTTGATGTGAACCTCAAATTTTGAGGCCAGGGCCATGAGCTTGGCCCCATCCTGTGGAGTAGAATGGCTTTTAATTTTGGAGA
The DNA here is from genome assembly GCA_027481765.1 of Tenualosa thibaudeaui. Classification (NCBI taxonomy): domain Eukaryota; kingdom Metazoa; phylum Chordata; class Actinopteri; order Clupeiformes; family Clupeidae; genus Tenualosa; species Tenualosa thibaudeaui. The sequence continues at coordinate 7,003,784 of JAIFZK010000015.1, read as the reverse complement.
ACTTTTCAACCACATAGGTATGACCAGTTCCCTATAGTGGAGCCCACCACTCCATTTCCCTAGCAGTTGTTGGTCTACCTACACTTTCTTTGGATACACTCTGCATGTGTATTTCAAAACCTATTTCAAAACAGCTGCAATGCCAATCAAATTTAAGCTTACTGTAAATTCAGTGGTAGTACGGTGATAAAAATGATACAGATATATTGTTCTCACCAGATAGTCGGTATTCATAGCTGATTGTTTATCCAAACACGTCTGCTTACAGTTTCTCCCTGCTACTTTTGAGACTTTGTGGTGATTTTTTGTTTACCAAAACTGTGCTTCTGGAATCACCCAAATTTCCATGACACTCACCCTCTGTCATGTTCTTAGAACCTTTGTGACATCATTCAGCCATTATGTCACTTTTCCCTTCTGTGCTATCCATTGGCAATGTGGGTGAATAATTAAACTCTCTCTTTTCTCTGTTATTTTGGAACGTTTTCAGCCTAAATGTTGCTTTTTTGTGTGCATTTTCATTTGACTGTTTTAATTATCATTTCTTTTTGGCAGCTTTAAGCAAATACAAAAGAGCAGTTCTAGACCTAGAACTTTCTCAATGCTCTCCATGTTCAATGTTCAAACCATTAGAAATGGGGTTTATTGTGGGTGACTAGAGTAAAAAATGTAACCAATAGATATATAATAGAAAGTGCAAACCAAAGGGAAAAAGCATAGTCTTTTATAGTTCTATTTTCATTGTACTGAAATACATTTTCAGTGTATGCCATGGGGCATGAATGGGTAGTGCATCCAAAAATTGTTCATAATAACATTTAATTTGTATTAAGCATAGACTTTTCACAAAAAGTTTGGTTGGTTGGTAGAATTGCTAGACCATGACCTAAATATATGCAAATTATTGCATATGTAGAGGGTTGCTCTACCACACTACTTATCACACACATTCACACAACACCCACAACACAACACTTGCACAAGAAGACACACACAGTTGAAGTCATTCAATTCCATTTATTTGCTAAAATTAAATGACTCCTTGAAAAATAGTTTGAGAAATAAAGCTTATCTAGTGATGCATTCAGATTTTTTTAATGGTAGCCTATTACAGTGGTATAATCTGTTGACGAAAGTCCAAGCCTGTAGAGGGCGCTCCTAGAGTGGTGGGATCAGGACGTGGTGAATGGCACTATACCAGAATAAAACTGCATAGAAGCAACGTCTGTGTTGATTCCCATCACAGGTTAGTATATAGATGTTTTTTGCAAAAATTACGTGTTGTTGTCGATGCCAAAGACATCTGAAAGAGTTTACTATGTTTATGTAGTAAAAGGAATGGTGTAACTTATGTTAATACCAAGTTTTCCAGCGAAGTTGCAAAGTCACGGATGCTAGCAGCAAGGAGATCATTCCGGTCATTGAGAGTAGCGTTGAGCGAACGTCATGTAAACAGTGTGAAATGCACAAACATGTCTCGATAAAGAACTTAGACACCGTACTAGGTCAAAATTGTTAAAGTAACAGTAGTTTTTACAGACTACTATTTGGCTAAGAGTTTGATAAGTTGTGAGGTTAATTGTTGATTAAAACTATTTGTAACATGATTTTGTAAGGAAAGATTGACGTGGGTCACATGTAAAATAGTAAAACATAAATGGCTGCCTCACACACACATGAACATAGAGAAACCTTTATGACAAATGATGGCCTGACGTGGCACCAATGTAATAAGAAGCAGAATCAAACCAAACCATCACCAATGTCGTTCAGCAGCCTTTATAAAACACTTAAAATAGCACTGTCCAAAAGAAGAGGAATCTCCGTTATTGACTGAAGTCTGCCATAGTCCCAGAAAAAAAAAAAATTGGGAATCTGTTATTTGTGCCCTGTGAATATATCAGCTGGATAACAATTACCATGCAAAGTTACTGCAGAATGGGCTAGGTCTGGGTCCATTGAAATCAGAACCTGTACTGGAGCCTGTCTATTGCTATGTCCCGCGTTGGCTTTGAATGTGTATCAACATGGGCACAGTTACCAGTTTAGCGTTAACCTAAACCCTTGTGTGCCCTCACGGGACCTTTCTGCCTCTCCGGAGGGCTTTGTATATAGTCCTCCTTTTGAAACTCTGGATTCAGTGGACATAAAGGTGTTATTCCATAAGACTGTGCTCCTGCTCGCTTTAGCTGCAATGAGGTCTGACAGTGGTGCACTATCTGTGCACTCATCTGCCACCCAGTACAGACCCACTGATGCAAAGGCCATGTAGCTAATGCCATTTGTGTGCCTGAGGTCTGGGTTTCCTGAGTTTCATGGAAACTTTACAAACAATTAGCTATGAATACCATTTTTTTGGTGAGAACAATGTACTGTATGTGTAATAATACCATACTTGAATTAAATTTTAAGTAGAACTGAATTTGGCACCTAACAGCAAAGTAGGAATCAAATCTTCAGCACTCCACAGAAAAAGCTTTATTAGTATTTAGAAAACAGGCTCACTAATCCAAAGAAAACATAGGTAGACTCACAATTGCTTAGAAAAAGGGAAAAAAAGAGCAATGTGCACCAGCATAGTCAACTGGGCCTTGTGTGCGTGGGTTCAAAAGTTCTCTAAAATTAAAAGCCCTTTTACCTCTCAGGACCCGGCCGTGCTCATGGTGCAGGCTTCTAATTGGGAGTTTCGCCTCAAGTCCTGGATAATGGAGAGGTTGGAAATCCGATGGGAGGTCGACCGCCGGAAGAACAAATTGGGCCTGGTCATACAGCAGGTGAACCTACCTAAAAATGAGTAGCATTTATAGTCAAGTGACAAAGAACAGCAGTAAATGTGTAGAGATAAATCTTTTTAAGGCAGCATAAACAAAGTCATGTCCGCGCAGACTGCTCAGGAGAACAGAGCAGTAGGCTGTAGCGCAGAGAATTGGTCAATGTCTGTTACTCTTAATTGAAACTACTTTGCTTTCCAGAAGGTGACCAGTATGCGGGACTTGCTGAATTTGTATGCATCCTCATGGGAGAACAGCAAGTCCGGGGTCAGGCCCAGGACAGTTCTGGACGACAGAACGGCCAGTGACTTGGGAGGCTAGGAGGGCGCTCACCGGGCTCCAAAAGGATAATGGAGGAGATGGAGAGACTTCTGGCCAAGATGGAGGAGGACCGTGGTTGAGAAAGAATGGAGGCGGCCAAGCGGGAGAACGACCTGAGGATGGGGATGGAAAGGTACATTGAACAGATGGAGGAAGAGAGAGCGAGAGAGTGCACGAGAGAGGAGGGAGATGGAGGAGAGGGAGAGTGAGAGAAAGAGGGAGATGAGTAGGTATATGGCACAGGTGGAGGAGGAAAGAGCAATGGAGACGAAAGTCAAAGAGGAAATGTTTCGGGACATTCAAGCAAAGATTGCCAGCGTAGACAACAGCAGCTCAGAAAAATTTATGAAGCTCACCGGGGACTAGTTGACTGACCCCTGGCCCCTGAAGGCAGCCAGAGCTCAGCCAGAACCCAGCGTTACTGGGAATGACCTTCCTGACATTTTAAACACACTCATCACACACAGCTTTGTACCAACAGAAATGGCTGCTTCAGACGGGTACACATGAACACAGAGAAACCTGTATGGCAAAAGATGGCAAGAAGTGGCACCAGTGTAATACAAACAAGAATCAAACATCACCAATATTGTTCAGCAGCCTTTATACAATGTTTAAAATAGCACTGTCTATAAGCGGAGGTACCTCCATTATTATACCTCCACATGGTAAACAAAGTGTGGGCAAGGGGTCTTTTTTGGCCGAGTAAAAAGAATGGAGCAAGTCTGCAACAGTCCCAGTCCGATCTGCTTGAAATTTCATATTTGTTTCATATAACTTGTTCAGCTATACTGAGGCCTGCATGTATGTCCTGAGAGATCATGCCATTTGACCAAGCCAAGCAGCACACCATGTAATAGGAAAATTGCCTTTGGAAATTAGTTTTTTTAGTCTTTACTTAAGTGCTCTGTGAGGACACTGTCACTGTGCAAAACCTACTCTGATTTGTGCGTCAGCTCTTTGCAGACTTGGGCCTTCTTAGGCTTATTTGGGCAAAATTACGGAATTTCAGAAAAAAAGTTGCCGTTTATATGTTTTTGGAGGATTTATTTGATGGCCTGCAAGAATCTATTGTCAGATTTTAATCTGAATTTAAGATCTTGGTGACCTACACAATGACATACACATTTCCGGGTTGGGAGACTGGACTAGAATTCTGGACAAACTTACATTCAAAGACATAGGAATCTGGAATGACCCTTTTCATCTAATTGAAATGACATAATATATTACGTAACATGCTTATGGGTCACAGCAGAGGTTAAAAGGCTTAATCAGTTAGTGGTACACAGGGCTGATCTGGAAGCAATGACATACACATTTCCATTTAAACATTTGAATGTAATAAAATGAAAAGTAGGCAAAAGATTTTAATGTCTTGTTTTAATGTCAGGTTCAAAGGAAAGGTCCAGTCTGCCTGAAACTTTGTATACTATTAATTCATGAGATGCACAACATTTTAAAAGAAATCCCATATCCCTGTTCTTTGAGGCAGCTGAATGCTGCCGGTAGGTATGAGAACAACAGCACGTACGATGTAGACCAAATTTGCAAACTGGCAGCAGACAGCAATACTAACAGATGAGGGGATAACAAAACAAAACTTCCTTACCCTCATAAGTTAGTATTGGCAGCCGTTTTGCTATTTGGCACCAAATTCTGTTGTTCTTATACTTACCGACAGTATTCGGCAACGTGAAACAGCAATGCAATGGGTTGATTCACTCCGGATAATCCCTTTAAGAATTATATAGAAGTCTGGGTCCCCTAACAGTGTCCGGAGCCATGTGGGGGAGAGGTCATGGGGGTCCCCAGCCGATCAGGAATCATTTCAAAGCAGTACTATGCAAGCCTGCAATTTTTTACCTCGGAGCTCCTCCAACAGGTACTAACTTCACCAAATGTTTGCAAACCAAAGAATAGGAACTAGCGTTGATGATTTTCGTGGCTTTAAATGAAACAATAAATGTTAATAAATGGAGTGTCGAAAGGTAATGGGGGTTCAAAAAAAGCATGTAGCAGAAATGGTTCCAACAGGTAACTAGTGTGTCACGGTGTCGCGCTGAATCTTTGGTATCCTTGGGGTTTTCTGTCTGGTCTTCTGGCGCGCTCGGGCGAGCGTCTCCCCGGATACCAGTCCAGAAGTAAGGGGCGTCCGGTTGAGCTCAACCTCCACTAATGCCCCTAGAGGTGATAGGCCACTTCTTCGGGCTGTTCTCCAACTCCCCTCTCGCACGCAATTGCTAACCATCCTGGTGGACTCTGGTTCAGAGGCCAATATTATGGACTCCTCTTTCGCCCAGCAGATGGGGGTAGAGGATCCGGTTTCACCTCCTGTCATCCCCTGGACCCTGGTCGTCCTCGGCCTTCCCTGGCTCAGACAGCACAACCCCCGCATTGATTGGCATACAGGAACCATCTTAGAATGGGGGTTGGACTGTCATCAGTCGTGCCTTCGTGCGGCTGCTCCGCCTGTCCCGTCTGCACCTTCTACGGCTCCTTCCGACATCTCCAGAATTCCCAGATGTTACCACGACCTACGAGACGTTTTTAGCAAGGCCAAGGCTACTTCCCTGCTGCCTCACCGCCCTTATGACTGTGCTATTGACCTGGTCCCTGGAGCCGCACCTCCTCGTGGGCGTCTCTACTCCCTTTCCGGTCCTGAGAGGCGCGCCATGGAGGAATACATTGCTGACTCTCTGGCTGCGGGCATAATCCGCCCTTCCTCCTCTCCTGCCGGGGCGTTTTTTTTTTTTTGTTGGGAAGAAGGACGGGTCCCTTCGTCCCTGCATCGACTACCGTGGACTCAACAACATCACGGTAAAGAACCGTTACCCTCTGCCTCTTCTGTCTACCGCCTTTGAGCTTCTCCAGGGGTTCACGGTCTTTACTGAGCTGGATCTCCGGAACGCCTACCACCTCGTCAGAATCCGGGAGGGCGACGAATGGAAGACGGCGTTCAACACAACTAATGGACATTACGAGTACCTGGTCATGCCGTTTGGGTTGACCAATGCCCCCGCCGTCTTCCAAGGACTAGTTAACGACGTGCTGCGCGACATGCTCGACCGTTTCGTTTTTGTGTACCTAGACGACATCCTCATCTTCTCTAAGTCCCTGGAGGAACACAAGCAGCACGTCCGTCTAGTCCTTCGTCGCCTCCTGGAGAACTCGCTCTTTGTCAAAGTTGAGAATTGTGAGTTTCATGTTAAGACCGTGGCCTTCCTGGGATACATCGTGGCAGAGGGTAACCTTCAGATGGATCCTGCAAAAGTGTCGGCGGTCACCTCTTGGCCAGTCCCTGAGAACCGTAAACAGCTGCAGCAATTTCTGGGGTTCGCAAACTTCTATCGGCAGTTCATCCGTAACTACAGCTCCGTTGCTGCCCCCCTCACGGCTCTCAGCAGCACCAAGCACCCCTTTGTCTGGACGCCGGCCGCCGACAGTGCCTTTGTCCTCCTCAAGAACCGCTTCACTTCGGCGCCCATCCTCCAGGTGCCCGACCCCGAGCAGCAATTCGTAGTGGAGGTGGACGCCTCCAATGTGGGGGTAGGGGCGGTCCTCTCCCAGAGGCACCTGGAGGATAACAAGATGCACCTTCTTCTCCCGCCGGCTCTCCCCAGCGGAGCAGAATTACGACATCGGGGACCGGGAACTCCTCGCCATCAAGCTGGCCCTGTAGGAGTGCCGTCACTGGCTGGAGGGGACGTCTGTGCCTTTCATTGTTTGGACAGATCACAAGAACTTGGAGTACATCTGCTCAGCCAAGAGACTCAACCCCCGACAATCCCGCTGGTCCCTGTTTTTCTCTCGTTTTAACTTCTCTCTTTCTTATCGCCCAGGTTCCCGCAACCTCAAGCCGGACGCCCTCTCCCGCCAGTTCCTGAAGAATGAGGACAGTCTCCAGAGTCCAGCCTCCATCCTCCCCGGTTCCCGAGTCGTGGCGGCACTTACCTGGGACGTTGAGGAACAGGTGCTGAGGGCCCTCGGGGAGCATCCTGGCCCCAGTTCCTGCCCGGAGGGTCGTCTCTTCGTTCCCGAGGCTCTCCGTTCCCAGGTCCTGCAGTGGGGACACGATTCCCTCCTGGCCTGTCATCCTGGGGTGACTCGCACCAGCCATCAGATTGCCCGGCGGTTCTGGTGGCCCGACCTGGAAAGGGAGGTCCGGGAGTACGTGTTGGCCTGCCCTGTCTGCAGCCGGAACAAGAACTCTAACAGGCCACCTGCCGGCCTTCTTCAGCCTCTGCCCGTGCCATCCCGTCCCTGGTCCCACATCAGTTTGGACTTCGTCACTGGACTGACTGCGTCGGAGGGCAACACGGTCATCCTCACTGTGGTGGACCGGTTCAGCAAGGTCCACTTCATTCCTCTTCCCAAGCTCCCTTCAGCGAAGGAAACCGCGCAGACAGTCCAGCAGCACGTCTTGGTGTTATCCTTTTTTCCTTTTTTTTTCTTTTTTTCCTTCTCCTGCTCTGGTCTTTTTTTGGTCTCCCTTCTCATCTGTCTCCTGTGTTTCTGCCGGCCTGTCTGTCTCTTCCCCTGCCTTCAGTTCACCCGTCTCCTGCTCCCCTCATCCCCACGGCTGCTTCCTGGTATTCGACTCCTGCCTGTCCCTCGACTCTGCTCTGCTCTGCCGCTTCCTGGTTATTGACCCCTGTCTGTCCCTCGACCCTGCTCTGCTCTGCCACTTCCTGGTTTTCGACTCCTGCCTGCCCCTCGACTCTGCTCAGCTCTGCCGCTTCCTGACGACGAGTCTGCCTGCCCTGCTCTCCTCCGCTACGGCCGCCTGCCCGCAACAAGGTGTTCCAGTGCTTCAGCCTCTCCTCCAGGGGGCTCCCCGGTTCCAGTGCTGAGCGCCCGGGCCAGCGTCTCCCCGGATACCAGTCCACCCCCCCCCTTCGGGGCGTTTTTGCCTTTTCCCCTCTTACCCATGAATCCTTCAATAAACTTGTGTCCGAGAACGTTCGTTATTGGGTCTGCCTCCTGTCTGTCCTGCTCCCTGACATAGTGTAAATGAATGTAGCAAATGATCCCATTTCTTCTACACGTACACACTTCTACCTATTAGCACTGGCAAGAATATGAAACTACTTTCACCCCTGATGGCGACCCCTAAGTTTAGATGGTCAAGAATTACATACCGTGTATGACATTGAAAATGACCCCTTGCCCATGTTTTGTCTACCATGCATCCAAAATCAAAACAGAAGATACCTTTTTTGGACAGTCTTCAGTCATCTTTTCCCGTACAGATTTCTCTGTGTTTATGTGTGTACATCTAATGCAGCCCTGTTGGTACAAAGCTGTGTGTATTTAAAATGTACAACCATCAATATTGTTGTGTAAAAGGTTTGTTACAAACCATAATTATATAAAGTGTAAACAGCTTGTTGGAGTTTGTCAGGCACAGACAAGACTCGATGGATGTAATGAATCAAATGGGTATTTATTTACAATAGATTAACAGAACTCAACAAAAGCCAATGTCCGCTACAGATAATGGAGGGGTAAACAATAATGATAAAGCTCAGAAGACACGGCGCAGAACTAGCACACAAAGGATCTCGAATACTAAGAAAGGTACAACCAGATGGTTAAAGAACTAGGGAGATAAACAATACATATGGATAAGTCCAGGAACGCAGGGAGCTTGGTGAGCTGCCTCTTGGCCTCCCTCAGGCGGAGGCCGCGTTGTCTCCCAGGACGCTCTCTCCATGCTCCCATGCTCTACTTTCATTTCTATACAAAGATTTCTTCGGGTATACACCATCCAGTGCTTTGCAAATACCATTAGTCCAAGTTACAAAAATTCATATTTTTGAAAATGTAAGTCACTTGGTTTTAATTTGTGACTTAACTGTCATGCACCCACAATTATTCATGTCTATATGAACACACATCAGGGCAGTAAAAACTCAGTTTCAAAGCAAAATATATTACATTACTGATCCCCAAAAGATGGTTATTGCAGCAGTAATTTAAGATAAAGGTTATTCATTCATGTTATTCATTATCGCTGTTAATTACTGAATGGACTAATGAGAGAGAGGCCAAGGCAGGCTGCGTCAGTAAAAATATCATTTATAATCAGTCAAGATGCTCTCCTTGGCATTCTCTCTCACTGTGTGTATCAGTAGTTCTATTCACTTCTCTCGCTCACAAAAGAAATTGGCGGAAATACGCAACTTCCAGGAGATTATGTAATTTGCGGGTGCTCTGGGGAGACTTCAATTGTATCTAGCATGGATGTGTGTTTGTTTATGCATCCCTGTTTAGACACTGGCAGTGTGTGTGATGGAGATGTGTACGTTTGGCCCCTAGGGACCAAAAAATACTGTGTGTTAAAACTCAAGTGGATCTACATGCCCAGCAAGTTTCACATTGCCTGGTGTTTCCGTGTCCTGGGAGTCGTTGATGTACAAGTTACATTTTCTGGATGCACTGGGATTCTAGTCAGGCTAGTGCCGCCTAGTGCTTCTGCTCAATTTCATTTAGCACTGCAATCGCAAAGTAAAACGATGTGAAAGCAGTTGATGCATCAGACTACTGGGATTCATCATCAATGGAAAAAAAACAGAAGAAAAAGAACTCCAGCAACATTTAGAGGCCTGCTGGGCACTACACTACAGTGGACATAATAATGTGTTCTGAATGGACAGAGAAAGTGTTCATGTTGTTGTGTAGCTACTCTGGAAGATAGATAGATACTTAATTTATCCCATATTAATGAAATTAAGGCATCCAGTTGTTTTTGCAAAACAACACACACTGATGTATACAGTGACATAAAAACATGTAACACTGAAGACACTGTAAGATAATTACAGCTTCCTGCTCCCTATGTCTGTATGCATAGTGGAGGTAGTGCAAAGGGATGGTCTTGTATAAAAATGTATATCAAGGTTGCAGTGAGAAGTGAACTGTGCAGTGCAACTGTATGTGATTGATGGTTTAGCTGGTTGTGCAGCTGGTGTGGTCAGTTAGTGAAGCTGGACATTGCTGGTTAGGTGGCTTGACCAGCAAAAACAGCTAGCATGACCATCTAGTCCTTGAGCTACAGAGTTGGTTGGTACTATCTGAGGGCAATAAGACACATAAGTCTAGTGATTTTTGGAATGGTAATGGTAGCATTGGTAGCTTTGTGTGGGTTATCACCCTCTTTATGCCTATCATAAGCCTATGAAGGGATCTATTATGGGTGACAAAAATTGGAATAAATAAATATCCCCTCAAAACTTCTCCAGCTGATTATTTACAAGTTTTCTGAAATACTTTATACATGTAGATGAGCTGTTATCCACTGAAATATGCAATAATTTGCATGCATTGAGATCATGGGCTAGGGGGGGCTTACAGTTCACAGTTCACCAGACAGACAGGCCGGCAGAAACACAGGAGACAGATGAGCAGGGAGACCAACCTTTTGTGAAAAGTCTGTCTAAATGTTACTTTGGACAGTTTTGGGATGCACTACCTATGAATGCCCCATGGGTGTACAATGCATCAAAATCAATGCATTTCAATACAATGCAAATACTGTAGGGGACTATGATATTTTTTTTTTTTGGGGGGGGGGGTTGTGGGAATATCTCTCTTTTACTCTAGTCACCCACAATAAAACCTGTTTATAATGGATTATTCTTGGGTGGCACACCTTGCCAAAACACACAATTGGCTAAATCTGGGGGAAAGAAAAAAAACACACGCACACCCACACACGTTAAGATGCTCAGATGGCCTAACTTTGCCTTGAAGTTGGTTATGGCACCAGGCTAAAAATGCTGTTGTTGCCAGCTTGATAAGGGTTCTCTGTACTAAAATGGCTCCCACAGTCACCACACAGTCCTATAAAACATCTCTGGGATGTGGGCTTTGCAGATATGATCATGATCTGTGAATATAAGATCATGAACATATGCAGCCAGTAACAATCTACCACAATTACAGTCTATCAAGTCAATACGAACAAAAATCTCCTAGAAATATTTCCAGGCAGTTCTGAAGGCACAATGGGAACAACTCGTACTAGAAAGGTAATCTTTTGCTACATGAGCATACAGTCACCGTATCATGAAGTTAATTAACTAATAGATTAAAATCTACACAACTGTTCAACTGGGTGAAAGATTGTTTATATGCCACCATTATGATGGTGCATGTGTAGACTTCCACTGTTGAACTATGAGTTTTCTGCCAAGCATAATGGCTGTCTGGACCCACTCTGCATAGACAGAGCCAATAGAATTTAATATAGATGGGCCTCCAATATGAAAGGTAAAAGCTGACAAAAAAGAAATGATAATGAAAACAGTCAAATGAAAACGCAAAACACTTTTTACCATTTAATTATCATTTGAGTTCATTGGCACTAAATGGCAAATAAACTTTTGCATTTTCATTTGACTGTTTTCATTATCATTTCTTTTTTTGGCATCTTTTACCTCCCATAGCAAGTATAAGCAAACACAAAATGCCGGGTTCTTGACCATTCCGGCGGTCGACCTGCCATTTCTGTTGGCACAAAGCTGTGTGTGATGAGTGTGTTTAAAACGTACAACCATCAACATTGTTGTGTAAAAGGTTTGTTACAAATCATAATTATATAAAGGCTGAACAGCTTGTTGGAGGTGGAAGAAATGTATTTTATTTCAGTCATTGCCATAAGAACCAAACATGATAATTTCTAGGAGTTTTTGCCTTTCCTCTTTCCTCCAAAGAGTCGGCGAAAGAAGCCTCGCTCTCTCCTCTCTGAATTAACGGGAAGGTCATTCCCAGTAACGGTGGGTTCTGGCTGAGCTCTGGCTGCCTTCAGGGGCCAGGAGTCAGTCAACTTGCCCCCAGCGGCCTTCATTAATTTTTTTGAGCTCCGATTGTTTGCCTGAATCTCCCGAAACATTTCCTCTTTGAATTTCCTCTTCTTTGCTCTCTCCTCCTCCACCTGTGCCATATACCTACACATCTCCCTCTTTCTCTCACTTTCCCTCTCCTCCATCTCCCTCCTCTCTCTCGCTCTCTCTTCCTCCATATGCTTGATGTATTTTTCCATCGCCGACCTCATTCTCCCGCTTGGCCACCTCCATCTTTTCTCGAGCACGGCCCTCCTCCATCTTAGCCAGCAGTCTCTCCATCTCCTCCATTGAATTTTCAAATGAAATGACTTCAAATGATAATTAAATAGTATGCATTTTCATTTGACTGTTTTCATTATCATTTCTTTTTTGGTAGCTTTTACCTTTCATCCTGGAGACCCATCTATATTAAATTCTATTGCCTCTGTCTATGCAGAGTAGGTCAAGACAGCCATTATGCTTGGTAAAAGTTCAATAGTGGAAGTCTACACACGCAGCATCAATTGCACAATTGCACACAAACTGGCAATGCCCTTGGCACTGTGGCAGCAATAGAACAGATTAGACTGGTACCACTTTAAATGGCAAAGATTCCTGCAATACATATACATACAGTGATGATCTACTACAGACTTATTCCCACCATCTTAAATGTCTTAAAACAAAAATGTTAATCTCAAACAAAAAAGAGGTGATCAATCTGGGCATATTTGCATCTTTATTTTGACTGTATAGAATATGCCTGGTTCATTTTGTTTTGTAGTGCTTACAATATCATTGGGCTCGCTCACTCATTTCTGAGTGGATTTTCGTCATGTTTGCACCGAATGAAAGCCTGTGAAGCCCACAAAAAAACAACATTTAGGCTGAAAACGTGCCAGAGTTCCCATATAACAGAGAAAAGAGAAAGAGTTTAATTATTCACCCACATGCCAATGGATAGAACAGAAGAGAAAAGTGACATAATGGCTGAATGATGTCACAAAGGTTCTAAGAACATGACAGAGGGTGAGTGTCATGGAAACTTGGGTCATTCCAGAAGCACAGCACAGGCAAACAAAAATTCACCACAAAGTCTCAAAAGTAGCAGGGAGAAACTGTAAGCAGACGTGTTTGGATAAACAATCAGCTATGAATACCGACTATCTGGTGAGAACAATATATCTGTATCATTTTTATCACCGTACTACCACTGAATTTACAGTAAGCTTACATTTGATTGGCATTGCAGCTGTTGTGGAAAGGTTTTGAAATACACATGCAGAGTGTATCCAAAGAAAGCGTAGGTAGACCAACAACTGCTAGGGAAATGGAGTGGTGGGCTCCACTATAGGGAACTGGTCATGCCTATGTGGTTGAAAAGTTCTCCAAAATTAAAAGCCATTCTACTCCACAGGACGGGGCCAAGCTCATGGCCCTGGCCTCAAAATTTGAGGTTCACATCAAGTCCTGGCTCAGGGAGAGGCTGGACAAGGAACGCCAGACAAGCCGGTGGGAGGTCGACCGGCTGAAGAACGAATTGGCCCTGATCATGCAGCAGGTGCGCCTAACCTATCAGAAAATGAGTAGTACTTTTACTCAAGCAGTGATTAGACAACCTTAAAAGGTGGACAACGACTAGCAGTTAAGGGATAAGTCTCTGGCCAATGTCTAGTTCTCTTGAAAAACCTATTATGCTTTGCAGGAGGTGACCAACTTCCGAGACTCCCTGAATACGTACGCATCCTCATGGGAGCATGGCGGGAGCGCCGTGGAAGACATCACGGCCAGCAAGCTCGGAGAGCGTCTGAGGGAGGCTGAAAGGGAGCTCACCAAGCTCCAAAAGGAGAATGGAGAAATGGAGGAGATGAAGAGACGGCTGGCAAAAATGGAGGAGGACCGTGTTCAAGAAAGGATGGAGGCGGCCAGACGGGAGAACAACATCAGCATGGGGATGGAAAAATACATCAAGCAGATGGAGGAAGAGAGAGTGAGAGAGAGGAGGGAGATGGAGGAGAGGGAAAATGAGAGAAAGAGGGAGATGTGTAGGTATATGGCACAGGTGGAGGAGGAGAGAGCAAAGGAGAGGAATTTCAAGCAGGAAATGTTTCGGGAGATTCAGGCGCAGATTGCCAATGCTGAGAAACAGAGCTCAGAAAAGTTGACGAAGGCCGCAGAGGATGAGTTGACTGGCTCCTCCACCCTGATGGCAGCCAGAGCTCAGCCAGAACCCAGTGTTACAGCGGATGACCTTCCCGTTAATTCAGAGAGGAGAAAGCGAGGCTTCTTTCGCAGACTCTTTGGAAAGAGGAAAAGCAAAAAGTCTTAAAAAGTATTGTATTTGGGTCTCTCATGGCAAAGACTGGAATAAAATTAATCATTAATCACTGGAATAAAATAAATAATTATAACAACAATGTTGATGGTTGTACATTTTAAACACACTTATCACACACAGCTTTGCACCAACATAAATGGCTGCCTCAAATGTACACACATGAACACAGAGAAACCTTTATGACAAAATATGGCCTGACGTGGCACCAAAGCAATAAGACGCAGAATCAAACCAAATTATCACCAATGTCATTCAGCAGACTTTATAAAACATTTAAAATAGCACTGACCAAAAGAAGAGGAATCTCCGTTATTGATTCTGGAGGCATGGTAGACAAAATGTGTGCAAGGGGTCCATTTTGACTGAGTAAAAAGCATGGAGCAAGTCTGCCACAGTCCCAGAAAAAAAAAATAGTAGTGAATCTGATCTGATTTGTGCCCTGAGAATGTATGAGCTGGATGACAAACAATTACCATGCATAGTTACCGCAGAACAGGCCACTGAAATCAGAATCTGGACTGGAGCCTGTCTATTGAGTATTCGATCTCTAAACCATCTAAACACCTTTGGGTTGAGCTATAAAAAGTCTTGCATTGGCTTTGAATGTGTATCAACAGGGGTGCAGTTACCAGTTTAGCAGTAGTCTAAACCCTTGTGTACCCTCACCAGACCTTACTGCCTCTCTGGAGGGCTTTGTATATAGTTCTCCTTTTCAAACTTCAGTGGACATAAAGGTGTTATCCCATAAGACTGTGCTACTGCTTCCTTTAGCTGCAACGAGGTCTGACAGTGGTGCACTATCTGTGCACTCATCTGCCACCCAGTACAGACCCACTGATGCAAAGGCCATGTAGCTAATGCCATTTGTGTGCCTGTGGTCTGGGCTTCCACCACCTCATGTTGCCTCTGAGGAACTAGGATGGCTGCACTCGCTGTGCTCGACTTGGTGTGGGCATTTTGTACACATGGGCCACTCACAGAGGAGTTTTGTCGGTGTAACCAACTCTTTTTCTGTTTTGCCAACCCAGTTTGTGGCGAGGTGCTGACTAAGCAGTGGCTTTCTCATTCTCACAAATGAACTTCTGTGGATTTACAGGTGAGAGGGAAAGTTTCAAGCTGGACTTAAATACCTTGGCAGGGCCAAGTGAAAGAAAAGAAATACTAGTCCATATTGTTTTTAAACTGAACAGAAGAGGAAAGTGACATCATGGCTGAATGATGTCACAAAGTTTTACAGAACTTCACAGAGTGTCAGCGTCATGGAAACTTCACAAACAAAAAGGTTTTTCAACTTAAAGCATCAAAAGCAGCAGAGAGGAACTGACAGCAGACGTGTTTGGACAAACAATAGGCTATGAATACCAACTTTTTGGTGAGAACAATGTACTGTACATGTAATAATTTATTACCATACTAGCATTACATTTAAAGTAGAACTGAATTTGGCATTTATGCTGTTGAGTGAAGGTTTAGAAATACACAGTCAAATTTCTCCCTAAATTAACAGCAAAGTAGGAATCAAATCTCCAGCACTCCATAGAAAAGGCTTTATTAATATTTAGAAAGCAGGTTCACTCATCCAAAGGAAAAATAGGGAGACACACAATTGCTTATAAAAAAACTATGCAGTGTGCTCCAACATAGGCAACTGGGCCTTGTGTGTGTGGGATCAAAAGTTCTCTAAAATTAAAAGCCCTTTTACCTCTCAGGACCCGGCCGTGCTCATGGTCCAGGCTTCTAATTGGGAGTTTCGTCTCAAGTCCTGGATAATGGAGAGGCTTGACGAGGAGCGCCAGAAAATCCTGGCCTGACCTTCCTGTTAATTCAGAGAGGAGAGAGCGAGGCTTCTTTCGCCGACTCTTTGGAAAGAGGAAAGGCAAAAAGTCCTAAAAATGATCATGTTTGGTTCTCATGGCAATGACTGAAATAAAAATCTATTTCTTCCACCTCCAACAAGCTGTTCAGCCTTTATATAATTATGATTTGTAACAAACCTTTTACACAATGTTGATGGTTGTACATTTTAAACACACTCATCACACACAGCTTTGTGCCAACAGAAATGGCAGCTTCAGATTCATAGATATGAACACAGAGAAACCTGTATGGCACAAGATGGCAAGAAGTGGCACCAGTGTAATACAAACAAGAATCAAACCGTCACCAATATTGTTCAGCAGCCTTTATACAATGTTTAAAATAGCACTGTCTAAAAGCGGAGGTACCTCCATTATTGATTCTGGACACATGGTAGAAAAAGCGTGGGCAAGGGTTCCCCTTTTTGGCCAAGTAAAAAGAATGGAGCAAGTCTGCAACAGTCCCAGTCCGATCTGCTTGAAATTTCATATTTGTTTCATATAAGTTGTTCAGCTATACTGAGGCCTGCATGTATGCCCTGAGAGATCATGCCATTTGACCAAGCCAAGCAGCACACCATGTAATAGGAAAATTGGCTTTGGAAATGAGTTTTCAGTCTTTACTTAAGTGCGCTGTGAGGACACTGTCACATTTTTGCAAAACCTTTTGTGCGTCAGCTCTTTACAGACTTGGGCCTTCCCACTCATCACACACAGCTATGTACTAATTAATATGACCGCTTCAGATGTATACACATGAACACCCATGAGGTAAAAATGATTGGCCAAATCACAGCCTGGTCTGGAATTGCACTGGATAAATTTTTTTCCATCTATTCTGGCCGATCCAGCTCATTACTGGCACAAATGTGATATAATATAGAATTAAATGAAATTAAAACAAGTTGTTCAGAATTCTGTATGCAACATTGAAAACGGCACTGTCTGAAAACAGAGGTACAGTACATGAATATCAGTGATTAGTTTTGGACACACTGTAAACACATGGACACACATTAAAATCCCATTAAAATCTGTATGACTAATAATTTCTTATGTTTAAACTCTGATAAAACTGAAGGTGTGATGATAGGTCCTAAGCAGCTCAATAACATTTTACCTTATCACCAAAACTCAGTGGGTTTTCACTGTCATGTAACACAAAAGTTAAAGATCTAACCACTGACCAGGAACTCTCTCTAAATAGTCACGTAAAACACATTTCAAAAACATCCTTTTTTCACCTACCAAATATCTCTAAGGTTAGAAAGCTTTGTCATTTTTTTGAAAGTATTGTAATGTTCTCTTCTCTGGGTGTAGTAATGCCTGTATTAAAAAGCTACAGCTAATACAAAATGCCGTGGCCCGAACACTCACTAGGACTAAAAATTATGAACATCTCCTATCCTCGCTCCTTACACTGGCTCCCTATGAAAGGTCAAATGGATTTTAAAATACTCCTCCTAACCTCTTAAGCCAATTGAGCTTCTTGCTACCGTGCGTCTCTTGTGGAATAATCTCCCTCCCCACATCCGACAAGCGGACACTCTCAGTACCAAGTCTAGACTTGAAACCTTCCTCTTTACTGCTCCCCATAATTAGGGATGGCGCACAGTAAATCATCACTCCCCATAGGTCTTACAGGGAGGGACTGTCTTTGCTATTGCCCCCAACTGTGAGGCATAGCGGCCACTGACCATCTCTGCAGTAGTGTTGCCATGCACCATACCTTAGTTATGCTGCTATAGACTAGTGCCATCACATGTGTGATGATGTGTGGCTAATTGAGTTAAAAATCAAACTGAAGTTAACATAACATTAGTTTGGCTAATGCTAGCTCACTGTCATCACAACCATCCATGTTATAACTTGGCCATATGCTTGGTGCTTTTACGGAATCAGAGTTTAATATGACTTTAATGGAGATGGGTTTAAATCAACAGTAAATAACTTTAGGAAACTGCACGAGATATGGACTAAAACACTGCTTTGGAAGCATGTTGGTTACTAGCAAAGGCATGAGGCGTTCATTTATAAAGTGCAAAGCCCTCTCGCCTGATGTTTCACATCCAACACTTCGTCTCTGGCTGGCATTAACACATTACCGTTAGAAGTTAACTTCACAAGAGCTGTTTTTACCTTTTACAACAGTTGGCTACACGTAAGTTTATTCTGCTGTAGACTTAAGATCTAAAACAATTGTGTTCAATCAATGTCTGCCCTTCAACCAAACCACGTTCAATCAACGTTGTAACCCGACGTCCATTCAACGTTGCTTTGCCGAAACAAAGCAGACCGAGGACGGCGCATCGACCCTGTTTCAACCTCTATTCAACTAGCGATTACGAATTTTGTTTGATTCAGCTTCACTTCCTGTTTTATATACAACAGGACATCATATGTTTTTAATTAGGCTAAATTAAATTAGGATAACAATTGACATTTTACTGAATCAAATTCAAGGCTCTATTGCTAGGCTTAGAAAAAACACAGGGACATTACAAACACTAAACATATTTTGATTTCTAGAATTAGGCCTCCAAATTTCTCATTGAAGGTGCCTGAAAAGAAATAGAGAAATATTAACATAAGCAATAGGCTACAAAATGTGTCCAGCTTAAATGTGGTTTTCTAAAAAGCTG
This sequence comes from Tenualosa thibaudeaui, assembly GCA_027481765.1. Lineage (NCBI taxonomy): Eukaryota > Metazoa > Chordata > Actinopteri > Clupeiformes > Clupeidae > Tenualosa > Tenualosa thibaudeaui. The sequence continues at coordinate 6,985,028 of JAIFZK010000015.1, read as the reverse complement.
GCCTTCTTTCCCTCGCTGCGCCTCCTTCCCTCTCGGGTGCATATTTCAGCCATTTTTTTAGCGTTCCCAGACAGCAGACAGCAGACAGACAGCAAACATCCAAATAATCTGAGGTAAACGTTAGTAAAAGAAAGTATGCAAGGTTTTTGGATGGTCAATCCCATCAAGAATATGCAACATGCTGCAGATAAGCATTTATATCAATCGTTTAATTTATAAGAAACGGTAACGCTTTAATTTACATGCAGGATTAGAGTATATTAATATTTAAGGTATTTGATAAGGTATTAGATAGGTAGATGGATAGATTGAGAGATAGATTACTTAATGTAATATAATACAATGAATATTCATAGTTGTATGTGCACTTAATGTAAATGTTTTAAAATAATTAAAGGTTTGAGTGGGACTTTTGGAAGGTTTTGTGTGTGTGTGTGTGTGTTTTCTTCCTATCAATATCAGCAATGTACTGTCCCGTACACTAGTGATGTGCAGGTCATGGATTTTTAACACCCATACCAACCTGTCCCATCGTGATGGCGCCAACCCGCTCCACCCGACCTGCAAAATTAGACACTGATTCACTGACACCTGACTCAACCCTAAGAATTTGGTGATGTAAGAGAGATAGCAGTTAGGGTAAAACAATCTCAAAATGACGAACGACTAAAACACAATCACAGTTTTATGGAAAACATCCAATTAAGCCAGATATATTGTAAAGTTACTAGGTGAAAATAGTTCACTGTTATACCACTCTTGCTAGAATTTTCCATTGTAAAGTGCTGTTTAAAAAACGTGAAAGTTTTTTGCCACATGTTTACAGTAAAATATCACTCAGTTACTCCGTGAACTTGAGGGAGAGAGAGGGAAACGTCTATTGCATAACTATATCATGCTTTACACGATGCACAGGACAGTAAGCCAGTGGTGCGGAACAGTGCACAGGACAATATGCAGGTGGCACAAGACAGTTTGATGAGCACTCATGAGAGCTTCTGCCCTTTCAAACTCCTCAATTGTACTGAGAGGCAGCTTAATGGTTCAATGGGAAGCTCCAGGGAGCTGCCGCTCCCCCCCATCTCTCTCCTTAGGGCCCCAACGTCATTCCACAGAAAACAGGGGACGTCCCCCAGACGTTTATATGACATTCCCGACGTCTGGGATCGGTCCCCACCATAACATTCTCTGGCGGACTTTACTGGGACGTTGTTAATGTTCGCAACAAGTCCGCATTTGGTCATTCTACGACGTTCGGATTTGGCCTCTTATGGACGTCCGTGTTTGGTCATTCAAAGACGTCCTGGTGACGTTCGCCTTTGGTCCTATGTGTGACGTTTGCATTCTGTCTAGAGCAGTCTCCAGCAGATAAAAAGCGAACTAATCAACCTCACCTTTCTCTACCATTCTGTTCCTTCTCCCTCTTTTGGGTCCATCATTAGATTTCCGCCGGCTTACATAGCTCTCCAAGGTTGAAGGAAATGCAAATAAATCTCATAATATAGTCACAAAACATAATATGTTAAATCTCGATTAAATCGAATTCAGACATCCTACCCTGCTTGGTACAAGATGATTTTCTGAGTTATACTGCTGTGATGTAAGAGCTGACGTTAGTAGATACCAAGCGCACACCAGACTTTACGGACTGTGGAAAATAAATTTCTCCTCACAAATTTAAATCAGAAGTATACAAGATAAGGTGACTATCAATAATAATGTAGGCTTAGAGTAGCTCTTGGTGGAAAAAAAAGCTTGGAGAGCCCAGATCTAAGATCTATCACAGTGCTGCAGTAACTCATGCTCATGAAAAACATCCACCATTTCAAGTAACTTAAAACAATTGTTACTGGGTGGCAATCGTTTACTGAAATACAATTAAAGACAAATGCATTTCCAGCTAGCTCTGTAGAGCGGAGGTTAATGTGTGTGGGTGTGCTAAGGGAGTGGTCTCAATTCAAAGCAACACAATACACTTTCCATACACTTTATTTACCACAAGGCCTGACCCATCAACTAATTTCAGACTGAGAGAAAGAATGTGTGCAAGTGTGTCTTCATGTAGTCATTCTCCCCATCAAGTCTCGCAGTCGATGGTTGCACTGTGGTTAACCTCATACCTTGGGTGGTGGGGGTCTGTATGAAAAAAAACCAAACATTTCATACAGCTTCAAAGACTGAAGATGGTCAGTGGGTGGGGGGGAGAGCTGGCTCTGGCTGTGTGTTTGGGGGGGTGGAGCTGTGTCTATTGTTTGTGTGTATGTGTGCAGGGATGCAAACAGAGGTATGGTCAAAAAACAGCCATTAAATCATGTTACAAATGAGCACTGCACACTATAGAAATCAGATAGAAAGAACTATAGAAAGTCTGCTGTTAAAATTTTGTATGAGATATGATTCTGGGCAACTCTCAATTGTAACTAAATCAGATATCTTTATTGACTTTCAGTTCGCTCCTGTATAAAAACGATGTCATTGAGGTAGGCAAGTCTGAGCTACTATTTATCATCATAATAAATGTTAGTGAGAAATGTTGCTAGACATTTTATGTAATTTTTCTTTTCTAGAGACACCAATACATGACTCTTTCAAAGAGTGAAAGAGTCATGTATTGGTAATACAACAAAATGTGGGCAAGGGTGTCAAGAGCACAGAAAAGAAAAGGGGGTCAACCAGCAGCAACCAACATCAGTGAATAATTATTCAGAAGACATTCTGGTGACACTGATGTTTCTGACAATGAGCCAGTTTATGAACATGGTCCAGCAGCAACAGAGTCTGAAATGGAAATAGACGAAATCGAAATGGCTGAACCTACTTTAAAAGAAGAGTTGTCAGAGTGGGCCTATAACTTTGGCATCACCCATAATGCCCTGGATGCTCTGCTAAAGATGCTGCAACGGCAAGGCCACACGGAGCTCCCCTCTACTGCCAGAACACTGCTGCAAACAGGAAGAAAATTTAAAGTGGACATGATAGGTGGTGTTGAGACCATAAAATATTATGTTGCTGACCAGCTCAAACTACACCTCAGTAAATATTCCCCCAACACAACAAAGGATCTACAATCAGTTAACATTTCTCTCAACATTGACGGCTTGTCCCTATTCAAATCATCAAACAAATCCCTTTGGCCAATTCTGTGCTCCATTAATTTGACCCCTAAATGTATTTTCCCTCTCTCCTTCTCTACTGCCTCATCAAAACCCAAAGACATTACATTTATAAATGACGTAACAACACAGCTCTCGAAAGTAATGCAAGATGGTGTGGAATGGATGGGCAGATCCCTAAAGGTAAATCTCGAGTGCATTACCTGTGATGCCCCTGCTAAGGCCATGGTAAGATGTGTAAAGGACCAATCAGTCGTTCAGGGAGTGTTGGCAGCCTGAACACCACCAAGCTGAGCACATATCTCCATTCTGCAGCCTGCCCATTGATATGGTGAAATCATTCCTGGCTTATTATATGCAGCAGTGCTGCTTAGGCGTCATGAGGAAGCTACTGCTCCTATGGAAAAGGGGAAAAAGACTGTCTAAAGCGCAAATGGCAGTGGTGAATGAGCATCTAATGGCCTTGAGAAAGGTAATTCCTACCTGTTTTGGCCAAAGCTGAGGTCAACATTCCTGTTAAGCGACAGAGAATGCTGTGAAATTGTATCAGCTGGAAGGAGTGGAGTTTTTTTGTGCAGAGTGTACACACACCTAGAGCAATATCTTCTGCGACCATGTGACTTACGGATCTACGGGACATTTAAAGGAAACATCCGGTCCACAGAAATGCGTGACATTGATGAGCGTGCTCTTGTGAGGAGGGCCTTTATTGTTCCAGGGTCATTGTCACCATCCTTCACACACTGTGAAGAAAAAGAAAGACTGAAAAAAAAACATGTATAACTTCTGAAACAACCACCACTACTACTAACTACTACTAGTTTTTATTATTTTCATTCAGGCCACAAAACAGTATTGTGTGCTGCACTTCCCAAGTGAAAATGAGGTGGAGGCAGCACCATCAAAATGGCTGGAGTGCAGTGAAGGGGTGAGTTTTTATTTTTGTATTTACTGACATCAAGCAATTTGTGCATAATTACTGTACTAATTGCATTCATCTTTACTGCCCATTTTACAGATTTTATATTGCTACTGGCCACAGCACAATCCTGCCAGCCTGGCAAAAAAATGTGCCTTGCCAGACAAGGAGCTGTGGCAAAAATATATCGACAGATCAGGATTGTTTAATTTAACGTAGCGCTTGTGCTGACTGACATGCAAAACGACATTAGTGTATCTTTTTTTTTCAGGGGTCGTCCCCTGATACTGCCAAGTTCATCCAGGGTCCAGAAGGATCACATTCACTGATCAGAGGAACAGTGTCATGGAGGGTTGTGGTAAGAGATTTTGGAGAGAAGTTGTATGCTAAAGAACTGATGACTTCTTAGGTTGGCGGTAGTTTGGGCTTTTAATTTAACCCTTAATTTAATCTTCACGTAGACAGGTTCTAGCCTCCATGTAAGATTCAGCGAGATTCAGACAGAGACCCAAATGCAGATCAGTGTTGGTTTATTTACAATGAACGAAAAAATCATATAAAAAGGGGAAAAAAGCTCAGATCACAAACAACAAAAAGGCATAAGTAATCCAACAAAGGTTCCAAAAATTGGGTTCGGGGAAAAACACACAAAAGATCAATAAAGTTCAAAGTCTCTCAGGGATCAAACGGTGTCATGACTGCCTGGTAGTATCTCCCTCTCTCTCTCTAATCACTTGCCCCTCCCACTCACTCACGCTAATCTGATTCAATCATTACTCCCACCTGTTGCTTGTTACCTGTTGTCTGTCTTCTATTTAAACCCTTGTCTCCCAGTGTTACCCCGTCAGACCAGCCGCGAACCTACTGCAACTCACGCAAGGCAAGCATCTTAAGACCCTGACTCCTGTTTCTGTTCCCGAAGTTCCTGTGTCTGTCTTCAGTCTGTTCCGGTGTTCCTGTCCTGTCTTCCTGCCTGCCTCGTCCTGTTTCCTGTAACCTGCTTGACTGCTTCTCGCTAACGACCTCGGACCTATTGACCACCGCGTTGCTCTCCTGCCCCTGGTAACGACCTCCGCCTGTCCCTGGTAGATGTTTTTCTGTTCCGGCTTTTGACCTCCGCCTGTCCCTGACGAACGCTCTGCTCTCCTGCCCCGGTAACGACCTCTGCCAGCCCTCGGACTACGTTCTGCTCTCCTGCCCCAGTAACGACCTCTGCCAGCCCTCGGACTACGTGCTGCTCTCCTGTCCCGGTAACGACCTCTGCCAGCCCTCGGACTACGTGCTGCTCTCCTGCCCCGGTAACGACCTCTGCCAGCCCTCGGACTACGTTCTGCTCTCCTGTCCCGGTAACGACCTCTGCCAGCCCTCGGACTACGTGCTGCTCTCCTGCCCCCTGCCTGCCTACCCGCCACTGGAAGTGCATCCACACACTCCTTACCCCCGTTCCCTAAATAAACTTTATTAACGTGACTCTTTTGGGTCCGACTCGCTCTGTTTTCCTGACAAACGGGCAGGAGGGAATCACAAAAATACTAAATATCCAATTCGTTAACAGGCGATTCAAAACCAAAAGTATCCACAAGGCGCAAAAAGACTCAGATAAGGCAAAAATAAGAAACAGGGACCAGAGTAAGCACGGGAAAAACAGAGATTGAAGGCAGGAAACAGACTTACAAACAAGGTAGACGATCAGACAGGGAACAAACTGGGGTTTATATAGGGAGCATGGGCACTAGGACAAACAGGAGGCAGCTGACCGTCATTACGGGGAAACAGGATCATGAGACAGGTGTGGAGCAGAGGAGGAGAAAGGGGCAGGGCAGGTGAACAGAACAGAAGCACATGGTAGACAAAAACAAACACAGAGACTGCAGTGCAAAGTTTGTCCAGTGGAGGACTAGGATCCCAGGGAACAGAATCATGACACTCCATCGGGTTGGAGGAGAAGGTAACCCCACAACAGGCGCATAAGAAATGGGATAATCTCAAGAAAAAATACAAAGTAAGTGCAAAATCTAATACTTATACTAAGGAACAAAGGAACACTGAAATTCTAAATACATATTCCTCATATGTGTGCAGGAGCTGAAGTGCCCTCCCTCAGGGACCGGTACAGATGGAGGCGAGGACACAGCTGTGTCGTGGCCGTGGTATTTCGCCATGGATAAGTTCCTGGGCCAAAGACACTCCATCACACCACCTGTGGTGCGAGCGTCTATGGCCCTGAACTCATCCATGGCGGAGCAGCCAGGCCCCTCCAGCAGCAGCACCCCAGCACCACCACAACACCCGCGGTCCCGGTCTCCGTCACCACCACCTACACCTGCACCGAAGCGACAGAGAGGGGCGAGAGATCCAAAGCAGGAGGACTTCACCAATTTTTTCCGGGAGCGGTTCTTGGTAGAGGAGAAGATGGAGAGGGAGAGGAGACTGGCAGCTGATGCAAGGTTTGACCGTATTGTGGCAGCACTTGAGAAAATGGCAGACCACAGAAGTGAAATGTAAATACATTTGTAAATATGAAATTCAATTATTTGCAGATGTAAATAAATTGTGGATGCAATTTTACTTCCAGGTCCAAGTAAAGTTGTGTGTAGAGTTGTGCATTGCACATGTCATATCTGTTTAAAAAAAGACAAGATGTGATTCCAAGTAAGTTTTTAAAAACTTTATTTATACAGGAACTCATCTAACTGCGCCAATGCGTTTTTCAAGCATTAATAAACTTGCATGAATTTATTTTTATGTTGCGAGGAGGACCTGAGTGATAGAAAATTGTGTACCTCGCATGCGCATCTAATCAATCTGCGTACTGGCGGGATTGCAGCCAAACTTCTGTGTGAGTTTCATTTCATTTCATTTTCAGATGGGCAAATGCATGTTTTCAGAACTCTGGCTGGAGGAGTCGGGCATTTAGAGTCCTGGAAGTTTGGCCCATGATTCAGAAGTATGTCAATGCTGTTGAGGATAAGAAGGTCCAAAAACCGAACACGGCCTCTTATGATGCCATCCTGGCAGCACAAGGGGATCCACTCTTAATCCTAAAGCTTCAATTCTTCCTCTCCATTGCGAGAAGTTTCACCCCAAACCAAACAGACGAGCCAGTGTTGCCTTTTTTGGCAAAAGATTTAACTGAGCTTCTGTTGGTAAGTATCACTTTAAAGATCTTGATTAATTCATTTGAATGTGAACCTGTATTAATTGATGCAAAGGCTTGGTAACTATCTGCTTGTTGTCATCATCAGAGTTTACTGCGGCAGTTCATCAAAAGAGAGCTCCTACAAGACCAAACCCCCTGCAGCTCATTAAATTGGACGTCTCTGAGGAGAAGAACTGGCTCTCCCTCAAAAGGGTGGACATAGGCTTGGGGGCTGAATCTGCCATCAAAGTCATTTCATTGTTTATTTGTTTTGTGAGGTGAATGTGAATTATGATGCCTGCACATATCAACTAGAAAATACAATTTGTTCAATATTAATATTATCGTTAATATTATGCAAACATTTCATGACATGAATGTTCCTTAATGTTCCTTGATAGGCACTCCTGGGCAAACCAGGAAGCAAGATAGGGGAGCACTCTGTACTCCTGAGAGAAGCCTGAGAGAAGAGTGTTTGCAGTCTGGTTAGGGTCATACAGAAAATGCAGGAAAGGTCCCTGTTGAAGTTCCCCATTGTTAGGCAGATTAGCTGCCTGGATCCCACAAGGATGGTCAAAGATCAAGGCATCAGTACAGACTTTCATCCAGGGGCAGCAGCTGACAGGTGGCATTGCAGCTGGTAAGAAAATATTGATAACATTGTATTGGACAGTAGAAGTGGATAGGTTGTTCATATTGAGTAAGGTGCTAAGAATCAAATTTGTGGTTTTCTACCTTTTTTACCTTCTACCTTTTTTGTGAAAATGTCAATGGCCAATTTGTAATTTAGACAAGATCTCTGTGACCCCAGGTTGTGAACCACTGCTTTAGATACTGTTGTGTATGTATGATGTACTTTATGTGCTTTTGTTGAATGGCTGATGAAGCAGTTAACTGGAATGTGTATCTTAATTTTCCTGTCAATATTGCAGGTGATGTCATCATTCAGCAATTTACGAATGACAAATCTCTCGAAGCCCTCAGGTTAATCTGTGACAAGGTAATTGTCTGTGGTGGCGTTCTGAAAGCTCCTCTGACCAAGGAGCTCCTGGCCTCTGCTGCTTCAGCAATACTGGCTTTACCTTGAAAGTGAGCGGAAAAAAAGGAGAGTGCCACACAAGAGCTGAAGAGGAAAGCAGCAGAGAAAGAGCTGGAGGACCTCCGGAACCAGCGGCAGGTACTCAAGAGTGTGTGCCAATCACTTGAAAATGATGCAGACAAGTGTGCAGAGATGGCCGAGGGAAAGGCAGGAACAAAGATGGCTGAGCTCATCACAAAGTCCAACTCACTTCGAAGAAGACACAAGGACAAGAAAGCAGAACTTGTGCAAGTAGAAAAAATGACCATACAGCTGAGGCACTTGTGACCCTGCTCTGCAACTGTAATTTTAATTAGCAACTTGTATGTTTGTCTGGGGAGTGTGTGTGAATTGACATGACCCTAATTGGAATGAGCCTAATTCCATTGGTTGTTTGTGTTCTCTCTCCCTCAAACAACCTTGGCTAGTTTTTGTGTCCAGTAGAAGTTATTTGTTGAGAAGTTATTATAGTAAAGTTGCACTTTATTATCTATTTTCTTCTTCCTTTTTCAAAGCCCTAATTAAACCACTTATACAATTTAAAATTCCCATGTGTATCTGTTCATTCTAAAGGTCCAGTCTGTCCTCTAATTGTTACTTTTTGACATATTGAGTAAAACCTACGAATCAAGGCCTGTTTTGACATCTTGATTAATCCAACTCCTATGGTAAAGTTACTTCTTACTTAAATGTAGCTCACTCACTTGCCCTAACACACACTCACATACACCTACACAGCGCCTCTTTCTGACACTCTCTCTCTCTCTCTCTGGCCAGTGTTTGTTTCCAATGTTGAAGTTAAGTTATAAATACCTGTATATGTTAGTAATTTGTTTTTGAAAGATATTTCATTACTCGTCCCTTTACTTTACACTTTATGCAGCTACAGTTAAAGCATGCCTTCCTGCCTGTATCACCCGGTAACTTCCTGATCACTTGCCCCTCCCACTCACTCATGCTCCCCTGTTCACTTAATTACGTCTCCACCTGTTGCTCGTTGTTTGTGGTCTTGCCGTGTACTTAATCCCTTGTCTCCCAGTGTTCTCTGTCAGGCCGTCTGCGAACCTACAGCCTTTCAAGCTCGGCAAGCATTAAGACCCTGGCTCTCGATCCTGTTCCCCAAGCCTGTTACCTGTATTTTCCTGTGTTCCTGTCATGTGCCTGTTCCCCTGTCTCCGTTCTGTCCTCTTGCCTGTCTTTGTTCTCTGTTCTCTGCCTCCTGATTGACCGCCTTACCGCTGACGACCCCGGACCGACTCGACCTCCACTCTGCTCTCCAGCCCCTGGTTTTGACCTCTGCCTGTCCACGACCTCCGCTCTACTCTCCAGCCCCTGGTTTCGACCTCTGCCTGTCCTCGACCTACGCTCAGCTCTTCCGCCCCGGCTCCTGACCCGCTGCCTGTCTACGGCCTACGCTCTGGTCTCCAGTCCCGGCTCCTGACCTGCTGCCTGCCCACGACCTATGCTCTGCTCCCCAGTCCTGGTTACCCAACTCTACATTCGAAGAGCATCCACACACTCCCTTTACCCATTACCCTAAATAAATTGTTCTTACATGACACTTTTGGGTCCGACTCACTCTGTTCTGTGACAGCTTGAAGTCGTGCTGGTAGTAAAAATATTGTGAAGGTAGTAAAAAAGGTTGTAAAAAGGTAGTAAATTCAACTTCAGAATCTCTGTATAAACCCTGTTATAACTTAGCTATTTGTACAAAAAACAAATCATGATTACAGCAGAGCAAACCCTTGAGCTAAATTGTCCCGCCAGGCACTTTGCATGCTGCTCTGCATACTGCATGCTCGTCAGGGTCCATGTCATCCACTGCCAGGATATCATTGTTGTTCAGACAAACGTTGTGCAGAACGGTAGATGCCACAATAACATCTGGGACAAAGGACACATCCACTTCAACGGCTCGCAAGAAAATGGCCTGCCATCTTGTCATGCCGAAAGCTCGCTCAATGACTGAACGAGCTCTGGAGTGATGGGAATTAAACCTGTGGGTAAGACAATGTTACTATTTTTTAGAAATTGCAAAGCTAAAATTACAATATTAGTCTTTTTATCAGGTGTAGCATATTGAATGTCAAAAAATAAGTATATAAGTATAAACCAATGTTTTTTTTAAAAGGGTGTGTTAATTGTTGTATAATAATTACAGTATAACTGAATGCTCAACCTCTGCTGTGCCACTCCCCGAAGAGAGAGAGTGAACCCACATCATAGTGTAAATACTGTGTAAATATTTATTGTGTAACCCACTACTGGGTATGTACACCTCGCATCTAGGTCTGTCTAGGAGCAGAATCAAAGTGCAATGACCAACCACACACTGGTATAATATAATGCAACCTTGTATTTTTTAACCATATAAACTACACATTTACAATTACAAAAGTACACAACTGGGCCCTTGAAAATGAAGAGAAAAGAAAGAATTGTCCTTTGTGTAAATTTCAGTTCCTGAAAAAGTTCAGTTCCTTGTGGATCCTTGAGTAAAGTGTTTAGTCAACATCAAGTAAGTCAAGTCAGGTGTGTGTATGACTACCAGATGGATGGCTGGTACAATCCTACAACGAGCAGAAAGGACAAGTGCATATCAGTGAATAGGACTGAATGGCCCTTGGAGTCAGGCTGGATAGGCTTGCCATCAATTGAGATCACAGGGTTTTCATAGAATTCTGAATCCAACTCAAAAACTTGACCTGTATTTACAATTGAAGTTATACTTTTGTATACTTCCCCCATTTCTATTTCTTATTCATACTTTCTATCAAATGTTCTATTTCTTTTGTTCTTCAGTTGTACAACATTACTTCTTTCTGGTCAAATAAACACAATACCAAAGTATTTGCTGAAAGCATAATGCTAAATCATACTGAATAGTAATTACTACTATCCAGTTACCCATAACAAGGCATTAGCATAGCATTTATAACGCTTCAGACTGCAACCGTTAGCTTACAATTGTGCAAACAAAAATACATTCATCTACCATAAAACATTTGAATAAACACTTCACAAGTCATACATGTTTTGTGCATTAATATAGCACTCTCAAACAATGCACGTTTAAACAGTTTCTCTTCGAAGTTCCCGCACGCGCACACACACACACACACACACGCCTCAAACACTCAGGGAGAGACACACACACACCTCATACACTCAGGGACACAGAGGGAGAGACATACAGTTGTGTTCAAAATGATTCAGCCCCCACTGAAATAAAGTGTTTTAGCAAGTTTGACATAAAATTTGTTCATTTTATTTATCTTGTTTGCAATTAAATCAAAGAAGGACTTGTACATTAGACAAATGCAACTTAAATCACCACAATATTTATGGTGATGTAACCAAAAATCTCCTTTCTGTGCTTATATCATTTACAAAATGATTCAACCCCCTAGTCACATTTATTCTTAATATTTATTAATAAGCCTTAGTCCTTTGGCTGTTACAACAACCTTCAAACATCAAACATAACTTGACACAAGTGTCTTGCAGCGGACTGTGGGTATCTTAGCCGATTCTTCATGGGCAAAAGCCTCAAGTTCAGTCACATTCTTGGGCTTGCGTGCTGCAACTGCCTTCTTCAGGTCCCACCAGAGATTTTCAATAGGATTTAAGTCAGGGGACTGCGATGGCCACTCCAGAATGTTCCAGCCCTTCAACTGCAACCAAGCTCTGGTGGATTTTGAGGTGGATTGCTGAGTATCGCAGTCCTTTTAAATTTGCCTTATTGTTGCTCGTTATCCTTGATTGCTGCTTGTTCACATCTACAGGTGTTGTCAATACCTGATTGAAAACACTTGATTGAACCTCTGTTCTTCGGAGTGGTAGTTTTTAAGGGGTTGAATAATTGTGTCAGTGAAGAAATCACAAAAAGGACAGTTAACACTATATTACCAAAACAATTTGTCATTTTAGTTGCATTTGGCTCGGTAACAAGTCCTTGAAAGATTTCATTTTGATTTCATTTCAATTACAAATACATATTGAATTCCCTAAATATTGAATTCCCTTGCTGGAGGTGGAAGGGATGTATTTTATTTTTAGTCATTGCCGTGAGACCCAAACATGATCATTTTTAGGACTTTTTGCCTTTCCCCTTTCCAAAGAGTCGGCGAAAGAAGTCATTCTCACGCTTGACCACCTCCATCCTTTCTTGAACACGGTCCTCATCCATCTTGGACGGCCGTCTCTTCAACTCCTCCATTCTTTTTTTCTCCTTTCGGAGCTTGGTGAGCTGCCTCTCGGCCTCCCTCAGACGCTCTCTGAGGTCGCTTGCTGCTCTGTCTCCCAGGACTCTCTCGCCATGCTCCTATGCTCTGCTCTACTCCCATGCCCTACTTTGACTTCTATACAAAGATTTCTTCGGGTATACACCATCCAGTGCTTTGCAAATACCATTAGTCCAAGTTAAAATAATTCATATTTTTTAAATGTGTAAGTCACTTGGTTTTAATTTGTCACTTAACTGTCATGCACCCACAATTGTTCATGTATATATGAATACACGCCAGGGCAGTAAGAACTCAGTTTCAAAGCAAAATATATTACATTACTGATCCCCAAAAGATGGTTGTTGCAGCAGTAATAGGGATATCTATTGGTTACATTTTTTTTTACTCGTCACCCATAATAAAACCCATTTATAATGGTTTGTAATGGACATAAACAGGCTACTAAAACACAAAAAGCTATTCTGAATGCAATGCTATCACATATTTTCTCACTCTAGGATGGCACACTTTGCCAAAAAAACACAGTGAGACTTACTGCTCTTCAGTGGTAAGGCTGGGCTAAATTTGGGTGTCTGGCTCAAGGACTAATCTGGTCAAAGCATTGTAAATCAAGTGGGGAAAAGGAAAAAAAACACACACGCCTTAAGATGGTCAATCTGACTTTGCCTTAATGAAGTTGGTTATGGCACCAGACTCAAATCTGACAACAGATTCTTGCAGGCCATTAAAGAAATTCCCCAAAAATGTATAAACGGCATTCTGAAATTCCGTAATTTTGCCCAAATTGTCCTAAGAAGGCCCAAGTCTGTAAAGAGCTGACGCACAAATCAGAGTAGGTTTTGCAAAAATGTGACAGTACCTACGTAAAGACTGAAAACTCATTTCCAAAGGCAATTTTCCTATTACATGGTGTGCTGCATGGCTTGGTCAAATGGCATGATCTCTAAGGGCATACATGCAGGCCTCAGTATAGCTGAACAAGCCTCCAATAAATGAAACAAATATGAAATTCAAGCAGATTGGACTGCGACTGTGTTAGACTTGCTCCATTCTTTTTACTTGGCCAAAAAGGGGACCCCTTGCCCACGCTTTGTTTACCATGTGTCCAAAATCAATAGTGGAGGTACCTCTGCTTTTAGACAGTGCTATTTTAAGCGTTCTATAAAGGCTGCTGTGGTTTGGTTTGATTCTGCTTCTTATTACATTGGTGCCACGTTGGGCCATCTTTTGTCGTAAAGATTTCTCTGTGTTCGTGTGTACATCTGATGCAGCCATTTATGTTGGTACAAAGCAGTATGTGATGAGTGTGTTTAAAATATACAACCATCAATATTGTTCTTATAATTAGTAAGTCTAAACAGCTTGTTGGGGGTGGAACGGATTCATTTTATTTCAGTCTTTGCCATGAGGGACCCAGACACAATATTGTTTAAGACTTTTTGCCTTTCCTCTTTCCAAAGAGTCTGCGAAAGAAGCCTCGCTTTCTCCTCTCTGAATTAACAGGAAGGTCATCCTTTTTAATGCTGGGTTCTGGCTGAGCTCTGGTTGCCTTCAGGGAGCAGGAGCCGGTCAACTTGTCCCTGGTGGCCTTGGTCAGCTTTTCTGAGCTCTGACTCTCCACGCTGGCAATCTTTGGCTGCATCTCCCGAAACATCTCCTCTTTGTCTTCCCTCTCCTTAGCTCGCTCTTCCTCCACCCGTGCCATTAATCTACTCATCTCCCTCTTACTCTGACTCTCCCTTTCCTTCATCTCTCTCCTCTCTCTCGCTCTCTCTTCCTCCATCTGTGCGATGAAATTTTCCATCGCCGTCCTCATGTCGTTCTCCCGCTTGAACGCCTCCATCTTTTCTCGAGCACAGTCCTTCTCCATCTTGGCCAGCCGTCTCTTCAACTCCTCCATTCTTTCATTCTCCTTTCGGAGCTTGGCGAGCTCCCTCTCAGCCTCCCTAAGATGCTCTCCGAGGTTGCTGGCCATGCCGTCTTCCAGGACAGTCCCGGCATGCTCCCATGAGGCTGCATGCGCATTCAGGGAGTCTCGAACGCTCGTCACTTCCTGGGAAGCATAGTGGCTTTTTCATTCACGAGAACTAGACATTGGCAAAAGACTTATTCCTAGACTCCATGCTCGACTAAAAATACTGCTCATTTAGAGGTAGGTGCACCTGCTGCATGACCAGGGTCAAGTCGTTTTTCAGCCAGTCGACCTCCCGCCGGTTTGTCTGCCTCTCCTCGCCCAGCCTCTCCGTAACCCAGGACTTGAGGTGAACCGCAAATTTTGAGGCCAGGTCGATTAGCTCATCCTTGTCCTGTGGAGTAGAATGGCTCTTAGTTTTGGAGGACTTTTCAACCACATAGGCATGACCAGTTCCCTATAGTGGAGCCCACCACTCCATTTCCCTAGCAGTTGTTGGTCTACCTACGCTTTCTTTGGATACACTCTGCATGTGTATTTCAAAACCTTTCCACAACAGCTGCAATGCCAATCAAATGTAAGCTTACTGTAAATTCAGTGGTAGTACGGTGATAAAAATGATACAGATATATTGTTCTCACCAGATAGTCTGTATTCATAGCTGATTGTTTATCCAAACACGTCTGCTTACAGTTTCTCCCTGCTACCTTTGAGACTTTGTGGTGAATTTTTGTTTACCAAAACTGTGCTTCTGGAATGACCCAAGTTTCCATGACACTCACCCTCTGTCATGTTCTTAGAACCTTTGTGACATCATTCAGCCATTATGTCACTTTTCTCTTCTGATCTATCCATTGGCATGTCGGTGAATAATTAAACTCTTTCTCTTTTCTCTGTTATATGGTAACTCTGGCACGTTTTTAGCCTAAATGTTGTTTTTTTGTGGGCTTCACAGGCTTTCATTCGGTGCAAACATGACGAAAATCCACTCAGAAATGAGTGAGCGAGCCCAATGATATTGTAAGCACTAGAAAACATAATGAACCAGGCATATTCTATACAGTCAAAATAAAGATGCAAATATGCCCAGATCAATCACCTCTTTTTTGTTTGAGATTAACATTTTTGTTTTAAGACATTTAAGATGGTGGGAATAAGTCTGTAGTAGACCATCACTGTATGTATATGTATTGCAAGAATCTTTGCCATTTAAAGTGGTACCAGTCTAATCTGTTCTATTGCTGCCACAGTGCCAAGGGCATTGCCAGTTTGTGTGCAATTGTGCAATTGATGGTGCGTGCGTAGACTTCCACTATTGAACTTTTACCAAGCATAATGGCTGTCTTGACCCACTCTGCATAGACAGAGGCAATAGAATTTAATATAGATGGGTCTTCAGGATGAAAGGTAAAAGCTACCAAAAAAAGAAATGATAATGAAAACAGTCAAATGAAAATGCAAAACACTTTTTACCATTTAATTATCATTTCAGTTCATTTCATCTGAAAATTAAATGGAAAAAGAGTTTTGCATTTTCATTTGACTGTTTTCATTATCATTACTTTTTGGCAGCTTTAAATGTTATTATGAACAATTTTGGGATGAACTTCTGTGGATTTAGAGGTGAGAGGGAAAATTTCAAGCTGGACTTAGATGCCTTGGGGCCAAGTGAAAGAAAAGAAATACTAGTCCATATTGTTTTTAAACTGAACAGAAGAGGAAAGTGACATCATGGCTGAATGATGTCACAAAGGTTTACAGAACTTCACAGAGTGTCAGCGCCATGGAAACTTCACAAACAAAAAGGTTTTTCAACTTAAAGCATCAAAAGCAGCAGAGAGGAACTGACAGCAGACGTGTTTGGACAAACAATAGGCTATGAATACCAATTTTTTGGTGAGAACAATTTACTGTACATGTAATAATTTATTACCATACTAGCATTAAATTTAAAGTAGAACTGAATTTGGCATTTATGCTGCTGAGTGAAGGTTTAGAAATACACAGTCAAATTTCTCCCTGAATTAACAGCAAAGTAGGAATCAAATCTCCAGCACTCCATAGAAAAGGCTTTATTAATATTTAGAAAGCAGGTTCACTCATCCAAAGGAAAAATAGGGAGACTCACAATTGCTTATAAAAACTATGCAGTGTGCTCCAACATAGGCAACTGGGCCTTGTGTGTGTGGGATCAAAAGTTCTATAAAATTAAAAGCCCTTTTACCTCTCAGGACCCAGCCGTGCTCATGGTCCAGGCTTCTAATTGGGAGTTTCGTCTCAAGTCCTGGATAATGGAGAGGCTTGACGAGGAGCGCCAGAAAATCCGATGGGAGGTTGACCACCGGAAGAGCGAATTGGGCCTGGTCATACAGCAGGTGAACCTACCTAAAAATGAGTAGCATTTATAGTGAAGCAACAAAGAACAGCAGTAAATGTGCAGGGATAAATCTTTTTATCAGCATAAACAGCATACTCTTAATTGAAAGAACTACTTTGCTTTCCAGAAGGTGACAAGTATGCGGGACTTGCTAAATTTGTATTCATCGTCATGGGAGAACAGCAAGTCAGCAAGGATCAAGCCCAGGAAAGTCCTGGACGATAGAACAGCCAGGGACTTGGGAGAGCGCCTGAGGGAGACTGTGAGGGCGCTCACCGAGCTCCAAAAGGAGAATGGAGGAATGGAGGAGATGGACAGACGGCTGGCTAAGATGGAGGAGGGCCGTGCTCGAGAAAAGATGGAGGTGGCCAAGCGGGAGAATGACATGAGGTCGGCGATGGAAAAATACATCAAGCAGATGGAGGAAGAGAGAGCGAGAGAGAGGAGGGAGATGGAGGAGAGGGAAAGTGAGAGAAAGAGGGAGATGTGTAGGCATATGGCACAGGTGGAGGAGGAGAGAGCAAAGGAGAGGAAATTCAAAGAGGGAATGTTTCGGGAGATTCAGGCAAACAATCGGAGCTCAAAAAAAATAATGAAGGCCGCCGGGGACAAGTTGACTGACTCCTGGCCCCTGAAGGCAGCCAGAGCTCAGCCAGAACCCACCGTTACTGGGAATGACCTTCCCGTTAATTCAGAGAGGAGAGAGCGAGGCTTCTTTCACCGACTCTTTGGAAAGAGGAAAGGCAAAAAGTCCTAAAAATGATAATGTTTGGTTCTCATGGCAATGACTGAAATAAAATACATTTCTTCCACCTCCTACAAGCTGTTCAGCCTTTATATAATTATGATTTGTAACAAACCTTTTTACACAACAATGTTTATGGTTGTACGTTTTAAACACACTCATCACACACAGCTTTGTCCCAACAGAAATGGCAGGTCGACCACCGGAATGGTCAAGAACCCGGCATTTTGTGTTTGCTTATACTTGCTATGGGAGGTAAAAGATGCCAAAAAAAGAAATGATAATGAAAACAGTCAAATGAAAATGCAAAAGTTTATTTGCCATTTAGTGCCAATAAACTCAAATGATAATTAAATGGTAAAAAGTGTTTTGCGTTTTCATTTGACTGTTTTCATTATCATTTCTTTTTTTGGTGGCTTTTACCTTTCATATTGGAGGCCCATCTATATTAAATTCTATTGGCTCTGTCTATGCAGAGTGGGTCCAGACAGCCATTATGCTTGGCAGAAAACTCATAGTTCAACAGTGGAAGTCTACACATGCACCATCATAATGGTGGCATATAAACAATCTTTCACCCAGTTGAACAGTTGTGTAGATTTTAATCTATTAGTTAATTAACTTCATGATACGGTGACTGTATGCTCATGTAGCAAAAGATTACCTTTCTAGTATGAGTTGTTCCCATTGTGCCTTCAGAACTGCCTGGAAATATTTCTAGGAGATTTTTGTTCGTATTGACTTGATAGACTGTAATTGTGGTAGATTGTTACTGGCTGCATATGTTCATGATCTTATATTCACAGATCATGATCATATCTGCAAAGCCCACATCCCAGAGATGTTTTATAGGACTGTGTGGTGACTGTGGGAGCCATTTTAGTACAGAGAACCCTTATCAAGCTGGCAACCACAGCATTTTTAGCCTGGTGCCATAACCAACTTGTGACGTACAGACTGAGACCCAAAAGCAGATTGATGCAAAAAGGTTTATTTACCAAGGTCAGGGATAATTCCAAAAAAGGGGACAAAGCTCAGAAGATCGAGTGGGAGAAAAACTTAGGTAATCCAACAAAGGTAATCCAAAAACAGAGTTCAGGGAATAAACACACAAAAGTTCAAGTTCGCAAAAGTCAAACAAAGCAGTTTGCAGGAAGTAAAAATCCAAAGTAGCAAGAAGGTTGACAGAGTCCAGAACACAAGTAATCCAGGCATAAGCAAACACTGGCACAGGCAAAAACACGAGAATCAGAACAGCAACTCACGACATGGAACACGGTCAGACAATCAGACAAGGAGCAAGGAGAGAGCTGGGGAATATATAGGGAACAGGGCAATGACACAAACAAGGAACAGGTGAAAATCATTACAATAATCAAGGACGTGAGGACCGGGTGCAGAGCGGGAAGAGAGAAAGGGGCAGGGCTGACAGCAAAACATGAGCACATGGGAAAGGTAAACAAACACAGAACTTGCAACACTTAAAAAGACCAGTAGGAGGCCGGGTGGTCGAGAGCAGGATCATGACACAACTTCAAGGCAAAGTTAGGCCATCAGACCATCTTAAGGTGTGTGTGTGTGCGTGTTTTTTTTTTCTTCCCCCAGATTTAGCCAATCGGTACCACTCAAGAGAAGTCAGTCTCATTGTGTGTTTTGGCAAGGTGTGCCACCCAAGAATAAGAAAATATGTGATAGAATTGCATTCAGAACCGCTTTTTGTGTTTTATTAGCCTGTTTATGTCCATTATAAACAGGTTTTATTGTGGGTGACTAGAGTAAAAATGTTACCAAAAGATATTCCCACAACCCCCCCCCCCCCACAAAAAAAAAATCATAGTCCCCTACGGTATTTGCATTGTATTGAAATGCATTGATTTTGATGCATTGTACACCCAAAATTGTCCAAAGTAACATTTAGACAGACTTTTCACAGAAAGTTTGTTTGGTGGTAGAGGTGAACTGTAAGCCCGCCCTAGCCCATGATCTCAATGCATGCAAATTATTGCATATTTCAGTGGATAACAGCTCATCTACATGTATAAAGTATTTCAGAAAACTTGTAAATAATCAGCTGGAGAAGTTTTGAGGGGATATTTATTTATTCCAATTTTTGTCACCCATAATAGATCCCTTCATAGGCTTATGATAGGCATAAAGAGGGTGATAACCCACACAAAGCTACCAATGCTACCATTACCATTCCAAAAATCACTAGACTTATGTGTCTTATTGCCCTCAGATAGTACCAACCAACTCTGTAGCTCAAGGACTAGATGGTCATGCTAGCTGTTTTTGCTGGTCAAGCCACCTAACCAGCAATGTCCAGCTTCACTAACTGACCACACCAGCTGCACAACCAGCTAAACCATCAATCACATACAGTTGCACTGCACAGTTCACTTCGCACTGCAACCTTGATATACATTTTTATACAAGGCCATCCCTTTGCACTACCTCCACTATGCATACAGACATAGGGAGCAGGAAGCTGTAATTATCTTACAGTGTTACATGTTTTTTATGTCACTGTATACATCAGTGTGTGTTGTTTTGCAAAAACAACTGGATGCCTTCATTTCATTAATATGGGATAAATTAAGTATCTATCTATCTTCCAGAGTAGCTAACACTTTCTCTGTCCATTCAGAACACATTATTATGACCACTGTAGTGTAGTGCCCAGCAGGCCTCTAAATGTTGCTGGAGTTCTTTTTCTTCTGTTTTTTTTCCATTGATGATGAATCCCAGTAGTCTGATGCATCAACTGCTTTCACATCGTTTTACTTTGCGATTGCAGTGCTAAATGAAATTGAGCAGAAGCACTAGGCGGCACTAGCCTGACTAGAATCCCAGTGCATCCAGAAAATGTAACTTGTACATCAACGACTCCCAGGACACGGAAACACCAGGCAATGTGAAACTTGCTGGGCATGTAGATCCACTTGAGTTTTAACACACAGTATTTTTTGGTCCCTAGGGGCTAAACGTACACATCTCCATCACACACACTGCCAGTGTCTAAACAGGGATGCATAAACAAACACACATCCATGCTAGATACAATTGAAGTCTCCCCAGAGCACCCGCAAATTACATAATCTCCCGGAAGTTGCGTATTTCCGCCAATTTCTTTTGTGAGCGAGAGAAGTGAATAGAACTACTGATACACACAGTGAGAGAGAATGCCAAGGAGAGCATCTTGACTGATTATAAATGATATTTTTACTGACGCAGCCTACCTTGGCCTCTCTCTCATTAGTCCATTCAGTAATTAACAGCGATAATGAATAACATGAATGAATAACCTTTATCTTAAATTACTGCTGCAATAACCATCTTTTGGGGATCAGTAATGTAATATATTTTGCTTTGAAACTGAGTTTTTACTGCCCTGATGTGTGTTCATATAGACATGAATAATTGTGGGTGCATGACAGTTAAGTCACAAATTAAAACCAAGTGACTTACATTTTCAAAAATATGAATTTTTGTAACTTGGACTAATGGTATTTGCAAAGCACTGGATGGTGTATACCTGAAGAAATCTTTGTATAGAAATCAAAATAGAGCATGGGAGCATGGAGAGAGCGTCCTGGGAGACAACGCGGCCTCCGCCTGAGGGAGGCCGAGAGGCAGCTCACCAAGCTCCGAAATGAGATTGAAAGAATGAAGGAGTTGAAGAGAGACAGCTGGCCAAGATGGAGGAGAACCGTGTTCAAGAAAGGATGGAGGTGGTCAAGTGTGAGAATGACATGAGGACGGCGACAGAAAAATTGATTCAGAAAAAGATTTCCAGCATTGAGAATCGTCAAAATTTGACGAAGGCCGCAGGGGACGAGTTGACCGGCTCCAGTCCCCTGCGTTCCTGGACTTATCCGTCGGTATTGTTTATCTCCCTAGTTCTTTAACCATCTGGTTGTACCTTTCTTAGTATTCGAGATCCTTTGTGTGCTAGTTCTGCCCCGTGTCTTCTGAGCTTTATCATTATTGTTTACCCCTCCATTATCTGTAGCGGACATTGGCTTTTGTTGAGTTCTGTTAATCATTATGTCCATCGTGTCTTGTCTGTGCCTGACAAACTCCAACAAGCTGTTTACACTTTATATAATTATGGTTTGTAACAAACCTTTTACACAACAATGTTGATGGTTGTACATTTTAAATACACACAGCTTTGTACCAACAGGGCTGCATTAGATGTACACACATGAACACAGAGAAATCTGTACGGGAAAAGATGACTGAAGACTGTCCAAAAAAGGTATCTTCTGTTTTGGATGCATGGATTTCTATTTTGGATGCATGGTGGACAAAGCATGGGCAAGGTGTCATTTTCAATGTCATGTACGGTATCGCTGTAATTCTTGACCATCTAAACTTAGGGGTCGCCATCAGGGGCGAAAGTAGTTTCATATTCTTGCCGGTGCTAATAGGTAGAAGTGTGTACGTGTAGAAAAAATGGGATCATTTGCTACATTCATTTACACTAGTTACCTGTTGGAACCATTTCTGCTACATGCTTTTTTTGAACCCCCATTACCTTTCGACACTCCATTTATTAACATTTATTGTTTCATTTAAAACCACAAAAATCATCAACGCTAGTTCCTATTCTTTGGTTTGCAAACATTAGGTGAGGTTAGTACCTGTTGGAGGAGCTCCGAGGTAAAAAATTGCAGGCTTGCATAGTACTGGTTTGAAATGATTCCTGATCGGCTGGGGACCCCCATGACCTCTCCCCCACATGGCTCCGGACACTGTTAGGGGACCCAGACTTCTATATAATTCTTAAAGGGATTATCCGGAGTGAATCAACCCATTGCATTGCTGTTTCACGTTGCCGAATACTGTCGGTAAGTATAAGAACAACAGAATTTGGTGCCAAATAGCAGAACGGCTGCCAATACTAACTTATGAGGGCAAGGAAGTTTTGTTTTGTTATCCCCATATCTGTTAGCATTGCTGTCTGCTGCCAGTTTGCAAATTTGGTCTACATCGTACCAAATGCTGTTGTTCTCATACCTACCGGCAGCATTCAGCTGCCTCAAAGAACAGGGATATGGGATTTCTTTTAAAATGTTTTGCATCTCATGAATTAATAGTATACAAAGTTTCAGGCAGACTGGACATTAAACTCTTTTGCCTACTTTTCATTTTATTACATTCAAATGTTTAAATAGAAATTTGTATGTCATTGCTTCCAGATCAGCCCTGTGTACCACTAACTGATTAAGCCTTTTAACCTCTGCTGTGACCCATAAGCATGTTACGTAATATATTATGTCATTTCAATTAGATGAAAAAGGTCATTCCAATTTCCATTCAAATTTGTATGTCATTGCTTCCAGATCATTTAATTTTCAGATGAAATGAACACAAATGATAATTAAATGGTAAAAAGTGTTTTGCATTTTCATTTGACTGTTTTCATTATCATTTCCTTTTTTGGTAGCTTTTACCTTTCATATTGGAGACCCATCTATATTAAATTCTATACATACAGTGATGGTCTACTACAGACTATCTTAAATGTCTTATAATCTCAAACAAAAAAGAGGTGATCGATCTGGGCATATTTGCATCTTTATTTTGACTGTATAGAATATGCCTGGTTCATCATGTTATATATAACATATATAACATATAACAGAGAAAAGAGAAAGAGTTTAATTATTCACCCACATTGCCAATGGATAGAACAGAAGAGAAAAGTGACATAATGGCTGAATGTTGTCACAAAGGTTCTAAGAACATGACAGAGGGTGAGTGTCATGGAAACTTGGGTCATTCCAGAAGCACAGTTTTGGTAAACAAAAAATCACCACAAAGTCTCAAAAGTAGCAGGGAGAAACTGTAAGCAGACGTGTTTGGATAAACAATCAGCTATGAATACAGACTATCTGGTGAGAACAATATATCTGTATCATTTTTATCACCGTACTACCACTGAATTTAGAGTAAGCTTACATTTGATTGGCATTGCAGCTGTTTTGAAATAGGTTTTGAAATACACATGCAGAGTGTATCCAAAGAAAGCGTAGGTAGACCAACAACTGCTAGGGAAATGGAGTGGTGGGCTCCACTATAGGGAACTGGTCATGCCTATGTGGTTGAAAAGTCCTCCAAAACTAAGAGCCATTCTACTCCACAGGACAAGGATGAGCTAATGGACCTGGCCTCAAAATTTGCGATTCACCTCAAGTCCTGGGTTACGGAGAGGCTGGGCGAGGAGCGGCAGACAAACCGACGGGAGGTCGACTGGCTGAAGAACGACTTGACCCTGGTCATGCAGCAGGTGCACCTACCTCTAAATGAGCAGTATTTTTAGTCGAGCATGGAGTCTAGGAATAAGTCTTTTGCCAATGTCTAGTTCTCGTGAATGAAAAAGCCACTATGCTTCCCAGGAAGTGACGAGCGTTCGAGACTCCCTGAATGCGCATGCAGCCTCATGGGAGCATGCCGGGACTGTCCTGGAAGACGGCATGGCCAGCAACCTCAGAGAGCGTCTTAGGGAGGCTGAGAGGGAGCTCGCCAAGCTCCGAAAGGAGAATGAAAGAATGGAGGAGTTGAAGAGACGGCTGGCCAAGATGGAGGAGGACTGTGCTCGAGAAAAGATGGAGGCGTTCAAGCGGGAGAACGACATGAGGACGGCGATGGAAAATTTCATCGCACAGATGGAGGAAGAGAGAGCAAGAGAGAGGAGAGAGATGGAGGAAAGGGAGAGTCAGAGTAAGAGGGAGATGAGTAGATTAATGGCACAGGTGGAGGAAGAGCGAGCTAAGGAGAGGGAAGACAAAGAGGAGATGTTTCGGGAGATGCAGGCAAAGATTGCCAGCGTGGAGAATCAGAGCTCAGAAAAGCTGACCAAGGCCACCAGGGACAAGTTGACCGGCTCCTGCTCCCTGAAGGCAACCAGAGCTCAGCCAGAACCCAGCGTTAAAAAGGATGACCTTCCTGTTAATTCAGAGAGGAGAAAGCAAGGCTTCTTTCGCAGATTCTTTGGAAAGAGGAAAGGCAAAAAGTCTTAACAGTATTGTGTCTGGGTCCCTCATGGCAAAGACTGAAATAAAATGAATCCGTTCCACCCCCAACAAGCTGTTTAGACTTACTAATTATAACAACAATATTGATGGTTGTATATTTTAAACACACTCATCACATACTGCTTTGCACCAACATAAATGGCTGCATCAGATGTACACACGAACACAGAGAAATCTTTACGACAAAAGATGGCCCGACGTGGCACCAATGTAATAAGAAGCAGAATCAAACCAAACCACAGCAGCCTTTATAGAACGCTTAAAATAGCACTGTCTAAAAGCAGAGGTACCTCCGCTATTGATTTTGGACACATGGTAAACAAAGCGTGGGCAAGGAGTCCCCTTTTTGGCCAAGTAAAAAGAATGGAGCAAGTCTAACACAGTCCCAGTCAAATCTGCTTGAATTTCACATTTGTTTCATTTATTGGAGGCTTGTTCAGCTATACTGAGGCCTGCATGTATGCCCTGAGAGATCATGCCATTTGACCAAGCCATGCAGCACACCATGTAATAGGAAAATTGCCTTTGGAAATTAGTTTTCAGTCTTTACATAGGTACTGTCACATTTTTGCAAAACCTACTCTGATTTGTGTGTTAGCTCTTTACAGACTTGGGCCTTCTTAGGACAATTTGGGCAAAATTACGGAATTTCAGAATGCCGTTTATACATTTTTGGGGAATTTCTTTGATGGCCTGCAAGAATCTGTTGTCAGATTTGAGTCTGGTGCCATAACCAACTTCACTAAGGCAAAGTCAGATTGACCATCTTAAGGCGTGTGTGTTTTTTTTCCTTTTCCCCACCTGATTTACAATGCTTTCACCAGATTACTCTTTGAGCCAGACACCCAAATTTAGCCTAGCCTTACCACTGAAGAGCAGTAAGTCTCACTGTGTTTTTTGGCAAAGTGTGCCAGCCTAGAGTGAGAAAATATGTGATAGCATTGCATTCAGAATAGCTTTCTGTGTTTTAGTAGCCTGTTTATGTCCATTACAAACCATTATAAATGGGTTTTATTATGGGTGACGAGTAAAAAAAATAACCAATAGATATCCCCATTACTGCTGCAACAACAATCTTTTGGGGATCAGTAATGTAATATATTTTGCTTTGAAACTGAGTTCTTACTGCCCTGATGTGTATTCATATATACATGAACAATTGTGGGTGCATGACCGTTAAGTGACAAATTAAAACCAAGTGACTTACACATTTAAAAAATATGAATTTTTGTAACTTGGACTAATGGTATTTGCAAAGCACTGGATGGTGTATACCCGAAGAAATCTTTGTATAGAAATCAAAGTAGAGCATGGGAGTAGAGCAGAGCATGGTAGCATGGCGAGAGTGTCTGAGGGAGGCCGAGAGGCAGCTCACCAAGCTCCGAAAGGAGAAAAAAAGAATGGAGGAGTTGAAGAGACGGCCATCCAAGATGGATGAGGACCGTGTTCAAGAAAGGATGGAGGTCAAGCGTGAGAATGATTTCTTTCGCCGACTCTTTGGAAAAGGGAAAGTCCTAAAAATTATCATGTTTGGGTCTCACGGCAATGACTAAAAATAAAATACATCCCTTCCACCTCCAGCAAGGGAATTCAATATTTAGGGAATTCAATATGTATTTGTAATTGTGTTCAAAATGAAATCTTTCAAGGACTTGTTACCGAGCCAAATGCAACTAACATGACATAAATTGTTTTGGTAATATAGTATTAACTGTGCTTTTTGTGATTTCTTCACTGACACAATTATTCAACCCCTTAAAAACTACCACTCCGAAGAACAGAGGTTCAATCAACTGTTTTCAATCAGGTATTGAAAACACCTGTAGATGTGAACGAGCAGCAATGAAGGATAACGAGCAACAATAAGGCAAATTTAAAAGGACTGCGATACTCGATACTGAACGTGGTAAAGTCGCATATATCATCTTGCGCTTGGGTGGCCGGGCCCTCCAATGGGCAGAGAGTGTCTGGCAGCAGGCAGGACCCACCACTCAGTCAGTGACCGCCTTTATCAAACACTTCAGAGAAGTCTTCCAGGCTCCAGTGGGCGACTCCGCAGTGCAAGAGCAGCTGCATAACCTAAAACAAGGAAGGAGCCGTATATCTGATTATGCGCTCCGTTTTCGGACCCTCGCCGCCGCCAGTGGGTGGAACGAGCCAGCCCTTATTACAACCTTCCGCCTTGGACTGGAACCCACCTTGCACCTCCACCTGGCAGCCTATGATGACTCCATGGGCTTAGAACGGTTTATCCAGCTCGCCATACGGGTGGCGCACCGGAGGGAGAGCTGTCTGCCAATCGACCCCAGCGCCGCGGTACCTGCAACCCGACCTGCATGTCCTGATCCTCAAGCAGGGGTGGCCTGACATGGCTGAAGTGACATGGCACCAGTCCTCTGATCTTCACCACTTGTAATTAATTGAGATAACCTCGCCTAATTGGAAAATTGGTATCTTCCACTCTTTGCAATCATTTTAATGTCTGGTACGATCCGCAGGCAGTTTTCTAGATTTTCATTAGTCTATTCTTCTCATGTGTCTTGATTGCATTCATGACAAGGCGGACTTGCATGTGTAGATCGAGGGAAACATTGTTAGCACATGCATCGCCAGTTTTTTTATTTTGCCGAACTCCTCTGAAAAACCGCTAATTCAGGGCGCGATTGTAGGACACGACTGTACTGTAGTAGTGACACTTTTATATAGGGTAGTAAGCTGACATACATCTAAAGCAGTTTACCAAAACATCAAACAGTTCTCATTTAACTATGAATTTAGCTTATAGTTAACCTACTGTTTTTATAAACATTTGACCATCTGGCTGGCCTCACCTTGAGCAATGAGGAGATTTTGGCGTGTGTGTTCCAGAGTCCCACAAGCTATGCCAACCTCAACAGGGCAGTGCCCATCCTCAGGGTTTACTTTGAGGAGGAAGACACTCGGCCATACTTCGGCTTGAGCAGGGCCTCCATCGCAAATCTTCTGGCGTTGCTGCAGCATGCCGGGACCATGGATGGGGTCCCACCATAGAAGTATTGGTGTTCTGTTCTGGCCAGCGGAGCATACTACCACGTGGTGTCCCGGGCATTTAATATGCCCAAGAATTCAGTGCACAACATCGTACACCGTGTCTGTCTGGGCATTGTGGGGGTTGTGTCTCAGGTGATCAGGGTGCCATTCACTGAGGAGGAACAGAGAGAGCTGTCGGAGGTTTTGCTAGGTTGGCTGGGCATGAGGTGTTCCAGAAGGCCATGGGAGCTATTGATGGCTACCATATTCAGATCAAGGGTTCAGGGGAAGCTGTTCATATCTTATCAATTACAGGCTGTGTGCGATCATGCTGGATTCATTGATGTTTTAATTGGTTTTCCAGGTTCTATCCATGATGCCCGAGTCCTGAGGAGCAGCTACCGCTACATGAATGCCACTTATCCACCCCCTGGTATGTTCTTAGGTGACGGCGGATACCCCTGTCTGGAGTGACCCATTGGGCTCATCACGCCTTACAAGAACCCTATTCAAGTGATTCGGGGAGTGGCACAGCAGAGGTTGAGCATTCAGTTATACTGTAATTATTATACAACACACCCTTTTAAAAAAAACATTGGTTTATAATTTTCAACAACTTATTTTTTGACATTCAATATGCTACACCTGATAGAAAGACTAATATTGTAATTTTAGCTTTGCAATTTCCCCAAAATAGTAACATTGTCTTACCCACAGGTTTAATTCCCATCACTCCAGAGCTCGTTCAGTCATTGAGCGAGCTTTTGGCATGACAAGATGGCGGGCCATTTTCTTGCATGCCCTTGAAGTGGATGTGTCCTTTGTCCCAGATGTTATTGTGGCATGTACCGTTCTGCACAATGTTTGTCTGAACAACGATGATATCCTGGCAGTAGATGACATGGACCCTGACGAGCATGCAGTATGCAGAGCAGCATGCAGAGTGCCTGGCGGGACAATTTAGCTCAAGGGTTTGCTCTGCTGTAATCATGATTTGTTTTTTTGTACAAATAGCTAAGTTATAACAGGGTTTATACAGAGATTCTGAAGTTTTATTTACTACCTTTTTACTACCTTTTTTACTACCTTCACAATATTTTTACTACCAGCACGACTTCAAGCTGTCACAGAACAGAGTGAGTCGGACCCAAAAGTGTCATGTAAGAACAGTTTATTTAGGGTAATGGGTAAAGGGAGTGTGTGGATGCTCCTCGAATGCAGAGTCGGGTAACCAGGACTGGGGAGCAGAGTGTAGGTCGTGGGCAGGCAGCGGGTCGGGAGCCGGGGATGGAGACCAGAGCATAGGCCGTAGACAGGCAGCGGGTCAGGAGCCGGGGCAAAAGAGCTGAGGATAGGTCGAGGACAGGCAGAGGTCGAAACCAGGGGCTGGAGAGTAGAGCGGAGGTCGTGGACGGGCAGAGGTCAAAACCAGGGGCTAGAGAGCAGAGCGGAGGTCGAGTCAGTCCGGGGTCGTCAGCGATAAGGCGGTCAATCAGCAGGCGGAGAACAGAGAACAAAGACAGGCAAGAGAATAGAACGGAGACAGGGGAACAGGCAGATGACAGGAACACAGGAAAATACAGGTAACAGGGTTGGGGAACAGGATCGAGAGTCAGGGTCTTAATGCCTGCCGGGCTTGAAAGGCTGTAGGTTCGCAGACGGTCTGACAGAGAACACTGGGAGACAAGGGATTAAGTACACGGCAAGACCACAAACAATGAGCAACAGGTGGAGACGTAATTAAGTGAACAGGGGAGCATGAGTGAGTGGGAGGGGCAAGTGATCGGGAAGTTACTGGGTGATACAGGCAGGAAGGCATGCTTTAACTGTAGCAGCATAAAGTGTAAAGTAAAGGGAGGAGTAATGAAATATCTTTCCAAAACGAATTAATAACATATACAGGTAATTATAACTTAACTTCAACGTTGGACACAAACACTGGCCAGAGAGAGAGAGAGTGTCAGAAAGAGGCGCTCTGTAGGTGTATGTGAGTGTGTGTGGGCAAGTGAGTGAGCTACATTTAAGTAAGAGGTAACTTTACCATAGGAGTTGGATTAATGAAGATGTCAAAACAGGCCTTGATTCGTAGGTTTTACTCAATATGTCAAAAAGTAACAATTAGAGGAGAGACTGGACCTTTAGAATGAACAGATACACATGGGAATTTTAAATTGTATAAGTGGTTAAATTAGGGCTTTGAAAAAGGAAGAAGATAATAAAGTGCAACTTTACTGTAATAACTTCTCAACAAATAACTTCTACTGGACACAAAAACTAGCCAAGGTTGTTTGAGGGAGAGAGAACACAAACAACCAATGGAATTAGGCTCATTCCAATTAGGGTCATGTCAATTCACACACACTCCCCAGACAAACATACAAGTTGCTAATTAAAATTACAGTTGCAGAGCAGGGTCACAAGTGCCTCAGCTGTATGGTCATTTTTTCTACTTGCACAAGTTCTGCTTTCTTGTCCTTGTGTCTTCTTCGAAGTGAGTTGGACTTTGTGATGAGCTCAGCCATCTTTGTTCCTGCCTTTCCCTCGGCCATCTCTGCACACTTGTCTGCATCATTTTCAAGTGATTGGCACACACTCTTGAGTACCTGCCGCTGGTTCCGGAGGTCCTCCAGCTCTTTCTCTGCTGCTTCCCTCTTCAGCTCTTGTGTGGCTCTCCTTTTTTTCTGCTCACTTTCAAGGTAAAGCCGGTATTGCTGAAGCAGCTGAAGCAGCAGAGGCCAGGAGCTCCTTGGTCAGAGGAGCTTTCAGAACGCCACCACAGACAATTACCTTGTCACAGATGAACCTGAGGGCTTCGAGAGATTCGTCATTCGTAAATTGCTGAATGATGACATCACCTGCAATATTGACAGGAAAATTAAGATATATTCATTACATTAACACATTCCAGTTAACTGCTTCATCATCCATTCAACAAAGGCACATACAGTACATCATACATACACAACAGTATCTAAAGCAGTGGTTCACAACCTGGGGTCACAGAGATCTTGTCTAAATTACAAATTGGCCATTGACATTTTCACAAAAAAGGTAGAAGGTAAAAAAGGTAGAAAACCACAAATTAGATTCTTAGCACCTTACTCAATATGAACAACCTATCCACTTCTACTGTCCAATACAATGTTATCAATATTTTCTTACCAGCTGCAATGCCACCTGTCAGCTGCTGCCCCTGGATGCAAGTCTGTACTGATGCCTTGATCTTTGACCATCCTTGTGGGATCCAGGCAGCTAATCTGCCTAACAATGGGGAACTTCAACAGGGACCTTTCCTGCATTTTCTGTATGACCCTAACCAGACTGCAAACACTCTTCTCTCAGGCTTCTCTCAGGAGTACAGAGTGCTCCCCTATCTTGCTTCCTGGTTTGCCCAGGAGTGCCTATCAAGGAACATTAAGGAACATTCACGTCATGAAATGTTTGCATAATATTAACGATAATATTAATATTGAACAAATTGTATTTTCTAGTTGATATGTGCAGGCATCATAATTCACATTCACCTCACAAAACAAATAAACAATGAAATGACTTTGATGGCAGATTCAGCCCCCAAGCCTATGTCCACCCTTTTGAGGGAGAGCCAGTTCTTCTCCTCAGAGATGTCCAATTTAATGAGCTGCAGGGGGTTTGGTCTTGTAGGAGCTCTCTTTTGATGAACTGCCGCAGTAAACTCTGATGATGACAACAAGCAGATAGTTACCAAGCCTTTGCATCAATTAATACAGGTTCACATTCAAATGAATTAATCAAGATCTTTAAAGTGATACTTACCAACAGAAGCTCAGTTAAATCTTTTGCCAAAAAAGGCAACACTGGCTCGTCTGTTTGGTTTGGGGTGAAACTTCTCGCAATGGAGAGGAAGAATTGAAGCTTTAGGATTAAGAGTGGATCCCCTTGTGCTGCCAGGATGGCATCATAAGAGGCCGTGTTCGGTTTTTGGACCTTCTTATCCTCAACAGCATTGACATACTTCTGAATCATGGGCCAAACTTCCAGGACTCTTAAATGCCGACTCCTCCAGCCAGAGTTCTGAAAACATGCATTTGCCCATCTGAAAATGAAATGAAATGAAACTCACACAGAAGTTTGGCTGCAATCCCGCCAGTACGCAGATTGATTAGATGCGCATGCGAGGTACACAATTTTCTATCACTCAGGTCCTCCTCGCAACATAAAAATAAATTCACGCAAGTTTATTAATGCTTGAAAAACGCATAGGCGCAGTTAGATGAGTTCCTGTATAAATAAAGTTTTTAAAAACTTACTTGGAATCACATCTTGTCTTTTTTTAAACAGATATGACATGTGCAATGCACAACTCTACACACAACTTTACTTGGACCTGGAAGTAAAATTGCATCCACAATTTATTTACATCTGCAAATAATTGAATTTCATATTTACAAATGTATTTACATTTCACTTCTGTGGTCTGCCATTTTCTCAAGTGCTGCCACAATACGGTCAAACCTTGCATCAGCTGCCAGTCTCCTCTCCCTCTCCATCTTCTCCTCTACCAAGAACCGCTCCCGGAAAAAATTGGTGAAGTCCTCCTGCCTTGGATCTCTCGCCCCTCTCTGTCGCTTCGGTGCAGGTGTAGGTGGTGGTGACGGAGACCGGGACCGCGGGCGTTGTGGTGGTGCTGGGGTGCTGCTGCTGGAGGGGCCTGGCTGCTCCGCCATGGATGAGTTCAGGGCCATAGACGCTCGCACCACAGGTGGTGTGATGGAGTGTCTTTGGCCCAGGAACTTATCCATGGCGAAATACCACGGCCACGACACAGCTGTGTCCTCGCCTCCATCTGTACCGGTCCCTGAGGGAGGGCACTTCAGCTCCTGCACACATATGAGGAATATGTATTTAGAATTTCAGTGTTCCTTTGTTCGTTAGTATAAGTATTAGATTTTGCACTTACTTTTTTCTTGAGATTATCCCATTTCTTATGCGCCTGTTGTGGGGTTACCTTCTCCTCCAACCCGATGGAGTGTCATGATTCTGTTCCCTGGGATCCTAGCCCTCCACTGGACTAACACTGCACTGCAGTCTCTGTGTTTGTTTTTGTCTACCATGTGCTTCTGTTCTGTTCACCTGCCCTGCCCCTTTCTCCTCCCCTGCTCCACACCTGTCTCATGATCCTGTTTCCCCGTAATGACAGTCAGCTGCCTCCTGTTTGTCCTAGTGCCCATGCTCTCTATATAAACCCCAGTTTGTTCCATGTCTGATCGTCTACCTTGTTTGTAAGTCTGTTTCCTGCTTTCGATCTCTGTTTTTCCCGTGCTTACTCTGGTCCCTGTTTCTTATTTTTGCCTTATCTGAGTTTTTTTGCCTTTTTGTGCCTTGTGGATACTTTTGGTTTTGAATCACCTGTTAACGAATTGGATATTTAGTATTTTTGTGATTCCCTCCTGCCCGTTTGTCAGGAAAACAGAGCGAGTCGGACCCAAAAGAGTCACGTTAATAAAGTTTATTTAGGGAACGGGGGTAAGGAGTGTGTGGATGCACTTCCAGTGGCGGGTAGGCAGGCAGGGGGCAGGACAGCAGCACGTAGTCCGAGGGCTGGCAGAGGTCGTTACCGGGGCAGGAGAGCAGAACGTAGTCCGAGGGCTGGCAGAGGTCGTTACCGGGGCAGGAGAGCAGAACGTAGTCCGAGGGCTGGCAGAGGTCGTTACCGGGGCAGGAGAGCAGAACGTAGTCCGAGGGCTGGCAGAGGTCGTTACCGGGGCAGGAGAGCAGAACGGAGTCCGAGGGCTGGCAGAGGTCGTTACCGGGCAGGAGAGCAGAACGTAGTCCGAGGGCTGGCAGAGGTCGTTACCGGGGCAGGAGAGCAGAACGTAGTCCGAGGGCTGGCAGAGGTCATTACCGGGGCAGGAGAGCAGAGCGTTAGTCAAGGACAGGTGGAGGTCAAAAGCCGGAACAGAAAAACATCTACCAGGGACAGGCGGAGGTCGTTACCAGGGGCAGGAGAGCAGCGCGGTGGTCAATCGGTCCGAGGTCATTAGCGAGAAGCAGTCAAGCAGGTTACAGGAAACAGAGGACGAGGCAGGCAGGAAGACAGGACAGGAACACCGGAACAGACTGAAGACAGACACAGGAACTTCGGGAACAGAAACAGGAGTCAGGGTCTTAAGATGCTTGCCTTGCGTGAGTTGCAGTAGGTTTGCAGCCAGTCTGACAGGCAACACTGGGAGACAAGGGTTTAAATAGAAGACAGACAACAGGTAACAAGCAACAGGTGGGAGTAATGATTGAATCAGATTAGCGTGAGTGAGTGGGAGGGGCAAGTGATTAGAGAGAGAGAGGGAGATACTACCAGGCAGTCATGACACCGTTTGATCCCTGAGAGACTTTGAACTTTATTGATCTTTTGTGTGTTTTTCCCCGAACCCAATTTTTGGAACCTTTGTTGGATTACTTATGCCTTTTTGTTGTTTTTGATCTGAGCTTTTTTCCCCTTTTTATATGATTTTTTCGTTCATTGTAAATAAACCAACACTGATCTGCATTTGGGTCTCTGTCTGAATCTCGCTGAATCTTACATGGAGGCTAGAACCTGTCTACGTGAAGATTAAATTAAGGGTTAAATTAAAAGCCCAAACTACCGCCAACCTAAGAAGTCATCAGTTCTTTAGCATACAACTTCTCTCCAAAATCTCTTACCACAACCCTCCATGACACTGTTCCTCTGACCAGTGAATGTGATCCTTCTGGACCCTTGGCAGTATCAGCGGACGACCCTACAAAAAAAAAGATACACTAATGTCGTTTTGCATGTCAGTCAGCACAAGCGCTACATTAAATTAAACAATCCTGATCTGTCGATATATTTTTGCCAACACTCCCTGAACGACTGATTGGTCCTCA
Organism: Tenualosa thibaudeaui; assembly: GCA_027481765.1. Lineage (NCBI taxonomy): Eukaryota > Metazoa > Chordata > Actinopteri > Clupeiformes > Clupeidae > Tenualosa > Tenualosa thibaudeaui. The sequence goes on along the minus strand of JAIFZK010000015.1, from coordinate 6,950,561 downwards.
GTGTGAGATTTTCCACCTCTGGGAAGAGCATTCGTCCATCCCACACTCCTTTCTGGTCACATTTGTCACAACCGTAGTAACCTGAGAAGAGCTTTACACATCTTACCATGGCCTTAGCAGGGGCATCACAGGTAATGCACTCGAGATTTACCTTTAGGGATCTGCCCATCCATTCCACACCATCTTGCATTACTTTCGAGAGCTGTGTTGTTACGTCATTTATAAATGTAATGTCTTTGGGTTTTGATGAGGCAGTAGAGAAGGAGAGAGGGAAAATACATTTAGGGGTCAAATTAATGGAGCACAGAATTGGCCAAAGGGATTTGTTTGATGATTTGAATAGGGACAAGCCGTCAATGTTGAGAGAAATGTTAACTGATTGTAGATCCTTTGTTGTGTTGGGGGAATATTTTCTAAGGTGTAGTTTGAGCTGGTCAGCAACATCATATTTTATGGTCTCAACACCACCTATCATATCCACTTTAAATTTTCTTCCTGTTTGCAGCAGTGTTCTGGCAGTAGAGGGGAGCTCCGTGTGGCCTTGCCGTTGCAGCATCTTTAGCAGAGCATCCAGAGCATTATGGGTGATGCCAAAGTTATAGGCCCACTCTGACAACTCTTCTTTTAAAGTAGGTTCAGCCATTTCGATTTCGTCTATTTCCATTTCAGACTCTGTTGCTGCTGGACCATGTTCATAAACTGGCTCATTGTCAGAAACATCAGTGTCACCAGAATGTCTTCTGAATAATTATTCACTGATGTTGGTTGCTGCTGGTTGACCCCCTTTTCTTTTCTGTGCTCTTGACACCCTTGCCCACATTTTGTTGTATTACCAATACATGACTCTTTCACTCTTTGAAAGAGTCATGTATTGGTGTCTCTAGAAAAGAAAAATTACATAAAATGTCTAGCAACATTTCTCACTAACAGTTGTTATGATGACAAATAGTAGATCAGACTTGCCTACCTCAATGACATTTTATACAGGAGCGAACTGAAAGTCAATAAAGATATCTCATTTAGTTACAATTGAGAGTTGCCCAGAATCATATGTCATACTAAATTTTAACAGCAGACTTTCTATAGTTCTTTCTATCTGATTTCTATAGTGTGCAGTGCTCATTTGTAACATGATTTAATGGCTGTTTTTTGACCATACCTCTGTTTGCATCCCTGCACACATACACACAAACAATAGACACAGCTCCACCCCCCCAAACACACAGCCAGAGCCAGCTCTCCCCCCCACCCACTGACCATCTTCAGTCTTTGAATAGCTGTATGAAATGTTTTTTTTTTTTTTCATACAGACCCCCACCACCCAAGGTATGAGGTTAACCACAGTGCAACCATCGACTGCGAGACTTGATGGGGAGAATGACTACATGAAGACACACTTGCACACATTCTTTCTCTCAGTCTGAAATTAGTTGATGGGTCAGGCCTTGTGGTAAATAAAGTGTATGGAAAGTGTATTGTGTTGCTTTGAATTGCTTTGAATTGAGACCACCCCCTTAGCACACCCACACACATTAACCTCCGAAGGTAGCTCTACAGAGCTAGCTGGAAATGCATTTGTCTTTAATTGTATTTTAGTAAACAATTGCCACCCAGTAACAATTGTTTTAAGTTCCTTGAAATGGTGGATGTTTTTCATGAGCATGAGTTACTGCAGCACTGTGATAGATCTTAGATCTGGGCTCTCCAAGCTTTTTTTCCACCAAGAGCTACTCTAAGCCTACATTATTATTGTCACCTTATCTTGTATACTTCTGATTTAAATTTGTGAGGAGAAATTATGTTCTGACCTTTATTGAAACCTTTATTTTCCACAGTCCGTAAAGTCTGGTGTGCGCTTGGTATCTACTAACGTCAGCTCGTACATCACAGCAGTATAACTCAGAAAATCATCTTGTACCAAGCAGGGCAGGATGTCTGAATTCGATTTAATCGAGATTTAACATATTATGTTTTGTGACTATATTATGAGATTTATTTGCATTTCCTTCAACCTTGGAGAGCTATGTAAGCTGGTGGAAATCTAATGATGGACCCAAAAGAGGGAGAAGGAACAGAATGGTAGAGAAAGGTGAGGTTGATTAGTTCGCTTTTTATCTGCTGGAGACTGCTCTAGACAGAATGCAAACGTCACACATAGGACCAAAGGTGAACGTCACCAGGACGTCTTTGAATGACCAAACACGGACATCCATAAGAGGCCAAATCCGAACGTCATAGAATGACCAAATGCGGAGTTGTTGCGAACATTAACAACGTCCCAGTAAAGTCCGCCAGAGAACGTTATGGTGGGGACCAATCCCAGACGTTGGGAATGTCATATAAACGTCCGGGGGACGTCCCCTTTTTGCTGGGGAATGACGTTAGGACCCTAAGGAGAGAGATGGGGAGGGGGGGCGGCAGCTCCCTGGAGCTTCCCATTGAACCATTAAGCTGCCTCTCAGTACAATTGAGGAGTTTGAAAGGGCAGAAGCTCTCATGAGTGACTGGTAGGCTACATAAAAAATGATAAAAGTAGATGTGTAAATGAATACAAACCTACCTCTTATTTGCAGCCATCCACTACATCACTCACAATAGTAATGTAAGAAATAATCTTTAAAAGCAAAAAACATTGGTCATTATGTGACACAGTGGTAAGTTCAGCTAATCTAAATACAGTAAACTAACTTGGTATATAATTGTTCATATGTTTATTTTCATTTGTTTGTTTGTTGATTCACTATGTCTTCTAATAGATCTCCTCATTCACCCTTGTTGGTGGGCACAACCATCAACATTGTTGTGTAAAAGGTTTGTTACAAATCATAATTATATAAAGGCTGAAAAGCTTGTTGGAAGTGGAAGAAATGTATTTTATTTGTATGTATGTCATTGCCATGAGAACCAAACATGATCATCTTTAGGACTTTTTGCCTTTCCTCTTTCCAAAGAGTCGTCGAAAGAAGCCTCGCTCTCTTCTCTCTGAATTAATGGGAAGGTCATTCCCAGTAACGGTGGGTTCTGGCTGAGCTCTGGCTGCCTTCAGGGGCCAGGAGTCAGTCAACTTGTCCACGGCGGCCTTCATTAATTTTTTTGAGCTCCGATTCTTTGCCTGAATCTCTCGAAACATTTCCTCTTTGAATTTCCTCTCCTTTGCTCTCTCCCCCTCCACCTGTGCCATATGCCTACACATCTCCGTCTTTCTCTCACTTTCCCTCTCCTCCATCTCCCTCCTCTCTCTCGCTCTCTCTTCCTCCATCTGCTTGATGTATTTTTCCATCGCCGACCTCATGTCATTCTCCCGCTTGGCCACCTCCATCTTTTCTCGAGCACGGCCCTCCTCCATCTTAGCCAGCCGTCTGTCCATCTCCTCCATTCCTCCATTCTCCTTTTGGAGCTCGGTGAGCGCCCTCACAGTCTCCCTCAGGCGCTCTCCCAAGTCCCTGGCTGTTCTATCGTCCAGGACTGTCCTGGGCTTGATCCCGGACTTGCTGTTCTCCCATGACGATGAATACAAATTTAGCAAGTCCTGCATACTTGTCACCTTCTGGAAAGCAAAGTAGTTCTTTCAATTAAGAGTATGCTGTTTATGCTGATAAAAAGATTTATCCCTACACATTTACTGCTGTTCTTTGTTGCTTCACTATAAATGCTACTCATTTTTAGGTAGGTTCACCTGCTGTATGACCAGGCCCAATTCGTTCTTCCGGCGGTCAACCTCCCATCGGATTTTCTGGCGCTCCTCGTCAAGCCTCTCCATTATCCAGGACTTGAGACGAAACTCCCAATTAGAAGCCTGGACCATGAGCACGGCCGGGTCCTGAGAGGTAAAAGGGCTTTTAATTTTAGAGAACTTTTGATCCCACACACACAAGGCCCAGTTGCCTATGTTGGAGCACACTGCATAGTTTTTTATAAGCAATTGTGAGTCTCCCTATTTTTCCTTTGGATGAGTGAACCTGCTTTCTAAATATTAATAAAGCCTTTTCTCTATGGAGTGCTGGAGATTTGATTCCTACTTTGCTGTTAATTTAGGGAGAAATTTGACTGTGTATTTTTAAACCTTCACTCAGCAGCATAAATGCCAAATTCAGTTCTACTTTAAATTTAATGCTAGTATGGTAATAAATTATTACATGTACAGTAAATTGTTCTCACCAAAAAATTGGTATTCATAGCCTATTGTTTGTCCAAACACGTCTGCTGTCAGTTCCTCTCTGCTGCTTTTGATGCTTTAAGTTGAAAACCCTTTTTGTTTGTGAAGTTTCCATGACGCTGACACTCTGTGATGTTCTGTAAACCTTTGTGACATCATTCAGCCATGATGTCACTTTCCTCTTCTGTTCAGTTTAAAAACAATATGGACTAGTATTTCTTTTCTTTCACTTGGCCCTGCCAAGGTATTTAAGTCCAGCTTGAAACTTTCCCTCTCACCTGTAAATCCACAGAAGTTCATTTGTGTTGCAGAATGAGAAAGCCACTGCTTAGTCAGCACCTCGCCACAAACTGGGTTGGTTACACCAACAAAACTCCTCTGTGAGTGGCCCATGTGTACAAAATGCCCACACCAAGTCGAGCACAGCGAGTGCAGCCGTCCTAGTTCCTCAGAGGCAACATGAGGTGGTGGAAGCCCAGACCTCAGGCACACAAATGGCATTAGCTACATGGCCTTTGCATCAGTGGGTCTGTACTGGGTGGCAGATGAGTGCACAGATGCACCACTGTCAGTGCACCACTGTCAGACCTCGTTGCAGCTAAAGGAAGCAGTAGCACGGTCTTATGGGATAACACCTTTATGTCCACTGAAGTTTGAAAAGGAGAACTATATACAAAGCCCTCCAGAGAGGCAGTAAGGTCTGGTGAGGGTACACAAGGGTTTAGACTACTGCTAAACTGGTAACTGCACCCCTGTTGATACACATTCAAAGCCAATGCGAGACTTTTTATAGCTCAACCCAAAGGTGTTTAGATGGTTTAGAGATGGAATACTCAATAGACAGGCTCCAGTCCAGATTCTGATTTCAGTGGCCCGCACTTAGCCCGTTCTGCAGTAACTATGCATGGTAATTGTTTGTCATCCAGCTCATATATTCTCAGGGCACAAATCAGATCAGATTCACTACTATTTTTTTTCTGGGACTGTGGCAGACTTGCTCCATGCTTTTTACTCAGTCAAAATGGACCCCTTGCACACATTTTGTCTACCATGCCTCCAAAATCAATAATGGAGATTCCTCTTCTTTTGGTCAGTGCTATTTTAAATGTTTTATAAAGTCTGCTGAATGACATTGGTGATAATTTGGTTTGATTCTGCGTCTTATTGCTTTGGCGCCACGTCAGGCCATATTTTGTCATAAAGGTTTCTCTGTGTTCATGTGTGTATATTTGAGGCAGCCATTTATGTTGGTACAGAGCTGTGTGTGATGAGTGTATTTAAAATGTACAACCATCAACATTGTTGTTATAATTATGTAAAGTTTAAACAGCTTGTTGGAGGTGGAATGGATTAATTTTATTCCAGTCTTTGCCATGAGAGACCCAAATACAATACTTTTAAGACTTTTTGCTTTTCCTCTTTCCAAAGAGTCTGCGAAAGAAGCCTCGCTTTCTCCTCTCTGAATTAACGGGAAGGTCATCCGCTGTAACACTGGGTTCTGGCTGAGCTCTGGCTGCCATCAGGGTGCAGGAGCCAGTCAACTCATCCTCTGCAGCCTTCGTCAACTTTTCTGAGCTCTGTTTCTCAGCCTTGGCAATCTGCGCCTGAATCTCCTGAAACATTTCCTCTTTGAATTTCCTCTCATTTGCTCTCTCCTCCTCCACCTGTGCCATATACCTACACATCTCCCTCTTTCTCTCATTTTCCCTCTCCTCCATCTCCCTCCTCTCTCTCACTCTCTCTTCCTCCATCTGCTTGATGTATTTTTCCATTCCCATGCTGATGTTGTTCTCCCGTCTGGCCGCCTCCATCCTTTCTTGAGCACGGTCCTCCTCCATTTTTGCGAGCTGTCTCTTCATCTCCTCCATTTCTCCATTCTCCTTTTGGAGCTTGATGAGCTCCCTTTCAGCCTCCCTCAGACGCTCTCCGAGCTTGCTGGCCGTGATGTCTTCCACGGCGCTCCCGCCATGCTCCCATGAGGATGCGTACGTATTCAGGGAGTCTCGGAAGTTGGTCACCTCCTGCAAAGCATAATAGGTTTTTCAAGAGAACTAGACATTGGCCAGAGACTTATCCCTTAACTGCTAGTCGTTGTCCACCTTTTAAGGTTGTCTAATCACTGCTTGAGTAAAAGTACTACTCATTTTCTGATAGGTTAGGCGCACCTGCTGCATGATCAGGGCCAATTCGTTCTTCAGCCGGTCGACCTCCCACCGGCTTGTCTGGCGTTCCTTGTCCAGCCTCTCCCTGAGCCAGGACTTGATGTGAACCTCAAATTTTGAGGCCAGGGCCATGAGCTTGGCCCCATCCTGTGGAGTAGAATGGCTTTTAATTATGGAGAACTTTTCAACCACATAGGCATGACCAGTTCCCTATAGTGGAGCCCACCACTCCATTTCCCTAGCAGTTGTTGGTCTACCTACACTTTCTTTGGATACAATCTGCATGTGCATTTCAAAACCTTTCCACAACAGCTGCAATGCCAATCAAATGTAAGCTTACTGTAAATTCAGTGGTAGTACGGTGATAAAAATGATACAGATATATTCTTCTCACCAGATAGTCGGTATTCATAGCTGATTGTTTATCCAAACACGTCTGCTTACAGTTTCTCCCTGCTACTTTTGAGACTTTGTGGTGATTTTTTGTTTACCAAAACTGTGCTTCTGGAATGACCCAAATTTCCATGACACTCACCCTCTGTCATGTTCTTAGAACCTTTGTGACATCATTCAGCCATTATGTCACTTTTCCCTTCTGTGCTATCCATTGGCAATGTGGGTGAATAATTAAACTCTCTCTTTTCTCTGTTATTTTGGAACGTTTTCAGCCTAAATGTTGCTTTTTTGTGGGCTTCACAGGCTTTCATTCGGTGCAAACATGACGAAAATCCACTCAGAAATGAGTGAGCGACCCCAATGATATTGTAAGCACTACAAAACATAATGAACCAGGAATATTCTATACAGTCAAAATAAAGATGCAAATATGCCCAGATCAATCACCTCTTTTTTGTTTGAGATTAGCATTTCCACTTCCACTATTTAACTTTTACCAAGCATAATGGCTGTCTTGACCCACTCTGCATAGACAGAGGCAATAGAATTTAATATAGATGGGTCTCCAGGATGAAAGGTAAAAGCTACCAAAAAAAGAAATGATAATGAATACAGTCAAATGAAAATGCAAAACACTTTTTACCATTTAATTATCATTTGAGTTCATTTCATTTGAAAATTAAATGGAAAAAGAGTTTTGCATTTTCATTTGACTGTTTTCATTATCATTTCTTTTTGGCAGCTTTAAGCAAATACAAAAGAGCCGTTCTAGACCTAGAACTTTCTCAATGCTCTCCATGTTCAATGTTCAAACCATTAGAAATGGGGTTTATTGTGGGTGACTAGAGTAAAAAAATGTAACCAATAGATATATAATAGAAAGTGCAAACCAAAGGGAAAAAGCATAGTCTTTTATAGTTCTATTTTCATTGTACTGAAATACATTTTCAGTGTATGCCATGGGGCATGAATGGTTAGTGCATCCAAAAATTGTTCATAATAACATTTAATTTGTATAAAGCATAGACTTTTCACAAAAAGTTTGGTTGGTTGGTAGAGTTGCTAGACCATGACCTAAATGTATGCAAATTATTGTATATGTAGAGGGTTGCTCTACCACACTACTTATCACACACATTCACACAACACCCACAACACAACACTTGCAGAAGAAGACACACACAGTTGAAGTCATTCAATTTGCTAAAATTAAATGACTCCTTGAAAAATAGTTTGAAAAATAAAGCTTATCTAGTGATGCATTCAGATTTTTTTAATGGTAGCCTATTACAGTGGTATAATCTGTTGACGAAAGTCCAAGCCTGTAGAGGGCGCTCCTAGAGTGGTGGGATCAGGATGTGGTGAATGGCACTATACCAGAATAAAACTGCATAGAAGCCACGTCTGTGTTGATTCCCATCACAGGTTAGTATATAGATGTTTTTTGCTAAAATTACGTGTTGTTGTCGATGCCAAAGACATCTGATAGAGTTTACTATGTTTATGTAGTAAAAGGAATGGTGTAACTTATGTTAATACCAAGTTTTCCAGCGAAGGTGCAAAGTCACGGATGCTAGCAGCAAGGAGATCATTCCGGTCATTGAGAGTAGCGTTGAGCGAACGTCATGTAAACAGTGTGAAATGCACAAACATGTCTCGACAAAGAACTTAGACACCGTACTAGGTCAAAATAGTTAAAGTAACAGTAGTTTTTACAGACTACTATTTGGCTAAGAGTTTGATAAGTTGTGAGGTTAATTGTTGATTAAAACTATTTGTAACATGATTTTGTAAGGAAAGATTGACGTGGGTCACATGTAAAATAGTAAAACATAAATGGCTGCCTCACACACACATGAACATAGAGAAACCTTTATGACAAATGATGGCCTGACATGGCACCAATGTAATAAGAAGCAGAATCAAACCAAACCATCACCAATGTCGTTCAGCAGCCTTTCTAAAACACTTAAAATAGCACTGTCCAAAAGAAGAGGAATCTCCGTTATTGACTGAAGTCTGCCATAGTCCCAGAAAAAAAAATAATAGGGAATCTGTTATTTGTGCCCTGTGAATATATCAGCTGGATAACAATTACTATGCAAAGTTACTGCAGAATGGGCTAGGTCTGGGTCCATTGAAATCAGAACCTGTACTGGAGCCTGTCTATTGCTATGTCCCGCGTTGGCTTTGAATGTGTATCAACAGGGGCACAGTTACCAGTTTAGCGTTAACCTAAACCCTTGTGTGCCCTCACGGGACCTTTCTGCCTCTCCGGAGGGCTTTGTATATAGTCCTCCCTTTCAAACTCTGGATTCAGTGGACATAAAGGTGTTATTCCATAAGACCGTGCTCCTGCTCGCTTTAGCTGCAATGAGGTCTGACAGTGGTGCACTATCTGTGCACTCATCTGCCACCCAGTACAGACCCACTGATGCAAAGGCCATGTAGCTAATGCCATTTGTGTGCCTGAGGTCTGGGTTTCCTGAGTTTCATGGAAACTTCACAAACAATTAGCTATGAATACCATTTTTTTGGTGAGAACAATGTACTGTATGTGTAATAATACCATACTTGCATTAAATTTAAAGTAGAACTGAATTTGGCACCTAACAGCAAAGTAGGAATCAAATCTTCAGCACTCCACAGAAAAAGCTTTATTAGTATTTAGAAAACAGGCTCACTAATCCAAAGAAAACATAGGTAGACTCACAATTGCTTAGAAAAAGGGAAAAAAAGAGCATTGTGCGCCAGCATAGTCAACTGGGCCTTGTGTGCGTGGGTTCAAAAGTTCTCTAAAATTAAAAGCCCTTTTACCTCTCAGGACCCGGCCGTGCTCATGGTGCAGGCTTCTAATTGGGAGTTTCGCCTCAAGTCCTGGATAATGGAGAGGTTGGAAATCCGATGGGAGGTCGACCGCCGGAAGAACGAATTGGGCCTGGTCATACAGCAGGTGAACCTACCTAAAAATGAGTAGCATTTATAGTCAAGTGACAAAGAACAGCAGTAAATGTGTAGAGATAAATCTTTTTAAGGCAGCATAAACAAAGTCATGTCCGCGCAGACTGCTCAGGAGAACAGAGCAGTAGGCTGTAGCGCAGAGAATTGGTCAATGTCTGTTACTCTTAATTGAAAGAACTACTTTGCTTTCCAGAAGGTGACCAGTATGCGGGACTTGCTGAATTTGTATGCATCCTCATGGGAGAACAGCAAGTCCGGGGTCAGGCCCAGGACAGTTCTGGACGACAGAACGGCCAGTGACTTGGGAGGCTAGGAGGGCGCTCACCAGGCTCCAAAAGGATAATGGAGGAGATGGAGAGACTTCTGGCCAAGATGGAGGAGGACCGTGGTTGAGAAAGAATGGAGGCGGCCAAGCGGGAGAATGACCTGAGGATGGGGATGGAAAAGTACATTGAACAGATGGAGGAAGAGAGAGCGAGAGAGTGCACGAGAGAGGAGGGGGAGGGAGAGAAAGAGGGAGATGAGTAGGTATATGGCACAGGTGGAGGAGGAAAGAGCAATGGAGACGAAAGTCAAAGAGGAAATGTTTCGGGACATTCAAGCAAAGATTGCCAGCGTAGACAACAGCAGCTCAGAAAAATTTATGAAGCTCACCGGGGACTAGTTGACTGACCCCTGGCTCCTGAAGGCAGCCAGAGCTCAGCCAGAACCCAGCGTTACTGGGAATGACCTTCCTGACATTTTAAACACACTCATCACACACAGCTTTGTACCAACAGAAATGGCCGCTTCAGACTGGTACACATGAACACAGAGAAACCTGTATGGCAAAAGATGGCAAGAAGTGGCACCAGTGTAATACAAACAAGAATCAAACATCACCAATATTGTTCAGCAGCCTTTATACAATGTTTAAAATAGCACTGTCTAAAAGCGGAGGTACCTCCATTATTGATTTTCGACACATGGTAAACAAAGTGTGGGCAAGGGGTCTTTTTTGGCCAAGTAAAAAGAATGGAGCAAGTCTGCAACAGTCCCAGTCCGATCTGCTTGAAATTTCATATTTGTTTCATATAACTTGTTCAGCTATACTGAGGCCTGCATGTATGTCCTGAGAGATCATGCCATTTGACCAAGCCAAGCAGCACACCATGTAATAGGAAAATTGCCTTTGGAAATTAGTTTTTTTAGTCTTTACTTAAGTGCTCTGTGAGGACACTGTCACATTTGTGCAAAACCTACTCTGATTTGTGCGTCAGCTCTTTGCAGACTTGGGCCTTCTTAGGCTTATTTGGGCAAAATTACGGAATTTCAGAAAAAAAGTTGCCGTTTATATGTTTTTGGAGGATTTATTTGATGGCCTGCAAGAATCTATTGTCAGATTTTAATCTGAATTTAAGATCTTGGTGACCTACACAATGACATACACATTTCCGGGTTGGGAGACTGGACTAGAATTCTGGACAAACTTACATTCAAAGACATAGGAATCTGGAATGACCCTTTTCATCTAATTGAAATCACATAATATATTACGTAACATGCTTATGGGTCACAGCAGAGGTTAAAAGGCTTAATCAGTTAGTGGTACACAGGGCTGATCTGGAAGCAATGACATACACATTTCCATTTAAACATTTGAATGTAATGTATTCGGCAACGTGAAACAGCAATGCAATGGGTTGATTCACTCCGGATAATCCCTTTAAGAATTATATAGAAGTCTGGGTCCCCTAACAGTGTCCGGAGCCATGTGGGGGAGAGGTCATGGGGGTCCCCAGCCGATCAGGAATCATTTCAAAGCAGTACTATGCAAGCCTGCAATTTTTTACCTCGGAGCTCCTCCAACAGGTACTAACTTCACCAAATGTTTGCAAACCAAAGAATAGGAACTAGCGTTGATGATTTTCGTGGCTTTAAATGAAACAATAAATGTTAATAAATGGAGTGTCGAAAGGTAATGGGGGTTCAAAAAAAGCATGTAGCAGAAATGGTTCCAACAGGTAACTAGTGTGTCACGGTGTCGCGCTGAATCTTTGGTATCTTTGGGGTTTTCTGTCTGGTCTTCTGGCGCGCTCAGGCGAGCGTCTCCACGGATACCAGTCCAGAAGTAAGGGGCGTCCGGTTGAGCTCAACCTCCACTAATGCCCCTAGAGGTGATAGGCCACTTCTTCGGGCTGTTCTCCAACTCCCCTATCGCACGCAATTGCACCATCCTGGTGGACTCTGGTTCAGTGGCCAATATTATGGACTCCTCTTTCGCCCAGCAGATGGGGGTAGAGGATCCGGTTTCACCTCCTGTCATCCCCTGGACCCTGGTCGTCCTCGGCCTTCCCTGGCTCAGACAGCACAACCCCCGCATTGATTGGCATACAGGAACCATCTTAGAATGGGGGTTGGACTGTCATCAGTCGTGCCTTCGTGCGTCTACTGCCTTTGAGCTTCTCCAGGGGTTCACGGTCTTTACTAAGCTGGATCTCCGGAACGCCTACCACCTCGTCAGAATCCGGGAGGGCGACGAATGGAAGACTGCGTTCAACACAACTAATGGACATAACGAGTACCTGGTCATGCCGTTTGGGTTGACCAATGCCCCCGCCGTCTTCCAAGGACTAGTTAACGACGTGCTGCGCGACATGCTCGACCGTTTCGTTTTTGTGTACCTAGACGACATCCTCATCTTCTTTAAGTCCCTGGAGGAACACAAGCAGCACGTCCGTCTAGTCCTTCGTCGCCTCCTGGAGAACTCGCTCTTTGTCAAAGTTGAGAAGTGTGAGTTTCATGTTAAGACCTTGGCCTTCCTGGGATACATCGTGGCAGAGGGTAACCTTCAGATGGATCCTGCAAAAGTGTCGGCGGTCACCTCCTGGCCAGTCCCTGAGAACCGTAAACAGCTGCAGCAATTTCTGGGGTTCGCAAACTTCTATCGGCGGTTCATCCGTAACTACAGCTCCGTTGCTGCCCCCCTCACGGCTCTCAGCAGCACCCCTTTGTCTGGACGCCGGCCGCCGACAGTGCCTTTGTCCTCCTCAAGAACCGCTTCACTTCGGCGCCCATCCTCCAGGTGCCCGACCCCGAGCAGCAATTCGTAGTGGAGGTGGACGCCTCCAATGTGGGGGTAGGGGCGGTACTCCGCCGGGGCGGTCCTCTCCCAGAGGCACCTGGAGGATAACAAGATGCACCTTCTTCTCCCGCCGGCTCTCCCCAGCGGAGCAGAATTACGACATCGGGGACCGGGAACTCCTCGCCATCAAGCTGGCCCTGTAGGAGTGCCGTCACTGGCTGGAGGGGACGTCTGTGCCTTTCATTGTTTGGACAGATCACAAGAACTTGGAGTACATCTGCTCAGCCAAGAGACTCAACCCCCGACAATCCCGCTGGTCCCTGTTTTTCTCCCGTTTTAACTTCTCTCTTTCTTATCGCCCAGGTTCCCGCAACCTCAAGCCGGACGCCCTCTCCCGCCAGTTCCTGAAGAATGAGGACAGTCTTCAGGGTCCAGCCTCCATCCTCCCCGGTTCCCGAGTCGTGGCGGCACTTACCTGGGACGTCGAGGAACAGGTGCTGAGGGCCCTCCGGGAGCATCCTGGCCCCAGTTCCTGCCCGGAGGGTCGTCTCTTCGTTCCCGAGGCTCTCCGTTCCCAGGTCCTGCAGTGGGGACACGACTCCCTCCTGGCCTGTCATCCTGGGGTGACTCGCACCAGCCATCAGATTGCCCGGCGGTTCTGGTGGCCCGACCTGGAAAGGGAGGTCTGGGAGTACGTGTTGGCCTGCCCTGTCTGCAGCCGGAACAAGAACTCTAACAGGCCACCTGCCGGCCTTCTTCAGCCTCTGCCCGTGCCATCCCGTCCCTGGTCCCACATCAGTTTGGACTTCGTCACTGGACTGACTGCGTCGGAGGGCAACACGGTCATCCTCACTGTGGTGGACCGGTTCAGCAAGATGGTCCACTTCATTCCTCTTCCCAAGCTCCCTTCAGCGAAGGAAACCGCGCAGACAGTCCAGCAGCACGTCTTCCGCCTTCATGGCATACCCCAGGACATTGTTTCCGACCGTGGTCCCCAGTTCACCTCCTCATTCTGGAGGGAGTTCTGCCGGTTACTGGGGGCCACGGTCAGCCTCACATCTGGTTACCACCCACAATCAAATGGACAGTCTGAACGGGCAAACCAGGAGCTTGAGAAGGCCCTGCGTTGAGTGACCTCCCAGGACCCCCTCTCTTGGTCCAGCCGTCTGGGTCGAATACACCCACAACTCCCTCACCTGTTCTGCTACCGGGATGTCTCCGTTCGAGTGTGTGTATGGGTACCAGCCCCCGCTATTCCCTAGCCAGGAGGGAGAAGCCTCCTGCCCCTCGACCCTCGCCAATGCCCGCTGCTGCAGGAGGACCTGGGCTCGGGCTCGAGCCGCCCTCAGGAGGGCCAACTCTGCCTACTCCGCCGGGGCCAATCGTCGGAGGACCCCTGCCCCGGCGTACCGAGTGGGTCAACGGGTCTGGTTGTCAGCCAAGGACCTCCCACCCGGTTGGTGTTATCCTTTTTTCCTTTTTTTTTCTTTTTTTCCTTCTCCTGCTCTGGGGGACTTCTGGGGTCGTCCCTGGGGGGGGGGTTCTGTCACAGTGTCTGGTCTTCGTGATTTCACTTATCTCATTATTAGTTTCACCCTACCAGTCTGCTCCCCGCACCGTTCACGCCGCTTTAGTAATTACCCTCACCTGCCTTCCTCATTTTCCGATTACCGTGATTTTTCCGCCTCTCATTCACTTCCTTGTTTTTGTCCGTCACTAGTTCATTCTCCTCTTTCTCCATTATCTCCCTCACCTGCACTCCCCAATTGTCGCCGCTTTTCACTCGTTCTGTTGATTACGTTCTTCACTATTTAAACACGTCCCTTTCATTCACTCTTTGTCAGTCCGTCTGCAAACCACACGTCTGGCAAGCGTTTAGACTCTGGCTCCGATTTTCTGCATATCCTCTGAGATTTCGTTCCTCGTTTTCCCCAGCTTTCTGTTATCTGCTTGTCGTGAGTTTTTTGGTCTCCCTTCTCATCTGTCTCCTGTGTTAAATAGGTTAACAGAACTCAACAAAAGCCAATGTCCACTACAGATAATGGAGGGGTAAACAATAATGATAAAGCTCAGTAGACACGGGGCAGAACTAGCACACAAAGGATCTCGAATACTAAGAAAGGTACAACCAGATGGTTAAAGAACTAGGGAGATAAACAATACAGACGGATAAGTCCAGGAACGCAGGGAGCTTGGTGAGCTGCCTCTCGGCCTCCCTCAGGCGGAGGCCGCGTTGTCTCCCAGGACGCTCTCTCCATGCTCCCATGCTCTACTTTCATTTCTATACAAAGATTTCTTCGGGTATACACCATCCAGTGCTTTGCAAATACCATTAGTCCAAGTTACAAAAATTCATATTTTTGAAAATGTAAGTCACTTGGTTTTAATTTGTGACTTAACTGTCATGCACCCACAATTATTCATGTCTATATGAACACACATCAGGGCAGTAAAAACTCAGTTTCAAAGCAAAATATATTACATTACTGTAATGGTTTTGCAGCAGTAATTTAAGATAAAGGTTATTCATTCATGTTATTCATTATCGCTGTTAATTACTGAATGGACTAATGAGAGAGAGGCCAAGGTAGGCTGCGTCAGTAAAAATATCATTTATAATCAGTCAAGATGCTCTCCTTGGCATTCTCTCTCACTGTGTGTATCAGTAGTTCTATTCACTTCTCTCGCTCACAAAAGAAATTGGCGGAAATACGCAACTTCCGGGAGATTATGTAATTTGCGGGTGCTCTGGGGAGACTTCAATTGTATCTAGCATGGATGTGTGTTTGTTTATGCATCCCTGTTTAGACACTGGCAGTGTGTGTGATGGAGATGTGTACGTTTGGCCCCTAGGGACCAAAAAATACTGTGTGTTAAAACTCAAGTAGATCTACATGCCCAGCAAGTTTCACATTGCCTGGTGTTTCCGTGTCCTGGGAGTCGTTGATGTACAAGTTACATTTTCTGGATGCACTGGGATTCTAGTCAGGCTAGTGCCGCCTAGTGCTTCTGCTCAATTTCATTTAGCACTGCAATCGCAAAGTAAAACGATGTGAAAGCAGTTGATGCATCAGACTACTGGGATTCATCATCAATGGAAAAAAACCCAGAAGAAAAAGAACTCCAGCAACATTTAGATGCCTGCTGGGCACTACACTACAGTGGACATAATAATGTGTTCTGAATGGACAGAGAAAGTGTTCATGTTGTTGTGTAGCTACTCTGGAAGATAGATAGATACTTAATTTATCCCATATTAATGAAATTAAGGCATCCAGTTGTTTTTGCAAAACAACACACACTGATGTATACAGTGACATAAAAACATGTAACACTGAAGACACTGTAAGATAATTACAGCTTCCTGCTCCCTATGTCTGTATGCATAGTGGAGGTAGTGCAAAGGGATGGTCTTGTATAAAAATGTATATCAAGGTTGCAGTGAGAAGTGAACTGTGCAGTGCAACTGTATGTGATTGATGGTTTAGCTGGTTGTGCAACTGGTGTGGTCAGTTAGTGAAGCTGGACATTGCTGGTAAGGGGGCTTGACCAGCAAAAACAGCTAGCATGACCATCTAGTCCTTGAGCTACAGAGTTGGTTGGTACTATCTGAGGGCAATAAGACACATAAGTCTAGTGATTTTTGGAATGGTAATGGTAGCATTGGTAGCTTTGTGTGGGTTATCACCCTCTTTATGCCTATCATAAGCCTATGAAGGGATCTATTATGGGTGACAAAAATTGGAATAAATAAATATCCCCTCAAAACTTCTCCAGCTGATTATTTACAAGTTTTCTGAAATACTTTATACATGTAGATGAGCTGTTATCCACTGAAATATGCAATAATTTGCATGCATTGAGATCATGGGCTAGGGGGGGCTTACAGTTCACAGTTCACCAGACAGACAGGCCGGCAGAAACACAGGAGACAGATGAGCAGGGAGACCAACCTTTTGTGAAAAGTCTGTCTAAATGTTACTTTGGACAGTTTTGGGATGCACTACCTATGAATGCCCCATGGGTGTACAATGCATCAAAATCAATGCATTTCAATACAATGCAAATACTGTAGGGGACTATGATTTTTTTTTTTTTTTTTTTTGGGGGGGGGGGGGGTTGTGGGAATATCTCTCTTTTACTCTAGTCACCCACAATAAAACCTGTTTATAATGGATTATTCTTGGGTGGCACACCTTGCCAAAACACACAATGAGACTTGCTTCTCTTGAGTGGTACCGATTGGCTAAATCTGGGGGAAAGAAAAAAAACACACGCACACCCACACACGTTAAGATGCTCAGATGGCCTAACTTTGCCTTGAAGTTGGTTATGGCACCAGGCTAAAAATGCTGTTGTTGCCAGCTTGATAAGGGTTCTCTGTACTAAAATGGCTCCCACAGTCACCACACAGTCCTATAAAACATCTCTGGGATGTGGGCTTTGCAGATATGATCATGATCTGTGAATATAAGATCATGAACATATGCAGCCAGTAACAATCTACCACAATTACAGTCTATCAAGTCAATACGAACAAAAATCTCCTAGAAATATTTCCAGGCAGTTCTGAAGGCACAATGGGAACAACTCGTACTAGAAAGGTAATCTTTTGCTACATGAGCATACAGTCACCGTATCATGAAGTTAATTAACTAATAGATTAAAATCTACACAACTGTTCAACTGGGTGAAAGATTGTTTATATGCCACCATTATGATGGTGCATGTGTAGACTTCCACTGTTGAACTATGAGTTTTCTGCCAAGCATAATGGCTGTCTGGACCCACTCTGCATAGACAGAGCCAATAGAATTTAATATAGATGGGCCTCCAATATGAAAGGTAAAAGCTGACAAAAAAGAAATGATAATGAAAACAGTCAAATGAAAACGCAAAACACTTTTTACCATTTAATTATCATTTGAGTTCATTGGCACTAAATGGCAAATAAACTTTTGCATTTTCATTTGACTGTTTTCATTATCATTTCTTTTTTTGGCATCTTTTACCTCCCATAGCAAGTATAAGCAAACACAAAATGCCGGGTTCTTGACCATTCCGGTGGTCGACCTGCCATTTCTGTTGGCACAAAGCTGTGTGTGATGAGTGTGTTTAAAACGTACAACCATCAACATTGTTGTGTAAAAGGTTTGTTACAAATCATAATTATATAAAGGCTGAACAGCTTGTTGAAGGTGGAAGAAATGTATTTTATTTCAGTCATTGCCATAAGAACCAAACATGATAATTTCTAGGAGTTTTTGCCTTTCCTCTTTCCTCCAAAGAGTCGGCGAAAGAAGCCTCGCTCTCTCCTCTCTGAATTAACGGGAAGGTCATTCCCAGTAACGGTGGGTTCTGGCTGAGCTCTGGCTGCCTTCAGGGGCCAGGAGTCAGTCAACTTGCCCCCAGCGGCCTTCATTAATTTTTTTGAGCTCTGATTGTTTGCCTGAATCTCCCGAAACATTTCCTCTTTGAATTTCCTCTCCTTTGCTCTCTCCTCCTCCACCTGTGCCATATACCTACACATCTCCCTCTTTCTCTCACTTTCCCTCTCCTCCATCTCCCTCCTCTCTCTCGCTCTCTCTTCCTCCATCTGCTTGATGTATTTTTCCATCGCCGACCTCATGTCATTCTCCCGCTTGGCCACCTCCATCTTTTCTTGAGCACGGCCCTCCTCCATCTTAGCCAGCAGTCTCTCCATCTCCTCCATTGAATTTTCAAATCAAATGAACTCAAATGATAATTAAATGGTAAAAAGTGTTTATGCGTTTTCATTTGACTGTTTTCATTATCATTTCTTTTTTTGGTAGCTTTTACCTTTCATCCTGGAGACCCATCTATATTAAATTCTATTGCCTCTGTCTATGCAGAGTGGGTCAAGACAGCCATTATGCTTGGTAAAAGTTCAATAGTGGAAGTCTACACACGCAGCATCAATTGCACAATTGCACACAAACTGGCAATGCCCTTGGCACTGTGGCAGCAATAGAACAGATTAGACTGGTACCACTTTAAATGGCAAAGATTCTTGCAATACATATACATACAGTGATGATCTACTACAGACTTATTCCCACCATCTTAAATGTCTTAAAACAAAAATGCTAATCTCAAACAAAAAAGAGGTGATCAATCTGGGCATATTTGCATCTTTATTTTGACTGTATAGAATATGCCTGGTTCATTATGTTTTGTAGTGCTTACAATATCATTGGGCTCGCTCACTCATTTCTGAGTGGATTTTCGTCATGTTTGCACCGAATGAAAGCCTGTGAAGCCCACAAAAAAACAACATTTAGGCTGAAAACGTGCCAGAGTTCCCATATAACAGAGAAAAGAGAAAGAGTTTAATTATTCACCCACATGCCAATGGATAGAACAGAAGAGAAAAGTGACATAATGGCTGAATGATGTCACAAAGGTTCTAAGAACATGACAGAGGGTGAGTGTCATGGAAACTTGGGTCATTCCAGAAGCACAGCACAGGCAAACAAAAATTCACCACAAAGTCTCAAAAGTAGCAGGGAGAAACTGTAAGCAGACGTGTTTGGATAAACAATCAGCTATGAATACCGACTATCTGGTGAGAACAATATATCTGTATCATTTTTATCACCGTACTACCACTGAATTTACAGTAAGCTTACATTTGATTGGCATTGCAACTGTTGTGGAAAGGTTTTGAAATACACATGCAGAGTGTATCCAAAGAAAGCGTAGGTAGACCAACAACTGCTAGGGAAATGGAGTGGTGGGCTCCACTATAGGGAACTGGTCATGCCTATGTGGTTGAAAAGTTCTCCAAAATTAAAAGCCATTCTACTCCACAGGACGGGGCCAAGCTCATGGCCCTGGCCTCAAAATTTGAGGTTCACATCAAGTCCTGGCTCAGGGAGAGGCTGGACAAGGAACACCAGACAAGCCGGTGGGAGGTCGACCGGCTGAAGAACGAATTGGCCCTGATCATGCAGCAGGTGCGCCTAACCTATCAGAAAATGAGTAGTACTTTTACTCAAGCAGTGATTAGACAACCTTAAAAGGTGGACAACGACTAGCAGTTAAGGGATAAGTCTCTGGCCAATGTCTAGTTCTCTTGAAAAACCTATTATGCTTTGCAGGAGGTGACCAACTTCCGAGACTCCCTGAATACGTACGCATCCTCATGGGAGCATGGCGGGAGCGCCGTGGAAGACATCACGGCCAGCAAGCTCGGAGAGCGTCTGAGGGAGGCTGAAAGGGAGCTCACCAAGCTCCAAAAGGAGAATGGAGAAATGGAGGAGATGAAGAGACAGCTGGCAAAAATGGAGGAGGACCGTGCTCAAGAAAGGATGGAGGCGGCCAGACGGGAGAACGACATCAGGATGGGGATGGAAAAATACATCAAGCAGATGGAGGAAGAGAGAGCGAGAGAGAGGAGGGAGATGGAGGAGAGGGAAAGTGAGAGAAAGAGGGAGATGTGTAGGTATATGGCACAGGTGGAGGAGGAGAGAGCAAAGGAGAGGAATTTCAAGCAGGAAATGTTTCGGGAGATTCAGGCGCAGATTGCCAACGCTGAGAAACAGAGCTCAGAAAAGTTGACGAAGGCCGCAGAGGATGAGCTGACTGGCTCCTCCACCCTGATGGCAGCCAGAGCTCAGCCAGAACCCAGTGTTACAGCGGATGACCTTCCCATTAATTCAGAGAGGAGAAAGCGAGGCTTCTTTCGCAGACTCTTTGGAAAGAGGAAAAGCAAAAAGTCTTAAAAAGTATTGTATTTGGGTCTCTCATGGCAAAGACTGGAATAAAATTAATCCATTCCACCTCCAACAAGCTGTTTAAACTTTACATAATTATAACAACAATGTTGATGGTTGTACATTTTAAACACACTCATCACACACAGCTTTGTACCAACATAAATGGCTGCCTCAAATGTACACACATGAACACAGAGAAACCTTTATGACAAAATATGGCCTGACGTGGCACCAAAGCAATAAGACGCAGAATCAAACCAAATTATCACCAATGTCATTCAGCAGACTTTATAAAACATTTAAAATAGCACTGACCAAAAGAAGAGTAATCTCCGTTATTGATTTTGGAGGCATGGTAGACAAAATGTGTGCAAGGGGTGCGGTAACAATTACCATGCATACCGCAGAACAGGCCACTGAAATCAGAATCCGGACTGGAGCCTGTCTATTGAGTATTCGATCTCTAAACCATCTAAACACCTTTGGGTTGAGCTATAAAAAGTCTTGCATTGGCTTTGAATGTGTATCAACAGGGGTGCAGGTACCAGTTTAGCAGTAGTCTAAACCCTTGTGTACCCTCACCAGACCTTACTGCCTCTCTGGAGGGCTTTGTATATAGTTCTCCTTTTCAAACTTCAGTGGACATAAAGGTGTTATCCCATAAGACTACTGCTACTGCTTCCTTTAGCTGCAACGAGGTCTGACAGTGGTGCACTATCTGTGC
Organism: Tenualosa thibaudeaui; assembly: GCA_027481765.1. NCBI lineage: Eukaryota > Metazoa > Chordata > Actinopteri > Clupeiformes > Clupeidae > Tenualosa > Tenualosa thibaudeaui. Next base: position 6,929,359 of record JAIFZK010000015.1, on the reverse strand, counting down.
ACTCATCTGCCACCCAGTACAGACCCACTGATGCAAAGGCCATGTAGCTAATGCCATTTGTGTGCCTGAGGTCTGGGCTTCCACCACCTCATGTTGCCTCTGAGGAACTAGGACGGCTGCACTCGCTGCGCTCGACTTGGTGTGGGCATTTTGTACACATGGGCCACTCACAGAGGAGTTTTAATATTGTTCAGCAGCCTTTATACAATGTTTAAAATAGCACTGTCTAAAAGCGGAGGTACCTCCATTATTGATTCTGGACACATGGTAGAAAAAGCGTGGGCAAGGGTTCCCCTTTTTGGCCAAGTAAAAAGAATGGAGCAAGTCTGCAACAGTCCCAGTCCGATCTGCTTGAAATTTCATATTTGTTTCATATAACTGGTTCAGCTATACTGAGGCCTGCATGTATGCCCTGAGAGATCATGCCATTTGACCAAGCCAAGCAGCACACCATGTAATAGGAAAATTGGCTTTGGAAATGAGTTTTCAGTCTTTACTTAAGTGCGCTGTGAGGACACTGTCACATTTTTGCAAAACCTTTTGTGCGTCAGCTCTTTACAGACTTGGGCCTTCCCACTCATCACACACAGCTATGTACTAATTAATATGACCGCTTCAGATGTATACACATGAACACCCATGAGGTAAAAATGATTGGCCAAATCACAGCCTGGTCTGGAATTGCACTGGATAAATTTTTTTCCATCTATTCTGGCCGATCCAGCTCATTACTGGCACAAATGTGATATAATATAGAATTAAATGAAATTAAAACAAGTTGTTCAGAATTCTGTATGCAACATTGAAAACGGCACTGTCTGAAAACAGAGGTACAGTACATGAATATCAGTGATTAGTTTTGGACACACTGTAAACACATGGACACACATTAAAATCCCATTAAAATCTGTATGACTAATAATTTCTTATGTTTAAACTCTTTACTGCTCCCCATAATTAGGGATGGCGTACAGTAAATCATCACTCCCCATAGGTCTTACAGGGAGGGACTGTCTTTGCTATTGCCCCCAACTGTGAGGCATAGCGGCCACTGACCATCTCTGCAGTAGTGTTAGGTTGCCATGCACCATGCCTTAGTTATGCTGCTATAGACTAGTGCCATCACATGTGTGATGATGTGTGGCTAATTGAGTTAAAAATCAAACTGAAGTTAACATAACATTAGTTTGGCTAATGCTAGCTCACTGTCATCACAACCATCCATGTTATAACTTGGCCATATGCTTGGTGCTTTTACGGAATCAGAGTTTAATATGACTTTAATGGAGATGGGTTTAAATCAACAGTAAATAACTTTAGGAAACTGCACGAGATATGGACTAAAGCACTGCTTTGGAAGCATGTTGGTTACTAGCAAAGGCATGAGGCGTTCATTTATAAAGTGCAAAGCCCTCTCGCCTGATGTTTCACATCCAACACTTCGTCTCTGGCTGGCATTAACACATTACCGTTAGAAGTTAACTTCACAAGAGCTGTTTTTACCTTTTACAACAGTTGGCTACACGTAAGTTTATTCTGCTGTAGACTTAAGATCTAAAACAATTGTGTTCAATCAATGTCTGCCCTTCAACCAAACCACGTTCAATCAACGTTGTAACCCGACGTCCATTCAACGTTGCTTTGCCGAAACGTCTATTGCATAACTATATCATGCTTTACACGATGCACAGGACAGTAAGCCAGTGGTGCGGAACAGTGCACAGGACAATATGCAGGTGGCACAAGACAGTTTGATGAGTGGTGCGGGACAGGTCACACACATTAAAATCCCATTAAAATCTGTATGACTAATAATTTCTTATGTTTAAACTCTTTACTGCTCCCCATAATTAGGGATGGCGTACAGTAAATCATCACTCCCCATAGGTCTTACAGGGAGGGACTGTCTTTGCTATTGCCCCCAACTGTGAGGCATAGCGGCCACTGACCATCTCTGCAGTAGTGTTGCCATGCACCATACCTTAGTTATGCTGCTATAGACTAGTGCCATCACATGTGTGATGATGTGTGGCTAATTGAGTTAAAAATCAAACTGAAGTTAACATAACATTAGTTTGGCTAATGCTAGCTCACTGTCATCACAACCATCCATGTTATAACTTGGCCATATGCTTGGTGCTTTTACGGAATCAGAGTTTAATATGACTTTAATGGAGATGGGTTTAAATCAACAGTAAATAACTTTAGGAAACTGCACGAGATATGGACTAAAGCACTGCTTTGGAAGCATGTTGGTTACTAGCAAAGGCATGAGGCGTTCATTTATAAAGTGCAAAGCCCTCTCGCCTGATGTTTCACATCCAACACTTCGTCTCTGGCTGGCATTAACACATTACCGTTAGAAGTTAACTTCACAAGAGCTGTTTTTACCTTTTACAACAGTTGGCTACACGTAAGTTTATTCTGCTGTAGACTTAAGATCTAAAACAATTGTGTTCAATCAATGTCTGCCCTTCAACCAAACCACGTTCAATCAACGTTGTAACCCGACGTCCATTCAACGTTGCTTTGCCGAAACGTCTATTGCATAACTATATCATGCTTTACACGATGCACAGGACAGTAAGCCAGTGGTGCGGAACAGTGCACAGGACAATATGCAGGTGGCACAAGACAGTTTGATGAGTGGTGCGGGACAGGTCACACACATTAAAATCCCATTAAAATCTGTATGACTAATAATTTCTTATGTTTAAACTCTTTACTGCTCCCCATAATTAGGGATGGCGTACAGTAAATCATCACTCCCCATAGGTCTTACAGGGAGGGACTGTCTTTGCTATTGCCCCCAACTGTGAGGCATAGCGGCCACTGACCATCTCTGCAGTAGTGTTAGGTTGCCATGCACCATGCCTTAGTTATGCTGCTATAGACTAGTGCCATCACATGTGTGATGATGTGTGGCTAATTGAGTTAAAAATCAAACTGAAGTTAACATAACATTAGTTTGGCTAATGCTAGCTCACTGTCATCACAACCATCCATGTTATAACTTGGCCATATGCTTGGTGTTTTTACGGAATCAGAGTTTAATATGACTTTAATGGAGATGGGTTTAAATCAACAGTAAATAACTTTAGGAAACTGCACGAGATATGGACTAAAGCACTGCTTTGGAAGCATGTTGGTTACTAGCAAAGGCATGAGGCGTTCATTTATAAAGTGCAAAGCCCTCTCGCCTGATGTTTCACATCCAACACTTCGTCTCTGGCTGGCATTAACACATTACCGTTAGAAGTTAACTTCACAAGAGCTGTTTTTACCTTTTACAACAGTTGGCTACACGTAAGTTTATTCTGCTGTAGACTTAAGATCTAAAACAATTGTGTTCAATCAATGTCTGCCCTTCAACCAAACCACGTTCAATCAACGTTGTAACCCGACGTCCATTCAACGTTGCTTTGCCGAAACGTCTATTGCATAACTATATCATGCTTTACACGATGCACAGGACAGTAAGCCAGTGGTGCGGAACAGTGCACAGGACAATATGCAGGTGGCACAAGACAGTTTGATGAGTGGTGCGGGACAGGTCACAGGACAGTTGGTGAGTGGCACAAGCCACCAACAACAGTACAGTACAGGTATTGCTCCTACTGCTACTGGAGAGCAAGAGCCGCTAATATCAGAGTGCTCTCCAGTTGCTGTTTGAAAGCCTGAGCAAGTCAAATTGAAATTTATTTTATATTATTAGTGTGTAGACCTTTTATATCCACTGATCTGGTGCTTGTGTGGTCTGACTGAGTTTTGACAGATTTGACAGACACTGAAGATGCTGTTTTTAAATGCTTCCTTGTGGCCTTTCCCTGCCCAGTTAAAAAGGCAAGCCAGGTGGTTTGTTAGGCCACTCTGCAGCATCCTTCATACAGCCACTTCTGCAGTGTGCCCACCAACAAGGGTGAATGAGGAGATCTATTAGAAGACATAGTGAATCAACAAACAAACAAATGAAAAGAAACATATGAACAATTATATACCAAGTTAGTTTACTGTATTTAGATTAGCTGAACTTACCACTGTGTCACATAATGACCAATGTTTTTTGCTTTTAAAGATTATTTCTTACATTACTACTGTGAGTGATGTAGTGGATGGCTGCAAATAAGAGGTAGGTTTGTATTCATTTACACATCTACTTTTATCATTTTTTTATGTAGCCTACCAGTCACTCATGAGAGCTTCTGCCCTTTCAAACTCCTCAATTGTACTGAGAGGCAGCTTAATGGTTCAATGGGAAGCTCCAGGGAGCTGCCGCTCCCCCCCATCTCTCTCCTTAGGGCCCCAACGTCATTCCACAGAAAACAGGGGACGTCCCCCAGACGTTTATATGACATTCCCGTCGTCTGGGATCGGTCCCCACCATAACATTCTCTGGCGGACTTTACTGGGACGTTGTTAATGTTCGCAACAAGTCCGCATTTGGTCATTCTACGACGTTCGGATTTGGCCTCTTATAGACGTCCGTGTTTGGTCATTCAAAGACGTCCTGGTGACGTTCGCCTTTGGTCCTATGTGTGACGTTTGCATTCTGTCTAGAGCAGTCTCCAGCAGATAAAAAGCGAACTAATCAACCTCACCTTTCTCTACCATTCTGTTCCTTCTCCCTCTTTTGGGTCCATCATTAGATTTCCGCCGGCTTACATAGCTCTCCAAGGTTGAAGGAAATGCAAATAAATCTCATAATATAGTCACAAAACATAATATGTTAAATCTCGATTAAATCGAATTCAGACATCCTACCCTGCTTGGTACAAGATGATTTTCTGAGTTATACTGCTGTGATGTAAGAGCTGACGTTAGTAGATACCAAGCGCACACCAGACTTTACGGACTGTGGAAAATAAAGGTTTCAATAAAGGTCAGAACATAATTTCTCCTCACAAATTTAAATCAGAAGTATACAAGATAAGGTGACTATCAATAATAATGTAGGCTTAGAGTAGCTCTTGGTGGAAAAAAAAGCTTGGAGAGCCCAGATCTAAGATCTATCACAGTGCTGCAGTAACTCATGCTCATGAAAAACATCCACCATTTCAAGTAACTTAAAACAATTGTTACTGGGTGGCAATCGTTTACTGAAATACAATTAAAGACAAATGCATTTCCAGCTAGCTCTGTAGAGCGGAGGTTAATGTGTGTGGGTGTGCTAAGGGAGTGGTCTCAATTCAAAGCAATTCAAAGCAACACAATACACTTTCCATACACTTTATTTACCACAAGGCCTGACCCATCAACTAATTTCAGACTGAGAGAAAGAATGTGTGCAAGTGTGTCTTCATGTAGTCATTCTCCCCATCAAGTCTCGCAGTCGATGGTTGCACTGTGGTTAACCTCATACCTTGGGTGGTGGGGGTCTGTATGAAAAAAAAAAAAACATTTCATACAGCTTCAAAGACTGAAGATGGTCAGTGGGTGGGGGGGGGGGAGCTGGCTCTGGCTGTGTGTTTGGGGGGGTGGAGCTGTGTCTATTGTTTGTGTGTATGTGTGCAGGGATGCAAACAGAAGTATGGTCAAAAAACAGCCATTAAATCATGTTACAAATGAGCACTGCACACTATAGAAATTAGATAGAAAGAACTATAGAAAGTCTGCTGTTAAAATTTAGTATGACATATGATTCTGGGCAACTCTCAATTGTAACTAAATCAGATATCTTTATTGACTTTCAGTTCGCTCCTGTATAAAAACGATGTCATTGAGGTAGGCAAGTCTGAGCTACTATTTATCATCATAACAACTGTTAGTGAGAAATGTTGCTAGACATTTTATGTAATTTTTCTTTTCTAGAGACACCAATACATGACTCTTTCAAAGAGTGAAAGAGTCATGTATTGGTAATACAACAAAATGTGGGCAAGGGTGTCAAGAGCACAGAAAAGAAAAGGGGGTCAACCAGCAGCAACCAACATCAGTGAATAATTATTCAGAAGACATTCTGGTGACACTGATGTTTCTGACAATGAGCCAGTTTATGAACATGGTCCAGCAGCAACAGAGTCTGAAATGGAAATAGACGAAATCGAAATGGCTGAACCTACTTTAAAAGAAGAGTTGTCAGAGTGGGCCTATAACTTTGGCATCACCCATAATGCTCTGGATGCTCTGCTAAAGATGCTGCAATGGCAAGGCCACACGGAGCTCACCTCTACTGCCAGAACACTGCTGCAAACAGGAAGAAGATTTAAAGTGGACATGATAGGTGGTGTTGAGACCATAAAATATGATGTTGCTGACCAGCTCAAACACACGAGTAAACACACAGTGCTAGAAAATACTGGGAATTGAAATACAAACTCGGAAGTCTGGGTTCGTGGGGAGAATGACACAGGAGATCGCGGGAGACGGAGGAAGAACAACATACATGTAGGATCTCCAGGGTAACATTGACGAGACCAGACCACAGGTGAAGCAGAAGGGAGGCTTAAATAGGGAGGACCAGGTGACACCACAATTGATACACAGGTGAGGGTAATCGTGCATCAGGAAGTGGGTGCAAATGGGGAGACGAGCTGTGAGTCTGTGGAGTTGAGTGAGGAGGCGTGGCCGTGACCAGGTCCGATGCAGACCTGACATTACCCCCCCCCCCTTCAGGCGTCGCTCCAGGAGTACGACGGCCCGGGCGCCGGACGCGCCACTTGGCACGACCTCTACCTCGCCTCCGGCGCCTGGAATCAAGGATGGCTTAAACTGAATAGGCCGGGCCGTCGTCCACCAGGAGCGGCAAAGGCGGGTCCGGTCGTGCATCAGACTCTGGAGGTGCAGGGGAAACATGAGAGGATTTACTTGAGACTCGGGCAATGGAGTGACTGGACACAGGAAAAACAGGAGCTGGTGCCCTAGGTGGGACCTGACTGGGGAGAAAAGCCTGGGGGAAGTTCGGAAGACCAGGCTGCCATTGCTGGGGGGCGCACTACTGCTGGCACAGACCATGAGCCATCAAAATGGCTGGAGTGCAGTGAAGGGGTGAGTTTTTATTTTTTTATTTATTGACATTAAGCAATTTGTGCATAATTACTGTACTAATTACATTCATCTTTACTGCCCATTTTACAGATTTTATATTGCTACTGGCCACAGCACAATCCTGCCAGTCTGGCAAAAAAAATGTGCCTTGCCAGACAAGGAGCTGTGGCAAAAATATATCGACAGATCAGGATTGTTTAATTTAATGTAGCGCTTGTGCTGACTGACATGCAAAACGACATTAGTGTATCTTTTTTTTTGTAGGGTCGTCCGCTGATACTGCCAAGTTCATCCAGGGTCCAGAAGGATCACATTCACTGGTCAGAGGAACAGTGCCATGGAGGGTTGAGGTATGAGATTTTGGAGAGAAGTTGTATGCTAAAGAACTGATGACTTCTTAGGTTGGCAGTAGTTTGGGCTTTTAATTTAACCTTTAATTTAATCTTTACGTAGACAGGTTCTAGCCTCCATCAGGTTGGAGGAGAAGGTAACCCCACAACAGGAACAAGAAGTGGGATAATCTCAAGAAAAAATACAAAGTAAGTGCAAAATCTAATACTTATACTAAGGAACAAAGGAACACTGAAATTCTAAATACACATTCCTCATATGGGCAACTCTCAATTGTAACTAAATCAGATATCTTTATTGACTTTCAGTTCGCTCCTGTATAAAAACGATGTCATTGAGGTAGGCAAGTCTGAGCTACTATTTATCATCATAACAACTGTTAGTGAGAAATGTTGCTAGACATTTTATGTAATTTTTCTTTTCTAGAGACACCAATACATGACTCTTTCAAAGAGTGAAAGAGTCATGTATTGGTAATACAACAAAATGTGGGCAAGGGTGTCAAGAGCACAGAAAAGAAAAGGGGGTCAACCAGCAGCAACCAACATCAGTGAATAATTATTCAGAAGACATTCTGGTGACACTGATGTTTCTGACAATGAGCCAGTTTATGAACATGGTCCAGCAGCAACAGAGTCTGAAATGGAAATAGACGAAATCGAAATGGCTGAACCTACTTTAAAAGAAGAGTTGTCAGAGTGGGCCTATAACTTTGGCATCACCCATAATGCTCTGGATGCTCTGCTAAAGATGCTGCAACGGCAAGGCCACACGGAGCTCACCTCTACTGCCAGAACACTGCTGCAAACAGGAAGAAGATTTAAAGTGGACATGATAGGTGGTGTTGAGACCATAAAATATGATGTTGCTGACCAGCTCAAACACACGAGTAAACACACAGTGCTAGAAAATACTGGGAATTGAAATACAAACTCGGAAGTCTGGGTTCGTGGGGAGAATGACACAGGAGATCGCGGGAGACGGAGGAAGAACAACATACATGTAGGATCTCCAGGGTAACATTGACGAGACCAGACCACAGGTGAAGCAGAAGGGAGGCTTAAATAGGGAGGACCAGGTGACACCACAATTGATACACAGGTGAGGGTAATCGTGCATCAGGAAGTGGGTGCAAATGGGGAGACGAGCTGTGAGTCTGTGGAGTTGAGTGAGGAGGCGTGGCCGTGACCAGGTCCGATGCAGACCTGACATTACCCCCCCCCCCTTCAGGCGTCGCTCCAGGAGTACGACGGCCCGGAGCTGAAGTGCCCTCAATCAGAGACCGGTACAGAGGACACAGCTGTGTCTTGGCCGTGGTATGTCACCATGGATAAGTTCCTGGGCCAAAGACACTCCATCACACCACCTGTGGTGCGAGCGTCTATGGCCCTGAACTCATCCATGGCGGAGCAGCCAGGCCCCTCCAGCAGCAGAACCCCAGCACCACCACAACACCCGCGGTCCCGGTCTCCGTCACCACCACCTACACCTGCACCGAAGCGGCAGAGAGGGGCGAGAGATCCAAGGCAGGAGGACTTCACCAATTTTTTCCGGGAGCGGTTCTTGGTAGAGGAGAAGATGGAGAGGGAGAGGAGACTGGCAGCTGATGCCAGGTTTGACCGTATTGTGGCAGCACTTGAGAAAATGGCAGACCACAGAAGTGAAATGTAAATACATTTGTAAATATGAAATTCAATTATTTGCAGATGTAAATAAATTGTGGATGCAATTTTACTTCCAGGTCCAAGTAAACTTGTGTGTAGAGTTGTACATCGCACATGTCAAATCTGTTTAAAAAAAGACAAGATGAGATTCCAAGTAAGTAAACGTCATCTGACAAAGTAGTAAATTTTTGAACTCATCTAACTGCGCCTATGCGTTTTTCAAGCAGGCCAATCTCCTTACATTACTAAACTTGCGTGAATTTATTTTTATGTTGCGAGGAGGACCTGAGTGATAGAAAATTGTGTACCTCGCATGCGCATCTAATCAATCTGCGTACTGGCGGGATTGCAGCCAAACTTCTGTGTGAGTTCGCTAACATTTCATTTTCAGATGGGCAAATCCATGTTTTCAGAACTCTGGCTGGAGGAGTCGGCATTTAAGAGTCCTGGAAGTTTGGCCCATGATTCAGAAGTATGTCAATGCTGTTGAGGATAAGAAGGTCCAAAAACCGAACACGGCCTCTTATGATGCCATCCTGGCAGCACAAGGGGATCCACCCTTAATCCTAAAGCTTCAATTCTTCCTCTCCATTGCGAGAAGTTTCAAGGGCTGAATCTGCCATCAAAGTAATTTCATTGTTTATTTGTTTTGTGAGGTGAATGTGAATTATGATGCCTGCACATATCAACTAGAAAATACAATTTGTTCAATATTAATATTATCGTTAATATTATGCAAACATTTCATGACATGAATGTTCCTTAATGTTCCTTGATAGGCACTCCTGGGCAAACCAGGAAGCAAGATAGGGGAGCACTCTGTACTCTGAGAGAAGAGCGTTTGCAGTCTGGTTAGGGTCATACAGAAAATGAAGGAAAGGTCCCTGTTGAAGTTCCCCATTGTTAGGCAGATTAGCTGCCTGGATAACACAAGGATGGTCAAAGATCAAGGCATCAGTACAGACTTTCATCCAGGGGCAGCAGCTGACAGGTGGCATTGCAGCTGGTAAGAAAATATTGATAACATTGTATTGGACAGTAGAAGTGGATAGGTTGTTCATATTGAGTAAGGTGCTAAGAATCTAATTTGTGGTTTTCTACCTTTTTTACCTTCTACCTTTTTTGTGAAAATGTCAATGGCCAATTTGTAATTTAGACAAGATCTCTGTGACCCCAGGTTGTGAACCACTGCTTTAGATACTGTTGTGTATGTATGATGTACTGTATGTGCCTTTGTTGAATGGATGATGAAGCAGTTAACTGGAATGTGTTAATGTAATGAATATATCTTAATTTTCCTGTCAATATTGCAGGTGATGTCATCATTCAGCAATTTACATCCCTTCTCTCAGTTGTGGGCAGAGAAGAAGAATTTGTTTCCTTCCAACCCCTGAGGCAGCGTCTGGATGTCTTTCTCCACTCCAAACTCTGCACGTCCCACCCGGTCAACCACTGAAGTTCTGTCAAAGTGCTCTCCTCCTGTCCCATGGACAAGCCACAGTAGAGAGGCTTCTCTGTAAATAAGGAGGTAGAAACATGCAACCTCCGTGACGAATCTCTCGAAGCCCTCAGGTTAATCTGTGACAAGGTAATTGTCTGTGGTGGCGTTCTGAAAGTTCCTCTGACCAAGGAGCTACTGGCCTCTGCTGCTTCAGTTGCTTCAGCAATACCGGCTTTACCTTGAAAGTGAGCGGAAAAAAAGGAGAGTGCCACACAAGAGCTGAAGAGGGAAGCAGCAGAGAAAGAGCTGGAGGACCTCCGGAACCAGCGGCAGGTACTCAAGAGTGTGTGCCAATCACTTGAAAATGATGCAGACAAGTGTGCAGAGATGGCCGAGGGAAAGGCAGGAACAAAGATGGCTGAGCTCATCACAAAGTCCAACTCACTTCGAAGAAGACACAAGGACAAGAAAGCAGAACTTGTGCAAGTAGAAAAAATGATAGAAGAAAAGCCCATACAGCTGAGGCACTTGTGACCCTGCTCTGCAACTGTAATTTTAATTAGCAACTTGTATGTTTGTCTGGGGAGTGTGTGTGAATTGACATGACCCTAATTGGAATGACCCTAATTCCATTGGTTGTTTGTGTTCTCTCTCCCTCAAACAACCTTGGCTAGTTTTTGTGTCCAGTAGAAGTTATTTGTTGAGAAGTTATTACAGTAAAGTTGCACTTTATTATCTATTTTCTTCTTCCTTTTTCAAAGCCCTAATTGAACCACTTATACAATTTAAAATTCCCATGTGTATCTGTTCATTCTAAAGGTCCAGTCTGTCCTCTAATTGTTACTTTTTGACATATTGAGTAAAACCTACGGATCAAGGCCTGTTGTGACATCTTGATTAATCCAACTCCTATGGTAAAGTTACCTCTTACTTAAATGTAGCTCACTCACTTGCCCTAACACACACTCACATACACCTACAGAGCGCCTCTTTCTGACACTCTCTCTCTCTCTGGCCAGTGTTTGTGTCCAATGTTGAAGTTAAGTTATAATTACCTGTATATGTTATTAATTCGTTTTGGAAAGATATTTCATTACTCGTCCCTTTACTTTACACTTTATGCTGCTACAGTTAAAGCATGCCTTCCTGCCTGTATCACCCAGTAACTTCCCGATTACTTGCCCCTCCCACTCACTCATGCTCCCCTGTTCACTTAATTACGTCTCCACCTGTTGCTCGTTGTTTGTGGTCTTGCCGTGTACTTAATCCCTTGTCTCCCAGTGTTCTCTGTCAGACCGTCTGTGAACCTACAGCCTTTCAAGCTCAGCAAGCATTAAGACCCTGACTCTCGATCCTGTTCCCCAAGCCTGTTACCTGTATTTTCCTGTGTTCCTGTCATCTGCCTGTTCCCCTGTCTCCGTTCTATCCTCTTGCCTGTCTTTGTTCTCTGTTCTCCGCCTCCTGATTGACCGCCTTACCGCTGACGACCCCGGACCGACTCGACCTCCACTCTGCTCTCCAGCCCCTGGTTTTGACCTCTGCCTGTCCACGACCTCCGCTCTACTCTCCAGCCCCTGGTTTCGACCTCTGCCTGTCCTCGACCTACGCTCAGCTCTTCCGCCCCGGCTCCTGACCCGCTGCCTGTCTACGGCCTACACTCTGGTCTCCAGCCCCGGCTCCCGACCCGCTGCCTGCCCACGACCTATGCTCTGCTCCCCAGTCCTGGTTACCCAACTCTGCATTCGAAGAGCATCCACACACTCCCTTTACCCATTACCCTAAATAAACTGTTCTTACATGACATTTTTGGGTCCGACTCACTCTGTTCTGTGACAGCTTGAAGTCGTGCTGGTAGTAAAAATATTGTGAAGGTAGTAAAAAAGGTAGTAAAAAGGTAGTAAATTCTTTCTCTGTATAAACCCTGTTATAACTTAGCTATTTGTACAAAAAACAAATCATGATTAAAGCAGAGCAAACCCTTGAGCTAAATTGTCCCGCCAGGCACTCTGCATGCTGCTCTGCATACTGCATGCTCGTCAGGGTCCATGTCATCCACAGAGCCAATCCTACACGAGATCTCAGTCTCGGTCCTTTTACGATGATGCTCCAAACATGGTGTCAACATGGTTTTCAAAAGAAGTCTACTGTCATGCACAGAAATCTCTTGTACATTCTTTTTATAGCACACACTCTACTGCATGCACTATTCTATTCTTATATACACTCAAATACACATATATTACTTGTTCTTACAGAAATTCCCACACTCTCTCCGTTCCTCCTCAGTGAATGGCACCCTGATCACCTGAGACACAACCCCCACAATGCACAGACAGACACGGTGTACGATGCTGTGCACTGAATTCTTGGGCATATTAAATGCCCGGGACACCACGCGGTAGTATGCTCCGCTTGCCAGAACAGAACACCAATACTTCTATGGTGGGACCCCATCCATGGTGCCGCGCCTGCTGCAGCAACGGCAGAAGATTTGCGATGGAGGCCCTGCTCAAGCCAAAGTATGGCAGAGTGTCTTCCTCCTCAAAGTAAACCCTGAGGATGGGCACTGCCCTGTTGAGGTTGGCATAGCTTGTGGGACTCTGGAACACACACGCCATGCAGTTTTTTGTATTTGTTAATATTATGAAATATTTTGTTAATAAACTTAATTTGACACAGGCAGCGCTGTATGCTAATTGTTATTGTAAATATCTACTTGGACAGAGCATTGTAGCTTAAATATCATAACACTGAATGAATCAAATCTCCTCATTGCTCAAGGTGAGGCCAGCCAGATGGTCGAATGTTTATAAAAACAGTAGGTTAACTATAGGCTAAATTCATAGTTAAATGAGAACTGTTTGATGTTTTGGTAAACTGCTTTAGATGTATGTCAGCTTACTACCCTGTATAGTCGTGTCCTACAATCGCGTCCTGAATTAGCGGTTGTTCAGAGGAGTTCGGCAAAATAAAAAAACTGGCGATGCATGTGCTAACAATGTTTCCCTCGACATACACATGCAAGTCCGCCTTATCATGAATGCAATCAAGACACATGAGAGGAATAGACTAATGAAAATCTAGAAAACTGCCTGCGGATCGTACCAGACATTAAAATGATTGCAAAGAGTGGAAGATACCAATTTTCCAATTAGGCAAGGTTATCTCAATTAATTACATGGAAATTAATCGCAAATCTCAAGCTAAAAATAACCTGAAATGTTTCTATTTCATGCATTTTTTGAAACGCATGAAAAATATTTTAGTGTCCTTGATCGCCACATCAAGGAGAGCCACCATCCTGAGAGGAGACCCAAGGCCCCTACAGCTGTGTCCACCACCGCCTCCAAGGCCCCTGTAGCTGTGTCCGCCTCCTCCAGTTCATCAGGGTCCAGTTGCTATGCAATGCAGTTCTTGTGTTAATTCATTGACATAAGTGTCAAAAAGTCTTTGATCTTATCAGAGGATACTAGGGGTAGAGAAAGAGGACAAGAGGTGTCAGAGACTCCACAGAAGCCACGCACAGACACCCTTCCATTATTAGCAGTAAGGTTATATGTGTACCTGGCAACATGGCTCAAGTATGCTCAAGTAAATTAATGTATTTAAGTAAAGGGCGGGCCCACAACATGTTGCTATCCAATGCAGTGTGCAAATGCAGTAAGTAATAAAGGAGTGATGAATGTCAGTGTGTGAGCACAAACCCAGGAGAACAGCTAGGGAAAACAACTGTGTCACCCCTGTGTCTACATTGTCTCGTAGAAAGGGTTAAAGTTAGAAAATCAAAGCAGCGACTCAAACCAATAAGTAAATGTTTATCCAAAACAATTTTTAATACCAAATTTTAAGGCTCCTGAATTTTCAACAAGTGATGAAGATCAGAGGACTGGTGCCATGTCACTTCAGCCATGTCAGGCCACCCCTGCGGTAATGCTTGAAACGGACAAAACAAGAAAATGATTCCTAGTGTGCCTAGTGGGTTTTACAAGTTTGTCTGTTTTCTGTTATTTCAGATCACATTTGAGGGATGGCACAAAATGGGGGAAACGGGTCCAAATGGTCTTCCCACAGAAGACTTAAAATGGTTGAAGGAGGATGACGTGAGGGGGCTCTTTCAAAAGCCCATGCCATACCAGGACAAATATGGCAAAACGAGGTGGCGGCAGACTCCTTTTTTACAAGCTGACTTTTTTTCTAGAGGCCAGTGGGTGTGTGGCGGTACAGTCTTCGCTGCCCTAGGCCCGACTGTCCAGTGAGGAGTACCAACAGGGCATTCCTGTACCGTTGTGGCTATTCCAAGACTGTCCGCCACATCTGCGACATTGGAGGCTGGTATTCGATGTTAAAAGGGGTTCTGGCCTTTAACGCCTGCAGGAAAGCGGCTAAACAGTTGGAGGACCATGCCTTAGGACCAACCACCACCCCATGTGTGCCCTCTTTAAGTTGGAGCTCTCTGCAGCTGTTTTTGCCTACAACAAGGATGACATGGCACTCTTCTTATGGGCTATACGTGCCGGACACCCGACCAAGTATTCCCTGACTGATGGTGAGCTAATGGAGACACAGGTCACCAGGTACGACTTGAACCATTATGTCAGGAGAATCACAGCTGGGGCCCAGGAGATATTCATGCGCGTGAAGAGTGCCATTGACATCCTGAAAGGCGCCGCAGGGATGTGCGAAAACCAAGTCCATCTGTTCAAAGATGAGGCGCTCATCAACCACCTATGGGAGAACCAGCAGAAGCACCTGGAGTGCATCCAGGATCCACCGGGGCGGAACATGTACCCAATAAAAAAATATGTGACTCGCAGTGTGCGTTTCCCATACTACATCACAGTGAGAAGAAGCAACAGCCTGGAGGGCTTGTCTGCCAGAAATGTCACGGATCAAGGACTGACTGTCCTCCATCGCTATCAGAGCATAGCATCACTGACACCACTTAAACACCAGCGCCAGAATTGCCAGAGGAAAGACCTCACACCAGCCGGCCTCAGGTAGAGTATGAGGTCACACCATCTTTGGCAGGAACAAGACAAGACTTCAATCCACCCAGTCCAGTCAGGTGGTGATGCCAGCATCCCCAACAGTGCAACTTACCTTCCACTTACCATAGCAGGCTTCTGTGTCGTCTGCTGCCCGGTCCCTGTTTTTGCAGGCTTCCTCATCGTCCTCTCACTCTCCAGCACGATCAACAGTTTACAAAAGAAAAAGAGCTCTGGACCAGATCTGGACCGCAGCGCCAGATGAAAGTCTATGTCTGTGCACTCTGTAGGCAGCCTACACAAGGCCACAAAAAGTACAGAAAGAAGACTTTTTGTGAAGTCTCAAAGTCCTCCACATCTAAGGACTTTTCTGGACAGACATTTGAGGCATTCAGTGACTTTCAGAAGGCAGCTGACAATCTTTTGGGTCAGTCACAGGCCTCTGAGTGAACCCACATCCTAGTGTTGTCATGATCCTGCTCTCTACCACCCAGCCTCCTACTGGTCTAATTAAGTGTTGCAAGTTCCGTGTTTGTTTACCTTTTCCATGTGCTCATGTTTTGCTGTCTGCCCTGCCCCTTTCTCTCTTCCCGCTCTGCACCCGGTCCTCACGTCCTTGATTATTGTAATGATTTTCACCTGTTCCTTGTTTGTGTCATTGCCCTGTTTCCTATATATTCCCCAGCTCTTTCCTTACTCCTTGTCTGATTGTCTGACCATGTTCCCCGTGTCTGTAAGTTTAACTATCAACCTGCTAAACCTGTTTCTTGTACCCGTTTCTGAAGATCAAACCTGTTTCTTGGAGTTTTTGTATTTTGCTTGAACTAGTGGATACTTTTGGATTTGAACTACTGCTTGTTATCTGGATTTTTTTTTATTTCTCTGTGAATTCCTCCCGCCTGCCTGATTCCCGACTGACTTTGTGCACCGCCGATCTTTTGAGTGTTCTTGAACTCTGTTTTTTTTTTGGATATCATTTGTTGGATTACCTACGTTTTGTTTTCCCCAAGATCTTCTGAGCTTTTTCCCTTTTTGATACTGCCCCTATCTTTTGTAAATAAAACACTCTTTTGCACTGATCTGCATTTGGGTCTTAGTCTGTACGTTACAGTACAATCAGACCAAGAAGATGGACCCAGCGGATCCAGGACAATTCTCTTCGGCGATTCAACATCATGGGTCTCTATTGGGCCGGCATCAGGCACAGATCGAAGACCTTAGAGCCGAGATACGGAGCCTCAGTTCCAGGGTTCAACCCCTCCAGTCGACCCTGGGTTTCTCCGTGCAGCCTGAAGCCCCAGCGCCAACCGCTCAAGCGGCATCATTGTTCTGCGAGCCCAGACTGCCTCCTCCCGAGAGGTACGCCGGTGAGCCTGGTACCTGTCGTTCATTTTTGTCCCAGTGCTCCTTGATTTTTAGCCTGCAACCCGGGTCATTCTCCACCGAGCGAGCCAAGGTGGCTTACGTCATCACCCAGTTGTCAGGACGAGCTCGAGAATGGGGAACGGCGGTTTGGGAGGCGGAGTCCCCTTCCTGCGATGATTTTCGAGAATTCGCCTCCGAGATGAAGCGGGTTTTCGACCGCTCCAAACACGGGCACGAGGCTGCTCGGGAGCTGCTCCACCTACGCCAGGGCTCCCGTTCTGTTTCGGACTTCGCCATAGACTTCCAGACCCTGGCTATCTCATCTGGCTGGGATAAGGAGGCATTGTTCGACACTTTTCTTAACGGCCTCTCTGAGGAATTGAAGGATGAATTAATATCCCATGATCTGCCTGAGACCTGCGAGGGGTTGGTCAATCTGGCCATTCGTGTCGACACTAGGTTGCAGCAACGTCGACGATTTAGAGCGTCCGGAGCTGTGGGTGGAGGAATTCCCCGCCTCGTCACCTCCTCTTCGTCATCTCCCGTCATGGCAACCCCAGAGCCCATGCAGGTGGACCGGACTCGTCTGAGTATGGAGGAGAGACGGCGAAGGTTACAAGCCCACCTTTGTCTATACTGTGGCAAACCCGGACACTATCTCGCCGCTTGCCCGGTTAAAACCCCACCCTCACCCGTGAGAGGGGTACGGGTGAGCGCCACTATTACTAACCCTTCACCAACCCAACGAACCCTCCTTCCTGCCGTCCTGACCTGGGGAGAACAACGACAAGAGACAGAGGTCCTCGTCGATTCGGGTGCGGAGGAGAATTTCATCGACGCCGGTCTGGTGAGCCAGTGGGGGCTGCCCGTAGAGAACCTCAAGGTGCCCCTGGTGGCCAACGCCTTAACGGGAGTCAAGCTGGCCACTGTCCGTCAGGTCACCATACCGGTGAGTCTCTGTCTGCTCCACACCCACTGTGAATCGATTAGGTTCTTTGTCATTGACTCTCCTGACTCTCCTGTCCTCCTAGGACACCCCTGGCTAATCAAACACAATCCCCATATAGACTGGCAGGAGAGTAAAATTATTGCTTGGTCTCCTACCTGTCAGGCTAACTGTCTCCCTGTTCCTAGTGTTTCTGTGAGGTCTGTCCCTGTCCAACCCGAGGAGTTTCCTGATCTGTCTGCTGTACCTCCAGATTACATGGACCTCAAGTTAGTTTTTAGCAAGTCCCGCGCCTCTTCCTTGCCCCCTCACCGACCCTATGATTGTGCCATCGACCTCCTTCCTGGCGCCTCCCCGCCTAAGGGGCGTATTTACTCTCTGTCCCGCACCGAGACAGAGGCCATGGACAAGTACATAAGGGAGTCCCTTGCTGCTGGTATAATCCGCCCGTCCTCGTCCCCTGCCGGAGCGGGTTTCTTCTTCGTCTCTAAGAAGGATGGCTCGCTCTGACCATGCATAGATTATCGTGGTTTGAATAATGTCACCATAAAGAACCGTTACCCTCTTCCCCTCATGTCATCTGCCTTCGAGCTCCTGCAAGGGGCCAAGGTTTTCACAAAACTAGACCTGCGGAACGCATACCACCTGGTCCGCATACGTGAGGGGGATGAGTGGAAGACGGCGTTCAATACCACTTCTGGACATTATGAATACCTCGTCATGCCTTTTGGCCTTACTAATGCCCCCGCCGTTTTTCAGACGTTGGTCAATGACATTCTTAGAGATTTTTTGAATCATTTTGTTTTTGTTTTTCTGGACGATATCCTGATTTTTTCAAGGTCCTTGTCGGAACACATTGTCCACGTTCGAACAGTCCTGAAACGCCTCCTAGATAACCAACTCTATGTCAAAGCCGAGAAATGTGAATTCCACCAGGAGTCAGTCTCCTTCCTCGGCCACGTCATTTCTCCGGGGTCCATCCATATGGACCAGCAGAAGGTGAGAGCGGTTTTGGAGTGGCCTACACCCACTACTCGCCGAGGTCTGCAGAGTTTCTTGGGTTTCGCCAATTTTTACCGGCGTTTCATCCGAAACTTCAGCACCATCGCCGCCCCCCTCACTGCCTTGACTTCTTCAAAGGTCAGGTTTTTATGGTCGTCAGAGGCAGAGAGAGCCTTTGGAGTATTAAAGAGACGTTTTACTTCAGCCCCTGTCCTGACCCAACCTGATCCTGAACGTCAGTTTATCGTCGAAGTCGATGCCTCCGAGGTGGGCGTTGGGGCAGTCCTATCACAACGTTCCTCCCAGGACAACCGTATCCACCCGTGTGCCTTCTTCTCCCGCCGCCTCTCTCCGGCAGAGCAAAACTACGATGTGGGGAACCGGGAGCTCTTGGCCGTTAAATTGGCCTTGGAGGAATGGAGACACTGGCTGGAGGGCGCCCCAGTCCCATTTCTCGTATGGACAGACCATAAGAACTTACAATATATTAGTCAAGCAAAGAGATTAAACCCCCGACAGGCACGCTGGTCATTATTTTTCTCTCGTTTTGACTTCACACTCTCTTACCGTCCTGGTCACAAGAACATTAAACCCGATGCATTATCCCGACAGTTCACTTCTGGCAGAGAGAGCCCAGATCCAGAACCCATCATTCCCTCCAGTCGTGTTGTTGGAGCGGCCCGCCTCGACATTGAGTCACTCGTTGTGGCGGCTCAAGCAGACGAGGCGGGTCCCAGTCAATGTCCTGTTAACCGTCTGTATGTTCCCAGCTCTGTTCGTCCACAGGTTCTGCAGTGGGGGCACTCTTCTCTACTCTCCTGCCATCCCGGTACCAGTCGAACCCAGGCCTTCATCGAGAGACGCTTCTGGTGGCCATCCATCAAGAGTGATGTCGTCCAGTTTGTCCAGTCCTGCCCTACGTGTGCACAGAACAAGTCCTCCAACCGACCCCCTGCCGGATTGCTTCAACCCCTAGCCATTCCCCGAAGACCCTGGTCCCACATCGCACTAGACTTTGTGACTGGTTTGCCCTCTTCTGACGGTAACACCACCATCCTCACAGTAGTTGATCGTTTCTCCAAGGCTGTTCATTTTGTTCCTCTGCCCGGTCTCCCCTCAGCCAAGGAGACTGCCCAACTCATGACGCTACACGTCTTCCGTATCCATGGTCTCCCTGTAGAAGTGGTGTCCGACAGGGGGCCCCAGTTCACCTCAGCCTTTTGGAAAGCCTTTTGTAAATTACTTGGTGCTTCTGTTTGTCTCTCTTCTGGTTTTCACCCACAGACTAATGGACAATCCGAGAGGGCGAACCAGTCATTAGAGACCGTGCTGCGCTGCATGGTTTCTCAGAACCCTTCCGCCTGGAGCCGACAGCTGCCTTGGGTCGAATACGCCATAAATTCCCATGTTTCATCCGCCACGGGCAAATCCCCCTTCGAATGCTCCTTGGGCTACCAACCCCCGTTGTTCCCGGACCAGGAGGAGGAGGTTGGGGTACCTTCCGCGGAGGCATTCATCCGGCGCTGTCGGGCGGACCTGGAAGCGTACCCGCACCACCCTTCTCCGTTCGGCTGTCCGGATGAAAACCCAAGCCGACAAACGTCGCTCCCAAGCCCCCTCCTACCGTCAAGGCCAACGGGTGTGGTTGTCCACACGGGACCTGCCTCTGAAGGTCGAATCCCGCAAACTTTCCCCACGATTCATCGGTCCTTTCCCCATCACCAAGGTCATCAGTCCCACAGCCGTCCGTCTTAAACTCCCTTGTCCCTTACGCCGCATCCACCCCACTTTTCATGTCTCCCGCATCAAGCCCTTTATCTGTAGCCCCATGCATCCACCCCTGCTCCCCACCTCCCCCCTGCCTCATAGATGGATCCGAGGCTTACACTGTTAAAAGACTTTTGGACGTTCGTCGTCGGGGCCGGGGCATCCAGTACCTCGTTGACTGGGAGGGCTACGGTCCTGAGGAGAGGTGCTGGGTTCCGGCCCGGCACATCCTAGACCCCAACCTTATCAAAGACTTCCGCCGCCAACATCCCTCCTCTACCCAAGGGACGCCAAGAGGCGTCCGTTAGAGGGGGGGTACTGTCATGATCCTGCTCTCTACCACCCAGCCTCCTACTGGTCTAATTAAGTGTTGCAAGTTCCGTGTTTGTTTACCTTTTCCATGTGCTCATGTTTTGCTGTCTGCCCTGCCCCTTTCTCTCTTCCCGCTCTGCACCCGGTCCTCACGTCCTTGATTATTGTAATGATTTTCACCTGTTCCTTGTTTGTGTCATTGCCCTGTTTCCTATATATTCCCCAGCTCTTTCCTTACTCCTTGTCTGATTGTCTGACCATGTTCCCCGTGTCTGTAAGTTTAACTATCAACCTGCTAAACCTGTTTCTTGTACCCGTTTCTGAAGATCAAACCTGTTTCTTGGAGTTTTTGTATTTTGCTTGAACTAGTGGATACTTTTGGATTTGAACTACTGCTTGTTATCTGGATTTTTTTTTATTTCTCTGTGAATTCCTCCCGCCTGCCTGATTCCCGACTGACTTTGTGCACCGCCGATCTTTTGAGTGTTCTTGAACTCTGTTTTTTTTTTGGATATCATTTGTTGGATTACCTACGTTTTGTTTTCCCCAAGATCTTCTGAGCTTTTTCCCTTTTTGATACTGCCCCTATCTTTTGTAAATAAAACACTCTTTTGCACTGATCTGCATTTGGGTCTTAATCTGTACGTTACAAGTGTAAATACTGTGTAAATATTTATTGTGTAACCCACCTCGCATCTAGGTCCGTCTAGGAGCAGAATCAAAGTGCAATGACCAACCACACACTGGTATAATATAATGCAACCTTGTATTTTTTAACCATATAAACTACACATTTACAATTGCAAAAGTACACAACTGGGCCCTTGAAAATGAAGAGAAAAGAAAGAATTGTGTTTTGATTTGTGTGTAAATTTCAGTTCCTGAAAAAGTTCAGTTCCTTGTGGATCCTTGAGTAAAGTGTTTAGTCAACATCAAGTAAGTCAAGTCAGGTGTGTGTATGACTACCACAAGCAGAAAGGACAAGTGCATATCAGTGAATAGGACTGAATGGCCCTTGGGGTCAGGCTGGATAGGCTCGCCATCAATTGAGATCACAGGGTTTTCATAGAATTCCTTTTTTTTTCATAGAATTCTAATTTCTTTTGTTCTTCAGTTGTACAACATTACTTCTTTCTTCTTATGCTGAAAGCATAGTGCTAAATCATACTGAATAGTAATTACTACTATCCAGTTACCCATAACTAGGCATTAGCATAGCATTTATAATGCTTCAGACTGCAACCGTTAGCTTACAATTGTGCAAACTAAAATACATTCATCTACCATAAAGCATTTGAATAAACACTTCACAAGTCATACATGTTTTGTGCATTGTCTCAAACAATGGACGTTTAAACAGTTTCTCTTTGAAGTTAAACTAAAGCTTATTTCAAGCTAAATACTCTTCAAGTAATACAATATATTTTTCTTTCATCACTCGCGGTAAACATAGCATCACAAATATACCTTTACAATCATCTTTAACAAATACTGTTCAAGAATATGCCTAACTACTAAGACAAGAGTGCTAGAAATCGCCAAAAAACTCCATCAACGTGCGGAATGCACATGTTGGCTTACCGAGACAGTTTTCGGCAAGATTGCTGTTCATCTTCTCTGCTCTATGTTCTGACTAAGTGCCGAAAGAAAATCAATAGGAGAGCATCATTTCAAACATTTCAAAATAAAAGTGTCCATGCTCAAACAATACAACAAAAGTACCATTCCATTCAATTTATATTTCAACAAAGATAAACTTAATAGTCATGAATTTCTACATCAGGATTATTTATACAGATATTTATTATTTGTTTTAACCCTATTTATTGTCTATTTATTATCTATGCCTCAGCTACTTATCAGCTGGGTTACAATTGAGTTTTGCTAATATTTTACGGCTTGTTATATTATATTTATAATTCTGTATTGTTTGTACCGTTCAAGATTTTACTGTTGAATTTGAGATTTTTCTGTTGCACATTTTGGCTTTTTGTATAGCAACACCTCTTCCTCATTCCGCTGTGACAGAGGGCTGGAGTGTAGGATGAAGGTCTTCTGCTGCTCTACTGAAACTGGACTTAATGTCACCTGAAAAGGGGGGAGGGGAGAGAGGGAGAGAGCGAGAGAGAGGGACTCACATATACCTCAAACACACACACACACACCTCAAGCACATCATTTTATTTATCTTGTTTGCAATTAAATCAAAGAAGGACTTGTACATTAGACAAATGCAACTTAAATCACAACAATATTTATGGTGATGTAACCAAAAATCTCCTTTCTGTGCTTATATCATTTACAAAATTGTTCAACCCCTTAGTCACATTTATTCTTAGTATTTATTACTAAGCCTTAGTCCTTTGGCTGTTACAACAACCTTCAAACATGAAACATAACTTGACACAAGTGTCTTGCAGCGGACTACGGGTATCTTAGCCGATTCTTCATGGGCAAAAGCCTCAAGTTCAGTCACATTCTTGGGCTTGCATGCTGCAACTGCCTTCTTCAGGTCCCACCAGAGATTTTCAATAGGATTTAAGTCAGGGGACTGCGATGGCCACTCCAGAATGTTCCAGCCCTTCAACTGCAACCAAGCTCTGGTGGATTTTGAGGTATGGTTGGGGTCGTTGTCCTGTTGGAAGGTCCAACGTCTCCCAAGCTAGAGATATTCTGTACCTGTAGAAACAAAAAAGCCCCAAAGCATGATTGGCCCCCCACCATGTAGGCAACAGTAGGCAAGGTGTTCTTCTCTTCACAGGCCTTGTTCTTCCTCCTCCAGACATAGCGTTGATCCATAGGCCCAAAGAGTTCTAATTTTGTTTCATCACACCAGAGAACAGTAGTTTGAGGTTTGTCCACATGATTGTTGGCATATTGGAGTCAACTCTTCTTATTCTTTGGAGTCAGCAGGGGTGCGCCTGGGAGTTCTGGCATGGAGGCCTACATTTCGCAGTGTGCATCTTTTCTCGGTTCCTCAGCAGTCAGCCGTGGATTCGCCGTCAGCATCTTCTTTCTGCCACACCCTGGTACTGTTTCTACTGTGCCCTTAGCCTTGCGAATAATGCTTCCAATTGTGTCTATTGGGATGTTTAATATCTTCGCAACCTTCTTATAACCGTGTACTTTCTTGTGAAGAGAAATTACCTCTTCTCTTGTCTTCTTCAACCATTCCCTTGATTTCACCATGTTGGAAAGACAGCAGTAAATATCTAGAAGGAGCTGAGTATCGCAGTCCTTTTAAATTTGCCTTATTGTTGCTTGTTATCCTTCATTGCTGCTTGTTCACATCTACAGGTGTTTTCAATACCTGATTGAAAACACTTGATTGCACCTCTGTTCTTCGGAGTGGTAGTTTTTAAAGGGTTGAATAATTGTGTCAGTGAAGAAATCACAAAAAGGACAGTTAATACTATATTACCAAAACAATTTATGTCATTTTAGTTGCATTTGGCTCGAATTCCCTTGCTGGAGGTGGAAGGGATGTATTTTATTTTTAGTCATTGCCGTGAGACCCAAACATGATCATTTTTAGGCCTTTCCCCTTTCCAAAGAGTCAGCGAAAGAAATCATTCTCACGCTTGACCACCTCCATCCTTTCTAGAACACGGTCCTCATCCATCTTGGACGGCCATCTCTTCAACTCCTCCATTCTTTTTTTCTCCTTTCGGAGCTTGGTGGGCTGCCTCTCGGCCTCCCTCAGACGCTCTCTGAGGTCGCTTGCTGCGCTGTCTCCCAGGACGCACTCGCCATGCTCCCATGCTCTGCTCTACTCCCATGCTCTACTTTGATTTCTATACAAAGATTTCTTCGGGTATACACCATCCAGTGCTTTGCAAATACCATTAGTCTAAGTTACAAAAATTCATATTTTTTAAATTTGTAAGTCACTTGGTTTTAATTTGTCACTTAACTGTCATGCACCCACAATTGTTCATGTATATATGAATACACATCAGGGCAGTAAGAACTCAGTTTCATGATCTCTAAGGGCATACATGCAGGCCTCAGTATAGCTGAAAAAGCCTCCAACAAATATGAAATTCAAGCAGATTTGTGTTAGACTTGCTCCATTCTTTTTACTTGGCCAAAAAGGGGACCCCTTGCCCACGCTTTGTTTACCATGTGTCCAAAATCAATAGCGGATGTACCTCTGCTTTTAGACAGTGCTATTTTAAGCGTTCTATAAAGGCTGCTGTGGTTTGGTTTGATTCTGCTTCTTATTACATTGGTGCCACGTTGGGCCATCTTTTGTCGTAAAGATTTCTCTGTGTTCGTGTGTACATCTGATGCAGCCATTTATGTTGGTACAAAGCAGTATGTGATGAGTGTGTTTAAAATATACAACCATCAATATTGTTGTTATAATTAGTAAGTCTAAACAGCTTGTTGGGGGTGGAACGGATTAATTTTATTTCAGTCTTGAGGGACCCAGACACAATACTGTTTAAGACTTTTTGCCTTTCCTCTTTCCAAAGAGTCTGCGAAAGAAGCCTCGCTTTCTCCTCTCTGAATTAACAGGAAGGTCATCCTTTTTAACGCATCTCCCGAAACATCTCCTCTTTGTCTTCCCTCTCCTTAGCTCGCTCTTCCTCCACCTGTGCCATTAATCTACTCATCTCCCTCTTACTCTGACTCTCCCTTTCCTCCATCTCTCTCCTCTCTCTCGCTCTCTCTTCCTCCATCTGTGCGATGAAATTTTCCATCACCATCCTCATGTCGTTCTCCCGCTTGAACGCCTCCATCTTTTCTCGAGCACAGTCCTCCTCCATCTTGGCCAGCCGTCTCTTCAACTCCTCCATTCTTTCATTCTCCTTTCGGAGCTTGGCGAGCTCCTTCTCAGCCTCCCTAAGACACTCTCTGAGGTTGCTGGCCATGCCGTCTTCCAGGACAGTCCCGGCATGCTCCCATGAGGCTGCATGCGCATTCAGGGAGTCTCGAATGCTCGTCACTTCCTGGGAAGCATAGTGGCTTTTTCATTCACGAGAACTAGACATTGGCAAAAGACTTATTACTAGACACTTAGCTGCTGTTCATTGTCCTCCACCTTTTAAGGTTGTCTAATTAATGCTCGACTAAAAATACTGCTCATTTAGAGGTAGGTGCACCTGCTGCATGACCAGGGTCAAGTCGTTCTTCAGCCAGTCGACCTCCCGCCGGTTTGTCTGCCTCTCCTCGCCCAGCCTCTCCGTAACCCAGGACTTGAGGTGAACCGCAAATTTTGAGGCCAGGTCCATTAGCTCATCCTTGTCCTGTGGAGTAAAATGGCTTTTAATTTTGGAGGACTTTTCAACCACATAGGCATGACCAGTTCCCTATAGTGGAGCCCACCACTCCATTTCCCTAGCAGTTGTTGGTCTACCTACGCTTTCTTTGGATACACTCTGCATGTGCATTTCAAAACCTTTCCACAACAGCTGCAATGCCAATCAAATGTAAGCTTACTGTAAATTCAGTGGTAGTACGGTGATAAAAATGATACAGATATATTGTTCTCACCAGATAGTCGGTATTCATAGCTGATTGTTTATCCAAACACGTCTGCTTACAGTTTCTCCCTGCTACTTTTGAGACTTTGTGGTGATTTTTTGTTTACCAAAACTGTGCTTCTGGAATGACCCAAGTTTCCATGACACTCACCCTCTGTCATGTTCTTAGAACCTTTGTGACAACATTCAGCCATTATGTCACTTTTCTCTTCTGTTCTATCCATTGGCAATGTGGGTGAATAATTAAACTCTTTCTCTTTTCTCTGTTATATGGGAACTCTGGCACGTTTCAGCCTAAATGTTGTTTTTTTTGTGGGCTTCACGAGCTTTCATTCGGTGCAAACATGACAAAAATCTACTCAGAAATGAGTGAGCGAGCCCAATGATATTGTAAGCACTACAAATGATAATATAATAATTAACCAGGCATATTCTATACAGTCAAAATAAAGATGCAAATATGCCCAGATCGATCACCTCTTTTTTGTTTGAGATTAGCATTTTTGTTTTAAGACATTTAAGATAGTCTGTAGTAGACCATCACTGTATGTATATGTATTGTAAGAATCTTTGCCATTTAAAGTGGTACCAGTCTAATCTGTTCTATTGCTGCCACAGTGCCAAGGGCATTGCCAGTTTGTGTGCAATTGTGCAATTGATGGTGCGTGCGTAGACTTCCACTATTGAACTTTTACCAAGCATAATGGCTGTCTTGACCCACTCTGCATAGACAGAGGCAATAGAATGTAATATAGATGGGTCTCCAGGATGAAAGGTAAAAGCTACCAAAAAAAAGAAATTATAATGAATACAGTCAAATGAAAATGCAAAACACTTTTTACTATTTAATTATCATTTGTGTTCATTTCATCTGAAAATTAAATGGAGAAAGAGTTTTGCATTTTCATTTGACTGGTTTCATTATCATTTCTTTTTGGCAGCTTTAAGCAAATACAAAAGAGCAGTTCTAGACCTAGAACTTTCTCAGTGCTCTCCATGTTCAATGTTCAAACCATTAGAAATGGGGTATATTGTGGGTGACTAGAGTAAAAAAATGTAACCAATAGATATGTGATAGAAAGTGCAAACCAAAGGGAAAAAAGCATAGTCTTCTATAGTTCTATTTTCATTGTACTGAAATAAATTTTCAGTGTATGCCTTGGGGCATGAATGGGTAGTGCATCCAAAAAATGTTCATAATAACATTTAATTTGTATTAAGCATAGACTTTTCGCAAAAAGTTTGGTTGGTTGGTAGAGTTGCTAGACCATGACCTAAATGTATGCAAATTATTGCATATGTAGAGGGTTGCTCTACCACACTACTTATCACACACATTCACACATCACCCACAACACAACACTTGCACAAGAAGACACACACAGCTGAAGTCATTCAATTCCGTTTATTTGCTAAAATTAAATAACTCCTTGAAAAATAGTTTGAGAAATAAAGCTTATCTAGTGATGCATTCAGATTTTTTTAATGGTAGCCTATTACAGTGGTATTATCTGTTGACGAAAGTCCAAGCCTGTAGAGGGCGCTCCTAGAGTGGTGGGATCAGGACATGGTGAATGGCACTATACCAGAATAAAACTGCATAGAAGCCGCGTCTGTGTTGATTCCCATCACAGGTTAGTATCTAGATGTTTTTTGCTAAAATGACGTGTTGTTGTCGATGCCAAAGACATCTGAAAGAGTTTACTATGTTTATGTACTAAAAGGAATAGTTAAAGTAACAGTAGTTTTTACAGACTACTATTTGATAAGAGTTTGATAAGTTGTGAGGTTAATTGAATGTTGATTAAAACTATTTGTAACATGATTTTGTAAGGAAAGATTGACGTGGGTCACATGTAAAATAGTAAAACATAAATGGCTGCCTCACACACACATGAACATTTATGACAAATGATGGCCTGACGTGGCACCAATGTAATAAGAAGCAGAATCAAACCAAACCATCACCAATGTCGTTCAGCAGCCTTTCTAAAACACTTAAAATAGCACTGTCCAAAAGAAGAGGAATCTCCGTTATTGACTGAAGTCTGCCATAGTCTCAGAAAAAAAAAATAATAGGGAATCTGTTATTTGTGCCCTGTGAATATATCAGCTGGATAACAATTACCATGCAAAGTTACTGCAGAATGGGCTAGGTCTGGGTCCATTGAAATCAGAAACTGGACTGGAGCCCGTCTATTGCTATGTCCCGCGTTGGCTTTGAATGTGTATCAACAGGGGCACAGTTACCAGTTTAGTGGTAACCTAAACCCTTGTGTGCCCTCACGGGACCTTTCTGCCTCTCCGGAGGGCTTTGTATATAGTCCTCCTTTTGAAACTCTGGATTCAGTGGACATAAAGGTGTTATCCCGTAAGGCCGTGCTCCTGCTCGCTTTAGCTGCAATGAGGTCTGACAGTGGTGCACTATCTGTGCACTCATCTGCCACCCAGTACAGACCCACTGATGCAAAGGCCATGTAGCTAATGCCATTTGTGTGCCTGAGGTCTGGGTTTCCCGAGTTTCATGGAAACTTCACAAACAATCAGCTATGAATACCATTTTTTTGGTGAGAACAATGTACTGTATATGTAATAATACCATACTTGAATTAAATTTAAAGTAGAACTGAATTTGGCACTTAAGCTGCTGAGTGAAGGCTTAGAAATACACAAACTCAAATTTCTTGTCAAATTAACAGCAAAGTAGGAATCAAATCTTCAGCACTCCACAGAAAAGGCTTTATTAGTATTTAGAAAGCAGGCTCACTAACCCAAAGAATACATAGGTAGACTCACAATTGCTTAGAAAAAGGGAAAAAAAGAGCAGTGTGCACCAGCATAGTCAACTGGGCCTTGTGTGCATGGGTTCAAAAGTTCTCTAAAATTAAAAGCCCTTTTACCTCTCAGGACCCAGCCGTACTCATGGTGCAGGCTTCTAATTGGGAGTTTCGCCTCAAGTCCTGGATAATGGAGAGGCTGGAAATCCGATGGGAGGTCGACTGCCGGAAGAACGAATTGGGCCTGGTCATACAGCAGGTGAACCTACCTAAAAATGAGTAGCATTTATAGTCAAGTGACAAAGAAAAGCAGTAAATGTGTAGAGATAAATCTTTTTAAGGCAGCATAAACAAAGTCATGTCTGCGCAGACTGCTCAGGAGAACAGAGCAGTAGGCTGTAGCGCAGAGAATTGGTCAATGTCTGTTACTCTTAATTGAAAGAACTACTTTGTTTTCCAGAAGGTGACCAGTATGCGGGACTTGCTGAATTTGTATGCATCCTCATGGGAGAACAGCAAGTCCGGGGTCAGGCCCAGGGCAGTCCTGGATGACAGAACGGCCAGTGACTTGGGAGAGCGCCTGAGGGAGTCTAGGAGGGCGCTCACCGGGGTCCAAAAGGAGAATGGAGGAGATGGAGAGACTTCTGGCCAAGATGGAGGAGGACCGTGCTTGAGAAAGAATGGAGGCGGCCAAGCGGGAGAACGACCTGAGGATGGGGATGGAAAAGTACATTGAACAGATGGAGGAAGAGAGAGTGAGAGAGTGCACGAGAGAGGAGGGAGATGGAGGAGAGGGAGAGTGAGAGAAAGAGGGAGATGAGTAGGTATATGGCACAGGTGGAGGAGGAAAGAGCAATGGAGACGAAAGTCAAAGAGGAAATGTTTCGGGAGATTCAAGCAAAGATTGCAGCTCAGTGTAGACAACTGCAGCTCAGAAAAATTGATGAAGGTCACCGGGGACTAGTTGACTGAAGGCAGCCAGAGCTCAGCCAGAACCCAGCGTTACTGGGAATGACCTTCCTGACATTTTTTAACACACTCATCACACACAGCTTTGTAGCAACAGAAATGGCCGCTTCAGACTGATACACATGAACACAGAGAAACCTGTATGGCAAAAGATGGCAAGAAGTGGCACCAGTGTAATACAAACAAGAATCAAACATCATCAATATTGTTCAGCAGCCTTTATACAATGTTGAAAATAGCACTGTCTAAAAGCGGAGGTACCTCCATTATTGATTTTGGACACATGGTAAACAAAGGGTGGGCAAGGGGTCTTTTTTGGCCGAGTAAAAAGAATGGAGCAAGTCTGCAACAGTCCCAGTCCGATCTGCTTGAAATTTCATATTTGTTTCATTGAACTTGTTCAGCTATACCGAGGCCTACATGTATGCCCTGAGAGATCATGCCATTTGACCAAGCCAAGCAGCACACCATGTAATAGGAAAATTGGCTTTGGAAATGAGTTTTCAGTCTTTACTTAAGTGCTCTGTGAGGACACTGCCACATTTTTGCAAAACCTTTTGTGCGTCAGCTCTTTACAGACTTGGGCCTTCTTAGGCTTATTTGGGCAAAATTGCAGAATTTCAGAGAAAAAGTTGCCATTTATATGCTCTTGGGGGATTTCTTTGATGGCCTGCAAGAATCTATTGTCAGATTTTAGTGTGAACTTCAGATCTTCGTGAAATGACATACACATTTCCAGGTTAGGAGATTGGACTAGAATTCTGCACGAACTTACGTTCCAAGACATCTAGAATGACCCTTTTCATCCAATTAAAATGACGAAACAATGTATTACGCAACATGCTTATGGGTCAGAGCAGAGGTTTTAAAGGCTTAATCAATTAGTGGTTCAGGGACCGATCTGGAAGCTGAATGCTGCTGAATGCTGTCGGTAGGTATAAGAACAACAGCACTTGGAACAACGTAGACCAAATTTGCAAACTGGCAGCAGACAGCAACGCTAACAGATGAGCAGTTAACAAAACTTCCTTGCCCTCAGAAGTTAGTATTGGCAGCTGTTCTGCTATTTGGTCTACGTTGCACCAAATTCTGTAGTTCTCATACCAACCGACAGTATTCGGCAACGTGAAACAACAATGCTTTGGGTTGGTCCACTCTGGATAATCCCTTTATTTCTAGAAATGACGTCTGGGTCCCCTAACAGTGTCTGGAGCCATGTGGGGGAGAGGTCATGGGGGTCCCCAGCCGATCAGGAATCATTTAAAAGCAGTACTAGGCAAGCCTGCAATTTTTTTTTACCTCCGGAGCTCCTCCAAGAGGTACTAATCTCACCAAATTTTTGCAAACCGAAGAATAGGAATGTAAGATTCAGACAAAGACCCAAATGCAGATCGGTGCAGAGAGTTTTATTCACAGTGAATGCATACAGTTCAAAAGGGGAAAAAGCTCAGAAGATCTCAGTTTAACAAAACACAAGTACTCCAACAAAAGGTTACCAAAATCAGGGTTTGGGGAAAAACACAAAAACTTCGGCAGGACACACGCCAGTCAGGGATCAAACAGACAGGGAGAAATCACAGAAGAACTAAACATCCAGATTGTAATGAAGGCAGTTCAAATCCAAAAATATCCAAAAAGTTCAGGGATGCAAAAACTCAAAGAGGCAAACTCAAGAAACAAGAACAAGTACGGGAAAACAGAAATCACAGGCAGGTAATCAGACTTGGTAACAAACTTACAAACGTGGGGTATGAGGACGATCAGACAAGGAACAGAGAACAGACTGGGGTTTAGATAGGGAGCAGGAACACTGGGACAAACAGGAGGCAGCTGATACTCATTACGGGGAAACAGGATCATGGGGCACAGGTGTGGAGCAGGGGAGGAGAAAGGGGCAGGGCAGGCAAACAGAACAGAAGCACATGGACAATACAAACAAACAAAGAAGCTGCAGTGCAGCATCAGTCCAGCAGGTGGCCAAGGTCCCAGGGAGCAAGATCTTGACAAGGAACTAGCGTTGATCAATTTCGTAGCTTTAAATGAAACAATAAATGATAATAAACGGAGTGCCAAAAGGCAATGGGGGTTCAAAAAAAGCATGTAGTGGAAATGGTTCCAACAACAGGTAACTAGTGTAAATTAATGTAGCAAATGATCACATTTGTTCTACACGCACACACTTCTATCTGTTAGCACCAGGAAGAATATGAAACTACTTTCACCCCTGATGACAACCCCTAAATTTAGATGGTCAAGAATTACAGCGACACCATACATGACATTGAAAATGCTTTGTGGTTGCCATAGCTACCTCTGCACCATTAATGAGAAGTGTGTTTATCATATCATATCTCCAGGAAAAAGCACGGTAATGAAGAAATGGTGATATCTACCCCTATTTTTGGACTATCAAGGATTACAATGATGCCATATACAACATCAGAAAATGCCTCATGGTTGCTGTGGCAATCACTTTTTTCTTTTTGCCATAACTTAAGTATGTGTTTTGCATCATACCTGCAGGACAAAACATGGTAATAATGAAAAGGTATTGCGTACCTGCCCGGAGTTATATTATGTCTTAATGGAGTCTGGAGGAAAATGGCAAAAATTCTTGATTTTAACATCTTTTAAAATAAGTCTTCTAATATACAATCCATGTTTTAAGAAGTGGGAAGTCTTTTTAGTGTGAAGAATGGGTCCAGAGTAGTTTTATAAGATTAGACGATCTTTCTGATGGACACACTCTTAAACCTTTCCATGGCTTACAGGTTAGAGTTAATTTACAAAAAATATAACTACTAGCGATACATGCAAAGTCTCTCTTAAAAAACACATTGGCTCCCATCTCATTATAAAAAGGTATGGGATAAGTCATGAAGCATCTTTGTACTACTGAATGTTATTTGACATGCCAATATGTTTTCATGAAGATTGTATGGGAAAGAGATCTTGATACAAACTTTTCAGATGAAGAATGGGAAAACATAATCAGTAATTGCGAAAATATGGCACATGACCTACGTACAACCATGTAAAATAACCAATAGAGTGCACTGGACTCCCACTATCAGGGCAAAGTTAACTACCAACCCAACATGTTGGCAATGAATGGATGGAACACATTGTGGGACTGCCCCAAAGTGCTGGGGTTCAGGACGTCAGTTCATGAATGCATTGAGAAAGTTCTTGTTCCGCCATTTTGTGTTTGCTTATACTTGCTATCGGAGGTAAAAGCTGCCAAAAAAAGAAATGATAATGATAATGTTTTTGTCACTGTATATATCAGCGTGCGTTGTTTTGCAAAAACAACTGGATCCCTTAATTTCATTAATATGGGATAAATTAAGTATCTATCTATCTTCCAGAGTAACTACACAACAACATGAACACTTTCTCTGTCCATTCAGAACACATTATTATGACCACTGTAGTGTAGTGCCCAGCAGGCCTCTAAATGTTGCTGGAGTTCTTTTTCTTCTGTTTTTTTTTTTCATTGATGATGAATCCCAGTAGTCTGATGCATCAACTGCTTTCACATTGTTTTACTTTGCGGTTGCAGTGCTAAATGAAATTGAGCAGAAGCACTAGGCGGCACTAGCCTGACTAGAATCCCAGTGCATCCAAAAAATGTAACTTGTACATCAAAGACTCCCAGGACACGGAAACACCAGGCAATGTGAAACTTGCTGGGCATGTAGATCCACTTGAGTTTTAACACACAGTATTTTTTGGTCCCTAGGGGCAAAATGTTCACATCTCCATCACACACACTGCCAGCGTCTAAACAGGCATGCATTTACATTATCAAACACACATCCATGCTCTCAAAGTCTCCCCAGAGCACCCGCAAATTACCTAATCTCCCGGACGTTGCGTATTTCTGCCAATTTCTTTTGTGAGCGAGAGAAGTGAATAGAACTACTGATACACACAGTGAGAGAGAATGCCAAGGAGAGCATCTTGATTGATCATGAATGATAGTTTTACTGATGCAGCCTACCTTTACAGATGGCCTCTCCCATTAGTTCATTTAGTAATTACTAGCCATAATGAAAGCTGCTCACAGTGTGCCTTTATCTTAAATTACTGCTGCAACAATTTTGTTGTGGAGATCAGTAATGTAATATATTACTGGAATAATGGTACTTGCAAAGCACTGGATGGTGTACACCCGATAAAAAAACAAAAACACACAAAATAAAATCTTTTTTTTATTATTAATGGTACATATCCAGACCAGACAGAATTGTGTGGCTGGAGGCACTGACCAAAGAAATGTATGAGCAGTAGCAGGGAGTTTGCTTCAAAAAAAGAAAACAATGTACTTTTGTACATGTTAGAATCTCTGGGTGGAATGTCGAAGGAAAAGATGCTTTCTTGAGAGATCTCTCCACTAAAACCTACCTTTACAAAACATAAGCAGCCACTACTGGTGCCACCATCTAAATATTAAACATTACCGCTGCTCCCAATGAAAGAGCAATCCAGACTTACAAATCAAAGTCATGTGGAAAGAATATTCCAATAAATATGACAAACGAATTGTTTGATCCGTTATTAATTAACAGATAGTGTTTGCTTCTGTACAAAATCATGTTCAAGAACATTAAGCAAAGGGGTATGGCCAGTCAAATGATGTTTGCACACAACTCAGTGCAGCTTGAATTACATTGTGACTACTCTGCCTTTTGCCCAGGTTTGGGTCCTTCAAGCTTCCGAAGAGTCTCATCCCACTGGGCAAACTGTTTAGACAGAAGGAACATCTGTGCAAGAGGTCAAGGATTGAAATGACGAGATGTAATAAGATTACCCACATGCACAGAGTACTGCATTACACAAATATGAAGTCGTGTGACAAAAGTTACATTAGCATATGAAGCTGCTACATTCCCCCAGAGTCGTTACTGCTAGAACATATTAAAGGCACACTAGGCAACGTTTTAGGCTAACTTACCAGATAAACTGCATGAAACCGAAATCAAATTGGATTTATTACTGGCTTGTCAGTTAATATAACACATGAAAATGATCATCGCTAGTTCCAGCTCGTTTTCCTAAGTAAATTCACATGGATTGGTGAGAATATACAATGTTGTTGATATTTGTTCAGAAAAAAGGGGGAGCTCTGGATATAAAAAATGGCAGTCTTGCCTGGTATGCCTGTAAAGCAATATTTTGGACTAATTCCAATCATAGCCTCGTTGCACAAGCTTGCCGAGTGCTGTCGATAGAAAGGAAGAGAGAATTTTGTACAACTCAGATTTAAGTTGAAGTTTTTTTTTCACTGTATATCACTGTTGTTTTGATTTTCTCATTTATGTTGCATGGTTCAGCACCCTGATCTTTTAAGATGTGAATGTGCTTGCTTTTTATATCCTTTTTTTGTACAGTCAGCAATGTAATGCTATGTGTGGTTTTCTTTCATTTTGGTCGTGGATTCCTACCTCAACTGCATAGTGCATATCCTTGGCTAAGGAGGATGCCATGTGATAATCTGTACATTTCATACAAGACCCTACACTACCAAAACACATTTGAACACACCTTACACAGTGGCAAACTGCTACTTAGTAATGCTGAAATTTGCAATACAATCATTACATCAGTGTCTGCATTCTTAGTGTGAGCTGGGATGCTAGATATGAAATCCACCGAATGCCCAACTTGAGACAAAACATTTTCTTGTTAAATATTAGAAACACCAGAAAGGATACCATCTTATTGTACTCCTCAAACAGCCTTTTAACTTCTGCAGATAGTTCCTCATTCTGGTCCTATAAGACAGAAATACAGGAAGTAGTCACATTAACTTGGACTCACATTAACAATACTCAGCATTAGGTCAGACCTAACAAAGAAAAATACTCATCACATGCACCAACCCCCCCAAGGGTGAATCATGAATCACTGCCATTATATAAACCTAAGCCAACCCAAAAAAAGATCTCTTTTTCTTCTATTTGCATGGTAAATTCTATGTAGCTTACAAGCTTGTATTCTTAAATTGTGTGTGTGTGTGTTTGTGTGTGTATTGCACTAGTAACACTAGTAAGGCACTAGTAAGGCATTCATTCTACCATAGCATCTTGCTGCTTTATTTACTTCTATGCATACTGAATAACAAAGTCAGTTCCCTGCCTGAAATGACCATTGTCTGTTATTGTCTTGCTTACCTGTTGTTTAATATGGAGTTGTGACAGACGCTGTAGTTTAGTGGTGAGTTCTGGGACAGCTTTGAGGGAAAAAGAGGTTTTGAAATACAACATTTGGAGCAGAGTCAATTGATGTCAAATGAGCATCAGACTCTTCTGACTCTGACACTGTTCTCTTACCTTTGATGTGGCTGCTGTCCAAATAAGGCTGGAGATTGTGGACCTGCTCGAGCATAGATGCCTGAGAACGCAAGAAATCCTCCTCTGTGGTACAGATAGAGGGAGTATAATCAAATATTGTTCATCAGCTGACTTGTGTTACCTTCAATAAATCCATCAATGAAACTTCTCTGTAGTGCTCGTTGCACGTCATTTGCGAGGGTATAGCATCTGTTTCCACACACTGCAATACGTAAACATCAAAACATCAAACATCAAAACTGTAGTGGACCTTCAGTACCTGCTAGAATAAACTCCAACTTCATGGCATCTGGTACAGCTATGTAATCAGTGAACTGTGGATCCAAATACTTAAGTAGATCTTCAACTGAGAAAACAGATAGAAACCGTTGATTATTGCTCACAAACTTGCGATAATTAAGCAATGCAATTAGCCAGAAACAACGCTATCCTTACTTTTTTTGTGAAGAATCTTGACACGCTCCCTCTTGTTGGCTGTATTTGCGAGTGCAGTGTTTACTTTGACAAGTGAATCTGAACACTAAACAAAAACAGAACGTGAACAAAAAGTGAGAATAGAATTGAATGTATTGAGCATAATCAAAACATCTTGATGCCACACCCGCTTAGAGCTGAAAATGACAGTAGAGGGATACATTTTGACAGCAGAACTCAAACGCTCAAACGCAGCTAACTACAGATAACTCATTTAGAAGGACCGTTTGTAGACAGCCTTCTTGTTTACCTAGCTATACTGGAGAATAAAAAAACAAAGCTACCTTGCATAGCTAACGTCAACCTAGCAAGATGAGCTGGCACATCACTCCCGACCTGTATAAACAGCTACGAATGCATTTGTACTTGTTGTATATTTATACCTTAACTGTTTTGTTTGGTTTGCATCCTCTGTCGCCATAGACACGTTTCTCGAGTATCTGCAGACGAGCATCAAGATCTTCGATATTATTCCTGCCCTCCATCTTTAGCTAACATTAACTGTTGGGCCTACCGGACTGCTGTGTGAGCTGAAGAGATGACGGCGGGAAATGACGTAAGGAGGCAATAGGTTTATGGGTGAATGAAATCGCCATCTTTGTGAGGACACTGTCAAGCTCCAGGACCCGTTCCCCATGCGCATGCAGTTTGTACATTTCTTTTTAGTATTTTTTTTTTCTGCATAACTTATTGCTAAATACACCTAAGCGTTGCAGGCTAATATAGGGAGGCCAAGAGTCCTAATGTAAATGGGTAAATGATTCATGAAATAGGACTGCATGTGTAGTAAAATAAATTACAGATATTGACTTATTTTTGCCACTTACAGTACATCACGTGGGTTCTTCTAAAAAGGCCTAATGAAAAGGCAGGATGATTGTATTTACAAGCTCTGCACCTAGTAACTTTCTTTACTTTTTTGTCTCTTTGTTTCTTTTTATTTCCTTAGGAGTTGTGCTTTGTAATCTATGTTGCCATTAGTTCAGTTGTACTTTATGAGAGGGATGTAGGCCAGAATTGCTTTAAACAAATTCAGGAGATCTGGAAACTCTCATCTGGTTTGGCCACTCACTCACTTTGTTTGACTTTGAAGAGTTGAGCTTCTCTTCCTTGGGAAATGTTTCCAATTGGGCACAGATTTTACCTAGGACTCATTAGCCTAGCTAAGCCATTTGATCAGGATTACTTCCTCCGCTGAAATCATTTGCAAACTGATAGGCCTAATATAAACCACAGTAGTAAAACAATGTGTATATCTTGCTGATGTCCACTTTCTTCCTGCACCAAGTCTTGCACCAAGTCTTCTGGCATTGATTCTCCTGTTATCTTCAATGTGGAAATCCAGCATCATTCATTCTTGCCACTGATTAGTCCCCCGGATTTTGCTGTGTTTGGAAATACTAGGACATTGAGAGTCTCCTGAATCTCACATTTTAATGAAAATTAACTGAGATACAGCTGAGTGAAGCCAGACTGAAAACCCTGTGCCAACATGTTGTGTTTCATGGTCAGGCTATGGCCTGCAATTAAATTTTCAGATGAACTAAAGGGCCTATTGTTAGGCCTACAATAATCACAGTTGGCCTGAACAATCCGGCCCTTAATTCTGTCATATCTTCATCAGTGTAGGAAGCAGCTTTCTCTTTTCGTTCTAAATCTTCATTCAGGTGACATCATTAATGATCTTATAGAACTAGCTACTACTAGCCTACTACAGCTACTACTACTACTATCATCATCATCATCATCACCATCATCATCACCATCATTATCATTATTATATCTTATATTGTGATCTATCTTTAAATATTTCTCAATTTAGATTCTCTTCAGCACCCATCAAAGTTTGGGTTTCACAGTAGCAGGGCTGCCAACTTTTCAAATTTCCTTTCAGTGAGATTTTTCTAGGCACTAGGCAGTGGTGTGGGGGATTTTTGTATTTGATTAATGTCGCCCTGCACTGGACATGTGAAGGCCTCTACAAGTATCCATCAAAATGCACCCAGTCTGGGCTTAGCAGCACCCACACTAGAAAATTACAGATGACTGCCTGTATGCCTATAGCCTACTCTATAGACCCTTGTTTCAAATTTAAAGGAGACATAGAATGAAAAACTATTTTTGCCTTGGCTTTGATGAATTAGAGGTTGTGCACAGCCAAAGAGCTATCATCAACATGGAAAGCTTAAACTCAGAAATAGCCACTAAAACATGAGAAAATTAGAACAAAACCTACATGTTGCCTACATATACTAATTTAACATCAGAGAACACAGGACAATACTCCATTCATCCATGTCCGCTTTAAAGGCAAGTTCATGGTTGAAATTATTTGATCAGCTGCAAATCCTTCTTAATTTTTATTTTGAATAACTGGCCATTATGAAAATGAGTCAGTGAGGGACATTTTTCATTGGGTTCAGCAGAAACCTGGCATGGGGAAAATGAAAAGCACGACAAAAATAAAATGCTTTCACAGTAAGCAAATATGTGTGTGCTAGAATTTTAATACAAAAGATGAAGTTTAAACAGTATTTAAACACAAAAAGCTGGGGCTAGGCCATAGGTGTTTTTGATCGTACTTATATATAGGTTTATTTCTTGTAGAACATTCATCAGGGCCTGTGTTATCTGACTGATTTTCTCTACCTGTCCTGCCCTCTTTGAAACCCTGTCGCCTCTTCTAACTCCTCAGGATAGGTTATATTTTTCTCTCTGTATATATATCTTTTTTAATTCACAACAGCCTAGATAGGTCAATGACTTAATATACATGTTTGAGGTCATGTTCATTAAAAAGACGAAATGAGTGCCTAGCCTCACTGGAAAGTTCAGATTGTGCAATTTTACCTGATATGCAGATGGTATCTGTGTGACTAAAACTCTGTGATCAGTTTAACCAAGATGAATAGATGTTCATTTACGTGCAGTTATGGGTATCAAGCTAAAGTTCTGGCAGAGTTATGGTAGATTTTTTGCGTGAGAATTTGGAGGTGTGGCGTGAGGGCATGTGAAGGCAGTCAAATGCGTGTGCTCATTGCATGAAAGTTGGCAGCCCCGAGTACCTTAGTAGCCTAAATCAGTGAACAACCGCAGTGACATAAACAACACTGCCACTAAACTGACTTACTAAGCAAGGAAGCTATAAATAGACTTTAACACAATAAAAAATGAACTCATTTGCTGAGCAAATAAAAACAATGGGCATTAAATTGCAATGATGAGTGTTTACATATGCCTAAGACATTCTTGAGCATGTATAGGCATAAAAACTTCAATAAATTAAATCTTGTGTTTTTGTGCAATCAAAACATTTCCGTCCATACTTTAAAATGGCTTACAGATATGTTTTAACAGTTAGGTTAACCTTAATCCAAAACCAAGGCTGCAATAATCCCTTGATTCTAATCTTGGATTTAATGCCCTTACC
This sequence comes from Tenualosa thibaudeaui, assembly GCA_027481765.1. Taxonomy (NCBI): domain Eukaryota; kingdom Metazoa; phylum Chordata; class Actinopteri; order Clupeiformes; family Clupeidae; genus Tenualosa; species Tenualosa thibaudeaui. Next base: position 6,889,047 of record JAIFZK010000015.1, on the reverse strand, counting down.
TACAATTGAAGAACTTCATAAAACTGAATTCCACATGCACTGAGTATTTTCAAACCTAAAACAAGCATACATGAAAATAACTTTGATCAAGAATCACTCAAAAAATAGACTCCAAATGTTAGGAGAAATTTAGGCTACATTCCCACGCACCTTTCCACTGAAAGAGTGCGTAACCACTGATTTATAACAACATTGCATTGAAGAGCCATTGCCATTGCTGTATTCTATTCAATTCATTAATGCGGAGGGAGGTTTAGTTTACAGGTCTCAACTGCTATGGTGCCCGTCCCTTAAAGCCATCATCAGAGGGTTGGCAAAGGCCTACTGTGGAATCCGCATGCGCAATACACCTCGCCACGCTCCCTTTTCAAGGCAACTGACACAGGAGCCGCAGCACCACGCTCAACGAGGGACACGCGACTGTGATGCTCCATATAACATGATTTTCGTACGCGATAGATCCATACTCAAACTGTAACTTTATCTAGACAGCACATGAAATATCCACACATCTAAAAGGTAGAAGACGTGTCGATTTGAATGACCTTGCGCTGAATGTCATTTTAAAAGGATTTTGGATCGGTAAGTGTTACAGCCTTAATTCATGTCAAATGTAGACGCAGGCGATGTTTTCGGTAACATGCAGACGGATCGGTGCTATTGAACCCATCTCTGAAGTTTGGAACACCGTTTCTTTATAATTGGGCTGTTAATATGGCCAGCTCCTAATATGCAGAGGTAGCCTATTGCCCGGCACGTTGTACCAGCCTACCATGGTTTCATCGCTTCTGTGATGACTGTGGCCGTTTCAACAGTGGTTAGGCTAGCTTATCGTGCGCAGCACACATTCTAAAGATCTATCTTGTAGATCGTGCCTGCTTGTGTATATTATCAGTACATGACTAAAATCAAGCGGGATATTAAGTGATGCATAGACGAGGTGGCAACTACAGTGCGTGTTGATCACCTTCTTTTGCGCCTGTAGGCTACCCAACTAATCTGGGGGGAGGACGGGGCGTCATTGTAAAGGATTTAAAATGTATCAATTCATCCCCATGTCGTGGTTACATGCATTGTTTTAGCTGGCGCATGAAAGTAGGTTCAGACGGGGATTTAAGATTTAAGAATTTGTAGTGACTGCTTTGAAAGGCCACACATCCCAGCCGGGAAACCTGCTGACCAATCCTTCCCAGTGCCTTTGTGCTGCACGATGCTCGGCCCCCTCTGACTGGCTGTCTCATCCCAAATGGCTCAGTAATGGAGTCATAGTCCAAAGTCCTCTCGTGTGATGGGCTGACAAAGCAAAATGTCTTGTTTGTTATAAGTAACTTAAGATATTTCTGTGAATATCTTGGACCAATTTGTTGTTTTCATTCCTCTTTTTTATTAAGTATTATTAAGTATGTAAAGGCCAAAGATCATATCAACTAACTTAGTCATACAGGAAGTTAAATCCAGGGTAGACCTGTTAATGAATTAGTGTTTTGAAAACAGACTCCTGTATTCCACTGCCTAAACCAACCTATCATCTGCATTCATGAGTTTGAGTACATTTCTTCAGGAACAATCCCAGACACTGAGTGTTAAGGAGCAGTTAAGGAATTTGGCTAGCCTGCTAGTAGCCTGGAAAGTTGTGGGTTCTAGTCTGGGCTGCCACCATGAGCATGGTACTTAACAAAATGTTAGGAGAGCACTTAATCTAAGTTGCTGTAGGGGAGACTGACCCTGAACAATTGATAGTTGACAAAAAAACTGCTTTGGATAAAAGCATGTGCTAAATGCGTACATGTAATGTAAATGTAAAATGTAAAAGACTGCAGAAACTTATTTCATAATAATATATGGAATGTGACTTGAAACAGAACAAAAATAGAATGTATTCAAGAACAATAAGTAGCTGTTTCACAGAATGAATAATTTTTCTGGTATTGCTTTTTTTTTGAAGAAGAAGAAAAAGCCAGATCGGTTTAAAGATGGAAATTATCACTCATCTCATCAATGACACGGTGGAGTTCTACAAGTGGAGCCTGACCATTGCAGGTGACCTTCTGTACTGGGTGCCCTGGAACCATCCGTGTTCCTTAAATCTGATATGTTTCCATTTTTGGGAGCAGATAATTAAATAAAGCATCATACAGGAAGAGCCTCTGCCTTCAGTAATATTGGCTGTCTTTGAATCAAAAACTAGTGGTGTGATGATGCAGGTAACCTCTGCTTATTGAAATCCTTTAACCTTTGTAGCAAGACTACAGTGGCAGTGCTCCAACTGAAGTAGTCCTAGCAAATAGGCTACCAAACACAAAATGAAGTGGCCAACATAATATATGAGATGGGATGAGCATGTCTCACCTCTGTGCTGTTAAACTTTGGATTCAGTACAGTGAGTATAGCCAGTGTGAATGCCATGGTGTTAATACGTGTGTGTTGCTGCAGACAAACGTGTGGAGAAATGGCCCTTGATGGACTCTCCTCTCCCAACGCTTGCCATCAGTACATCCTATCTGCTCTTCTTATGGCTTGGGCCCAAATACATGAAGAACCGCGAGCCTTTTCAGCTCCGAAAGACCCTTATTGTGTACAACTTCAGCATGGTCTTCTTCAATTTCTTTATTTTCAAAGAGGTGGGTGTTAACAGCACTAAAGTAATTGCTAAAGTGCAAATTAATTTTTGATAGTAGTCATTTGTTTTTTGTTCAGATGTTTCACATTGGTTTCAAGTGACAGTGGTTGTGCTAGTTTATAATTGTACAGCAATTTTTCTTGTACAAATCTCACACAAAAAGAAAATCAATCATGGGTTTAAAAATGTTATTATTAAATGTTATTATAAACAAAAAATTAAATAGCATACAGTTGAATGTACTACTACATGTTATGTTTTAGCTCTTCCTTGCTGCACGGGCAGCAAACTACAGCTACATCTGCCAGCCAGTGAACTACTCGGACGACCCTAATGAAGTGAGGGTAAGTGTTTCCCTGAAAAAGTGCTCTTATGGAAGTAGATCAGCTGTATAGTGGCAGGGTCTGATCCTGGCCGTGTCTTGCAAGGAGTAATGAGACACTGTAGACTGCCATGGAACATGATACCCCAGCCCTTTTTTTAAACTGCACCAAACCAAATGGTACAGGGGAACAGGCAGGGGAATTTGATTTCACATCTTTGTGACACTGTTTCCACTGAGGTCATGACCAGAGCTTATATCATTGTTGTTCAGCGAGGTAGTGTTTGGGTAGTGGGGCAGGGTGGAGTTTGCTTTGTTCATTTGTGCTTTTTATGTGCTTTTTTGTGCTTTCATTGTATGACCTAATGAGACTACTGAAGTGTGAGAGAGATGTTGTTAGACTAAGTATAAACAAAAACAAAGATGACTGTCATTGTCAGTATAGGGATTAAATGTATGTACACTGTTACACACTTTAGGCTGAGTTAAGAGCTCCTGGTTGGTTCCCTGCACGTGGGATAAAACCTAGACTTCAACTAAGAGATTTAGATTGAAAATGGAGAATGTTTTTTCTTGGACATAGCTTAATCCATATTGGCCTTTTCAGTTTAACACAAATTGCTTTTTCTTTTCGCCTTGACCAGGTGGCTGCAGCACTGTGGTGGTATTTCATTTCAAAGGGAGTGGAGTACCTGGACACAGTCTTTTTCATCCTGCGCAAGAAATTCAACCAAATCAGCTTCCTGCATGTGTATCACCATTGCACCATGTTCACGCTTTGGTGGATCGGAATTAAATGGGTTGCTGGTGGACAATGTGAGCCCTGAATCAACCTTAATTCATTAGGGAAATGCTTTGCGTACATATTATGTCCTGGAAGGAGATTGACAGCAGCCATATAGTCAGCAAAATGGATCAAACATAGGGCTTCTTGACCAGCAAGTATGAATTACTGTAAAATTAGTTATTTCAGCCAAAGCTGGTCTTATCTTCAAAAGTCAAATTGTTTAAAGAAACAAATACTTACAGCTACTGGAACAGCATATTTAGCAAAATACTTACATGGATGTATGTATAAGGATTTTCATTCCACCCATTATTGGCTGTGGGTGTCTAGAACAGGGGTTCTCAACCACTCATTTAGCTGAAATTCTTTCAAGGACCCTTCATAATCACAACATAAATGTAACCATATACGATTATAGCAATTTTTCAGCTCTTTTAGATGCTTTTGAACTCTTATTCTAAAAACATGTTTTGCTATTACCACAACAGGTGGGAGTAATAAACACAATGTGATTGTGCTTCATACTGATCTCTAGCATTTTTCTCCCCATATGACAAGTTTATTCTTAGCAAAATATATACTATAGCAAAATTGATATTAATACTACAGCAAGCAATTCTTCAATGTCCCCCTGGCAACCGGCTGCGAACCCCTGGGGGTCCCTGGACCCCAGTTTGAGAACCAATGGTCTAGAATACAGTATGATTGAATATAGGAATAGGAAGAGGATGTAGGGGCTAGTTTGGTACAGGTCACATGATGATATAGGTCATGACCCTGTAATAACCCACTCTTTTTCTTCGCTGTCAGCTTTCTTTGGTGCCCACATGAACGCTGCCATCCATGTTCTCATGTACCTCTACTATGGACTGGCGGCCTGTGGGCCAAAGGTACAGAAATACCTCTGGTGGAAGAAATACCTAACCATCATCCAAATGGTAACTATCTAAACAACACTGTACATATAATGGGCAAGCCATATGAAGCTGCCATACCAATCACTGTTAAGCAGTGTATCCATTTAACTGGACTAGGAAGTATAACAAATTAAGGATTGGATTTGGATTTGTTGGAGATGCACATAGATGTTTTGCTATTCATGTGTACTCCAAACCAAACAACTGAACACTAAAGCCTAAATATTGATTCATATAATTGCAGTTTGTGAGAAATACTGCCCTGTTGTGTAAACCCAATGAGAACAAACTGCCTTACTGTTTGTATTTCAGAGCTACCCAGGGACATGTTTAAAATATTGTAATATTATATTTGTATGTAATAAAGATCCTCTTCCATTTGCAGACTGAGTAGACTAGACAATGATGTTTACTTGCTTATCTATGAGGAAGACACACATTTCTTGTGCCATTTATTAGGTCCAGTTCCACGTCACCATTGGCCACACCGCTCTCTCCCTCTACATCGACTGCCAGTTCCCACACTGGATGCACTGGGCCCTGATTGGCTACGCCATCACCTTTATCATCCTCTTCGGAAACTTCTACTACCAGACCTACCGCCGCCAGCCCCGACGCGAGGCCCCCACCAAGGCAGGCAAGTCTGTCTCCAATGGCGTTCCCAATGGGGCCGTCCCAGCGAGCAACGGAGTGAGTGGGAAGCTGGAGGAGAAACCGGTAGAGAACGGGAGGCGGAAAAGGAAGGGCAGGGCGAAGCGCGACTAAAAAAATTAGGGAGAGAGAGAGGAGCGGGCGCGCCGGATTCCCTGTGGAATCCCGGTTGACCACTGCGCTAATAGGGAGAGAGAGGGTTGGTTGGTTGGGATGTAAGCTGATGTGATGTGATGTCAAACCACTCACTCACTGGTTATGTTTTGGGGGATACAGTGGGAGAACCAGTTGATATATGGAGGCTGTAATTATAGGAGTTCTAGGTTTGTTGGGTGGGTCAGGTACAGCTGGGTTAATGTAAGGTGAAAGAAAGGTAACGCTGCCCATGACATTGTGTATCTAGACCATGATCTACTGTGTAATCTTAACCTTGCCAAAGTGTAATACCATGTACTTTGTGAGACTTTTGCACTTACAAGTGCAATACTTACAAGTGTAATAGGAAACGAGTACTGTAAGTGTACTGTAAGAGCACAGCGTACTCTTAGTTAAAGATTAATTAAGATTCCACCAAGTACAACTTAAGTACATGGTATTGCACTTTGGTAAATAGTTTGTTAGGGTGTAATTCATGGTGTTGGTGCATTGTAAGAAGGGCAGTGTAATATAGAGTGGTACAGAAAAGACATCACATCATCACTGCAGAAAATGCCAGGGTTTTCTCCCTGTACAGCCGCTGTTTTTTGTGTTTTGTGTTAGGGCCCTGCTGTATAGGGATTGGAGCACACATTACATAGTCATAGGCATTCATATCTATGGATCTAAAGCCCTCTCAAAACTCGCATTGTGTCCCTCCAATCGACCAGTATTTGGGAATTTCATTTAAACATTTATGGGTATGCCTTTTTTTACGTACATTTCTTTTTTTTTTTTGTCAATCATATCTTGTTAAATTATGTTAGACTTATGTGTGTGAGAGTGTATGTGTGTGTGTGTGGCCACACATTCTTAGTGAGATTTTGGGAGAGACAGCTTCTTTGTGTACATTGTCTGGTCACACTCATTCCGTTGGAATGTCTGTGATTAAATGATGGTTTCCCCTATGATACCCCCCTTGTATTTGGGGCTATGTGCTGTCTAAGATTTACCAGTTCACCTGATATCTTTGAAGACGGTGGAAATAGAGTTTAGAGTTTAAAGTACTTTTAAAATAAGTTGTATTATTTATAGATGTTTCCACAAAGACAAGAGTAAATCTTCTCACACACTGGGACTGCCAATCAGACTTCTTCCTGTTACAAACAAAGAAGTTGCGTACTGATTTTGACCCTTTGTCATTTTGATACCGAATGCTGCAGAAAGGGAATGGATGTTGCGAAATGTTTTGTATTTATTTTATCAAAAGCTGTAATTTAGATATAAGCTGTGTTGCTATTTGGCTTGGCAGCAATCATGCATGAGTTTTGAAACTAAACTACAAAAGATTAGGTAGAAAACATCCCATTACCCATAGGATTCACACTTGACAACGTCCAGGTTTCTACCAAGGGAAATTATATCTCCAAACTAGGACAAGATGGCGCCCCATTAACATACAGTTCATATTAGCTTAGATGGGCACTGTTGAAATAATTGAAATAATCACTAGTATGAGCCTAACTGAACCACTGAAGAGTGTGTAATGTGCTATTGTGTCTGTCCGTCTGTCGCAAAACAATACTGAGCTCATTCAGAGGTCTGTTACATGTTAAGCAATGTGCTTAATGCTATATGTCATGTTTTTCCCATTTGATTTCTTCCAAAACAGTAATATATTACTTGAGAATGAAAATTTATTATTTATGGTCTTGTGTTCCTATATATTTATTTTCTTTTTTTTAATGTTGTATATGCTGTGCAGTTTTGTACATTGCGCATTTGGGAAACATGTCATTAGGTCATAGAGGACATTTATTCTCTTTTTTTTAAGACTGACTCTGACAGCCCATTGCTGCTGATCTATTAAACTGGATGCCAATGCACATGAGTCTATCTAGTTAATTCCATACATAACTGTGATTACATTCCTGTGAAATAATTATTTAGATTGCATACATACTTTACTCTTACTACATTTTGAACATCTTAAATTGCTGAATAATCAGATCCAATCATAGACATTACAGCAGAAAAACAATCTGCTTCACCTGTTGTTTGAGTTTCTGAGAAGTACATTTTGAAGGAGAAGTCTGGGGTGAATCAGTACATGTCTGTAGAAAAAAGAACCAGAATATTTGATACAATATACATAGATCAAATACTGACCCATCAGCTAACTGAATTGGTCATAGGAAAATGAAACTGAAATGAGTTTCTGTGCCCCACTTGGTTAGTGTTAGATACCGATTTGCTGTTTGGTTTATGTTGTATCAAATTTTATTGTTTGTCATTCACACTGTCCTTCCTGTCTGTCCTTTAAGGTGTAAAAAATATTGATCTTCCATTTGTCCTCCATAAGGGGGCAGTAGTGTCCAATGTAATACAGCTCCATAGCCACAGCTCTGATAGTAGTTTAGAATATCCCTGCTTATGGCAATGAAAGATGTCAAAGCACACAGCATAAGACTCAACATTGCTTTTTATCTGTTATAGGCTAGATTAATGGCCACAAGTTCACAACTGTACCCTCATTCTATACAATCCATTGTTTTTGAGTAATGAAACCAGAGGATGTGTGTGCTTAATCTCCTCTCCATCCCTCCTCTTACTGTGATTCCATCCTGTAGTATTTGGTGCCACAGGATGAGTCATAATTTGACCAGCACATCCAAATTTCCCTTCCCCCTCCTAACCATTTGTGGTTACCCCACCACCCACCCTCACCCCCCATGAGGACACCAGCTGTACCTTCTTGGGTCCTCCCACTCTGCTACCCCCTCCACCCCTTTTCAGCCACAGACCCTTGAGGACCAATCAGGTCCCAGCTACTTCTCCCATTATTAAAAGCCTGCAGCTGAAGAGGGAGGGGGTGGGTTCTAAGGTAGTGATGGATGCAGCTGAGCCCTTTCTCATGGTAGAATCACTGAAAAAAAATGATTTTGTGTGTGTGCCATGAATCAAACTACTTTTGAGAGATATTGAAAGCTTTCACTGGTTAGTCATATTGAACAAATGTTCAGTTGGCGTTGATGTGGGCTGACATGATCATATTTATGAGTGTAATAAAACCATCAGTATCATTTGCAAACAAAGATAGAGGAATGTCTCTGGAGAGTCACTGACTTCACACAGTTAGCCAGATAGCCACAAAGGATATACTTCACTTTTTTGGCTTCTTCAAAGCTTTTACATTGTGAACGTAGGTATTATAGGTAGGCAATATTTCCTTGTCTTTGTTGCTTCTTCCTACGACAGAACAGGAAAACTCTTTCTGACAGATCGTTTGTCAAGATCCTTCCTACTCCTTCAGGCAGTTCATAGATACTTCCGTGGCAAGATAGCTCCTTGTTCCTGATCCCCCACGGATGCCACAGTAATGCCGTCCTCCTCCTGTTTGGTCTTCCAGTGCAAGGAAGAACTGCACACACACAAGAGGATGTCAGTTTTCAAGTGAGGAAGGGTTGGAAATTATTTGGCCTCCTCTGACCCTGCAGCAGTCAGGGAAAAAGGAAAATGGTTGATGCCATCATTGCAAAACCAGGCAATATGATAGTGCTCTCTGCAGTACAGCTAGAAAGACATCACAGGCATTGTCACTTCAATTGGGAACATTGCTAAATTTACCTTGATTCTGCACTATTTCAAAAATAATCTGTGAGTTGTTTGAAAAGGTGATTATATCTCACGGAACACAAACCTTTGTTTATCAATGCTGTGTTTTACCTTTTAATGTTTAGTGGATGTATTTATTTATAAAGCTAATTCACCATTCTTCACAAAGACCATATGCCTTAAGATAAAAATTTGGATCTTTGTTGAGACTGAATAACTTGGTTGTTGTGTTATTTAGTGTTGTAAGTTGTCCCTTCATTAACATGTATGTGAGATAAATATTAACATGTTCATAGGTATTATCCTGTATATAAGTGGGATACATACAGGTCACATGATTGAGTTGGTCCGCACAGGCCAGATCACCTGGTTGTATATATATCCAGAGACCAAGTTGGTGATTGTCTCTCTGAGCAGGTATGTGTGTATACTTATCCAGTCACAGTCAGAGTGTTGCTAAAAGAACAAGAAAATGACTCCTGGTTTGTTTTATTAATTATTTGTATTTTTTAAATCCTCTAAATTAAATTCTGGAGATAACAACTTTGAATAACCTCTGAATGAAACTATAGACGTTGTCAATGATAAAAACAAAAGCAATGCTTGAATGTGCTATTTCATTCCCAAACTACTGCCGCTATGTTAAAATAACATTATGTGATGTTAAAATGGAAGCCCTGTGGGAACAACTAATCAAACTCTTGAAATGGTCTATAGGGCATTTTTTTCAGGCCATATAAATATTTGACACAACAGAGAGGACAAAGAGGAGGAGGGGGAGGAGGTGAATGGGATGGTTGTGATTGTGGGGCTGGGGGTGGCGGTGCAAATGAGCACAGCTTGTTAGGAGGATGTGATGTCACACCAGATGGTGGCTGGCTGGCTGGCTGGCTGGCTGGCTGACTGCACTGACGGTGGGCCCATCATATGGCAGGGTGGCACTGAGTGGTCATCCCTCAGTCCTACACTGGGGGGCAGTGCCAGCCCACACGGGCACAGCTGACCTCCATGTCCCCTGGCACATCCACAGGTCTGTCTCTCTGGAATGCAGACTTAAATCCAGCTTGGTTCAACCCCTGACAGAGTTGGGAGCAGGCCTGGCTGCTCCAGTGAATGTTAATGAAGGGGGACAATTGTTTCCGAGTCCTGAAAAAAAGGCATGGCTCCTCTGAGTTCACACGGTTGTGAGTGCATGTGTATGTGTGTTTGTGTGTGTGTATTTTGTCCATGCAGTTGGATTCATGCCCAAAATAAACTCTTTGTAGGACAGAAATAACAGACTCAGTAGTAGAGAGAGACACTATGTCAATTTGTTGACTTTGAAAACAAGATCAAGCACGGCAAAACTAAAGAGATTTTTACATTTGCATATAAATGTGAACAAAACACAAAGAGCTAAGTGAGATGAAGCTTCAAAACAGGAAGCAGAATTCTGACACCCTTGATGGGATGAGGTAAGGAGAAAAGGAAAGGTAAGGACAAAAAAGAAAATATTCACATGAAACAAATCTTCATTTCTCTCTCTCACACACACACACATACTTTTATTTCGGTCAGCTTTTCCCTTCAGACCTAAAAAGACCAAGATTGGTTTGTGCATTTCTGGGTAGTTGGCCTACCATGATCTGTTTTGCAACAGGGCCTGAAGCTGAAACACACTTGTAGTCAGCAGGCAACATCTAACTGAAAATGACAGGCCTTTCCCAAGGAGCTGTGTACTTGTTTCAAAGCATACAGAGACAGTATTAATGTTATTAAGTTATTATTATGAGTTATCAAGTAACTCATGCCCCACAAAGAGGATTTAGTAGCCTACAAAGACACATGTTTTTACCAGAATACATAAACTTTGTCAACCATGTGATGATGTATCGGGTTTTTTTTAAATCCAAAAATATTTCCCTAATGAGACGTCTGGAAACACATTTGAGGAAAGACATATCTAGTGTTCAACTTGAGTAGACTAGTTATTAGGATCTCTGCATAGGGCGGGATCGGTCCCGTACAGTACCCATCGGCAACCATCGGCACCTTCTGTGCGACAGATATCCTACGTCCTATCAACACGTGCCGGATAGGACGAGCACTGCCTGCTCCATCGTTACAAAACTGGCGACTTGTCGGGTATAACACCATTTCGTTTTTCTTTTAACCAGTTCTTACCAAATGATAACTGGACAAGTCAATTGCCAGGCAGACAGACACATCTCCGCTGGTGTTCAGTGTTTTCAGCTACGAGTCCCTCCCTGTCATGACGTAATTGTATGACTGACGGTAAGATTTTCATTGGTGGTCCTACATCACCAAATACACAGTGGCAGTTTACCACTTTCTCCTCTTCCAAGCTGGAGATAGGCTCGGTCGATATAAAGGTAAGGGCAGTATTTCTTTCATTCGAATAATTATGATTAGTGTAAGAAGAAATAGACTAACTACGTTTCAGGCCTATTGATGGTACGTCAACTTCTGTGGTGTAGGAATCAGATTTCTTGCAAGCTGTGTGTAGGCCTGTTGTATTTGCTTCGGTAGTCATCGCCAAAAGGTGTCTAAATTATTTCTAACAACTACCTAAATGTTTTAATATGTTTTGGGAAATGTGACAATGGACACATGGAAGTTTTATCAGTGGCGTAATCTGTTGTCAATCAAAATTTTATTTCCAAGTCACAGAAATAAATGTGAAAATAATTAATGAAGAAGAATAATGGTAACTTGAATCCCACTACCAAGAGAAATAAGACACTCTGTCGTGCACTTTGTTGAGCAATACCCCGTTCCCTCCTGTCAAATTGAAAAATGAGTCATCGAACGTGCTCGCGATGTTCAGGGTGACATGTCTGCCTGGTAATAAGCATTTTGGCGACAAAGGGTTGGTGGACACATTTCCATATTTACAGGGAGGAAAGTAGTCTAAAAACGTGGATGTCACCCTTATTTTGACATTGACAACTAATGACCTGCTGCGCATGTCAAGGCAAATGAAATAATACCGTTTGCACGTTTGCTTAACAATATGGGTGAGAGTTAACGTGGCATGCAAAATTGATGAAGAAATGACAGCCTTTGTCCATCTGTAATCCTATTAAGTATCATTTTAGCATAATCACATTACACGTTTAAGATTTAGTGTAGAATTAATAGCATATGGAGAATAATGGAACATAGACCTATTGGCATCGGTTTTCTAACATAATAGAAAACAGATATTGCAACATCACCATCAGGCCTATAATACTAACACAAAACGTGGCCTATCAGTTGATGTTGGCTAGAGAAGCGTGCTTACATTATTAGTCGATAACTCTAACCTTTCTGATTCTAATATACTGATGAGTTAATAACGAGGTGGTCTGTCTCAGCCGCTGAGATGCAGCAGTGCTGGGAATGGATGATGGGCGACCACTGACTGCTCACAGATGACACCATGAACCCCGCCGCAAGCGGCGCTGCCGACTCCCGACAGGCAGACAATAGCAACAAAAAGCAACACAGGGCTTCATCTCCAGCTAGATTCAAAGACACCACGACCAAGTCTGCCACCAAAAGCCCGACGACAGCCAAACCTGTCGCTTCAAAGCAAAGTGGGAAGAACAGCCGAGGTAGCTCGCCGGTCACAGTGCCCGGTGGCAAGGACAAACAGGCTGGGAAAGGCGCGGCAGCTGTCCACCCTAGTGGTGCTGAAAGTCCCACTTTGAAAAGGGCGGAGACGAGCAAGAAAATCGAACAGCGCAGCAACTCATCGGATGACCCTAATTCATCGGAACCGAGCTCTTTGAAGGGGGAGACGAACCGTGTCGTTTCTGATCAACCGTGTTCATCAAAGTCCTCCCAAGCAAAAGGCAAAAATCAGAAATCAGACACAGCGTCAAGCAGCAGCAAACAAACAACCAAGACTACTGTAGGGTGTGGACCAGGCTTTTGGAGAGACGGATGCCTACAGTCTGAACTGATACAGTTTCATCTCAACAAAAGCTTGAAAAACGGAGGGAAGATGCACACAAAGACGCCAAGTTCGGTCACGGAACCGGAGCAATCACCAGAACCAGCACAGTTGATCCCTCCGCAGAACCAGGAAATGCAGGACGAAATCGAGAGGCTGTTGGATGAAAATGAAGACCTTAAGGTATGTTCATTATGGTATATATTTCTATATCACCCGCACGTCGATAGGCCAAATTGTTGATTGCATGGATTCAAATGTATGTTGAGATATACACTGGGCTACATTGCATTTGCGTAGCCTATGTCAAACTCCGGTACAAAAGACTGCATGGCAAAGGCTAATGTATTGAATGTTAACCACAGAGTGAAATTGAAGAGATGCGCACTGAAATGGATGAAATGCGAGACACATTTTACGAGGAGGATGCTTGTCAGCTGCAAGACATGAGACGCGAGTTGGAGAGAGCCAATAAGAACTGCAGGATCCTCCAATATCGCTTGCGGAAGGCGGAAAGGAAGCGGCTGCGTTACGCACAAACCGGCGAAATTGATGGCGATCTCCTTAGGAGCTTGGAACAGGACTTAAAGGTACAGTAAACATTCAGTTGACTATATGCAAAACTATATACTACATATACTATATAAAGACTATATACTACATACAAACGTCTGGCATTTTTGGGCCTTACATTGGTGATATGTGAGATTAATTTTGCAGCTCAACATGCGATTAACATCAAGGAAACATATAATCTTATTTTTTCTGCAAGAAGAAAAAAAGACCTTCCAGAGAAAACCATGAACGAGACTTGGCTGTACCATGATATGATAATCTTGTATTAAAGGTGGCAAAGGATGTGTCTGTGAGACTGCACAATGAGCTGGAGAATGTAGAGGAGAAGAGGACAAAGACAGAGGAGGAGAATGAGCGACTCAGGCAGCAACTTATTGAAGTGGAAGTCACCAAGCAGGCCTTACAGAATGAACTGGACAAGGCTAAAGAGGTTAATATTTACATTTATTCACTATACAATAGTGAGAATTAGCTATAAACTTGAGAATTAGCATTTAAGCATTTAAGTAATGTAGAGACCCAAAGATACCTTGTAAACAATAAGAAAACTACCTAGCAGGTACTATAAAGAGGAAGTGTGTAAATGCTCATATGCATAGATATGCTTAGATTTTCTAGAAAGTTCTATTAAAACAGGCTGGTTTAAGTATCTGCTTTCATTGTCATCACGCTCAGATACTAGTCTGTCACTAAAGAATGCAGCAGCATACTCTTCGCCAGCCAGTGAGCTACCAAGAGGTCTGAAAATAGTAGTTTTGATTTTGAAAGTGGCAGTGGTAAATGGTAACATGGTACCAATATCTGCAGAAATTAGAGGATTGCAGTTGGAAGAAAATTAACATTTACACAGTAAAGGTATAAGCATTTTTCCTCACATTGTGATTTATTATCAGTTTAGCAGGTGGAAAGAAAAATATCAGTGTGATTGGTTTGGCCAGAACGATGTTTTCAAAATGCAGTCTGTTCCCATTACAGTGCTGGACTGGAAAGATTTCTCAATCAAAAGGGGCCAGACTCAATTCATGAAGCGAGTGTGTCTGGTTAAAACCAGACTATTTATTCAATAGTTTCAAGGATGATTCTGGATAATTCCTGTGTTAACACCCCTCTGTCTGTAGCTTTGTAGAGATAATCTGTAGAGGATGAGAAGATGGCCCTATATGAACACATCAGTATGTCTCCTTTTCAGAGTGAATCTCTTGCATCAGACTACACTGCACTGTTATGAAACCAAAGTCAATAAAGAGCCTTTTATACCTTAGCAGTATATCTCTCTCTCCCTCGCTCTCTGGCTGCATCTGGCCGAGCCAGAATATCACTCTGTCTCTGCAGTGCACCATTAACAAGTCTGTCTCTTTTAACAGCTTAAACGCAAAGGAGGAAAAGATGTACAGAGAACTGATAAGAAGACTCCACAGACACCAACAGAGGTGAGGAAAACGAGCACAAAATCTCATCTCATTAGAGATAACATGCATGTGAAATCAAATAAATTACTGCACTGTTAAAGTTAGCATGTGATATATTAACATACATTTTCATTTATTCAAAGTACGGGTGCAATTATTTGTCATGTTTTCTTTGACACCATGGTTGACTGTGATGCTTTGATGCTTTAACTTTGGAGTTACTGAGTCATAGTTCAGTTTAAATTTAACTTCTGTTGGGAACAATAAACTATGTCTTTCCCCAGGAGGAAAATGAAGATCTGAAGTGTCAACTGGCCTTCATTAAGGAGGAAGCTGTCCTGATGAGAAAGAAGATGGCAAAGATTGACAAAGAGAAGGACCGTCTGGAACAGGAGCTGCAAAAGTATCGGTCCTTCTATGGAGATGTTGACAGCCCTCTGCCCAAAGGTGAGGCAGGGGGACCCCCAACCACCCGCGAGTCCGAACTGAAGCTGCGCCTCCGTCTGGTTGAGGAGGAGGCCAACATCCTGGGGCGCAAGATTGTGGAGCTGGAGGTGGAGAATCGCGGCCTGAAGGCTGAGCTGGAGAACATGCGTGGGGAGGAGCTGGGGGTCGGGGGTATGGCGGATCCAGCGGCACGTGAGCAGAGCGAGGCGCTCTCCGAGCTCCGGCAGCAGCTGCAGCTGGTGGAGGACGAGGCAGAGCTGTTGCGTCGCAACCTGGCTGACGTGGAAGAGCAGAACCAGCGTGTTACCGGTGAGCTCAACAAGCTCAAGTACAAGGCCGGCTCGCACGAGAGCTCCCGCCATGGGTCTGGTGCCGGAGGGGGTGCATCCGGGTCTGCTGCGGACGCAGCAAAGGTGGAGGCTCTGCAGGAGGAGCTCAAATCAGCCCGGCTGCAGATCAATGAGCTGAGTGGCAAGGTGATGCAGTTGCAGTATGAGAACCGTGTGCTGCTGTCCAACATGCAACGCTATGACCTGGCCTCGCACTTGGGTGTCCGTGCCAGCCCGCGTGACAGTGACGCAGAGAGTGACAGTGGCCGTCGCGAAAGTGATGATGATTCGTCGCGCTTGCCTCCACACCGCAAGCGTGAGGGCCCCATTGGTGGTGAAAGCGACTCGGAGGAAGTGCGCAATATCCGCTGCCTCACACCCACGCGCTCCCTCTACTCCCCTGAGAGCCGTTTTTTAGCCCGAAGCCTCAAGGACCGCCAGCAGATGATGGACATCCGTCTGGAAGCAGAGAGGCTGAGCAGGACCATCGACCGGCTCATCGCAGACACCAGCACCATCATTGCTGAGGCCCGCGTCTATGTCACCAATGGTGATCTGTTCGGACGCATGGACGAGGACGACGACAGCAGTCGCATCCGTGAACACGAGCTACTGTACCGCATCAATGCTCAGATGAAGGCCTTCCGAAAGGAGCTCCAGAACTTCATAGATCGCCTGGAGGTGCCAAAGCCTGAGGACAGAGAAGCAGAGGAGCCCCTGTCTGTGAGTTCACTTCAACTTGGCATTCACACAAATGTAAACACACACAAACCCAGGCCACAATAATAAAAATGTCCAATAACTGTGGTCTTTAATTCTATGGTATGGAGTTGCCTCTATGCAACATAACCTGATTTGATTTGCTTAAACAAAATGGGACGTCCATTTGATTGGAAACTTCTTCAGTAGCTGTGGGAACCTAATACACATTCATAGACCACAATATGTTCAATAACTTTTATTATTAACCGTTCAAAATGTCCAACAGCTGTTGTTATTAACCCTCTTTGTGGTGGGTTTTTCAATACTCAATCACAGGCCACTACTGCTGTGTATGGTAATATTTTACTTTAAACATCCTTAGATCTTACTGTATCTGATGATTCCCTGATGATTCAAATGGACAACAAAATGAAAGAAAATGAAAATCAGTGATCAAAACTAATAACTTCTTGCCACTTATACTGTGCAAGGTGTTGGTCTGTCTGGATAGTCTAACTTTGGAGGATTTTTAATAAAAAAATGTGAAAGTTAGTTTAGTCATCATACTTCTCCAAATGTGTAACTGTTGTGTTTAACACTAATCATGTTTTTATCTTTTGATGTCCTGTTCCTTCACATTGTGTTTTTTTCATTGATCCACCCAGATGTTCCAGCCTATTATTTTGCTTATCCTTATTCTTGTCCTGTTCTCCTCGCTTTCCTATGCCACCATCTTCAAATTAGTCTTTCTTTTCACCCTTTTTTTTGTCCTATAAAACCCACATCTTTCCATCAACCCCATTTTTCTTTGTTTAATTTCTTTTTATTTTAATCATGTCAGCAAGATGAGAGGATGCAAGAGATGCTACACTTTTCATGTATGGACTACAGTTACTCACAAGCCTTTGACTTTTTGCAACATGTGCTTTTGCAGCCATCTATAATCTAAAGGTAAGTAAAAAAAAAAGAAAAATTGTTTCACATTAATCACCATAGGTGAATTGAAGAGTGAATGTATATCTAAAATAACAGCCGCCATGTTTAGGTCATCACACAAGCACAACAGACATCTAATACAAGAGAACAATCTGATGACATTGTTGTACAATCATATCTTTTTTGGACATTGTGACTACTGTAACCCTGTATGATGTCATCCATGTTTATTATTATGTGGAAATATAATGTGACCTCGACCATTTTCCTAGTCATTTTGCTGGACATACAGAGTAGCATTGTATATGCATATGGATAGAGTACCATGAGTAGAGTTATGTGAACACTGCTTTTCCTCTTGGCCTTTAGTATGTGCTCTGAATGATCTGACTTCTGATCTTGGCTTTCCTCTGGAGCTCCAACTTTAATTTGTGCTCTTTGGTGGTTTGCACTTTCACCATGAAGTGTTGCTGCAGTGTTACATAACCCAGCCCAGCATAGTATGTTGCCAATGGCAGCCTGTGTTTGAACATCCTGAAATGGCTCTCTAAGTTTTCACAAGGAATGCACTGGCAGAACTCAAGCCTTTCTCCCTGCAATCAAAGGTGGATTCCAAAGGCTTGCGGTTTCTCACAATTTGAAACTTTTAAGGTCCACCACTAAGAATAGAAAAGTATGCTAGAAAGAATGGCCAATGCATTATTATGCTATTGTGAAACTCCATCACAAGTTTGAATTGATCTTGTTTGAAGACGTTCTAGAATATATGCACAGACTGATACTTGTTTATTTGTAGTTTGTAGACCTCAAAATTGTGGCATAAATGGGAATAGAACAGCAGGTAAGGAGTTTTACTATATAAAGTTTGAAATGTCTATATAGTGTATTGTGTGTATAATCTGTGAGACAGATTCACTTCGAACAGAATGTGTCACATTAGGCTACAGCAGTTGGACTACTAAAAAAGTGGGGATGTCTGAAGAAAAACGCTTCATTTTAAGCATCACTGCTGTCATATGATGCTTAGATCTTAAAGCACCATTAAAAGACTAAACATGGAAAGACAACTTAGAAGTGAGCATTGAAATAGACATTTTGAAGTCCCAAGGTTGTCACAGCATGACAACATAGCATTCCCATGCCATCAATGTGTGATGTGAGCTACCAGCTACCAGGGACTTACATTGTGACACTTGATCTAAGCATAAATGCTTTCTAAAAGCGTTCGTTTAAACCGTTCCCTTCACTTTAAATTACACCAGCATCTGAAAAAGGCTACGAATGGCCGTTCTTTGGTATCTGGGGCGGGCCGGGCCCTCTTCCATCCTACCTCTGGGGGTTCGCGTCATAAAAGCTATTAAGACCAGCTGTGAAGGATGCGCAGGGACTGCAGGATGTGGGCTTCGAAGGAGATCGGAGAATAGGCTCACATCTAAGCAAGTCATTATCGTACAAGGGATCGCATCGCCTGTCGATTTTACTACTAAACCACGACTTTACAACAACTTTTAATAACAAAGGAGAGGAGATGTGAAGACTTAAAGGTAAGGCGCTTGCTCCCGCAATGTAGACGACTGTGGCGCTGTTATCCTTGATGGATATCGGCATGTGTAATGTGTAAACTTGAAATCAGAGCTCAGCGAGTCAGCCAGCGTCGGACGGAATGTGTTTATTGGCAAAGAGCGGCTGGTTTACGAATTAACACGTGGATAAGTGACACAGCTGTACACTTTGCGTTAAACTGATTTATTCCCATGGTCACGTACACAAGTGCTACTGTCGCAGCACACACACTGCTTTGAGTGAGGTTTTTTAATTGCAGTACAGAGGACTTTTGAAATGCGACAGAAGTACACTCTGTTCAAGGCAGTCGCATCTCACGGAGGTTGGAAGGCGAAATAGTTATATCGGAAAATACGACGCCTAGTTACATGGGGACAAAAATAATTCTCAGCTCTTACATCACTAGGCTATGAGTATTTTGGGCTCTTGTGGTCGGTCTACGGGGTGTCATCTTGCGTTTAGGAGAGACTAGGCTAAATGCACCCTCGATTCCTACTTGGCTGTTAAAGGCGGAAAGATTAAACAATGTAGCCAGACCTGAAGAAAGTTTTCTCCGCGCGCGCCACGGTGTGACAACAGGGGATGGTGTATTTCAAAAGTATGGAGGCTAGTGAACAAAACTAAGCCCCTGGGGAATGACAGATTGACCTTGTGCCGTGGTGACATGGAAAGAACAAATGCGCCCGGCACAAGAGCAGCCGAGGCTGCAGCGAGGGAGCGGGAGTCGGGGGAAATGGCCGGCTTCGGCTAATTAGACTGTGTCAAATGAGGACTGGTACAGCATACCTTTCAGTACAAGGCTGTCATTTCTAATTCATTTGTTAATGTTTAAGAGATGTGGAATGCGTTTGGAAATGGGTCAGGGTTGCATGGAGGTGGCGGCGGATATGTGGGCAAAACACAGGGCTGGGAATTCGTTCCGTGCTCCAGGTTGGAGAGGGAGAGGGGCAGGGGCAAGAGTCCGCTCAGGACTCTCTCACCGTCAATCGGTAATTTCTATGAACAGCCCATACCTGGACTTGGAGTGGCCGGCGCATCCGAATCAAGTCGGGGGCAGGTCCCCAGGAATGAGCAACAGACTCAACACACTCGCCTAAAAAAGAAAATTGAGGATTTAAAAAAGCGCCATGGGCAGGACAAAGAAGATTGGATGAGGGAGAAGGAAGTACTTTTGAGACAAATGGCCGATATACAAGTAATTAAACACAGAACAAAAGCGTCGTTATTGAAGACATGTAATCAAGACATGACATGTAAGCTTGATTTTTTTACTTCTCTCTAACCTTGTTTGGTTTCATTGTTTTTGAATAGGGAGGGGAAAACAGAAGGATTTTGTTGGATCTGAAGTCGATTTTGGATGAAGTTCAGCTGGAGGTGAAGAGAGAAGAAACGAAACGGAGCGAGCTGCAGTTGCAGTACATGAAGGACCGGTGCGCATGGGAGCTGGAACGAGCTGAGCTGAAATGCCGTATCGCACAGGTATGAACATCAACTCTAATGTACATAATGCAGGGTGACAGTTCCTGATTGTGGTGGTCTGTGGCCAGTAAAATACAAGAAAATCACTTTGTCCCCGAATTTTGGAGCTAAAACATCTTTAATTTTAATGATATTGACTGTAGAAATAGGAATGTCCCAAGGAAAAAATCTCATCTCAGAGGTCTGGTCACATTAACATAATGTAACTTCTAGACTGTCATGTTGGTCTGAAAGGCTTGCATTGTTAAAATGATTGACCGTTTATATCACAATCTGATAGATAATCACTGAAAATACACTTGCAACTTTAGGCATATCTTTACCATTTCAATTCTAAGTAGTTATTTGGGCGCTCTTCTAAGTACATATTAACTGTGGACAAAAGGCTTTGGGAGACAGGTGTGGTATGCCACAGCTAGACAGAGACCAAGGCTTTACCTGTCAACAGCCTGCACTTAAGGAAAACCATATATAGTCTGCCTGTGAAAAAAAAACAATATTGAACAACCACGAGTGCACTCTCAGTAATCCATGCCAACACATGTCAATATGACCTACGGGGTGACCTAATAAAAAGCCCCATGCATGTCTGAGTGCACTGTGCTGAAATAGTACAGCATGCACAGTATGTGTCTACTCTCCATGCATCAGTGTGGATGCCTCTTTTAAACTGCATAGCATCCACTGTTAGGGCCCTCCCTCCAGACGCTCCTGTGTGTATAAACCCTCACAGTGCACTGCTTGGCCACATATTCAACAGTCATTCGTCCCAGTGTGTCCGCAACAACCTTATAAAGACACAACACGGCACGTTTCTCCAGTGTTTATTATCTGCTTGTGTGCAGCGCCAATCCCTCTGCCTTGTGCGCTAATGCATCACTGCCTGTGTAATTCACTCTGATCTCAAGCCATAGAATGTCTGCCTCTCCTAATACAGTCCTGTGCTCCAACAATAGAGCCAGAGATGGTTGATATCCTAAACAATCCTTGGCTGAACACAGCTAGGTAACCCAGGTTCAGACTGTAGAAAATACTTCACAAACACCAGTGTCAAGTCCCTGGATTTGCTAATTAGTAAGGTTCTTAACTGAGGAGGTAGATGTCAGGGGCGATGTCAGGTGGATGCATGCACTAATGCAGTTCAAAGCACAAGCACAATTTTGGATGTGAATATACCCAGCTCTCCTGGAGTTCAGGAAGACGCTGAGGAGAAACAGCAGTGTGAGAATGGTGTGTCCGAGAGCTTGTATACATTCTGAGTATCAACATCGCCACAGGAAGCTTAGTGACACTGGATAGCTCACATGTCTGTCTGTAAAGCAGTGAGCAAGCCCAGCCACACAGCCCCAGGACTCATCCAACAAACAACCCATCTATGCGCCAGCCTCCCTCCAGGGTACAGCGGCCAACCAAATGCATATTTCACACACAGTTATTTCTAAACATCCCTGAAAGAATGTCTGCTGTTGGCCATTTATAGAAGTCAGTCCCTTGCTTGATTTTTTTCACTTTGCTGGTCTGCATGTCCCTTGTGACTGCATAGCCCTACGGACTCTATGGTTGTGTTTTGCTACTTAGTCCCCTGCTAAAGGGCTTGCTGTAGAGGACTGTATGTGTTAAAGTGGAGCAAAACATTGGTTAACACTGGGGTGGGGAATGTTGGGAGGGGTCAAAGAAAATTGTGAAACTTGTGTTTTTTTTCACCAGCCACATCCTACCACACCTCAGACTTTTCCCTCTGGAGGCATCCAGGGTTTACCACCAGGCACCCGGGAACTGATTTTTTTTAGGCCTTTTTTTGTATTTAAGCACAGAAGCAGCATATAATGTGTACCTTGGCCTCAACCCCCCACCCTTAGGAATGTGAAACGGTCAGGCATGGGTCGGGTTGTCTATTTATAGTGGGTTTGCCTGGATGACACCGTTACCCAGAGACAGTCCTGATGCAGTCCCAAGTCACACAGCAACAGAGTTAGGGGAGACTACATATGACAGTTAATTCTGGGGTCCGATTCCATCTCTCTCTCTTTCTTTCTCTCTCTCTCGGAAATGGATAGTGGCATGTTCCTCAGAGCCATTACACTTGTAAACATTCCCCTCTTATACTCTGCTCTGGAGTGTGCCTACTGAAATAGTGGTGCCCTAACTTGGCATTGAGTGTTGCTGTTATGGCTTCATTGTTTACACAGCCCATGCATGGAGTATGGTTTTGTTGCTTTGAGGACCTTGAAAAAATTTGTCTATTTTTGTCCATGTTTTTGTTTGTGGCACAGATGGTAGATAGTTTAGGCCACGTTCACCCTGCAATTAGAAAAACTATATAAAAGAAGCAAAGACAATCAAAACACTTCTAGTCATGTAAAGACTTCATTCAGAATTCATGAGTAATTTTACAACCTTTGGTCTTTGTTAGAAATAGTAACGATGAATAACAAGACAGAGGGTCTTGTCACAAGATGGTTTCTTGGGAATGCACATTTTTTCTCTTTGATGATTAACGAGGAATTACTGATTAAAGAAACAGAGGACAGATTCTTGACTGTCCAGACGTGACTAAATTCATTAGGTTTTGAAAGCAGTGTCAGTCAGTGAAAAGATCCAGTGCAGATGGAGGCTTTTATTTGCCTGGACATCAAGCCTGAAAATTGATCATATCCAGTCTCAGTGTGGACGGTCAGCTGTCAGCAGGTCTAAAAAAAATGTTGTGGAAAGAAAAGTCCCTGCAAGGTATGCATGGTTGACATGGCACAGAAAGCATGGCCACTGGAGGAACTGGCTCTTGAGACAGTCATTATCTTCAGGAAAGTCCCCTCTGCATTCTACACAGAACAAGCTATTCTAGGGATCAAATGGTCTGAAATATGCACTGGAACATTTTCACCTAAATGAGCTCTGGTTCTCATTTTATTTACATGACCTTTAAGCATTAAACCTTTAGTTCGTAGTATGGTTTAAGCAAGTTTGTTTGTTGGAACCTGACCAGCTGAGAAATATTTGCAGCAATAACATACAGAGCTATGGCAAGACAGTCCAGCAAGATCACAGAAACCGTTTGTTAAAGATTAACTGCTTTTTGAACATTTTATACACATTCTTTAAAGAGTTGCTTTAAAGAAATGTCTTCCACAACACAATGTCCTATTTATATAAGTGCTGAATTTTGAAGTGTTCTTCTGGATTTCTTCAAAGGTACAGTAAGAGATAGATTGCAAACACTTGTGTCTGGTCACAGAAGATGACTTCCAGTGAGAAGAATATCTAGCTAACTTGAGTGTGTTTACCTCATATAGCCTCTGCTAATGAATACAAGCCCAAAGTGCCGCAAATGGCACTCAGAGTGAGTGTGGACAGTGTTATGTCCAGTATGTTGTGCTGCAGTGTGTATCCCTGACTAAGATCTTGAGTTGAACAGGTTCACATGCCTCTTCTCCACTCTGTGTGTGAGAGTCAACACAGATGGGTCTTCCTGTGAGACACGTGTGGAGAGCGGGGTCGGCCCTGGCGTCCTGTGGGTCTTTAACTCGGGCCGGATGTTATTGTCTCTCCAGTCTCACATTTCTGTCTGCCCACTCTACACCATCCCTTATCCCCCTCTCCCTCTTCCTCTCCACTTCTCTCTCTCTCTCTGGTTTCACACCCCTGTCTTCCTGTGTTTCTCTATCCCTCATTCCGTCCTACTCTCTCTCTCTCTGTCTGTCTTTGTCTATCTGTCTCTATCTCTTCCTCACCCTCTGTCTATCCCTCCTACTCTCTCTCCCTCCCTCCTTCTATTGCTCTCTCTCTCTCCTGAACCATGTTTTAACACCATCCTCCTTCTCTGTGTTCTCCCCGTGCAGTTGGAGGTTAGGGAGCACGGCTCTCCGGCAGAGGCGCCAGTGGCGAAGACGAGCGAGGAGCCTGTCAGTGGCGGCGGCGGCGGGAGCACGCTGCGGCGCGAGCAGCAGGAGCAGAAGAGGCTTCTTGCAGACACGCACACGGTGGCCATGGACCTGCGCTGCCGCCTGGAGCACTGCGAGCGCGGCTGGCTACGCGAGCGCTCCGAGCTGCTCGAGCGCTTCGACCTGGAGAGGAAGGAATGGGAGAGTCAGCTCAGGGACATGCAGAGGAAGATTGAAGAGGTGAGTGGGGAAACATATTGGAGCTAGCAAAAACTGCACAGATGAGAGTGATGATAGCTGTAGTATCCCGAAGACTAAAAAGGCTTTTGTTATTTTGCCTGGGAAGGTTTCAGGCTAAGCTGTCAGGTCGTGGAATGTTGTTAGGAGGCTGCTCTGTAGTTTTATTTGTGCAATGTATCATGCTTTATTTTAGTGGTGTGCTTGTCCCTGACCACAGTTGTTGATAAACAAAATAGTTGGTGTTAGTGCGCATTAAAAATGAGCTTGCACTGACAGACACTTGGCTGTGGGAAATAAGGCTAGACTGCCCTTGTGAGTGTCGCAAGGAGTCAGGAAGCGTAAAAATGGCACCGCATCCCCAGCTCTCCAAACAATGCCACAGCGGTTGACCTCACCTCCCTCGCTGTGGTGCAGTGAAACAATAAACCCTCTGTGGCAGGTCTCAGATCAGTGCAGATGAATTGTGGGTAAGAATCATCTCAGTGAGCAACAGTGGGTGGTGAGGAAGAAGGGGGAGGGAGACCCCAGAGGATATCTAGCAGAAAGGATTTAAATCTTGACACTTGAAGGGAAAGAAGATTAACTTTTTTTATGAGAGGGGGAATATGAAAGGGCTGGATTTGAATGCTAAAGCAGCAAGAACAATTGAGTTTGAGGGAACATGTGAGTTGTACAAGAGCCTCTCAGGAACAAAAATACCAAAACTTAAAAGGGATAACAGGATAGGATTTGGATAGGATCCTGTTCCAAGTTTCTCTGTTGTAAAAAATAGGTTTGCACACAAAATTACAACTTTGATGACCACATTATGAACATGTGTTGCCCATTGAGGTCAGTTGCATTGTTGGCCATGACTTCTGTGATGTACTTGGGGATGTTGTTGGGAAGAGACTGACCATGTGCTCCAAAAACCGCTCAAGGGTACGTAATATAACCTTAAAAATCCTAATTGCCCTGTCATCACTGACATGTTTCTGCCATGTCATGGTTCTAGATGAGGCCATTAAGGTACCGTGGTGCCATCTTCTGTCTCTGTTCCAGTTGTATAATGAGGTGAGGTCCCGCCGGGAGCCGGGTGACGTCGGCCCGATCGCAGAGGCGCACAGCTCGACCCGGTTCAGCCTGCAGTCAGCAAGCACGGGCTCCAGTGTCCTCACCGACCCCTCTGATGCGCACAGCAGCAGCTACTCCGACTCGACGCATCGGCACAGCCAGAGGCCCGGGAATGGCAGAGGCGGAGGCGACCTGTCGGGTCGCCTTAGCAACAGCCACAACAGCAGCAGCAGCAGTAGCAACAGCAGAGGGGATGGAGTGACGCGGAGTGGTGCTCACAGCGGGGCCAAAGTCGACCGCCGCGCCCCCACACCCGTGGAGCGGCAGGAGATCGACATGGGCATTGACACAACCGAGCTGGAGGACATCTTGCAGGGCTGTCTGGGACAGAAGCTGGACAGACACCCCTCCCTGGCTGGGCAGGAGGGCCTCCTTAACCCCTTCAGTGACCTGCAGAGCATGAACATCCGTTGCGGGACTGATAAGAGGAACGCTGTTGCCTTGAATGCTGTAAGCTTTTTGAATGCTTAGACCAGCAGTTTATCTCCTAGGGCTTAGTTACAAATCTGAAGAGAACTTCTTCATTCTTTCCTCACTGCCCACTACCTCCATCTTTGTGTCCATTCACTTTTTTCATTCTGTCAGTGAGTACTAGTACCCCAGTAGTTTGATGTTTGCTGAGCTCTTTCACATTAGTGAGAGTCTCTCTTTTTCTCTCTGTGTCTCAGGCTCTCAAAGAAATAGCCCGAGTGAGTGAAGAGCTGTGCAGTTACCAGGACGAGATCAGAAGGAAGTCTGATGGGAAAAGGTTGGTAGGAACCCCTAGGCTGTCCTATTTTAGAGCTTTCAGAATCAGTGATTTAAGTCATGTAATGGTGATGCTTATCCTTAAAAGACTGTCTTGTGCTTTATACATGGGAATGCCAATACTGGGAATCTATGTTGGGGAGGAGACAGAAGAACATGCAGTGGCATTCAGACTCCATTACATAACACATGGTCTGGATAGTTTCAATATTAACTTGTTGTTGTACTTTCTCTCTCTCTCTCTCTCTCTTTTTCTCTATCCATCTATCTATCTATCTCTTGCTCTCTTTCTCTCTTGTTCCAATTCAAAAGCCACACAGAATCCTTGTACTTTCCGGATGAGCTGGAGAGGATGGAGAACGAGAAGAACAAGATGGAGATGGATGAGACCTTCTTCAGTCTGAACCAGTGGTGTAAGGAGCTGCAGGGTATTGATGAACAGAGTTGGATCCGTCCCAAAGGCGCTATCAAGGAGATAAATGTTATAGAACCGGATATCAGCATCCCCCCGATGAAATCACCCGATGCTCCACCGGTTCCACCCCGTAGCACCTCCTGGTACATGAACAGCCCCCCTCCACTTGAACCGGAGTTCACTGTCCCAGAACCCCGTGTGGATAGGAAGTGTCCGAGCCCGTGTGTTCATTTGGACAAGAAGTGCAACAGCCCCTCCATAGTGCGCAAGTTTGAGGCCATGCTGCAGGAGAATGAGGGGAAGATCTTGACAGATTCTGGAATCATCCCCTGTGTAGTGCCTGCGGATTCCAAGTGCAATATCAGTTGCTGCCACAGCCGGTGGTCCTGTGATGGAAGCAGGTTTGGCAGCAGCAAGTCGTCCACGTATGTGCCTGTCCAGAAATGCCTGTCGGAGCTAAACATACCGTTGACAGGAGTGGATTACCGCCAAGACCCCAAAGCCGGGACCCAAAAAGGCCCTGGGGAACATCTCAGCCCCCTAGGCCCAGATATCCCTGGAAAAGACACACACAGAGACATAAGGCTGCCCACTTTAGACATACTCCTCACCCAGGGCAGTGCCCTAGCCCCTCGCAGGAATCTGGCACTGGAGCAAAAGACTGCAGAGTTCAACCGAACTCTTTTCCAGGCTGAGATGGGCCGGGGCTTTCAGAACGAGGACAGCCTCAATGCCACAGACATGACCCCGAGTATCACGCCACAGCAGCATCCAAAGGTTAAACGCAGGGAGTTGAATGTTGACAGTATGTCACTGCCCCGTGCCCCAGAGGTCAAACCTAAAGATGGGGCAACATCAACAGAGTGCCACAATGAGTTGAAATACCCAAAGGCCCATTATGCAGAGACGGAGCTTGAGGAGGCGACATTCGAGCTTCCAGTGCAGTACCACGAGGCCACTGTGAAGCAGGTGGCTTCAGAGCTCATCCCGCAGTGCCCAGTGGTGAGAGTCAGGGACATGATTCACCCCTCGACTCGGAATCCTCTAGAGACCAAACTGAGGATGGCAGCACTCGACCACCACCCAGAGGACAGGCACGAGAGAGAAGTGACTTCATTTTCCTCTGAGCAGAGTGTTACCACTATGACACAGCTCGGTGTGAGTGTGACCGTGACCCCAATCCAGTCAAGAAACAAGGTCAAGTCTCCCAGCGCCCCCTTGGCAGGGCAAGCCCAACGCCCCTTGGAAACCAAGCCCAAGCCAGCAGAGAGCACCAAGCTGGATGTGCCCAAAACCCGGTCAAGGATCCTGAACGACAACCCTTGGAAGCCCACCACCTTGGCCGCGTACCCCAGGCCCATGGACTCCAGGTCCAATTACGGTGCCATTGAGCAGATTCTGAAGAGCTACGAGTGTTCGTCTCAAACTCAGACGTCGGCAGCCACACCCAGCCCCGGGAAGGAGGACGACCTCATCGAGCTCATGGATATGCTGAACGTGGAGCACCATGCCAGGTCCGGTCAAAGACTCACACACACAACGCAAAGACAGGCAACTACGCACAAAGAGACACATGTTACAGTACAGGTCAGTACACAATATATATATATATATATACTCACAACACATAACAAGACACCCTTCCACAGAGATAAATACAGGTCTTCTCGGACACGGACTTGACAGACAGGTACTTCACAGGTGATTCAAAGGCAGTTTGTTATGACGGTGAAGCATAGGTTTAAACACAAGGGATTTTGTTTGTCAACACACTAGGGTTCCCCACGGCTTCAGTGTGTGTATGTGACGTGATCTGGTGAGTGATCAGTAGACCAGAGCCCTTAAAAAGGAAACTGAATCCTCTTGGAGCCTTGTGCCCTTATGCAATGTGGGAGGACAGAGAGAGAGAGAGAGAGAAAGAGGCACCCACACAGCAAGTCTGGTATTTATTACTGTTCAGGATCCAAATCAGCTCCCAATGGCTGCATGTGTGGCCAAGCAGTAAAGATGATTTGATCAGGGAGCCAAGTGAGTGAGAGAGAAGTGGGGGTGGAGAGAGAAAGGGGAAGAGAGAGAGAGAGAGAACAAATGAGAGAGTGGAATTGGCAGACAGGCCACTGCCTGTAGCCCACTGTTATTTCATAAGTTTCTGTCCTTCCCTGTTACCTCAGGCCTTTTCATTTTATCAGGAGAAAATACTTTTGAGCTTGAGCACAAAACTGCTATTCCTGAAGTTAAGTTCACATGTTCAGGATAAAATATTTCCAGATTGTCCTCGGCTCAAGGACGCCACCGGTGGGAACGGTATTTATATCTGGCATACTCCAGAAAAAAAAAGAAGGCCAGAATCCTCTTATTGTAATGTGGGGCATTGTACTCAAAAGTCATGAAACTAAAAACCAGTGGCATAAAGTTTAATTGGCATGTCGGCCAAGTTGCAGCTCCAAGCCTTTCATCTGTGGTACTGCTGGAAGCTGTTTCTGGCCCCTTGAGCAGAAGGCTCAGCCTGTGGAATGATTGCTGAAATATCTACAAAAGGCCAGCCGGACAGAGAGCTGGATCCAGGAAAAATAGTTCTCCCTGCACAGATGGCTTTTATGTACAGCTAATGTTTCCAAATTGCTGGAAAAACCTCATCAGGCCTATTCAAGGGACATTGCACAGGCAGGCTTGACGCTATCTGATGCTCAGAACCTCTGCAGAGCGCAATCACCTTTTGGCTTAGGAAGATGTTTTTCTCATGAGACAGTTTGTTTTCCTGTAGTTTAACACAGTGGAATTAAGTATGAGTATATGACAACAGGGAGAGTGGTAGCATGAAATTACAGGCAGTGAAAATTATGGGCAGTGAAAATAACAGGCATTGTGCCACATTTGACAGAAAAGGGGTTGGAGGAGGATGGTAGAGTCTTGCTGCAAGACGTAAATGAACTTCTTACTGTCTTCACAGAAAAGCAAAGAGCCCGGCATGATCTCCAGGAAGAGTTTCTCCCGGCCGGCATGCCCTGCCAACCGGCGTCTGCCCTCTCGCTGGGCGAGCCGCTCTCCATCTGCATCGTCCACTTCTTCTTCGTCCACCTCATCCTCACCCATCACCCAGCTACCAGCAGTGTCCACACAGAAGCAGACCTTCTCCTATGCCGCCTTCCACACCGAGACAGTCATCATCTGACTCAAACCAAAAACAAATAAGTATACAAACACTGAGCGAGGAGCTTTGCAAAAACTCAGCGCGCCTCTTTTTCCTGCCTACCATTGTATATACGGCCAAGCAAAGACTGTTACTGCAACACTATGGAAACGACTCCTACTGGAGTACCTCTGTATCTAACTCAGCTGTTTCACCTGACATGATTTTTGTTTCTTTTTACAACAAAAATGTTTTTAAAGAACTTCTTGTGTATTTTTTGTTTTCTTTCAGATTGTTTAATGTTTTTGTCCATCCTGTTTACCAAAGGCTTGTGATTAAGTACAGTAATGTTACATCAACCCTTTTTCTTTGTTGGGTTTATTTGTGGCAGACCTGCTGTGTATTTTTCCAGTGGCTCAGTTAGACTCCAGCCCTGTGTGGGGCGCTGTATCAGTGTTCAAGCCTATCTGCAGTTTCAGAGCCTTTTTATTGAAGCCTTCTTTTAATGAACTCTACCCAGAGTGGTGTCCTTAAGACACAGTTAATGGAATAGTAATGGCCTACATGCTCAGTAAATATTGTGAAACATATCACAGACGTGATGCCTTTGCAACCCTTTTATGGTAATAAATATTATAAATTCAAGAACTTAGATGACCCGTGATTATTAATGTTTTTGGTAAGTGAAACAGTGTAAAGGATAATGAACTAAATGGCTTGCGTATATAAAGGAATGATTAATTCATCACAATATCATAATTAAAATTCAATATCAACTTGAAGTGAACGTATGATGAAAGCTTAACCACATTGTAAATAACATCCCTGACACCTCATGCTAATTATAATGGGTTAAGTTTCCATGCAGCTTGATTTACAGTTTCCATTTTAGCAGTGCAATGTTCTAAGCAGTGTATTAATTTAGGTGATCTATTGACCACAGGCACTGTGTATTTTTACTCTACGCAATATCCTATTCAGTACTACTTGAGTAACCTTTCATTTCTGAATTCCTTTCTATCAACAAGACACATCTGGAAGCTGAAATACATCATATATGCTCCCTGTCTTTGTCAGTTTCCATTAGGAAACATGTTAGCCATTTTACATCAATCCCTAGAATGATTGTCAGTGCAGCATACACTTGGAGGAGCAGTATTTAGGTGACCGCCTGCTCTGGTCCAGATGACCCCAAGTCATGATATTCTTCCAAGCGAGGAGACCCCAGTAGGCCAATAAAAGGCCTCATTGAAGCCTCTGGTATTCTAGTCCAATGGCATTTGGCATGCCTCCAACTCTTGTATTTACTACTTTGAGGCATTTGATCACTGGTCTGGCTGGAGAAATTTAAATGCACTGGGAGTGAAGGTGTTCTCTCGAGAGTCTGTGTCGAGACACCTAACCCTAGCTGAAACCGGGCACCCATCGACTAAAATAACAGGTGTGACTGTGTTTTGGTGCCAGAAATCTTATCCTGGCTACTGATATAAATACAGTGTTCCTTCCCTGATGTGCAGACACCTTTATTTCCATCTTTTCCTGTTTGTGTTGGAGAGAGAGGGAGGAGGCACACAGGCGCCTGCATGTTAGTACAGACACACAGGTGGATTCCCCGCTGGACCAATGGGGCTTGGCTGGCCTACAAACAATCTAGTTATGTACTCTCATAGTGTCACTGTTGTGTGGAATGCAAAGACCTTCATGGGCATTTTTCAGGAAATAGCTGATGTAAGCACAAATGAGCACAACAGTAATGGAACATCAATTGTATTATAAACAAATAGCACTTGTGCCACTTGTGAGACATTAATCATAGTAATTCATGGGCACAGTAATGGCAGACTGTCATCACTGGTATTCATTCCCATGGAGGTTCACCCTAATGATAATATACTGCTGAGAGTTTCTCTAGTGCACATAGTCTTTTCATAGCCTTGTTCTCCCTTGAGTTTTGTATGGCCTATTTAATAACAATTTTCATTTGACAGATGTGGGATGACTGTGCGCACATATTATGTAAATCTTGTAATTACACACTAAAACATTTTATCTAAAATATTTTATCTCCCTAAAGCAGCTATGAGTATAATTTCTGTCAGGAGTCTGCTATTTTAGTATGTGCTGGTATGTACATAAAAGATTCTATGCGAACTTTGGGACCTTAATGTGTCTGTCTCCTTCTGTGAAAGCCCATCTTTCATAGATGACCAGTGGGGACTCCTTAGATTGCCTTCTATTTTAAATGCCATGTCAAAACACTCATGAGTCTTGGAATCAATAACAAAACACTTTTGCACAGCTGTGACATCCTGCTGAAGACCGTAAGCTCCATACTTTTAACATGCATGCGCTCGCACACACACACTTTCAGTCTAAGCAGCTGGTTCTGTCCAGAACTCTGTACTACACTTCCCTCCCTAGATAACAGCCTTTCCCCATTTCCCCTTCATCCACCTCTGCCCCCGCTTGCCGTTGCCCCATAACCCTCACCCACAGGAAGAGAGGCCCCCCCAACGTGTAAGACACATAAAAAGCCATGGCATCTGCCTGCCCTGTCGCTCACCCCACCCTGAAATAGACATCTGACTGCCACTCCAAGGGTCTGAAATATGGCTGAGCGAACACACTCTAAATACTCCAGATACCTCTCACCAGGGGGTCGGGCTTAAAGCAGGTTGCCGAAAGCTTGCAGGACTCCTGAAATGCACTTTTGAAGACACAGTGGACATTACAGGTGCTAGAAACAGATGTATGACAATAGATGTTAGTTTATGGAGCTTTGATTGATCCCTCTCTCTATGAGTATCTCTCTCCCTCTCTATCTATCTCTCTTATTGTTTACTTCGTTGCACATTTGCAATGAGGTTACAGGTTTATACCTCTCCTTTTCAAAGTCCTGATGACTCTGGTACATTCCCAGATTTCCTGCGGAGCCCGGGGCAGCTGCCTATCGATTGCTAGTGGATGCATTAGGCTCTCTCTTTCAGTGTCCCAATGGCCAGGGCTTTGTCCCATCCATTAGCAGACAGCAATTTCAGATACACTCTCATATCAAACGGAAGTTCAGGGGTTTCCATTGTCTTAGGCACATGGGTATGAATGCAACGGTTCCCATAGTCAATGAGGCACACCCAGCAGTGTGTGGTCACTTTGAGTACACTTAGGGGGATGAAGGGATGGGGGGTGGGCATTTCATTTGTTATGACACTGTGTGTACTATGTTTGACACAGACAATAGTGTCTTTATTCGAGGAGAACAGACATTGCTGTGTGAAGCTGTCAGAGTGTGCCATGCTTATCTCAGCTATCACTGTCTCCCCGGGCACCACCACCACCACCACTACATATCAGTGGCCAACACAGAATGGCAGAGACAGTTACAGAACAGAAAGAGTCATATCAGTACAGAGCAAACTCCTGGAATGGCATTGGAAGTGTCAAGTGACTAAAATGACTCTGCCCCTGTCCAAGAAAAGACTCTCCAACTCTGGACACTGGTCCAGAGGTGGCAATGGAAAGAAGGAACAGGATTGAAGAGACAGGATTGTACTCATCAGATGGATAAGAAGTGTAGTGGGCTTGGTTGCAAATTTGAAGCTGAGTTTACATTGAGGCCTATTTGTAGTCAATAAGATGTCCAAGTCTGCTGATTTGAATTTAAGACAGAGTGTGAATGTATGTGTGTGTGTGTGTGTGTGTGTGTGTGTGTGCGTGTGCACCAAGCTTTAAGCAGCTCATCCTCAAACCCTGTGATCAGTCATGGTGGTTGCTCACAGTGTGGAATTCTGATGACATGGAGCTGCATCCAGACCTAAACCAACAATAATACTCGGCCAAAGTTGGATTACTGAAAGGTTTTGGGGGTATTTTGTGGGTATTTTGGATTTAAGGAGTTTGGGTTTCTATATAAATAGTCCTTGAGCTTTAATGTTAAAAAAAGAAAATACATTTTCAGTGAAACCAGTCTAGTCAGTAACCCAAATCAAGTACTGATCCAATGTAAATTAGGTCAAAAGCAGTCTTGTTTAATTGAATGCAGACACCAAAAAGCGCTTGCACAATACACCATTCTGATCAGCTGCAGGGTTAGGCTACTAACACAAATGAATAAATGAATACCGATCCCTCCCCCCTCCCTCCACCACCACCACTACATTCACTGTCACCACCATATAACGGCAGACAAGAAACAAACAAACAACGCATATGAATAAACACAGGAATCCACTGTTCAGACGTGTATACTGCCACAACGTGTAGCCCTACTATTGGCTAAGAATGCTTGCTGAATGTGATGGAGCGCATAAACATGTCAGCTGTGATGTGGGGAAGCAGAGTATTGAATGCATTTGATGAGCAAAGACTAAGAGGTATGCTTGCTGTGTCAGATAAGGGAAAAGTGAGGACGGGTGGGGGGGATTTCCCAGTTGTCTCCACAGAGGCTGCAGAAAAATTAGTCTGAGGCCGAAAGATGCTCTGGCTGCACTCTGTGGGTAGCCATTTGTCTGCACCTCTACCTCTGCATGCTCTTTAGGCTACTGACTCTGAACTGTGAGTCTCAAATGCCCTGGTAGGAAATCAAGCCAAAGCAGTACAGTAGTGCATGTCTGATTTGGAGTTTATATTAGCCTCTCTGTTCTCTGCTCTGCTGACAAGTGCCCCTCATTCCAGCTCTGTGTCTGTGCAGTACTAGGCTAGTACTATTAATGTTTGGGAGCTGTTTATTACCCATATGTGACGACAAGACTCTGGACTCCGGAGCTCCATTTCCAAAGTATCACACCTTGTTTGGTTCTGGTCACTGTTAAAAAGAGATGGACACTTCTGATGGATGCATACGTGTGTGCTAAATAGCTGTGTTCTGTCAGGAATAATGTAATTTATTGAATTAAGCTAATTGAATTAGGCATAGCTGCACAAGATAAAAGTAGAAGAGGGGCAACCATTATAGTCTAACAGAATATTATCCTAAAATGCAGTCAGTGCCTTTACTGAACAAGGCAAGGCTGTATTTCAAGTTTTTCTTTGTTGGTTTCTACACTCACATGTGGCATTTGAATTACATTATCATCGGGCAAAGTCTGCCCCCCCGTGGTACTTTCAGTGCTATAGTGAGAGTTAAGGTTCCGAATAACAAGTGATATGACATTTTAAATTCCTCTGAACAGTTTTTGCAAATATGTACATTACATTACAGTCAGTCTGAATCTGTTTTGTTCTCCTGGGTGTAAATGTACTACAATGAAAACTCAAAGAAATCTGTGTGAATGAAATGGTTCAAGTTTCTGGGGGACATATTTGTTTGTGACACGTCGAGTAAGTATGTTCAGGTTAGTGAGGTACATTTCACTTGAACCAAACAACAGCGTGCTATGAGGTAGTTTTACTGCGAGGTGCTTCAGAAGTAACAAAACAGCCTTGTTTAGTTCGATGTTGAATATTGATACTTTGTGGCTTGTTAGAAGGACGCTTTTAAATGGCATTACCATGCAATCAGCAATCACCCCCGCCTTTCTTCCTTTACAAATAACCTTAGACTGTAGACTTTACTGAAGTTGGTTGCTGGATGTGATGTACTGTACTGACGCTTATCCGCGCAAATCTCATTAACGCTGTGCATGTATGCAAACTGAAGAAACTTTTCGAAGGGGAAACGTTAACTATTGCCATTATTGTTTGGTTCTGTCAGGTTTGGCCGGACGGCACGGCCTAATTGAAATCAAACAGCAGTTTTCCCTTTAGCGTTATTTGTTCTGACTTGATTGGAAGCCAACAGTTCATACGACAAAGTACCAAGTCCTAAGTGAAATGAACCGTGGAAGCATAATAGGCTACTTGGAGGTAGAGACTCATTAGGTTTTCCAAGGACTTTGGGTTTCACTGTCGCTTGTTCACAATGTAGCCTATATAACAATCCACGATGAATAACGTATGCTTCTATCATTCTTAATGTCTTTAACAGAATGGCCCTGTCTAGTGCAGGACGACAGATCTGGAGGAGCACCGTTTACACAGCGAGGAGGCTCCAGTGTAGGAATGCAGCTGTGTACAGTGGTGTCCAGGAATTCAACGACGAAGAAATTCGAGGGAAACTGCAGGCTTTCCCTGGCGGGTCTATTGATCTCATCAAGCAGGATTCTGGAATTGCAGTGATGACTGTAAACAATCCAACTCGCATGAATGCTTTTTCAGGTAGGCCTAGACTATGTAAGCGCACATGCTGTGTAAATTCTGCAACAGTCTTCTGGCCACTTTTCAGTTGTCTTCTGAGTGGATTACAGCACTGTGATGTTGACATTGATGTACAACAAAATGTTTGTAGAATTAATTTTTATTTTAGGTACTACGTTTTGCGCAGCCTTTTAGAAACTGTATGCAGTGATTGACACCAATTTATTCACTGAACTATTTTCTGGCGTTCCAGGGATTACCCTAAGCGCATGTCTGGGGTTGACCTTACAGATTTTGTTACACATTGTGTCATTACAGTTGTTCAGCTCTGTGAAACTGATAATATAGTGAGTGAATAACACATAATTCTTTCATAAACTCCCCTCCTCCTTTTTATGGGTATTTTATTGTGATAATGTTACTTGATTGACTTCTGTTGAGTTTTGTGGAATCGTTATATCACAATACCATATTAGTTGCAAGTTGCAAGTCACCTTCTAATCTAATTTTTTGGCCTCGTAGGAACCATGATGCTTGAGTTGGAGGAGAGGGTGACTCAGCTGGAGGACTGGACTGAGGGGAAAGGTCTCATTCTCCAGGGGGCGGCTGGAACGTTCTGCTCTGGGTCCGACCTGAATGCTGTCAGGGCCATATCAAACCCACAGGTGAACTATCACACCTGTTCCACTCAACCTAGGGTTACAAGTAATGTATTTATGAAGCTTATAAATTTCCTTTTTCCTAGGATGGTATGAAAATGTGCATGTTCATGCAGAACACATTGACCAGACTGCTCAGGTAAGAGCCTTTAGTAAGTCGCCAGCTGTTTTAGGTAGTTTAGGTGTTTAGCTGTTTAAGTGTATGCCTTCTGATTACTGAAATCATTATTGTACATCAAATATATATACAGACACTGGTAAAAGAAAATAACACACAGCATTTGTTGATTTATTGAGTGATATGAACTTAATAGCTCTCTCTTGTTGCCTCAGGTTGCCACTCATCTCTGTTGCTCTGGTGGAGGGCATGGCACTGGGTGGAGGGGCTGAGCTCACTACTTCCTGTGACTTCAGGTGAAGGGAACGTTGAGATCTCACTGATGTCTATTTCTAAATTTTCACTACATGACATGCATAAAATACAATTTGTATTTACACTGTATTGGTTAGTGAAGGGTAATGCTTCAGCTTGGATTCATTGTTTTGAGGATGATGCAGGCCTAAACATTGCAGTTTGAGGTTTATAAGGTCATTACATTTAGTTGTCCCATTCTGCTCTCACAATTGAAAGCATGTTAAAGAGCTTTCTATCTAAAAATAGAAATATCTTCTCAGTATGACCTTTTAAAATAGTATTTCAGTTCCTTTGACCTCTCACTAATTTTAGGATCTTGTTACAGATAAAAAGGTTGCTACTAGAAAAAATGTTTTGTGTGACTTTTTAAAAAAAAATTGATTTGAAGTTAATGCTGATTGTTTCTACAAGCAGATTGATGGTGCCCGACAGTGTGATTCAGTTTGTCCACAAGCACATGGGCCTTGTTCCTGGATGGGGTGGTGCTGCTCGACTTGTCCGGATTGTGGGCAGTCAGAATGCTCTGAAGCTGTTGGGTGGTGCCAAGAAAGTGGACCCAGAATACGGCACTCAAATTGGCCTGGCAAGTGGCACCCTGAACTCTGCAAATGGCAGCAGTCCTCTGGTACAAGCAGAGCAATGGCTGGCCCAATACACTAAGGGCCCTGCAGCGGTGATCAGGGCAGTGAAGCAGGTGGTGGTGTGTGGGAGAGAGCTCCCCCTAGAGGACGCACTGCAGACTGAGAAGGATGTGTTTGGGACTGTGTGGGGTGGGCCAGCCAACCTTGCAGCTTTGGCCAGCAAGTCAAAACATAAGTGACCCACAAGGAGGAGGACTCGGTTGTCACAGACTTGTGAATGCCTTTTAGGTGCAGACTCATATTAATTTTCTAGTAAAACAAGTTTGATTATTGTATGTCCGTGGGTGTTGATTATTGTATGTCATTTGGGGGCGGGTGGGGGGGCTAATGCCAGCATTAGCAAGTGCCCTCTATTAAACAGAAGTCAATAGGTCAGTCAGTTACAGATGAAATCGTAATAGGGAATGGGAGTGCTCTGCTGCATTCCTATTACAGGAAGAAGCACACTGTTATGTAATTAAGGTCAAGCATTATCTTGTGCTGTTTCTAATTCAAGCCTTAAAAGCATAATTGAGTGTTCATCAAAAACCATTCTGCAACACTCAATAGGCGGACATATCTAGAATCCAGGAACATTAAAGCTGCAAGTTTGCGTCAGTGTAGTGTCACCTAGGTTTTGAAGCTCAAGTTCTTCAAAGGTAACATCCTGCAGGAGTGCATGCGACTACTGTATACACATTCCTTTGCAATCATCAAATTGTAAACTGTGTTTTATAAAGCTTATGATGGCTTGCATGAAAGAAAAAAAAAATAGGATCACAATGTGCTCTTTATGAGATACACAAAGAGGCCATTGACAGACACAGCATGAGATCAGGGTGAATCCCGAGCTGGAAAGGTAGTGGTAGACCTAGACTCCAATCAGATCTGCAACACTGTTCACTTCTAAAGACAGAGAGGACTGGTGTAGATAAATGCAACTAGAGTTTAAAATGAATAAAATTAGGGCACCATAATTCAATCTAGAGATATTTTGAGACAACCAGTTATTGGCGTCAGCATTTTCTTGGAAACTGAAAAACTCATTAACGTATATGCATCATCTGACTATAGTGAGGCAAGCCAGCCTTTTAGCATTGAACTGTACATGAAGTACAGCAAAAAAACACACTGTAGTCCTTTGATATGGGATGATAAGTTGACACAGACTTTATTATTAAATTACAAATCCTGTAACAAAATATTACAACAAAGCAAAAATCACAGAAAGAAAATTAGATTTATGTTTTCTTTTGAAGTCAAGATGGAAGTCTAAAACAAAGTGTCACAATGTTGATAACCAGTGACGCATTAAAAAAATATATTAAAAAAAAACTGTAACGGATAACACTGCCCTCATCATACCACCGCATCATTCATTTCACACACAAAACTCACAACAAAAGGGGCCAGAGACAAACCAACTGCTCAGCCAAATATCAGAAGCCAAAATAAGAATAAAAACATTTCACTTCATCCTGCCAGTAGTGTTTAGAAGCCCTCTCTTATAACATGCACAAGTTATGAGCTAGGCTAGCACACGGATGAAATGGGAACACAACACTCCAAGACCATGCTATGGTTACGAAACACCATTTTAAAATCAGGACCACGGCCCGTGGGTTCAATATGTGTTAACTTCAGATCCCTCAAAAGCTCGGAAAAGCTGACAACTGAACACTTTACTGATCACTGTTAAAATTGTTAAAAGCTACCCGCTCATGTTTTTTAAGGCCTTGATTTACTTAAGAAAATTACCTCAGGGATGTTAGGTGTTATTAGGTATGATGGAACAATGCAAATCATAACAATAAAAAAAAATAAACCTATGACAAAACATTTTAGGTAATCATTCACATTCATGGTTTAATCTCCAGAAACAACTGAATCTACACAAGAAAATCTGGTTTGGGGAGAATGGGGTGGGAGGGTGTCCTCATCATCCAATAACACCAAGAACAGGAGGGCCCTTTGGCTGGCAGGAAGATGGTGGTGCTGCTGCTGCTGCTGCTGCTGTGATACTGAGTGCAAGGGCTGACTGAGCGGCTCAGTTCCAGTGAAGAGGTCTTTAGTTAACCCCCCTCCAGAGTCTTACACTTCAGTCACTGTACACTGGCCATCAGGCCTACGGGAGCCCAAACTACCACCACCACTGCTGGTGGCTGATGATGCACCTCCGGGTGGGGAGCGCTCCTCAGGGTTCGGTCTGGGCCGATGAAGTCTCTGCCTGGGCCAAGCTGCAACCATGGCAGCTGCGCCCTCCTCATCCCCCCCCTCCTCTTCCTCCTCCTCCTCAGGAGGCCTCTGATCATTCTCTTCCTCATCCTCAGTGCTGCTCTCTGGTACAGACTCGTCTACCGAGGCATCATGAGAAGAGGACATGTGGGAGGGAGACGTCTCATCTTCATCGTCCTCCTCCTCATCCTCTTCCCCCTCCAGGACGCCGCCTCTCTGTGGAGCAGGACTGCGGCCGATCTGGAGACGGACAAAGGCCCTTTCCAATGAGAGCCCATCGTCTGAAGAGGAGGAGTGGCCAGAGGGGCTTGTGGGTTGGCCACCAAGGGAGGTAGGGGGTCTGCCTGGGGGGACCAGAAGAGAGGGGGCAGCTGCTGTAGCCCCTGCGGTGCTGGTCCCCGGCACTCCTGAAGTATCTGCCCCGTCAGCCGAGCTCTCACGCCCTCCTGCCGCAACAGCAGCGGTGGGCTGTGCAACAGCTTCCGAGTCCAGCCTTAGCCCAGCCACGCCTTTTTTGGGGATGTCCACAACATCACGCTTCATCTTGCGGCGGCGGCCATGCTCATTGCGCCGGTACTGGACCATATTCTCCAGGTCGGCCACATACAAGAACCCAGCGATCAGCATCTCTGCAGTTTTCTTGCCCTTGGTATAGGCGTCCTCCAACTCACGGCTGGTGCGCTCATCATACTGCCACCATCCGTTGCGGCCCTCGTAGTACCAGGCGTACTCGCCTGGTGCCTTGCCAGAAGCAGAGGCTTTGAGCTCTTCTGGCGACAGCAGTGTTGGCCGCTCCAGAAAGTCTTCTGGCACCTCCTGTCTGCAAAGGGCGCAACGCTTGCTCTGCCAGGATGCCCCCTTCACACAGAGGAAGCAAAATATGTGTCGGCAGGGTAGGCGCACCGGGTGCACGCAGCTCTGAAGGCAGATGGCACACTCCGGGACGGGCAGTGAAGGAGAGGAGCCACCTGATCCCGGCAATGAATCGCTGCCCCCCTTTCTGCTGGCCAGCAGGCTCGCTGAGTGGTCAACCTCGCCACAGCTAGCCATTCTAAAGAGAGGTGGGGGCAGAATGTACAGTCACAGAAGATGAAGCGAAGACGTACACTATATTGCAGCTTTGAGGTTAAACACAAGACATTTAAAACACAAGTTTCAAGCGCCATTCAAACACTATATAGTTGGTACTTACTGAGCAGTCGTCTAGTATGTCTTTGTCATCAGGGGTAGTATTATTCTAACGTCACTTTTCGGGATGATTATCTACAGAAAAGAATCATACTGGTAACGTTACTTCACCACGTAGCGTAAGGGTGATATGAGAAAACTAGCAAGCGTATTGCTAAACATTCCATTAAAAACATTTCTTATCTGTGCAGAAGATAAATGTGATTTGTTAAATCGCGATTTAACCTCTGATGCAACCTTAATGTTGCATGACATCATTTAATATAGGAAGGGCAAATAGCCGGACACTCTCAGCGGAAGGAAATAATAACATTGAAAAACAAAACAAAACAAAAAAAAAAAACAACAAATGTACTCAACTGACTAGCTAGGTATTGGCTAGCTAGCTGAAACATAATATGCTAACAATTTAGCTGCGACAAACACCGCCAAGCTAACTTTGACAATATATAGTTTATCGCTAGCAATTAGTCACCCTGGCAATGACATGTTAGAGTACAGGGAACAGCATCGTAACTATAGGCCTAGCAGTAATAATCGACAGTTGACAAAGAGTAGCGTTACCTAGATGACCGCTCGACGAATTAGAATTAGAGTCAGGCTAACGTTGGATAAGTTGGGCCTTGGTAGCGCCATTCAGCTATTGTTAGCTAACGCTGATAATTACCTGTCCAACGCTGAATTATTTACGCTTCATTTTTAAATTTGTGTTACACGGAACACTAAACGTGTCGTAAAAATATATTACATATAATTTCAATAACATAGTTTCCTTAAGATAGATAGCTGGACGTGGGATTTACCCATGAAAAAAACAACCGATGGACAACAACTGGACCTGTTGTGGGTGGACCATTGCTCTTACTGCTAGCTAGCTGTCAGCCCAACCAACGCTACCATAGGAAGCCAATCGACAAACAAAACACTGTGACACATTACAAACATTACGACACAACAACGACAACAGTATTATACAATACTCAAACAGGAAAGTTTACGTTTTCATACTTACTCTGAAAAGATCATTCGAGTCAGTTTTTTTAGCTGGCTGCACAAAATACCACAACGAATTGAGACATACGTAGTTGTTTGTGCGTCACTCCGTCTCGCCTACGTCTCACGTCACCTTTGCGCTCTCTCCACTTTCTCCTCCACTTAGGAAAGCTCCGGAATAGTCTATTAGAGCCTAATGAAATACAAGGTCACTTGTTATTTCAAAACATGTACCTGATATTGCTACGATAATACATCGACACCATTAAATAAACTACAATATGGAAACGTTTTCAATGTGAGTTAAAAGTAAAAATAGTATGGGGCCTATGTGATGCAAAACATATAGGTTATTGTGAACATAAGTATGAGCCTATAAGTAAAGTATTTTTTTCTTTGTCATTTGATTGTCTTATGCCTTGACCCAAAGCGAACATCATGTGCCATTAGCAGTTTTTCACAAGATCATATTTTTTATTCTTTATTAGCCTACTTTGCGTGTGAAAATACTGGCAAAGTATCTTAACTCAGAATACACATAGTTACACTGGATGTAGAGTCAGTTTTGAGGGGATGCAGAAAAAGTTCCAAAGTTTTCCAAAGCATGAATAATTTTTGTGTTTTGTGTGTGACTAGGACCACATACACACACACACACACACACACACACACATGCATGCACGCACACACACACAATATAAGCTTTACATATTTTCACGTGTCTGTAGGCTATTGAAAAGACATTTACAACATGTCAACAGTCACCACACAAATGCCATATTTTATCAAACTTTTGTTATTTCCAGAATACTGGTGTACCTGATTACCTGGATACATTTATTCAGAATAAACACGACTGGGATTGACCTAACTCTTTTCTTTTCATCGCAGAATTTGACTCACCACATTGGATATATTTTTGTATCCAGAATTCACATCAAGAGTTCATATGAGAGTTCATTCCATCATGTCACAGAACAGTACCCTGTGTTATTTTTGGCAAAAATATGGAACTATGAATGGCAGTGAAATGCTCTATAATCATTATAAGACAACATTTGAGGGGTAATGAAGTTTTATTTCAAATTTCGCAGTGAATAAAATTTTCAGAAATCAGTTAATGCAATCATAACTCAGTATAAACAATGTCAAAAAATACAAAACATTTTGAAATACCCTACTGTAGCCTACTGTTTTTGATTATTTTGGTCTGATTTTATGAGGATAATAGTCCAAACCACCTTACCTTGCCTCTGGCAGCCATTGCAGGAAACAGCCTCATTCTGTCTTCTCTCTTAATGCTTAGCCACAAGTCCAAAAGATGTACACACCGAAACAAACACACTGAGAAGCAAACCATCAAAATTTAATACATTTTATTTGAAGTACAGGTGCTTTTTGACTTTTGTTCAGATGGCTTTAGAAGCACAGATCCTGGGAATACAGACAGGCAAACCAACACTTTGTTCTGAGGGCACTGAGTGAGAGAAAAAAAACAATAACAATAACAAAAACAAAACAAAACAACCTGTCCTTTTTGCCCTATACACATATATACACCAATACACATGCAGTCAGTAGAGCTCATTCTCTACCACAGGCAATGTCCAAGATGCCAGCAAGCATGCTCACTTTTTAATTTAATCAGAAAAGAAGTATTGACGTTTATACAACATGTTCTACATAAAACCTACATTCAAACCATGACGCGTTGCTGTACTGGGGCAGGGTGGTGGGGCTTTGGTGGGGTCTTTTATTTTTATTTTCTTTATTTATCTTTAGATAACATCAAACACATCT
Source organism: Tenualosa thibaudeaui (assembly GCA_027481765.1). Lineage (NCBI taxonomy): Eukaryota > Metazoa > Chordata > Actinopteri > Clupeiformes > Clupeidae > Tenualosa > Tenualosa thibaudeaui. The sequence goes on along the minus strand of JAIFZK010000015.1, from coordinate 6,845,015 downwards.
TCCTGACACAACAAAAGAAGTCCTCACATGGTTCCTCCAATCTGGCAGCCATCTCCACTGTCCCATCACTAATGCAGCCAACAGCATTATTCATTTTCACAAGTCTCTAATTCGCTGTTAGAACATCTCAGGGGAGTTTTGGCCTGGGCTTTTGGGGCTGACCCAACTGTTTTGTGGTGAACCACATGTTTGTCACCATGTGCACCATGACGTGCCCTTTTCCCTCACTTGTGCATATACAGTATACATTTAAATTATACAGGTAGCAGCAGCACCCCCTAAGCAAGGGGATAAGGGGGTGAGAGGTGAGGGCGAGTGGGCTCCAGGAGGGGGATCCAGGGCCCCTTTATTGCTCAGTGCCTCCGTCCATAGAGGTGGGGCTCCTGGTGTGGCCCCTCCGACGTCGCCGTTCCGTTTTGTTTCTGTTTTCCGAGTCCTCACGCTCTCCACCTGCTGGGAGAATCTTCCTTTCTTTGTCCCTCTCTCTCTTCCTCTCGTGACGGCTCTCCTGGTTTTCCTTGTTCTTTCGGTTGTTGCGGTTTCTCCTATCCGTCCTTCGTTTACCTGATAAGGTGGAAAACAAGGGCACGCGACAAGCATCTGTTAGCATATCAGACACACATTCTAAAGCCTGTAGGAACTACTGCATAAACTATTTTGTACATGTACATGAACAAGGCAACTTCTTTGCAAGTGAACAAGGTTTCATCATGCCTCACAGAGTTTGCAGAAGGATTCTATAAACGTATTTTGAAATAGACCTTTTTAAATTCTCTAAAACTCTAAATCTATTTAAAAAAAATGCACCAGTCAAACCATTTCTGACCCTGATGTTATTGCACCCTGACCTCTGAGGACTGTCAATCAAGAAACCCAAATGACATACTCTTCAGATAAATGTGAATGCAGTTTGCACAGCATATAAATGTATTATTTTCCAACAAAGAACATTCAGTCATTTCGCTGTAGTGTGCATGATAGAGCTCTTCTGGATGGGGAAGAGGTGAGAGGGGAGGGAGAGGGTGCAGATGGATCTTCAGAATCAGATTTCCTCGCTGAGATGGAATCCAGACAAATCCAACCAGTCATTTAGTTCACAGACTGCTATTTACTCTTTCTCTGACTTTATCTCTGTTTGAAAACGAATGGATTGGAGACAAGTGGGTCCAATCTCTTCATGCATACAAGGGCCTCACGCTTATGTAACCTTGACGTCACATTTGCGTTTGGATTGGCCTTTCAACCATCAGCAAACACCTGCAGTGGGTAATTCTTACAAATGCACACATTTCTGCTCCTGACTGAACTCCTATTCTCCTTGAAGTTCCTGTTAGGAATAGCAGGATTCAAATTTCTCTACAGGAATGACTGATAACTGACACAACACAAGTGGTGGTATGGTGTGATATTGTGTTGTTTCTGGGGATTTCTGTACTGTTTTGCAAAAACAGTTCACTACTTTTTACTTTTTACAAACAACCACCCCCCAACCTCCCCGCCCCCGCTCCCACAAAGTATTTTCTCTGGTTAGTTAAGCAGGCCATTGCTATGCCCACACCACTAGAGGCCACTCATGCACCATCTTTGGTATATAACTTATCGCATCTGGGATACTTTTAGCTGTTAAAAGGCACTTCTCTCGACTCATCCAAAATAGTTGATATTACTTTATCTGCGTTTTTGCCTAGCACTCTAAACAAGCCAATATCAATTATTGTGAAAAGGTTTATCTCTTGATGACTAAACCTAAAAAAGGTTGGGGGGCTTTGTTGTGTGCGAGCGGGATTGTAAAAGTGCTGAGGTAGACACAGAGCCCCTCGACCCCCTCCTCCCTCGCGGGCCTATTAATCAGTGCAGCTCTCTGTCCGTCCTGATGGAAGAGGAGGGCTCACCGCCCACACCAGCCCACGCTGACCTACGCATTCCTGGGGTCCAGCCAGTGCGATACGGGGCCCTGTTGGCCACGGCTGTTTAGTCTTCACGCAGGAATAACCCACTGAGTGCAAGTGTCAGTTGGTGAAGAGACACAACTGGCCGCCGGTGACTGAGCAACCCTAACCCCCTCTGCACACTTCCCAGTGTGTGTCTTTTGGGGGTGTTGTTTGAGGGTGTGAATGGATAATATAACCCCATGGGACAACAACAGAGTGAGAGAGGGAGAGGGAGGGAGGGACAAAGAGAGAGAGAGAGAGAGAGAGAGAGAGAGAGAGCACAATGGCGAGAGAGAACAAGAGTGAGCGATGGAGATGGAGAGAGAGAACGAAAGAGAGAGACAGAGAGAGTAAGAGAGTTTATTAGTCTCACTCGCCAGGGATCTGGAGCACAGCCGACAACCCCCCGTCCCCCCTGTCCCCATCCTAGCTCTTTAAACACAGGAAGTCCTCTCTGCACACATTGTTTTCTTTGTCGTAACATTTCAGAGATCAGTGGATTAGCCATAATCTCTGCATTTCCTACAAACCGAGGCATAACATGATAGGGGTTGCCTTGGGATGGTCCCTACAACCATATTTATTGTCTGTCTGAACTTTTTACGGTTTACAAGCTTGGTTAGCGGAGCACCAGCTCCCAAGAGTGATTCTTTGACTGGGAGACGTTCAAAACAGATTGAACAGTTTCGGTCTTGTAATTCCTGATGGAAGACTGGACATGGTTTTCAGTAAATTTGTTGTGGAGCCTGTGCTGGCCAGCCTAATTTGGCTTCTGCAGTGCTCGAGTTTATAGGCACCCAGTTTGCCCTGCTAAAAATAAACTAGTTGGAAATGAGTGAATTTGTCTTTCCGTATTTATCAACAGACCTCTCAACAGGGCTAGGCCCTAATAACAAACTCCTCTCAAACGTGTTGCAACCTCAAAACAGAGTCCATGCCAGCCCTTGGCTTTAGCTGCTTCTGTGCCTCAGCTCGATGTAGAGGCTTTGATGGAGGGGGGTGGGGGGCAACAGTCATCTGGCACTGATTATTTTTAATTTTACAAACAAGTGATTGAGAGGGAGTGAGAGGGGGAGTGAGTAAGCAAAGAGACAGTGAGAAACCGTCCAGTTGTATGTGTGTGTGTGTGTGTGTGTTTCTGTGTGTGCATGCATGCGTGCATGTTTAAGTGTGTGTGAATGACGATGGAGTAATATTCAGGAGACACCTTTTGTCTGCCAAAAAAATCTAAAATACACACACACACACACACTAGTTCCTGCTCCAGGCCCCAGGTCTGACTCAGTGCAGTGCAGTTTGTGGTGGGACGGCTATGGGGGATGTGGCTGGACGGCGCTTACGAACAGGCACAATTACACTAATGATGGCGGGGGACAGCATCCTCCCCGGCGGGCACAGGCGGCTTTTGCCAGGAACCAGAGGGGGATTAAGAGCTCTGGGCTGTCCTGCAGGAGGAATGCCCGGAGCTTTGAAGGCAGGAACCGGCTGCCCTCTCTGACTCCAGGCTGGTATAACCAGGGGCTTGGTATATGTTTGTGGGGTGTATGTGTGTGTGTGTGAGTGGGGTTGAGTGGTGTGTATGCAGGTGTAAGTGTGTGTGTGTGCATGCATGTATGTATGAGTGTGCGCATGTGTGTGTCGGGGAAGGGGGGTTGTGAGTGTGAGAGTGTGTATGTGTGTGTGTGTCAGTATGTGTGTGTGTGTGTATGTGTGTGGGGGGGTGGGATACAGGGCAGTAGGTGCCCGATAGGAGAGCAGTAGGGGTCTGGAGCCCACATCAGATGCAGGTAAACACAATGGAGGTGACAAGCGGCATGACAGCATGGCCTTAAATATTTACACTGTCTTAGGTTTAGGACAGGGCGCTAACGACACATTCTGGCTGGTGCCCCATCTGATCACACTGTTGTCTCTGAGATGCAGCTCCCACGACGCAGCACGCCAAATATGGACCACTGTCTTTACCTGTTAGAGAAACTAGCTGTCTGTTACAGATGAAAGTTTATTGAGGCACAAGTCCAAAGTAGATCTGTGAGTTCTGAGTTGAAATATTGTCTTAAACAACACAGTGAAAGAGAAAGAGAGAGAGAAAGAGATAGAGAGAGGGAGAGAGTGAAGCCTGAGTAGAGAGCATAAGACATTTAAAAAAGGATTTGAGAGGTTAAAAAAACTACAATAACAACAAACAAGAGTGGGTCTATGCCTGGTGGAGGATAATGGTGGTGCGGTGGTGTGTGTGTGTGTGTGTATGTATCAGGCTGCTTGGGATTAGTCAGAGTCTGCAGAGGTCAGACCACTGACCTCGCTGGTGTATGCGAAACGTAAACACTGGATGGGACAAGGCCGGAGTGGGATAATTAGCACTCGGTTGATGCTCCAGGAGCCGGGGCAGCTGGGTAATCACGCGCGGGGGCAAGGTCGATAACCGGGCCTGCTGTGTTTAACACGCATCCCGCCCACCCACTCGCCACTGCAGCTGGTCAGATCAACAGCGCGTCCGACTCCTTGCTAAGCTCCATTGCGCCACAGAAGCCCCCTCTCTGGCCTGTGTGTGTGTGACAGAGAGAGAGTGAATGTGCACGTGTGTATCTGTGTGTGTGTGTGTGTTGTGTGTGTTAGTGGCTGTGTCTGTGTTTTTCTTTAGTGTGCGTGAGGGAAAAGAGAGGCGAGAGAAAGGGGGAGAGAGTGAAAGAGAGAGAGAGAGAGACCGAAACACAGAGGCCACATTTCACAGCCCAAATTACAGATAAAAACCATGCAGCTTGCTCTCTTTTACAAAGCGACGTCAGAGGGGACGTGTGGTTGTGAGCTGTCGGCAGTCCTTACAGTTTGCCTTTGTACATATGGATGTCAGGGGAAAGGCCTTTATGATAAACTAACGCTACATTTTTCCACTCTTTGTTGGGGTGACGAATGTGATTCATGCTATTTGTGCCCCCTTTTCCTTTTTTAATGAAAGCTTTGGCTGATCACTGCGAGCTTTAGCGATCCAGTTTGAGCCCGTTAAGGGTATGGTTGTTGCCTAGCAGTCTGTTATCTGTCATTTAACGCAGCAGCAACCATGATGGCCACAGCGCAGCCAGGCAAACAACAACAAGCCAAAATATAATAGGGCAAATGTGTTTTTGTGGAACATATTTCCTGGTAGTGCTCATTGTGTTTGTTTTGTGTTTTTGCTTGAAAAATATTTGTTCCCCTGGAGCTCAAAAAAAAAAAAAAAAAAAAAAAGAGACAGAAATAACAGAATATTTTCATACAGGGTCTCAAAGTATTTGACTGTTTGAAAAAAGTCAGAAATGGTGATGGCAAAATGATTGACCACAAAGTGCAATAAATATATTGTGTGTAAACGTTCACAAAACCTTTGGCGAGAGTCGGCTCAGATAGGGAGAGACCAGTAACCCCTGATTAATCCTGCTTCCTCGAAGAAGCACCAAACTGTCTCATTGGAAGTGATGAATCATAAATCCTGGGGGTATATATGAGCCTCGAAACTGAGCCTCCCTGAGGGGGAGAGTGGAGCTCATTTGGTGCTTTGCCAGCAGCTGTGTCTAGTTTGTTTAGCTTCAGTTGTTTTGTGGGCAAGGGAGAGAGATATGCACGCTTGCTCCAGTAATGGCTTGTTGCATGGATGAAAACCTGACCACTGTATTTCTGTAAAAGATGACAGTCCTCTTTCACAGACAGTCCTTTTGAACAGGTTATAGATTCCTTTCTTTCACATACATACACACACGTGCACACACACACCACACCAAAATAGTAAATATACCTGGGCACTTTTTCTTCCGTACCACACAGTCCCTCTTCTCATAGGTGACGGGGCAGGGGTTTCCATGTGGCGAGGGGGTCCTAAGAACCTTCCGGGTTCTCGTCTCCTCGCCCCGCTTGAAGCCACAGGTCTTTCCTGGGCGAGAGCAGGGGCTCCACTCACTCCATTCATCCACCTCACAGTGCACTGGTAGGGGGCAAAGAAAGGAGGTTAGCAGTCATAGAAGGAGAGGTCTTCTGTAGCTCATAATATGATTTTGCAGAAGTCATTGATTCATGATATACAGCATACACACAACACATAGGTAACACTAACCTGTGCATTGTTTAGATTTTTTGACTGTATTCTGTATTCTTTCATAACCTCTTGTGTTTGTTCTGTATGTGTGGTATATTCACTACATAGACTATACAGACTGATCCAAAAGATACCGTCTTGCGTCACCTCTCTCAAATATTGTGTGCAGTTTTATTCCCTCTCCCTCCCTCTCCCTTTACTTCTCTCTCTCTCTCGCTCTCTCTCTTTCGCTTTCTTTCTTTACATTTACATTAATACATGTCTTTATTGGGGTCCTACTGTAGTCACCTTGTGGGATGCACTCCAGGAGCTGTTCGCTGCTCTCGTAATCATCAGGGCAGGTGTGGTAACACTTTCCCTGCAGGTGGAAGAAACCGGCTGCACACCTGGTGCAGGTGTCGCTGTTCACGCACACGTCGCAGTCCGCAGGGCAGTCTGAAAATTCCGCACAAGCCAACTGCTTGGTCAGTGCCTTCAGTAAAACCACCCAAATATACATTTTACACCATACTCTCATGGAACAGATAAATGGGCAATTCCATTGTCACATCCTTAAAAGTGGCATGTATTTCTATAATACAAATGATTCTATAAAATGTGAGGGTTTGCTGTACTCGTGTAGAGGTTTCTGATCATGTCCATAAAGGTGGAATTCCCAAAACAGATAGATAGATAGATAGATAGATACTTAAACTCTCTCTCTCTATCTATCTATCTATCTATCTATCTATGGTGTTTCAAAAATAACTAATGCAGAGATGGTGTAAAGATATCAGGTAAATGTAAGGATACTCACCAGGCACACACTCTCGCTGCGCAAGGCTTGGCACTCGGCCCTCAGGGCAGGTCTGCTGGCACTTGCCCTGGTGCAGGTAGTAGCCGGGCCGGCATCGAGTGCAGAAGTTACTGGTGAAGCAGGAGTCACACTCCGGTCGGCACTCTGCAAGACAGGGCACAGACCCACAGACAGCTATGAGTCTGCACATTCAAGATGAAACATCCCATAAGAGCCACACTTTCAAGGAAGCAGACTTATTGAAAAGGCCATTTGGCTTGCCATACACAGAAGAACGATTTCATCTTAAATTTTTCAATAATGTATTAATTTATATATAATTTAATACACACATTTAATACACAGATTTTCTATCTTTATTGAGTACAATTTACCATGGCAAAGACTGGCAGAAGATGGACATTTTTATTGTCATTCTGAGGTTGGGACATTGCAAATGTTAGTAAGAGAGATTAGAAATAGTTGACTATTCTCACATATTGAATATATCAGGGCATAAACAGGAATGCAGTGCATTTGATTAGAATTAAGAACACCATTATAACAAAAAAGATGAGTGGGCCATGTAAAAGACAGAAATGACTACAGGCAAAGTCATTAAATTGAAGTCAAAACATTGGTTTCTAACATCCAGATTTCTTTCATTCCTGACTTACTAGTGCAGTCGTTTCTGTCCGGGGAGCGTGTGCCATAGTAACCACTGGGACAGGAGGCCAGACACACGCCAGTCTGTTTCATGCCGTTCCTTTCCAGGAAGATGAAGAGCCGCGGCTTGCAGGACAGGCAGCCGTTGTACTCCGAACACGTCAGGCACCCGCTCTGACACCCCGAGCTCATGCTCTCTGTGGCAGACAGGTAAGACAGTTCAGTTCTGTTTGGCCACGTTTATCATACAGTACACACAACTGCATTAAGTCCCTCTATCATGTGCGTGATATATAATTTATAGTATGACTTACCAATCAAGGATATAGAGAAAATATGTAAGAGATAATGTACTGTCCACCAGTCATCATAGGAAAATATTTTCCGACAGGATGAACAGGTCTTGATTTCTCATGAAGGAAAACTGGTGGACAATACATTATCCTGTACATATTTTTAATATTTATAATCAGGGCTTTAGCTTAACTATACATTATGCTTCACATATTTTAAATAGGCATAATTGTGGCTATAGCTTAACAACACAAAGTTCATCCCATTGATTACACTAGATATAAAACATGTCCTTGAATGTTAGCATTATTTGTTGCCTTTTGAAATACATGTATTAAGAGAATTATTGATGCCAATCTGTGTCCAAACTACTTGTACAATTGTACAAAATATGCCTTGCATGCTACAGACACTAACATTAACTTTTTAAAACAAAATGGTATTCATTGACCATCAATGCAACTCAAATTATTTTATTTGTCCCGACGGGGCTTTATCTTGTACTGAAATGCCAATATGTGAGGAGACGGTCAGATCAAAGGGAAGAAAATCATTTGGCACACCCTGTGAGGTTAAATTCTGGACTACGTAAAAGCAGTGCTGGGGATTTTAAATCAACATATCCTGCACTCTTACTATGCAGGTTTCGTGTGAACGAACAGAGATAATATATAAACACCAAGTCCATGATGCAGCTGAATAATAAACACAACAGGGTGGACTCTCATCTGCAGATCGTCCAAATGAACAACGTAATCAGCAATGGCACAGAACATACTAGGGTTTGCATCCAAGGCACTGTGGCCCTCAAATGATGTGAGAAGCAGACACACACACACACACATATACACACACACACACACACACATATACACACACACACACACACAATTCATTATGGTTGGAGACCTTCAGGTCTGGGAACACACACAGTGTGTCTGTGCACATATCGAGTTCCCATTCCCAGCGACCGCACGTCCTCATGGCTGTGTGCTGCTCCTGCCCCACCCCAACAAACCCAATCTTTACCCTCTGCTTGTCTACATATTATTTCAAAGGCATAAATAACCTGAGCGTATGGCTGTCTTCTCAGTTCAGGAGAATGTGAGGTATTCCACATGATATATGATTTGTTTGAGTGACCTATGAAAACCGTCCTACAGTGTGACCATGCACACATGCCAATCAAAATAAACCTTCAGTCTTCATCCATATGAAGGCCCTGGCCACTCTGTCATGCCACTTGGCATGGTAAAACAACATGGGAACTCACAGAGAGCAGGGCACTGGCATAACAAAGTCTCAAAGTCAATGGTCCCTGTAGAGTGTTACGTCATATGTTTTAAATGTTGTAGGAATAAGGAGTGTGTGTGTGTATGTGTATGTGCATGTGTGTGTGAGACAGAGAGTGAGTGAGAGAGAGAGAGAGAGAGAGAGAGAGAGAGAGAGAGGTAGGAATACAATTAACCAGAGGGCAGAGCAGACAGGAAAAAAAGTAGTGACTGAGAGAGGGGGAAGAAGGGAGGATGGAGGGAATGAAGAAGAAAAGAAAGACGGAGGGAGAGAAACTATTAGCTGCTGCCAATTGATCCCAGGTGCTGCCCCCAGAGTTGCACCTCTCCTGGCTGGCTCACCAGCTGAGCTGTCTGACCCTCTGTGGCGCTGGACGACTGCAGCCCCACAGAAACAGGGCCTGCATTCACTCTCTAAGGGGGCCAAGAGGCTTAACCTGGGGTGGGCCCAACATCCAGGAGGACATCTTAAATGAAAGCTGAGTGTGGTGTGTGTGTGTTTATGTGCGTGTGTCTGTGTGGGGGGGGTGTGAGTGTGTAAGGGGCGGTAATCACCTCAGAACAGTGTTGGCGATGGTGAAGCGGGTGGCAGGGAAAGGACGCTGTAGTAAATGTCAAGTTGTTTAGGTGCTGTTTGCTGGAGAGAGGGGATTCAGAGTAGAGGGAGGAAGAGAGGTGGGGGGCTGGCTGTGAGTGCGTGTGTGTGTGGGGGGGGAGGTTGCATGAGGCGACGCACCATTGAAGAGGGCACAGGTGAAAGCAAGTCCAGTCTAAGTGTGTACCAGTGCACACAGACACACACGATGTAGGCAAAGGTGTTTTTCTTCATTTGACTCCAGCATTCCACGCTACAGCTGAATTGTGCTAATGCTCCACATCCCCCCCAACCCACCCACTCAAATTTCAAGGCTTACCTCTGCCCCACTCCCCCCTCCACACACACACACACACACGCACGACCACACAAACATCTTTTTTTCCCCTCCCTCCAGTTCAATGTTGGCTGCCAGATTGCCATAGATCATGGATATTCTGTTTGACATATCTGAGCAATCTTTACAACTGCTGTCCATTTGCCCACATGCGTTCCTGCCAAGCCTCTAATTCACAGAACCTTTAACACGGAGGAATTCTGGCCTGCCCTCAAGCCGACGGAGCCTCTGGGCCACTTGCGTAACCTCCTCCCAGGCAGCCCCGCAGCACTGCATGTTCAGAATCACTGCTCCGCTCCGCTCCGCTCCACTCCGCGCCTTAGAACCCAGGCAACGGCCCCAAAAACAAAATGCATGGGCAATCCCAAAAATCCTTCAGATGGCAGCCTTGTTAAAAAATTACCGTTTGAAATTAAACAGTGACATTAAGGGATACAGACTTGTCATCGGTACTCACAAAGAACACACATGGTCCTGGTCGACTTCGAAAATTCGTGCAGAATATTTTTCCCTTGTAAGAAAAGCATGCAATCACATTTAAATTGCAATAATAGCTTGTCAGTGTATCAATGGAAGCTCATCATAACACTGAGGAGGAAACCTAGATCATAACACTCAGGGAGAACTGGGGTCATAGTTTGTATTTCCACAAACCAAACACAGTTGAAAAACTGCTAATGCCTGGACCACGTTGCAGCACTCAGTATAGACAAATGGTTCCACTGAATTAATGTCACTGAGAATGTAAGTGGAACGGGCCGAGTGTAAATAGTCATGATTGCAGTCTTAACAGTACATCATGTGGCCAGCCTGACTGGGATATGATGGAGAGAGTGTGGAAGGAGAGGCAGAGGACCTTGTGGAGAAATCCCACATAAATTCATAATCCTATCGCTGATGGTGTGACAACAAGTCATTCACACTTGCCGAACTCCATTGACAAAAGACATGATGTCACACAGGCTCACACACACAAAGACACACACACACACACATACGTGCGTGCACATACACACACACATTAATGCACACACACAAAATACCCACAAAAGACACTGGTGATCAGAGTGCATTCAGTTCCATCTGAAGAAGGGCTTTGGTTGGTGAAGAGTTAGAAAAGGGGGATAGGATATGGTGGACCAAATAGGTGTTGAATTTCAGATGTGCTCTGATGTGAAACCACAAAGGGAGAGAGTGTTAGGGGCTCAATACACATCATCAGCACATTGGCCTACTGACACAATCTCTTGCCCAATGTTTGGGAAGTCACCCTGTAGACTTATGCTTCAAGTATATTATGTTAGGTCTGCCCATCATCACATGAGATAGAATTTGTAAATTCTAGTGCTCGTTCACAATCTCTAATATGGATTTGCAGACATTTCCGCTAGATCCTTCAGGAAAGAGGCAGGAAGTATGGTCACCTCGACCCCTCGGTCATTGCCTCTATGCTCTCATTGTGGTTATTCACCCACCAACGTTGAAACTCTTTCAATTAGTGGACATTGCTGGTGGGCGGAGAGCACTAGAGTGTAGTAGACGGCATGTATGGAGATGCTTGGTTATCTGCTCCTGTTTGTAAACTGGGAGAGCAAGAGTAAGTGACTGACAATACTTCAAGATCTTATAATCCCCAGCTCTAACCCTACCAGTAACTTTGATGAATATCATGACTGTAGGCTAATTAGGCTGTGCATTTATTTAGTTAATATGGAGCAGTTATGCTTTGTTATATTATTGGATGTTTAACTTCTCAGTACATTATAAATAGTCTATATTTATGCAGTAACATCTAAGGTCTTTCCTCCCCTTGCTGGAATTTTACTCTTTTTTTTGTTTGTTTGACACCATTTACGATCACTATGATGTGTGTTGTGTATGCTGACTACTTATTCCATGTATTTGTACATGTACTTTATTTGTTCTTGTTTCTTGGATAGTCATTCATATTGAAACATTGTGGGAAAGTGAAACACCACATAAATAAATGGTGAAGTGATTAAGCTCTCTGACATGCTGATTAGACCTAAAGAATAAATCCTCCTCATGCATAACACAAAAAAACACAGCCCTCATATCTGAGAAGACAAAAAATGAACCATAGTATAGGCTCTGTTGATGGAAGAGAATGAGCCCATGTATTTGGGGTAAGGGCCCTTTCCAGTTGTTTCATACAGCTAATTAGCTGTGTTCTTGAACAAAACAAAAAGATTTTTTTGGTATTTCAGATATTTGACTAAATCAAAGAAAAACGACTGGCAGCCCAATCTTCAGTTTTGAACTGAAAAATTAGCTTTGACAATGCAAGCTTTGTCATTGTTTGAAGTACAGCAGCAGGATTTGAACTTGGGCACCTCCCCTGAGGTCTGGTCTGGTTTGGAAGCCATCTGAACCTCAGGAGTTTCACTCAATGACTGTAGAGTCACTGGCTCTTTGTCACACAAGTTCAGCTCTTCCATGTGTAAACCACAGGTTGGCTTTGGTGAAACCCACAGGGCGATGTGAGAGCAATGGAAGTTTATGAATACATGAACTTATAACGTATAGGTGACCGCCAGAGAGCGATCTGAATATGGGGACAGAACCTGCGTGAATAGGAACAGGTAAACGACAGACCGACTTGTAGACGAAGTAAGTTTTGTGTTTAGTGCTCAGAAATGAGGGGAAACGTTCAAACGCTGTAGACGAAAGACTCCTCATCGATTATCTGTGCAGAACGCCTTCGGAACTGAGATAGTAGTCTACAGAAAGACCTTGGAGACGGTGCGAGTGAGAGATGGAGTGAGGGGCTGTCTGATGTGTGGCAGTGAAAGTAATTAGCACGATGCAGTCATACACATAAACACACAAACATTGGATAACCTTACAACGTTCAGTCGTCGTGGATAACCAGTACATATCAACTCTCTAGAACGCGTACCGTTATCTCATTTGGCAGACCTCAGTGCAATTCAGTTTATCCGACTATGTAACTGTTAAGCATACAGACCACCCAGTAAAAAGTTTTAAAACAATTTAACACCCCAACGCAACTGAAAACATGATTAAACAATAACAAAATGTAATAATTTTTCCTACTGGCGTTAAACGTTTCCTATCAGAAAACTGCGTTTGGAAAGAGCGTTTGGAAAGATCCCAGTGAAAGAGCGGACAGGTGTGCGCGAAAAGCATCTGCCCCGGGCGCTCTCCAACCGGTTACTTACGTTTGTGTTGCCGGTGCCTGGAGGCGTGTTGCTGACAATTAGTGTACTCCATACAGCGCAAGATCAGAACAAAGGAGATCAGTTGTAATTGCATAGTAAACCAGGGATGGGGATGATGTTTGTCTTGTCAATGTCAATGTCCTCCACCAACTTGCGGCTGTATTCGCTAATTTCTGGTAGCACGTTACGATTCCTAAACAGAGTTCAACTCCCAAACCAACTCGACAGCGAGAGAAACAGCACTTACGATGGCCCAAATGCACCTGGGCCGTCTCGGCAGTAACATCCTGGAAACAATCCGTGTATGTACCACTGATGGTATCCGTAGACGATAACTCATTCCATGAAAATAACTAAAAAGGCTAGCTTTCCATCTAGAATAGGTTGATGAAACGGGTGAGCGAATGAAAAACGATAAAATTTAGCCGGCCATGGTGATCAAATGAAATTGATCATCTCCAAGTATTCCCCTCTTATCTGATCCAACAATGTAGTTTTCAGCGCGTCCAGGTGGGAGTTTCGAAAGTTACTCTTTTGAGCTCGGCGTGAGAGATGTTCGAATTAACATCTCACAGAAACTTATTGTTTGCGGTTCCTTACTCCGTATTGTCATTACAAATACCGCGGGTTTAGACACAAAGTTTCACTGCTCTGTCTGCATCATCACGGTTGAACGAGTTTCTGTCTCTGTACTGCGCGCCCACGAACCAGCACTCATTCACTGTCCCCCTAACTGATGACTTCAGCTCTCTGCCGTCTCTCTAACCCCGTCTCTGAACTCCAAAGTTTATTTAGAGGGCGATCCCTCACGTCAGAGACCACGCGAGCTACTGACTCTCTCCTAAAAGATTTTTTTTTTTTTTTGCCAGGGCATCCCATTGCTAAATGTATGGATTACATCAAAGATGTTTTTTATTATTATTATTATTTCATTAGCTATGTTTCCTGTGCAAATTTTTATACATACCTTTCATATTTAATATTCACATATTTCAAAGTTCAATTTGGGATCAATCTAAACTCACACATGATATACTTTATCTGTGTAAACACTCAAAACCGAGAGAGTTATATGTGTGATTAAATGCTCTGGCAAGGTCTGTTATTCGGTAATAGACTGATGTAACAGTGTTGTCTGTGTATGTCTGTGTGTGTGTCTTTGTGTGTGTTTGGATGATGGGGAATTAAACTGCATTTGGAAAATCTTTATCTTCCTAAAAGTGTTCAGTTCTTGCCATTTATTGTAGGAAACAAATAAAATACCTTCACAGTGCTCAGTGTTTAAATACTACTGCAATAATGTTACCTAAATGATTTCAGTCCCAATTAAGTGAAACATTTTCACTTTTTGATCACTCATTAGATTCAGGAATACCTGTATTACAGAGCGTACTGTGGTCTTCATTGTTCTATCCAAACCTGTTTAAACAAATGACAAATTTTAGCAATGTGTGATATGCAAAGATGTAAGTTGATAACTTAAGATATGGGGGTGGTGGAGGATAATATGCAAAGAGTGCCTGGGAAATCTGATCACCCTTAAACACAGACGATGCCACAGATAAAAAGGCATGTAGAAAAAATGGAAAAAAATATTAAAATGTTGAATTAAATCAACTAATAATCATTATGGAGATGGCAGTACAAAGGAAGTACTGTCCTGTGTTCCCTGCTCAGTCAGAAGCTGCATTCTGGAACAAAATGGACAAAGGAAGGACAACATATACTGATAGACCCTCATGCACAGAGACTAATACGATAAATTAGGATATAGCATCTGGGACATATTCTTATATAATGAAGGCTGGAGCAATGAGTATGAGCTATTGCACACAAATGTAGCTGTCCAAAAGCTATATATGAAAATTACTGTCAGCCCACATAGAACATTTCATATCAGCAGCTCATTAGAATGAACACATGTGTTAAGCACTAGTGACAACCTACTAATTAACAGGGCCACCTATGTACCAAATAAAGGACAAACACCTCACACACACGCACAGACACATTTTCTACTGAGACTCAGAGGTCAGATAGAGCTTAGCATTCTCAACCACCAGCATCAGCAACAGTCTGAGAACTTAGGCAGCACTCCCACTGCTTTCCTCAAGGGGGAGTCAGTGCTATGAGAGGCTTCTCAGATCGGCACTTGCCTGCTTATTGTGCACAGTTGTTAGTCTCCTTGTTTTGGAAAACGGCAGGGAAGTTTTCATTTGATATGCGGCGATGGCCACATGAAGACAAATCAGTGCATTTTTCCGTGTCTGCGGGCCAGGCACGGGCCATGGGAATGATTAGGACAATACGTGAGAGCGAAGCCCGGTGCCACACGGCGGTTCAGCGGCCATCCCGCAGGGAAGCTTATTTACACGTCTGGCACAGACTGAGGAGGGCCTGCTTTTCCTAACCGGCTGTGTTGATGTTTGAGAAGAATAAAGCAGACCAATGACCAATGTTTCTCCCATTGTGGCTGCAAAATAAATCACAGCAACATTTCAGGAAGAGATAGATCTAGTGAGAGAGGGAGAGAAAGAGTGAAAGAGAGAATGAGATGAAGAGAGAAAGAGAAATACTAACAACAAGATTTTTCCTTTTTATGAATTGTATGCTTACCAGGGCCAAGTAACTGTGAGCAGCTAATGAGAGACTGACAAACTGCAGAGGCCCATTTGAAAGAGGTAATGCTGCTCTCCAAGCAGGTGATCCACTGATAGGCTCCTATGTTTACAAGGAGAATTAATGACTTTTCTGTGGCTTACTCTGCATCCTCTCTCGTCTTTCCAGTGTGGGAGGTGGAAGTTTTAGGAATTGATTTTTTGAAGTGAAAGCAGAATAAAGCCTGTCTTTGTGGCCCGATTTCCATCTCCACCGCTCCATTGCTCCAACTCCTGCATACGGACACTCTCCACCCTCTACCCTTGATAAATGAGTCGGAGAGAGAGGGGCTGTCTGGGATGGAGGGACGAGAGGTGAGGTCTGACGTCTGCTGGTCGTGCCCCCCCGCCCTTGTCTTGATCTCCTCCACTGACGAGATCCGTCAACAGCCCTAAATGAAGGTGGGCAGGTGCGCGAACCAGACACAGAGTATGGCTGGGAAAAAAGGTGAGCAAAAATGTCTAGTCAGAGCCTGTGTGGGATGACAGAGTCCAATCATCTACACAGGGAGGGTGTCTTGTGTGGCCATTCCCAAAAATGGCCAAGAATGAAGAGCTGTCTCTGACTCAACACCTCTTGTCACGCTCAAAAGTGTGGGTGTCAGATGACAAATAGGGTGTCAGGCCTGATCGAGGGGGGTTGAAGCAAATATCCCATGATCAGGCTTCAGAGAGCTGAGCGCATATCTCATTCCAGGACAGTGACTTCAGACAGCCTTACAGAGAGTGATACAGAGAGAGAGACCTTCCCCTAAGGGCACAGTGTTCTTTCAACAGTCATCAGCCCTTCTCGTGGTGCATAACTCCATTATAGGATATCCATCCTGATCCTCCTGCATTTTCCACTGATGAGGCAAACAAAGGCCACAGCACCAGAACGAGAGACAGAGAGATAAAGAGACAGAGAGAGAGAGATGGCTAAAAAGAGAAAGAGGGAGAGTAAAGAGAGGCAGAGAGAGAGAGAGAGAGAGAGAGAGAGAAAAAGAGAGTAAGGGGGTATAGTAAGGTTCTCTTGCACCCAGCACCCCCCCTCCACACACACACACACATACACACACACTCTCTCCCCTCCTGAATAAAAGCCTGTTGCTTCACTCAGTTCTCTTATCTGGATTCAGGGGCTTAAATCAAACCACAATGCATGATGGAGATGCTCGTGCTGGTGTTTGGGGGATCAGCCAAGGCACTGGACTTCACTAAGGACAGATAATCAAGGGTTTGGAGCCATCAGCTGTGTAAGTGTAAACATCACTGAGGGTGTGGGTGTTTGTGTGTGTGTGTATACGTATGTGTGTGTGTGTGCGTGTGTGTGTGTGTGTGTGTGTGTGTGGGTGTGTGTGTGTGTGCGCGTTTTGTGTGTGTGCAGTCACATGTAAGATGGTGAAAGAGGGCGGGGCCGTGCATAACTTGCTCTCCCCAAAGCCTCGGCTGCAACGAGCTCTTTTCGCAGACGTTCGCCAGGCATTTTCGCCGACGTTTTCACAGGCATGGCGCTCCGCTCTCACCCTCTGATGAAAACAAGCCTGAGGAATCCCATCGGCAGCCCTGGGCTAATTTGAGTGTGATTGTGGCATTAAAGGCCGCATTCCTTCCAAGTCCTCCAAGCCTCTCGCCAGATATTTCAAATAAACGAAACACAAGATGAAAAGATGCACTGGATATTTCTTCAATTGCCGAAAGAAAAACTGTACATGATGTATTTTCTCTCAAAAGCATGACTGTGGTGTGACTGCTAAAATATGCTTTGGTACAAAACTCTGAAATCAATCCGGTGTGAGAGAACATATTTAAGAAAAGTCTGAGAATCACCTTACTAGACTTGACTTGATTCAGTTTTTTTTTTTTTATTTGAGTGAGGGGAGGGGAGGAGGGGGTGGGTTGAGTGGATGAGAGTGACACCATGCCTGCTGCACAGAGGTCAGCCTCCACAACCCCAGGGAGATTTAATCAGGGGAGCCACAACACCTCTCCCGTCTCTTGTTGCCGAGCAACCTGTGTCCCAACCTCAGGCGTCTGCTCCATTGCACGGGGGGATCTGAAGTGAGCTGGGCTCAGAGCCCTGGGTTTATATTAATCTGCATGAGACCCGGCAGATTCTTTCACTTTGATTAAGGCCCCTTTTTTGTGTCATAACAGGTGGTCTGTCTGCTCCAGGTCCGGCTATTGTCCCACAGTAATCACTCTCTGCCCTCCAACATGAACAGACAAGCCAGGGAGAGGTGCCTCTTATATATATATATATATATATATATATGTGTGTGTGTGTGTGTGTGTGCACTCTAGTCTACAAGATTTCCAGCTGCCCTGAAGTGAAAAGAGGGCATTGTGGGTGTTGTATTACGTGTGCCTCTGACCTCTCCTTGTTTGTTTATTAACCCTATCCTCTTCATTACACCGCCATGTTTGTTTTTTACCCTATCCTCCTCATTACACCATGTTTTTTCTTTATGAAGCCACCTGCTATATTTTACCCAGCAGTAATGAGATAGAGTGAAGGAGATGAGAGACATCTGGAGCTCTAGAAGGCTGACAAGCCGTAAGCCACCAAGGCTCACTTTAAGTGGGCTTTAAGCAGTAGCTGGACTGCTAAGGTGCCACCACCTGACTTGGGCTTTGCTTTCTACAGCCTTTTTAGTTGCTTAATACATTAAACAGGCCTTGTTTAACTCACAAATACTCACAAATACGCACATACACACACACGCACACACACACACACATACACACACACACACACACACACACACACACATGCTTGTACACACATACACACACAAACACACATAAATGGTGAATTTATGTGCTGTAAACACCCAATGTGTTTTTCAACCTGATTTCCGTGCTCTCTGCTTTTTGTATTCGAAACTCAAACTCTTATTATCCTTCCCACCTGAGTGCTTAACATATCCTCCTTCATGATAAAGAGTTCCTGTGGCAGTTGCTGTGAGAAACTTTTGACAGTGCCTGACACACAGACAGCACCTGGGACAGCTAAAACACAACGCAGAGAGGTCATTCAGTGCAGAGACATAAAAGTGATAATTTCACAACTGAAAATGACAGGAACTCTGTGATCCAGTCACTATTTATCATCAAATAAAAACCACAGGTGAGATGCTAATTCATTCTGCAGAACATCGTCATTGGTATGGCATTGCTGTGTATTTTTTTTCTTTGTCTTTCAAACATTCAGAGGAACAATGCTGAAAATTTAATTTACTGTAATGATACTTGCCTGGCAGGAGTAGAAAAAAAATAATTGCTAATACATTTGAGCCATAATTTGGCAGGACATAACAAAACCAGGTCTGTAGCGGAAGCAAGGAGATTTGTTGAGCAACAAAGGCTGCCTTATTATAATTTATTTTCTGTGTGTGTGTGTGTGTGTGTGTGTGTGTTTGTGTGTGTGTTTCAGTGTGGGGAATGGTCCTTTCAGTTTGAAGGCTTTGAATGGAAAGTTGTGAAATGAAACATGTGTGAGAGAGTACTGCCTCCTCTTTGGACCTACTGAGGCAGAACAAGCTTTAATGTGCCGCAATGAAACATAAAATGCAGTTTACAACATAAAAATTCATTCAGATTTTTTCCACTTCAATAAAACTAGCCCCCTAGCCCCTGAAAGGCGCGTCTAGTGGGAACAACATCTGGTCTTCAAGGCAAACGCTCTAAAGCAAGCAGCTCCCAAATATGGCCGACACCTGAACACTTATGAATAGTTTCTGACCTCTCACAGGCCTTCTAATTACACTTACAAAGTGTCTGTGAACGATCCAATACATAATCCAATGGAGTCGGTCCTGGCCAGAAAACAAACATAATTTTTTATTCTATTGGACATAGAATGTGGGTGTGATCCCGAATTCAATCGTTTTGATGGACTGACAAAAACACACATCATAAATAGTGAACCCAGTGGCTCTTGCCTCTCAAGGAGTCACGGGAATGCACAGTTGTGTTGATGAAATGAAGCAAAGGTAAAATGCATGACCTTATTTCTTGCTTTAAGCTTTAGTGCTTTAATTCCAGTGGTGAAAATGAGAAATAGCCCTTTAAAACACACTGCTTAATAAGACAGTACATGTACCCATTGTGCAATTTTAAAATGTATTACATAAAACGTCCCAGGAACCTATAAAACAGTGTGATTCAAGGCATGGCAGTCTTTTATGATTAGAACCTACTGAACAATTAAAATCTTTTTCTAGAAGCTAATGACCACAAGAGGGGCCCAGCCAATCAGCTGGACCAAAACCGACCTGGATCGATCTTAACCACAAGGCTGAACATATGTGTGCCGTGTGTGAGTGTGTGTGTGTGTGTGTGTGTGTGTGTGTGTTTTTCACACATAAGACCTGTAAAAATTTGGTGTTTCAGCGGCATTGTGGAGCAAAGGGGCAGTTCCAGGCTGTTTATGGCAAGTGATAATGGCCCATCTATAAAAGAACACTACCGCTAATTGCAGCAACCGGTTTGTGTGTCACCCAGCTTCAGCGCCAACTCCAGGAAGGTGGTCATAACACTGCCACCTGATATGGCTCCTGTGTGTCTCAAAAGAAAGAAACAAACAATAACAAAATAAATTTAGTCTCTCGACCAAGGCTTTGTTGAGTCTGAAGGGAAAGGAAAGACTCATATATGAATATCTGACAAACATTTTCCTTTGGTTTCATGTAGTGACACTCATGTTCAGAAAAAAAACTGGTGTTTTTATTTCTTTGCTTTTTATTGTGATTATAGAAAGAATAAGGTTCTGGACAGTATTGCATTTATGCTGTTTTGGAATGGAAACTATTGTGCTGACCAAAGAAAGGAATACTTCACATGGTTGGAAACCTTGTTAGAAAGTTTGTGCTTAGACAGCTTGATTAACCACAGATAGCAAATCCATGCTCTAAAGAATGCCCCACAGGCATTTAACCCTGAGCAGAGGGTCACTAAATGTACATGTCAATCTCCATTTCATTCATACATTTCTTGAACCCACACTGATGTGGAAGTCAGTGTAAAAATTCAATTCAACATAATTTTCAATTTACTTACTGAATTTCTCCACTAACTAAAAACTAAACATGAAGAACTATGAAGTGTAAAATGGTGGAACTATAGGCTGTATACTTCATAATAGACCCTACAGAAAATGTACAGATGTACAATGGCATCTCTTATGGTTCCAAATTACTTCATGCACAACTGTTTTGAGTTTTGTTTGAGTGTGTGACGTGTGTGTTCACATCTTAAGTCTTGCTCTTGTGTCTTGTGTGCCAGTATGACCATTGACCCTGGAATGCGGTTGGCTCTCCTGTGTTCCTGAAGAGTCCCCTATCAGAGACATGGGGTGCATTCACACTGGAGGAGCTGTCTCCTCTCTCTCCTATCTGCTCAGAGCAGTGTCACAAGAGGTAGGTTTCATAATGCAGGGGGCCACTTTAACCATAATTCAGCCCGGAGATCAGCCATCTACACAATAAACGACTCACTTTTCTCTTATTCTGGTACTTACTGGAACATTCTAATCATTAACAGGTGGGAAAGGAGAAATTTGAATGTGGAAACAGTCTTCCCTCATGGCAGGACATTCCATGATTATGTGCGCGTTTGTATTGTGTCTATATATGTGGGTACATTTTTATTTTCATGACTGTGTGTGCGTGTGTGTGTGTGTGTGTGTGTGTGTGTGTGCATATGCGTGTATGTGTGTATGAATGCATATGTATACATATGTACAACTGTGAGTGTGTGCGTGTATGTGTGTGTGTGTGCCTATGTGTGTGTGTGTGTGTGTTTGTCTGCATGCACGGTGGTGGGATTCCGACTCCGGGGTATTTCCTTCACAGTGTGAGCAAGCCCTCTGAACTCTGTCATGATGGGAAACACTCCCTGACCTCCTGACCCCTAAATACAGATCACATTTACCACACACGCAAACGCTGCTGGAGAAACTACAGGAGTGGTGCTAACACACATGCCACTGTACTATTTAGCCATAATCCTTCTGGAATCCGCCTCCATTAAAAAGAGAGAGGGGAGAGGAGGAGAAAAAGGCAAAACGCTGCAGTAAATATTAGCCATGCTACGGTTCCAGCACACACATCACACTAATTTGCGCTTCTCATATAAATGTACTGCACTTGTTTTTATATGCCTTTTTTGGTGGAATTTGTTTTATGGCTGTGCAGTGGTAGTTGTGATTGGGCCAACAACAACTTCCACCCTCCGCTGCAGCCCCCACCACCCCCTCACCCCACCCTCACCCCCACCCCGACCCCTCACTCCCCCCTTGGGGTCTACTGTTGCTTTGGCTGTGGCGGGTTGCATTCTGTCAACAAATGATTCATCTCTTTACCCTCTCCTCTTACTGCAGCAATAAGAAGTGCTAAGCTTGGCCTGTGGTCTGGGCCAAGAGTGAGTGAGTGTTGTTTTGGAGAATAACAATTTATTGCATTATTAAAAACAAATTGCCAAGCCACGGAAGGCTGTGGAAAGATTATTAGCTGATTCATGTGTTTGCTGTTAGGGGTTAATTCAAAGTTATAATGCTGTAATTATTTTACATGTTAAAGCAGGGTGATGCATTGTACTGTCAGTACATAGACCTATATGTTCACAACAGTTGATGCTATTTCATGCCGGCAATGGAGACATGGAAGATTTATCAGACTATTTTGAAATGCTTGGACTGACAACAGAGCAGCACTCAAAACCTCCATTTCCCAAGTTTATGTTACATTCAACAGTTTCTCACAAGAAGTGCTTCTCTCACAGCAAAAATGTTAATATGATTCTTTTTTTTTTAACTGTAAGTGTTCTTGCCCTCCACAATGTAAAACAACTGGAGATAAATAGCTGCAATAGATTGTTCTGCTCCGTGGGTTTGAGTCCTCTCCAGACATTGTCTGGCTTCAAAGGGTGGTTTTTGAGATGAGACAATACATTAGGCATCAGACTGTCCCAGTAACTGGATGAGACTCTACCAATGCAGACAGTCCAACAGGCAACAGACAACCAGAGAGAGGCATCGAGAAACACATACAGAGACACAAACACATAAATGTGCTTGAAAACCACATGGGTATACACATAAAAGAAAACACTTTAAGGGGACTAATCCAACTAATATTCTCTGAGCACCACTGATCAATAGCAGTAACATACCTCCCATCAATTTAACAATATATAATTTTATATCACCATCTGGCAACAGTTTACAAGGGGAAGCAGGCACAATGGTAATATGCTGTTTATTACATTTTAAATGTGTTATAACACAAATAGCCATGTAGGTGAGCAAGTTTCACATGCCCTTTTATTTAAAGATATCGCCTTTCCCAAACAGATTGTGGAGAGTTTTCAGGGATCTCCAAGACACTTTTGATAAAAGCCCCGTCCAGCCATAAAGACTTCATTTTTCACTCTCCAGCTTCAATGCTGGAGTCATCTCTCAACTATTTAACCCGCGACAGTTTAATGTCGGCTGTTAAGAAGCTGAGATTTATAATGGCATGTGAGAGGTGTTGCATGAGAATGGAAAAATCCGCTGGTTTAGTTGAAGACTCGAGTCGGCAGCAGCGGCAGCAGCAGCAGCAGCGCTTGGGCACCCTCTTGCCAGACCTGAGGCCCCCATGGCCTCTGGGCTCGGAGGAGGCATATTAGCGCATCTGTCTGTATGCTTCTCTGAGGCGAACGCCAACGAAAATGTGGGGGGCTCGAAACGACTGAGACATACCAACAACAGCACTGGAAAAAACACTGCAGTAAATACTCCCCGGTTGACAGCACTGTACTGTTTGTATCAGCAACCGAGTCAACAAATGCTGACAGACTGATACGGGCAGGATACGGGCAGTACCGCTGCCTGTAGTGCACAGTATACCTTTTTCTTGAGAGCTCCTCGTACTGAGAGGGCTTTCATAGACCTGGAGTCAAGACGGGTGGTGGGGGAAGATGGGCCAAGGCACACTGAGCTGACTGAATTTCTGCAAGGTTTAGCTGGGGATATCCTAATTTGCTCACAATTTCATAGAGAATTATTGACATCAGAAAACAATTACCGTTCCCATAACGGCTCCAGCAGGAAAACAGTTTTTTTCATGCATGCCGACAGTGTGCATGCAGATGTGTATGCTACAACAGAGCTTGTGTGTGTGAGTGTGAGTGTGTGTGTGTGTGTGTGTGTGTGTGTGTGTGTGTGTGTGTTTGTGTGTGCATGTGCTTTGATATATGACTGTGCATTTCAATAGGCAACCTCTCATTTCATACCTGAGAGTTCCATCCTCACCCTGGCCTGAGGGGAGCTCTCTCACTTTCTCTCTCTCTGTGTGTCACAGACATACACACGTCCTCCTAGAGAAATCACACAAACACAGCAAGCCAAACAGACTACGAGGATGCAGGTTAACTCTCAGAGCTCTCAGTGGTTGGTTTAGAACCTCTAGTTTGTTTCCATCATATAGACTTATGTAGCCTTGTCTGGTTTTGCACTGATCTGAATAATCTGAACAAGAGATTGTATAGGCACTTCTGAGATAATCTGACCAAGGTCAACAGGAGAACATGTGATTTGTGAGAATGCTGCTCTGTCACTGGTCAGAATTGTGGCTGGTTAACTGTTCTCAAAGTCAATACAAGATGCAATTCATTTCTTTTCCAGGAAAATGACTCTGATGAAATGGATTGGCAGACAACCTGCATTGTTTGTTTTTGTTATGTGGTAGCAAGCAAAGATTTGTCAATGGGACTGGAAAACAAGTATTGAAACATTTGATTATATGCACATATCCAGAATCTTTTCTCCTCAAACTTCTTCATCCCATTGTTCTTGAAATTAAGTTGATGTGCACCAACATCTAACCTTTCAAAAGCTTTATCATCTTCTGGTAGAAATAACAAGGATGCTTTGTGTGCAACCACAAAGTAAATCAGAGGATTTTCTGATAGAATCAGCCATAAACATATCAGATGGGATATCATTCTTTGAAAACCTGTCAAACGTAAAGTGGATTTCCAACGCAAAGAGGCTTTCATGAAAAGTGATGCTTATTGCAGTACAGCGTAGAGATGAGTCAGGAAAAGGTACACAGAAGCTTTTTGCAACCCCAGAAGCGAAATGTAGAGCCTTCAGCTTTTATCGAAAACCATGCACATTCTCTCTCAGACAGCAGGGCATCTATTGTTGAACACAGTAGCCACACAGCACCGTTGTATTATTAGTCGGCAGTGACGATGACAGTGCCTGTCAAAGAAAGAGAGAAACTCACTGTTCCACAGGGAAATTGATAGAGATGGTGGCAGGAAGAGGAGAGTGAAAGGGAGAAAGATGCAGAGTGAGGAGGCTGGAGAAAGGCCACAAGAGAGGCAGGGGCAGAGAGAGAGAGAGAGAGAGAGAGAAAGATTGAAAAAAACTAGACAAAATATAGAAATAAAATAACAAAAATATTTTGGAAAAATAACTCAAGAGAGGGCAATTTATGCAAAAATGAACCACCTTTGGTTGAAGTAATGTGTTATACATTTCAGGAGAGAAATCTGGTCTGACCATTTAAAGACTGTAGTGAGTCAGTCAACGCACACCTCAGTCCTCTCACCTGTGTTCAAAAAGGCCTTTGCTCTGTTAGGATGCCACAAACTTAGACCCTCTCATGCCCCTGCCTCTTTGGGTCATGCCTCATTTGAACACAAACATCCTGCCTCCCTGCTAGACTCTCAGCTTTTAATCTGGCCAACCTACACACACTCACACACACGCTCACACAAACACACACACACACACAGGCCTTGTCTCTACACACCAGCTCTGTTCGTAACTATATCCTACCTGCAGCATATCCCTTTCAAGCATTCATCAACGTCAACCATAAAGGCATGTTTGGGATCCAAACAGCTCCTGTCCCCCCTCCCCTTCCCAAGACACAACACTAAAGTACAGGGAGCTTACACAGATCCATAGAGGGTCCCAAGTTCTCTCTAGTGATCACCATAACCCACTTCTATACTTTAAGTCATTACCACTCTCTGCGTTGGGTTCTGGATTGTGATCCGCTATGTTCTATTTGAAAGGTTCTACAAGACTGTCCCGCAGCTCTAGGGGTTTCTCGGGGAATCAGAGGGCATTACAGATACCGGCCTCGGATTGTATCAGTGCAGAGATGCCATCAGCACTCAATGGCGTGACCCATTTCCGGAACATGTTCCAAAAATTTTCACCTTGGTTGAGCAGCAATTACATGCTGGTGGGGACATCTGATAATGAAGCCTTTTCGGTCAATGGAGAAACGTCAGTCAGCACAGCCCGTCGATGAGGGGGTGGTGTGGGGCAGGGTGAGGTGCTGCTGTGGGCAAATTCTCCATTCCCAGTCACTCATTGAGCAGTGTACCAGCCAAGAGAATCTGCCATGGAAAAAAAAGTTGTCTTGAGTTAAATGATGACAAGCTGTTTTAAAATATGTTTTTCCAGATATTGAAAGACAGATCTGTAGTGCTACTGACAAGCTAAATATGTTGGACCGATATCTGTTGTGCTTGGCTTGAACCAGTGCTTGTGCAGTCACACACAGACAAACTGACCAAAATAAAGTGAAAAAAAAAGATTTTTGGTTCACCATGCTCGTTCACTGAATGACTTTGGTGTTAGTTTTGAGGTTTGTCTCATTTGCATTTTTTCCCTCAATGGAGGTTTTAAACGATCCTCGAGATCAAAGCCTCCAGGAAATATCCTTTTCTACCCTCTGAGGTTCAAAGATGTCTTTTGAAGTGCTACTCTTTAGAGAGGATCCTTAACCAAACATGTCAGTGCTTTAGTGGCTCGCTGTTGTCTGTTTCCTCTGCTTTAGTATGCTAGCCTGTGACTCATGCTCTCCAGAAAAAAAGCTAACCAAAATAAAGGAATGCCTTTGACGCATTAGTAAATGAATGTAAACCATAAACTAGAGCAGTCAATAAAAGAGAAGAACTCTCTACACTGACCAGCCCTTCTAATGTTTTTTTTTACCCCACAGTGTCTCAGTATATATATATATATAAAGAGACAGTGCATTGTTTATTTCTTTGGGCAGAGAGGCGGATAGACCTCATCTGCCAAGAGCTCTGGACTCCAAAAGACAGACTGATTTGTTTTCTCAGATGATAAATTATGCGAAAATGGATGAGCACTGACGTATTGCGGTGATGGATATTCGGGAGAACGCTGAAACCCTTGTCATATGGTGGATTGGTCACACTCAGCCACAGATTACAAATAAGATTCTGATCACGTCCAAGAGCCAAAGCGGTCTAACCCTGATGAACTGTATTGGGCAAGAGGCACTGCAGCTGTGTGTGAAAGATTTTTTGGGGTGTGGGGGCTCGGGTGTGTGTGTGTGTGTGTGTATTTGATGGGGGTGGGGTGGGGGGGGTGGGGTGATGAAGGATTGGAACAAGGGGACAGGGTAGCCACTTTTGCTCCCCTATGGCTATAAAGCGGATTATGACACCCCCATCAAACCTCTGGGCTGTCTTAGTTTTGATACGCTCTTTTGCCTCCGCCCTCTGCACACAGAGGAGCCGGTGTCTGCAGCTGATCCAGAAATTCTTGGGTGCCTCTTGGGTGCGAGCTGTGCTGTCCTGCTCTCTCTCAGTACATCAGCCTGACGCTGAAGGCTGAAGGATGAAGGCTGGATGGTTTCCCTGTTTCAGGGGAGCCCTCTCAGCTTTGAACCCCGCTGGTTATTCCTCAGCATCTGGGCATACAGCACTCCACTGTATCTGAGGAGGCTACTGGTGAAGACTGAGGCATTCATAGAAAAGACAAATGAAATTCACATACTGGAAGTGCTTTAATTGGGTTCAAGTGTATTGAGGTGAGACTGGCTCAAAGTCCATTCTTCCCCCTTCATTTTGACAAAGACAGTGTCATGTCAAAGCGCTAGTCTGTTTGCTCTAGTAAAGAAGAGAGGGTTGAAGCAGAGCTGATCTTTGTTGAAGTCTTTGTAAGACTTCAGATTTAACCAGCATTCTCTCTTCTCTGCCTTTGAGCAAAAAACTATTTTGCTGGGAAGCACCTAATCTAGTCATTTCAGTTGGATGATGCATGGAGTGTCCTACATGTAGTCAATGTACATTGAGTCAGAATGGCAATCCAAATCTAAACAGCTCGGATTGTTAGTGTTGCTTGGCGCCATCCTCTGAGGAGTTTAAAGGGAGATGTTGTTGCTGATCTTTTGCCAGTGATCCTTGCTGAAAGGTGGCGTGGTTTATATACGCACCGGAACGCCGCAGATAAGCCGGATCATCTGTTTGCCCATATTCCCACATTTCCCACACTTTCCCTGGGCCTGATGGGCTCACCTGATAGCGCTGAGTGCAGCTTCCGCTGCTCTTATCTGGGCCTCTTCTCTCCATTTGTCAAAGCTCAGTCCCAGTCCATGGCGTGCTGGATGGCAGAGAGTACCCGCTCTACAGAGGCAGCATTTGCCAGTTCATCATAATTACACCAGCCCAAGCACATCGACCCAAAAACGCAGCACAAACACAGTCACACACCAAAACAAGCATGCACACACACAGAGACACATACACAGACACATACACAGATGCACACTATATATGTGCACAATATATATGTTTTTCAGATCATTTTGATTCAAATTTATAAATTAGGTATTGAATGTGTTCAGACATGCTTTATTTTAAATTTGATGAGTAATATGAGTTTATATATAACATTTAACATATAACACAGGGGTGGCCAAAATACTTGCGGCCCTCTGCTCTCATTCTAGTAGCGCCGCTCTCTTTCTTAAAAATGTTTTTAACATGGCAGCTTGTTACATTAATCTGATACCATATATCCATTGCACATTATAGTTTCAATACTGGGGGTGACATTTGTCAATAGTATCATTAAACATTGTAGCATTAGAAGGCCTGCAGGTTTTCTGATCTAAAACGCAGTCACTCTTTCACTCAAAACAGGTTAAAAAGTGTGGGCCTTTTCAGTTTAGATTTTTCTGTATGTGGCCTGCTAAACAGAGAACTTTGGCTACCCCTGCTCTAACACATTACATCTGTTAGAAATGTGCACAGTATTGTCACATACAATAACCACAGCATATTTAGGCATTTCTCAAGTTCAGTCTAACCTAGCCCTTAAAAGGCATCACATTTTGATCCTCCATGATGTACTGTGAATATCACCCTTCAGCTCCCAGGTATCACTCAATCAGGTTAAGCTTCAGGTCCTTTGGAACAGCAACTGAATTAAAAGCATGAGGTGTGCACGTATAATATGACGAGTTACAAGCTCTCCTATCTGTTTTTTTTCCCGCTCTTGGCTGAAAGGGAATCTCTCATCTTTCTCAGTCACTGCTCTCTGTCTTCACACAGGGGAAGCTGTCTCTCTTTTATCTGCGCAACAGATTTACAAAGAGAGACTCAGAGACGTGCTGGGCTGCTCTCGCCTCTAAAGTGGTCGGACTGATAAGAGCTAAGAGACGGGTGTCTCTTTGTGGTGCGTGCAGGCATCTCTCGCGCGCAGAGCGGACAGAAACGCTGCAGTGTCTGTGCTATGCCCCAGACACATCAAAACCTGCTCACTCCTCCTTTGAGCAAATAGCAGACGATGAGCCGCTGTCTGTGTGTCACAGGAACACATACGCCAGCAGGCTCGTTTGCAGTTGCTCATACGAGCCAGCACGTACATGCAAACAGATGTGCACATGTGCACGACACACACACATCACACTCACTCACACACACACACACACACACACACACACACACAGACAGACCCACAAACACAAATCTACAGACATATACACGCTTTCACACACAGGCATGCACATCTCACATGACACTTGAATACCCTTCCGCTTTATAGCAGACCATAAACCATATATCACTCGAACCAATACTGCGTGCAAGAGCAAACACTGAAATGGGGCGTAAAGACCAAGCTTGAATGGCCTAGAATAGAATCACACCTCCAGCCCCAGCGCTCTCAGTGAATGGTCTTTGGACCTGGGGTGTGTTGTACATACTGGACACAAACGCAAACAGGCATCTACTTCCACAGAACCAATCAGCATTCCAGCAGAATTTCTTCCTCAGTATAAAGCCTTTGGGCTCCTTTTCGCTCATTGTGGGTTTTATGGTTTAAAGTCCGTCTGTAGGCACTGGATGTTCTCAGACTGTGCTTCAGTTCCAAGCCAGTGGTTCTCATCCACAGTTTTTACAAAGAGAGTGTTTTGTCTTATCACACCATGATTATCACCTTGTCATCAGTAACAGTGATAATTACATAGACTTTAGGTCCCTGGTGTTTATGGAACAGCACAACTCAGCGCATAAAAAATGTGCAGCTTCTTAAATTTTGTTGCCACACATTGTCAACACTGTCTTTGGCAACGGCTTATTGCATTTATTCTTTGTAGAATCATCTGCTGTTGTAATCCACTCAATGTAAAATGCAGAGTCAGATGATGCTGTTGGTCAGCATCACTATTAATCAGGCTGGAGCCTTCTGCTTGATGAATCCCAGGGCCTGAGATTCACTTGTTAGGAAGCCTGTCATTTTATCCTTACCGAGATTCAAGACACGGGAGACGCATGGCTGCACACCCTCAAACACCAGGCCAATCCTCTGGTCTCTTGCATGCAAATCCTCTGACATTAGAAATGATTCCCCGGTCCCTATCGCAAGTGTAGCCTACCATAAAAATGAACCCATCTCCGGAGGGACGAAAAAAGGAAAGGGACGGAGAAGGAGGGTGGGGGGAAAAACAGACGGATGTCCTTTGATATTCTTCCGAGTTGTGCCGCCAATCAGCTTGGAGCCAAAGGCAGAGAGGAGAGACGTCCTTGTGGTTTTGTAAATGGATAGCTGCATCAAATCTAAAGCAGGTACCGCAAGGGGGAAAGAGAGAGAGACAGAGAGACAGAGAGGGAGAGAGAGAGTGGAGGACCCGATACACATGCCAAACTAATAAACAGTTGCAAAAATGTGTGTGGTTCAGCGAAAGCACTCAGGAAATAGGGAGTGATCTCAAAAAATGACAGTTATTGAAATCAAGACGAGGTGAGTTGCGCAGTAGCCCGAAGGCATGAAGCGGCATATGTAAAAAATGCCTTCCTCTCGTTCTGAACTGTGTTCAGCTTGGCCTATCAGAGGGAGTCTGCATCATGTTTAAGTCATGTGAGTCATTGGACGACCACGCTGCTTCCTACTGATTTAATTACAGGTGTTTAAAGCCAGACGTACTGTTTGTGTTGGCAAACAGAGATATCCTCATCAAACCATGCCAAACAGCCAGCCTTATTAGAAGAAGCTAATAATATGTAATAAAACAAAAAACGTAAATGTTCTTTACTTTCTTTATTTTCAAATCATGGGATGAGGTACAGATGTATGACTGGAAAAAAATCTTACCAAGATTTTCAGAACTGCAAATTTGAGGCCCGTGTCTCAACTGAGTATTTTTCCTGTAAATCTTGGGTAATATTAATATTAGAGTCTTCTATTACCTCCCTCCCCTCTCTCTGTGTCACACATACGCACACATACACACACAACTCTAATAATTAAAGGCCCATATGGGAGAGTTTGACTGGAACATCACAGTGGAGAGAAGCTCAAGAAGTGAGTATTGCGTGTGTTGTCTCAACTGTGACCACACTGTCCACCTCCCCCCTCCTTAATCCGCTTGGCGATGTGTCAAGTGCATCCTCTTTGGTGCGCCACTCGCTAACTCACTCGCTTACTCTCTCTCTCTCTGGGCTAGCGTTTATATCGGATTTATCTGAAAAACGATGTGCATGGTGGCGTGCCAGCCAAGGCCCAGACGCCTCCAGACGTCTCTGTTTACAAAAAATTGCAAGCAGGTGTTCATCCATCTTCCCTGTTTGCCGTGTCCTCCTGATCCCTGTAATTTTAGCAGTTTAATCTCATTCCTGTACTCGTCTGTAGTTTGTCGTTTTGCTCAATCATTGCCATTCTTTTTAAACAAAGATCAGGCTGGCTTTAAAACTTGTGCATGTGGACCTATGACACACACACATACACACACACATACACGCACACACACACTCACACATAAATGCACACACCCTCACGCACACACACACACACACACATTCTTGCTCTCTCGAAAACTTAATTGGATATAATTGAAGTTTCCTCTATGTGTACCTTGAACAGATGAAACTGTTGCGTTTCAGGTCCTGGAAAAAAGTGTGTGTGTGTGTGTGTGTGTGTGTATGTGTGTGTGGGGAGGTGGGGGTGGTGGAATGTGAGAAAGCAACGTGGCGTTTAACTGCGCACCTCACTAGGCCTGAACTGATTTACAGCCAAACAGTACAAGCAGAGGAGGAGAGCATTCCAGCGCCTTTACAATGCAGCAGGGACCTGACTTTACACACAGAGCTCCACACGAGAACACGCACACATACAAAACACACACAATCACACACGCGCACACATACACAAGAGCCTCACTTCATGAAAGGAGCAGGCAAAGTGAACACACACACACACACACACACACACACACACACACAGAGGGTCTATGCACGAGCTATGCAAACAGGCTAAGCAGACACAGAGATGTCACTTTATGTGTGCACCAAACACAATACATCTTCACTAGCACCACACTGCACTTTGGACCTACAGCTAACCAGCAGAAGTTCACAGCAGTGGACTCACAGTGACGAGGCTCTCCTGTCCTTACCAGGCAATAATGGTACTAGCGCTGAAGGGTTGCTACATCACATAACTAAGACACAGCAGCCCCTCCCCTCCATAAGTGTCCAATTCGAGCATGTGTGTGTGTCTGTGTTTGGGTGTGTGTGTAACAATACAATGAACTTACAATTTGATACAGGACTTGGGGGGTCACAGTTTGATATACTTACAATATTGCCTATTTAACAAAACAAGACAGATATCAAACTCAGACTGATATTGAACTTATTCATTCAGTCCTTGGAAAATGTGAAAATATTAATCTCTTAAATCTCTTAAAAGTATGTTTTACCAAAATGTTTCCTGGCAATTAGAAAATAAAAACGAGAATAAATAAAATCTTGAAGCACATGTAGATTTCCTTAGCCACAGTTGCAAAGTCACAAAGCTCAGTAACGAAAATGTACACAACTGTATTGTAGGGCTACAAGAATAACAGTTTTGATTTTGTAGTGCACTTAGACGATTGCACATTTTTGAAGTGTGAAATTCATATTGTCACTTTTTACTGTGAAGTCTTTGTTCAGTGGCATCAGTGCATTGTCACACCGTACTCTACGGATCCATAAAAGCCACTACTCTAATGGTTTGACAGGGGAGGGTCTGCACACAAGGGGAAGTTCCACTATAGGCAGAGATAGTGCTACTGGGGCTCATACTATTTGTATACATGCTTGAATGTATGTGTGTGTATGAGAGGGTGTTTATGTGTGTGTGTGTGTGTGTGTGTGTGTGTGTGTGAGTGAAATGAGGCTGAAAACACAAGGGATCAAAGCTTTAGCTGTTGTGTATACAGCACACATGGGAAGATGACAGACATGAATTCACAGACTCTTTTCCCATCTCTGTGTGTGTGTGTGAGTGTGTGTGTGTGTCTGTGGAGCGTCAGTAACACTCAGTTACTGCTTCTTCTTTGTTTTAGCTCAACTCATGGTGTATTACTTCCCAAGTCTGTTTTTGTGGATACTGACTGTCACCCGTAAGTCTTTTCAGTGGTGCATTCATGTAAGAGTATTTGTGGTTTGCATGTATGATTAATGATTTGTCA
Source organism: Tenualosa thibaudeaui (assembly GCA_027481765.1). Taxonomy (NCBI): domain Eukaryota; kingdom Metazoa; phylum Chordata; class Actinopteri; order Clupeiformes; family Clupeidae; genus Tenualosa; species Tenualosa thibaudeaui. Next base: position 6,811,437 of record JAIFZK010000015.1, on the reverse strand, counting down.
GAGCTGAAATGACATTTCACTGGGAGAAGGAACTGGAAAACAAAACTGCCGGTATGCATTCTTTGCTCTTTTTGACGTATCTGTCTGTCAGAAATGAAAATGTGTCAAGTGTGACCGACATAGTCAAGGGAAGATAACCAGGCACAGCCACTAAATGAATATAGCACACACACGCACGCATCCATGTGTGCCTTCACACACACACACACACACACACACACACACACACACACACACACACACACACAAACACACATTTTTCAGTTGAAGCATGAAAGATGATTAGTGTGTGCTGTTCTCACTCATTGTCTCTGGGCAGTCCTACAGCACCCTTCGAGGACTCAGACGACCCTGATGCTGAGTTAACCACATCACTCCTGCTCTAAAAATATCCTGAGAGACAACCCTCCACACACACACACACACACACCATCCCAAACCGAACTCTATTTGTCTCCACATATCTTGGAAATGCTCTTTAAAAGGCACTGCCAAAATCCCCTAGATTTGGAACCCATTTCACCTTTTTTCACCTCAGTGCAGATAGATGACCTGTGTAAGTGCTGTTGTTTTCTGCACATATTACGTGCATCCATCACATTACTCCAAATTATTACAAGGGAAAAAGACAAAGACAGAAAGAGTGAGTATCACAGTAACTAAGATAGACATTGAACTGGGAGAAGGGTGAGACAGAATGGAAATGGAAAGAACAGGAAGACATTTAAGGTTATGGTGGTGGGTGGAGTGTGAAGGAGTGTAAGAGAGAAAACAGAGAGAGAAAGATAGAGAGAGAGGACAGATTGATGGAGTGAGATGTGAACAAGAAAAGAGAGAGAGAGAGAGAGAAAGAGAGAACATGTTTGTAAAGCCAGTGGATGCAAAGGATGAGATGAGGGGAAATCAGCGCTGCAGCAGTGCTGCTGCTGGTGGTGGTGGTGGTGGTGTGTGTGTGTGTGTGTGTGTGTGTGTGTGTGTGTGTGTGTGTGCCTTCAAAGCATCTCTGAGGTCCTGGCCTTCTCTCTCCCTTACCCTGCCATCCCCATTCTCACTCCCCTAACTCCCATCAGCCCACATTCTTCAGCAAAATCTAATCAGGATGTTTGTATGCTTTAACGCTGTGCGTGACCCCCACTGTTATTACATCATGCTGACCAGGGGGCATCCCAGGCCCTCCACCCCCCCAGACACTCTTCTCCTCTCTAAACTAAAGACACTTTGATTAACTGGACAGCTGATTGAGATTGAGAAGTGATCCATCCTCTCTGCCAGACCCGTCTTTCCACATGCCTATTTGGAGCGAGTACGGCCTTAATGAGTGACTGAGTTATGTGGAGCCATCCCACAATGAGGTGGTCCGTTAACCTTACATTCCTCAAGGCCACGGTCGCTTGACTGATCGCTCTCACAAAAGAAGGCGTAATGGGGAACCTCATTCACACTAATCTATTGTTGACATGGCTTTCGATTGTTTAATTTGAACTTTTCTCGCTTTTCTCGCTTTTCTCTGTCACACAATTCTTTTCTAATGGCCATACCGTTAAGCAAATAATCAAGCTTTGTGGAAGCTTGGAATCAAATAAACATTTGTTCAAAATCGATTTGACAGCAGATGAATCTAGTGATTGTATGAGCAGCCAGAAATTACGTGTCCTTCCTAGAACACCTTCAAACTATGGCATCAGGTTGAACTTCCAGTCCAGTAATGTTTCCTTTGATGTTTTCACGTCTTGTATTTTGGATGTTGGGTTGTGCGTACATGAGAGAACCAAAGCCAGCAGGGGAAACCTGACCCAGGATCAGTGGGATATTAATGACTTTTTGACATTTGACCTCCAGTCTGCTGCTGGATGACGGTAGAGGTTGCCCATCCACCCCAACACCCCTCCACCCCAAATCGCCACCAACCATTTACCCCCCTCCCATAGTCACCCACCCAGTCACCCACCCACACACTCACCCCTAACTGGGGCTGCCCCCCTCAGTGAGTAGTTTTCATTTGTCTGCCATTTGCTGTCTCTGCCCGTCTGTTTTTCATACGTTCCTGATCCATGGAATTTCATAAATGCAATTTATGGATTTTATTAGATTGGTCAAGATGTATGCCTTTGGCACAGTTAAGACACTGTGTGGTGGTGGAAATTCTGTGTATCATGTTCATTAAAGCACACTGAGCAGTAAAAGCACATGCACACACACACACACACACACACACACACATACACATCCTTTAACACACTTTGGGTAAAAAAACATACCCTCATGCACACACACACTTGTTTGCATGCACCCCACCATTACACAGATAAGCTTACATATGCGTGTACACACACACACACATGCACACACACACACACACACACACACATGCACACAGGGCAGTGATATATGCAAATGCATATACAGCAGCCCTCCTCCGCATACCCTGCTATCAGTTCCATCTGTCTCAGCTATTTGCTGGCATTCTAGCCAACAGCATCGCCTTGATTCAAGATCAGGCCCCTCAGCTTTGGCTTGGCATTGGGTAATGATATCTATGGCCGGTGCACTCTGATCAGGAAATTCATCAGGACGGGGTCTTTCCAAGCAGGGCCAGCAGGAATGTCTGCTTCTCATAGCCAGGAGAATAGACAGATTTGTACTGCTTTTTGATCAGCACCTGCTAAAAAGTTACTCTCGGACCCCCGCTGGGCTCCAGCTCCATCCAAGGTCCTTTTTTTTACAACCAACACTGTGATATGCTTCTATTTCCCAAGTCTCACCATGAGCTCTCTCTCTCACTCTCTCTCTCTCTCTCTCACACACACACACACACACAAACACATATATATGCGCCCACACGCACAAACACGCACACACCCACATACACACACACTACATTTTTATAACAAATTCTCTCTTTACCCTCTGTTTCTCTCTCTCTCTTGCAATGTTTTTCGTTCCCTTTTTCTCTCTCCCATCTTTTTTCCTTCTATTTCCATCTCTCCTGTATGCATCTGTCTCTCTCAGCAGCCAGCCGGTTCACTTTAGCATACATTGATCCATTCATCACCCCTGTCCAAACATTTCAGCTTGGTATAAGGGGAGCCTTATAGGGCTGGAATGTGTTACCTGTAAGGGAAAGAGAATGTCAGAGAACCAGCGAGCACGGGAGGAGCGCAAGAGAAAAACAGTACGCCAACAGAAAAAATGGCAGAAATCACTGAAAATATATGGGGGCATGCATGTGTATGTGAATGAGAGTAAGGGGAGAGAGAAGGTGAGAGAGAGACATAGAGAGAGAGAGAGAGAGAGGTGGAGGGGAGGTATCCCTATTGTCTCAGGCTGGGGGAATGTGCGATCAGAGGCATCTGACAGCGGTTCCGCAGGGTGATTTTGGGTTGGGGGGGTGGGGGTTGTGGGGGATGACAGGTGTTTACACGCTCCGAAGAGGAGAGCAGATTTCAGCAAGCCATTAGAGAGTGGCCCTCAGCCCTCTCCTCTACAGGTGGCCCTTAGCTCTCTCTCTGCCGGAGAGGAGCACCATTATGGCCGGCCGCTGAGAGCAGTGTTGGGCCCCTTTGATCCTCATCGTGACAAGGGCTGAGAAGTTAAGTATTTTTGTGAGCCAGGACCAGATCCCAAACACACGTGTGCAAATGGCAGCTGCCGGTGCGGTCATTGTCTGCAGATGGTTGATTGGGAAGTGCCCAAACTTCTGTACAGAATGCTCCATACATCTAGGCCTAAATTGGACTGAGTGTATGTATAGATGGATTGCATCAAATGATGCAGGTGTCTGGATTCAATTCCTCTAATATATACTATTCTGTAATGTAGCTAGATTTAGGTGTTATGGTATTATATATAGGTATTAGAAACACAGTATATATAAGGTAGTCTACAATTATACTATTTCTAAATGTGAGACATTTTTAATACTCTAAAAATTGACTTTATTTGTGGGCTGGATTTCTGTCAGTTGTTATAGGAGAAAGGATTCAAATTGTAAACATGTTTCATGTTTTGAAGCGCCCGCTGTCTCTGTGGTCTCCATGGGAAGAGGGATAGTTGTGTTGTGAGTCGGGAGGCACCTCCATCACAGTGCTCTTGTCATCAGACCACAATCACTGACACATGTAGGGGTTTAAGCGCATTAACCTCTGTGTGTATGTGTGTGTGTGTGTGTGTGTGTGTGTGTGTGTGTGTGTGTGTGTGTGAATGTGCGCAGGCCTGGAAACCACTTCCACCCATCCACCCACCCACCCATCCACTCCTCATCCTCCAACTTACCAGCTGTACCACCCACCCATGCGACTGGTAGAGCAATGGCACGCTCCAAACTCAGGAGGGAGAGACAGAGGGGTGGGAGAGCTCAGGGATCTCATTCTGAACCTTCACACGCGGTGGTACAGCATGTGCTATTCAATGAACATAGGAGTTTGTAAATGGTATATTACACTGGTATTACATATAGTGTGATGCAAATTCCTAGATGTGAGCAAAATTTCAGATCAATGGGCAATGGCAATGGCAATTTCTTAAATGGTTTAACAATACATCTAAAAATCGATGTTGAAAAGTATGTTTTTTTCATTTGTGAACATGCAAGATTTATGAACATGAGAAAGATTACTGATGATTAATATTCTTCAGTGATGGCAGAATTCTGTTTACTGGCCAAATGCTGATACCCTATCAACGGATAATGTGCTTCTAAAGAGTAAATATCAAGAAACTATGTGAGAATGAATGAAAACAGTGTGTTCAATTTAATCAAACTGAATAATCTACAAAAGTTATAAGACAACATACAGCTGTTCAGCAAGGGAATCTACACACAGGTAGACATTAAATCTAGAAAATGATATGATAAATCTTTAATGAAAGAAAAAAGTTATGAGTCAGTTACTTGATGTAGGGCTAAGTGATGATTAATTCATGGATTTTATTTATGTGGAATTGTAAGATATGGTGCAAGGTTGAGACATGGTTGTGTACTACAAACAGATACTTTTGTTTACTTGGTTTGTTTTATTGAACACAGACATCACATGTGCTCAGCCAGGAATGAACAGAACCGCTAAGGAACAGTTGCTATGAGAAAACACTTCCAGCCAGTGATCCATTATACTTACCATAATGGGCTCAATGACTTGTATGTGTCTCAACATTTTTCCTCTGCCTACAGTTGGTTATTAGTGATTACTTATGATTGTGATTATTATTGATGACTTATGATTACAACCTGAATCCAGTGGTGATATTTGTGGTGTTCACACAACAGTAGGTGAGAGGCTGTGCATAAGGCTACAGCTCCTACACCATCTCAAACAAAGACATTATTACTTTGACAAAATTCAAAACACAACACAAAAATTCAAACCAATTTCAACAAACAGAAATAACCAATAACCAGGCTATGTTCTCAGTGGTTAAATGATATCCTCTTTATCAGTGTTTTCCATAAGCTGAATTTACACTGAGTTGTGCCATTGAGGAGTGGATGTAGTCAAAGATTCCCTATCAGATTTGGCAGCTTCCCTAAAGCAAACCTGTGAGTGCACTCATATTCATCTTGCATTCCTCTCCCATTTAGCATTCTGTCATGTCGCCTGTAATGTGTTTTCCCAGGCAGAGAGTTCATATATACATGGCACACATTCTACTTAGGCTGGTAACATGGTGTATTTGCATTCCAATGGCTAGGCTGATTTTTTTTTCTTATTTGGTTTGGAAGGAAACTAAAACGAAAGATTAAAAGCATTATTCTAATGATTTATGAGGCATGTTTCAAGGGATGGATTTGGAGGCCTGTCGACTCACCTCTCGTAAAATTTTTCAAAAAATCTTTACATATCAGTCAGGGCAAAAGTAACAATAATGAGTGGAGCAAACAAACTTTCTCTCTTTGTTTAGCATAGTGGGATAAATTCCTGGGGCTTTTTCTGCTTTTCATAATGCATTCGAGCTGACTGGATTTTGGACAAGATTTGAACATATTTTTAACCACTTTGCTTTCTTTGAGTATTTATATATCTGCTAAGTTAAATAAATCTAGCTTGGCAGTATTACTTTTTTATGCTCTTTCAGAGTCTTTTTGGATAAAAAGTCAGAAGGGGGTGGGGGGTGCAATAGCTTTGATTCAGAGCACTGGCATCACAATTTAGACAGAGTTGGGTTTCAGGGTTTCAAGGCTCTGGTCTGGAAGACATGTCTTCCACTTTCTCCCTCTCTGTGTGTCAGTCGTTCTCTTTCCCTCTTACTCTCTGCATCCTGTCTATTTTCCTGTTAGAATTGTTCACTCAAAACACCATTTGAGAACCTTTGGTCGATTTGGCAGGTCACGATTATAATAAGTGCAATGTCAGATTGTGTGCATACTTCTGTCAAATTGAGAAAGTATACCCACACTCCCTATCCTGGTAGTCAAACACTGTGATTGCAGCCAACCAATGTGATGTTAGAATTAAAATATTTCATTCTGTGAAAAGTGGACTGCTGTTGTGCCAAATTTTATGTGTCTGCTTCACATCAGGCTTAATTCAAACAAACACAAATGGTTTCATTTCTTCAGAGCGAGGGCGGAAAAAATGCCTCTGCAGACTCACTACCGGTGCAATTTGGTACAAAAAAGTGGCCAACTCACTTTCCTTTGTGCTCCCATTCTCAACACATTTTCGAGTGTGGTTTGAAGTAGCACCATTCAGCCTGTGGATATGTCCTGCATGTGGTAGGCGTGGAGGTTGGATGGGTTTACAAGTGTTTGGAACAAAAGTGGTCGGAGTAAGGTTTTTATTTGTCCACATCTCTTAACAACACTGCTCTCTTTATTAAACGGTGTGGTCCATTTTGATTTCCACACAGTGACGTGCAGTTCATCATGAGGAATGATGGCGGTGCATCCCTTTAATCAGCGTTTAATGCCAAGGTAATAAAACTTTATTTCACTGGTTTTTGCAACCCTATTACAGTTGCCTCCACAAAGCTGCTTTTATTTAACCTGCTTGTACCCTTTAATTTGTTTGATTTGTGCAGGCTTCTATTCTTTCCCTCCCTTTTTGTCTTGTTGGGCTTTGGGTATACTTGCATCATTAAAAAGCATCAAAGGCTTAAGCGCAAGATATGTATGCAGCATGCTATATTTAGATTGTGTAAACCATAAGGCATATTGCATTTCAGATACTGTTCACAATTCTGTGTGACCTCGCTGTGCTAGAGGGTGAACGACGGAGGGGGTAATTACAGGAAAATGCCCAAGACGAGTACCCAGGAAGATGAATGTTGATTAGAAATTAAGAATATGGTTGTTTGTTTTGGATAATTCTCAGAACATGACAGTTCATTTCTTCTTTGGGAAATGTGATGGATAAAAAGAAGCAAAAGCCATGAGTTTTATTGGGCATCTTTCCTCAGTCATGCTCCCAGGTCAGTGGGAGGAGATCAGAATTCCCATTCCGAAGTATTCCCATGACCTGGGTTAAACATAAACAGGTAAGTACAGGACCCAAGACACAGCCCTTCAGCCACTCTTTGAAATCAAGTGACCACAAGCAGTATGACAGGATTTCCTTTCAGTCAAGGATCACGTTCTATCTGAAACGTGAACGGAGCCCTACCCTTGATGTGCATATTACACAGCATGTGGTACCTGAATCGTTTTAAAGGACAACCGGTCTACCCAGCTGTTAGATCAAAGTTGTGACTCAGGAGACGACCAAGAGGAATTTGTACTGAATGAGTATTTTTCATTGAGGTGAACCTCCGGTCTCTTGTCTCTGACTTTGGTTAAACTCAGCAGCACTAGGTGAAGTGTCATCTCCCTCACACACTCGACAGGAAGACAAAGCAGCACTGCTTGATTGAGAAGCAGCCATGCTTCACCGTTTGACAGACAAGCCTTGGGCGCAAGGTCTAGGTCTAGGCCTGCGTGGCCTATCCAACAATCCCCCTGCCTGGAGATTATGGAAGGTTATCTCCATTGGTTGCACCCATCCATACAGCGTGCAATATCTGCGTTCTTCTGCCCTGGATGCTTTGACACGTCTCTTTCCAGGCATGTCTGGATTTGGGTTTTCTCTTGTGTTCAAACAATGGACATCTTGTTTAGTGTTGTTTAGTGCCCTCATGCTCACTGAAAAAACCCTTAGTGCTGTTCGCAAGAGGAGAGACAGCATAATGCTTTTTCATCCTTCAGATTTTGGCTTTGCACTCATATGTGTAGGAGACACACACACGCATGTGTACACACACATACACACAAACATGACACTGCAAGGAGCAACACATTCCAGGCGTTCCAGAGAGAGGGTGGGAGGAGAGGTGAGAGAGGAATGGAGGAGTAAGGAGAGTGAGAGAATATGGGGGGGTGGGGGGTGGGAAAGATTGGAAAGGTGTGGAAAGGGTGAAAGGTGTTGAGTCTCCCCAAAACAAACACCTTCTCTCCACACCTGTGCGCTGGGACTCAGGCCATCCCTTCCAAGGCGGAGCAGGTCACGTCGTTGCCCGGGCAACTGTCACCAGGTTACAAGGGGAGAAACAGTGCAGCATTTCTTTGCCGCGTGTCAGACCCAGCATCAACATGTCCCCATCATCATCACCAGCATTATTATGTTTCCTATTTTTAGGGCTGGTCTGAATGTCAGCCTAGTAATTAAGCACCCCCCACCCCCACCACACACACACCCTTCCCCTCACCACCACACACATACGGCAACAGCTGGTTCCAAGAGCCTCTCTATCATCTCAGCAAACTTCAGGAGTCAAAAGTTCACCACACCAAAGTTCACGCAGAACCCATGCTGGCCTAAGGATGCTAAAGTGCTCGTGCCAGGCACACAACTACCCCAGATCAGTTAATGGCACTGCATGTGAGATCTTGTTTTCCTTTCATTCTCTCTCTCTCGCGTTCTTATGGGGTTGAGTGACTAATTAGTGAGGATAGGAGAATGGAGAGGGGACAGGGGAAAAAACTGCCCATTCGTCTTTTCCTGGCATTGCGAGACGGTGCGGAGATCATTAGCGGAGTCACCAATTTGGTCAGGGAAAAGGTCAGGCCTTTCGAGGGAGTAGTCTACTGCTATATGCTGGTTGTCACAAAGCATGACTTACAAGAAGGGGAGGGGGGCATTGGGAAGACGAGGGGGAAAAAGACTGTGCTTTCTCGCTGTCGTCCTCAGCTCGATCTGTCAACCTCAATACATTCCAGTCGCACAGAACTACGCAGGGATGGAGAGGATGTTTCCACTCATGGAGAAATTCAATCTCACTATCTCTCTCTTTCATTCTCTCTTTTCCTTCCTACCCTCTCTCAATCTCTGTTTTCCCTCTCTGTCTCTCTCGCTCTCATATTGCTCAAATCCCAGCCTCGGAGTCTCCTCATGTGATCCAGGAGAAACCAAGATAATTATTTTAGCGAGGCCACTATTTTCTGCTCACTTTTTTTTAGCAAACAAAACACGAACTAAAAGCAGATGTTTCATTTGTTTTAGACATGCAACTCAAACAAGGGAGATGTGTGCATGTGTGTGTGTGCGTCTGTGGTCTGTGTTTCTAAATTGTTTCTCTAACATGTTAAAGACACAGTCACAGGTATACATTGTTTGCTCAAACAGAAGGGTGAACACTCTTGTTGTTTTTTGCAATAATAATATAAGGCTTCATGCTTTGGAGCTGTGCTATGCAACTACCCACTGTGGGTTATGTTTTCAAAGGCAACTGGTTCCAGTATCATCTTTATTTTCAAGATACTTGGTCTATGAAGACATCAACAGATTTGTCATCCCAAAACATGCTAGTCCATGTTTTCTGGAGCAGAACCTCACAACAAAGCTCTCCTTGCTTTATTGCTAAATTAGGCTATACCTTTTAGAGTAAGCTTGCTTTTTATCTTTTCCAACTGTAGTGTTTGTAGGGTTATGGCAACATAAAAAGTGGCACTGCAAGAACTCTATAACTCTGTACATAAGGGGTGGCCAGACTTTTCGGTTTGTGGGCTGCATACTGAAAAATCTAAGCTGCCAAAGGGCCAATTCAAAATGAAGTGCATCAGTTTTTAACCACTTTCAAGTGAAAGAGTGACTGTGTGTCACACCAGTACTGAAACCATGATGTGCGATGGATATATAATATTATATCAATTTAACAACAGGCCATGTTAAATTTTATTTTTTGATTTCATGGCTGGCCACATGAAAGAGAGCAGTGGGCCGCAGTTTGGCCATCCCTGCTGTAGTAATGGTGTTAACAGATATGTTTAGATAGGTTATAGATAAGTATTCAGTGTGCATAGCCTTGTTGCATCATGTGTACATCCATAGAATGGTGGTAATGGAAAAAGCACTATTTCAATCTCCTGAGAGCATTCCCTAATTATATATCCTCACTGCTGAAAGAATCTGTTGCAGAGGTGTGCTCAGGTGTGATCTCCCACAGTTACTGTTAGCTGAGGAACACCCCATGTTGTCACTATATAGGGTTCCTGTGTCAACTTTGGTAGACATTCCCTGTCGTTACTCATGTCCTTGATTGTAAATAAATGCTTTTGTTTGAACACACACTTACACAAAAGTATGTATTGAGGTATCTGACTGTTGGCCAAAGAAAAAAAAAGCCTCATCCACCATTTCACAAAGCTGTGCTGGAACTGATAATATCTAGCCATCTAATCCAGCTAATCATGTGGTTGTGGTAGTCAGAAAGTCTTGCTGGCACTACAGGCCTGGTTTGGTTTGTGCTTATGCTTCCTTCAATTTACTGTCCCTTCCAATGTGGGATCGGCCCAAGCAATGGCAGACGCTTCAGGGTTTTTTTGTGAAGAATTTGTGAAAATGAATGGATTATACCCATCATTATGATTATTGTTTGGATGTCCATATATCTTCCTGGGGTCAGATATAAGACATTAGACTACTAGAGTTCTTCACACACAGACAAATGGTATGGTAACAGCAATACATGTAATTGTCAGAGGTGCCTCTTCAAAAGGCATTCTGTGTCACGTCATGTCCTGTGTGGACTAGGATGTGGCGAACGCCTTGACAGCTCATTTTGTTGGTTTGAGTGTGCTGTCAAGCCTTCCCTTAAATTTCATCTGTTGTCACAAATTCAAAGCGGTTCACCTCACAGAGAGGTCTGACATTGACCAGTGAGGTACTTGAGTAACCATTTTCCACAGCTCACCAGAGTGATCCCCCTCATGGGCTTCATGTGGTTATCTTGGAAGTGGAGATAGATTTGTCATCACACAATTTTCCAGCTGTATTTCAGCAATCATGATTCATGTCATCACTTGTTAAGATATGGAAACGATAACATTGTCCAAAACACGCTCATGTCAGGGGAGAGACACACAAAGTACCCTGTTCTTAAATGCAAACAATTTTAAATGGGTTAAGTGGTTTTCACCCATGAGAAAATCAATATTATTGTAAAGGATAATTTAAGGTTTAAATGAAGGGGCTCTGTTTTGTAGTGTGTAGGTGCTGAAGCTGAAGCCATGCCTGCATGGAAAAAACAACACTGTTGGCTTCGGTGTGAATGAATGATCTGTTATTGTGTGTGGAGAGAGCTGGGCCAGCCTTGGCAGCATCCCATAAACTTGTGGCCATGAGTGAGCATTCCTCCCCGACTCCCTCTGCAACAGCATTTAACATGCTTGTCAGCGCGGCCATCAGGTGCAGGGTTCCCGGTAGCGGTGGCCCAGAAAACAGAGCTGTCTGGGGCACCAATGGCAGAACCGGAATCAAGGCCTAGGCAGGCCTAGTCATCCTCTGTGCATGTATGAACACATTATCCACACATCAGTTTTTTTTCTCCTCTCTCCCAGACGACCCAGCTGAGTTCAATTACATTTTGCCTTGTGTTTTGCAGCACTACTGAAAGCAAGCGGATGTAGGATGTAATTAATAGATTCTAATAACCTGTCATGCCGGAGAGATCCTTTTCCCTCTCTCGTGTGAGTGATTAGTCTCGGGCACTCGCTGGAAAATAGAAAAGGGGACAAGAGAACGTTGTTCCTACAAATAAAATCCTTGGCTGATTTGGAGAGGAGTGCTCATGACTAAATCAGAATAACTTAGATGCCAACTAATGAGTGAAAAGACAACAGATGAAAAAAAATTGTCGCCACAGACACTTTTACCATCATTACAATACCTGTCCAGTGAATTTCTGACAACTGTTCGACTTCATTTCATGTTTGATGTGTGAAACAGTCATGGTAAATGTCAAAACCCTACTAATATAGCAGGAATGCCTAACAATAGAGAGAAAACTCACAGACTCCAAGAAGTTTTTCCTCATCTGTCAGTGACTGAAACCCCATACGTTCTAACACACGATAAATCATGTGGTAGAAATGTCTTGGCTTACCAATGGCTCATCCTGATGTACAACATTTCTGCACATAATAGAAGATGAAATGGAGAAGGAGACAGAACACTTTTATACTTCTGCTGTGACTTGACAGTGAAACCTATTTCAAAGAATTCATAGAAAGAGTATTTTTGTTATAGGAAATTAGAACTCAATGTCAAAAGAACCACAAATCCAAGGAAAGGACATACTGTATCTCAAAATATTTTCTACGCCACTTAATTTATTTACTGTATTCTCCAAACCAAAATGCAGAAGAGCTAAAAAGAAACAACTGATTCACTATTGATTCACACACACATACGCACGCGCACACACACACACACACACACACACACACACACTCACACATACAAACACACATAAACCTGTGGCTCCCTCATCTGCTTTCTATGAGGGGCTGTAGTGATTGTTGAACTTGTTGAGCGGCTGTCCAGCAAAGCCCCTTTTTCTCTTGCACCCCCTGACTACATAAACAGGAAAAGAGAGACTTGTAACCAGACGCTTCACAGGGGCTGGGCTGGATCACTAGAGGCACAGACCCCAACAACCCCCACCTCCTTTCCCCCGTTACATCCCTCTATCATATTCAGCAAGGCCTGTTGGAACCCATTGGGGGTCCTGCAATTCCCCATAAACTTGAAGCAACATGTGTGCCATAAGGGTATAAGGATAAAAGAAAAACAACAACAACCACAACAACAACAACAACGACAACAAAAAACAAGGAGAAGAGACAACCCTGAAACACAAAGCCAGCTTTAAACAATTTGTGTAAGCAGGAGGGGGGGGATATGACACTTCTGACTGACTGAAGTGTTGCACATCAGTGCCAGGGATTATGGACATGCACATCAGTGCCAGGGATTATGGACAGACATGAAAGTGACAAGTGCCGTAAGAGACCAAGATGTGTTCGGACAAGTAATTTACTACCACTGTCCTGAGTTCCACCAAGAGATGGTTGATGAACAATCTTCGGTTCCACCACATGAGGAAAAAGAGAAAAATTAAATAATAATAATAATATATAATAATAATAAAAATGGTCACACATGTGTTCGTTCAAGAGAAATGTAATTTTACACTAAAGCGTCTTTACTCTCTGGCCCGTGCCAGGGAGGCTCCCTTGTGAATGTTGTTTTTTGGGGGGGATTCTCTCTCTCTCTCTCTGCAGCTCTGGGAGGTTCACACAGATGATCAGAGACGACAGGGCCAAAAAAGCGTTGGTACCCTATACGGGATCTGACGGTGCTGGGGAGGCGTGACGGAGGAGGTTTGTATGGATGCTGGACAATAGACTCACTGTTTTAATCGGCTCAAAGACTTATGGGATTTCTCTCTTTTTTCCTCCTCTTTTCTTCCCCTTGTCCCAACACATGCCCTACTCTGTCATTGACTTATCCAAAACAAACTCAAACACTAACTTAATTGAAACAAATTCTTTCATAACCAATTTTCAAAAAAAAAAAAAAAAAAAACTACGAAGAGTATTTCCCGGAAAGCATGTTTAGAAGAAAAGGTCATAAATTTAAGGAATAATAAATCATCCCACAAAATCTGCAGTTCCTACTTGCTGTGTTTGTGGTTCAGGCACAATTTACTGGTTGCTCTAAACTTAAACCCTGCAAAATTCCCAAACAATGCCTTGCGGGCTAATGCATTAAACCATATGAGTTTGTTTTACCTCCTCCTCATCTTTCAAACAGGGCTTTCATAAATAAGAACGATTTACTGTGCAGTGGGTGCCTCCCTGCCAGTCTTGCTCATAGGTGATCGTGCAGAATTTTTCACAGAGCTCAGTTGCCATAGAGAAGGAGCTTGTTGCTGTTGATGGGTGTGTGTGTGTGTGTGTGAGTGTGTGTGTGTGTGTGTTGGGGGGTGGGGGGTGGAGGAGACTCTTGTCACCTTTGTCTAGTAAAGGGTTGAGAGCCTTCAGAAGTCATAAAAATCAACAATCAACAATCCTTGAAAAAAGGAGAATACAGCAGTGTTCATAAACATGTTCAGGGCTGCTGCTACACTGAGTTCACAAATGCGACTTCAAAGCCACAATTAACCAATTCACAACAATCATAAAACTTGTTGTGCTGGCTGGGATGAAAAAGAATGGCTAAAGGTTGAGAGTCAAGGATGTACTACAGCCTACTAGGCTCACACCTCTCCACACTCCCCACTGGCATTCCTCTTCATTCCTCCACTCTCCTCTCTCTTCCCTCTATCTGATCTGATCTCCCCTCCTTCCCTCCCTCCCCCTTCATACCTGTCTGGAGTGGGTCCATCTGCGGACCCCCACTGCAGAGCCTAATCTGTCTGTCCGTCAGTGGCTGAGTAATTGGAGCCATTTAGGGGGTCATATAATCCAGGTGGGTGGGGGGGAGGAATGCGTGATGGCCCACGGATCACAGCTTCCCACAGTCAGGCTCCACTCTGCCTCCAGGGTTCCAGCGTTACCCATGGACACCGAACAAGACCTCCTACAATCAAAATGTTTCCCTCTTTATGTCAGACTGATCATGAGAACATCCCACCCTGCACCCCAATATAGACCAAAAAAAATGACAGAATGGTTTAGGGAAGTTTGTCTTTTTTTCATACAGATTTATTTGATGTTGGTTGTGTTGTGTCTGTTTCTTCAGATTTGTCGGTTTGTGTTAAAATCATCCATCAAGGTCTAAACTGCTTTCACTGTCCGTACATACCAATCATGTTACCAATAGCCTCATAATTCTAGCTGTCTACAATCAGTTCAAAATCTTCGATGCAGTTGAGGTTTTATAGAAACAACCCCTCCTTCTTTCAATATGACTTGCAGTTAACCTTCTCAGAAAACATTTATCCAATTTGGCAGGTGGTGCTTGCTATGTATACTGTTCTTGGCTTTTTGACATGGGGTGGAAATGACTCCATCCATGAGAAGCAGAGGCGGAACAAGGCTTGAGTTCATCCCCTTTTTTGTTTTTGTGATCGCAGCACGTGTGCTGCATTGTGTTGCAGATCGCTTTAAACTTATGTAATTATCAAAGCTGGGGAAAGTGCCTCAGCCTGAAGTGAGTGCACTTGTGTCAGATGTGATTATGGTGATGGCTGGTAACAGTGCTTCATATGCCACTGTGGATATGGCACAGGGGGATGATGGGAAGGGAACAGGGGGAGAACATTGAGTACCAGGCAGGAGCCAGGTTACCTTAAATGACTCTGACAGATACAATTAGCAAAGCTTTATTTGTCCCAAAATACTGCCAACACTTGTTGTCTGGCCTGAATAGATTGCATGGCAAGTCGGGTGTCAATCCTGGTCAGGTTCTGCTGTTACATAGACACTTTGACCTCTGACTAGGCCATAGATATTAGATATAGATATATTACATCAGGCACTTGTTCTCTCTAAGTAAAGGATTTGTAAAGGATGCTGTAATTGATATCTGTTAGCCCCCCTGTTGTGTTACGGTCAAATTGACCAAAACAACATTTTTTCCCATTCAAAAATGATCTAATTGGATGGTCATGGGGCCCCATAGTTTTGTTCATACAGGCTATTTGAACACATAACAAATTTCAACACCTGTGGTATTATGTTCAAAAATTACTGGACTATAAGAAAATTCATGGGTGAGATTACAATAAATGTACAAAAATTGCTTTCAGGCACATGTGGTCTTACCCACAGATCAGATGGACAGTGTAAGTGTGTTTGTGTTCGCTTATACAAACATAAACCCACCCTTCCCACCCTATTTTTTATTCCAGTGACAGCATCCACCAAAACCCATTTCCAATAAAATCTGAATTGGTTCAGTGAGGCCTACAGGCCATAATTAGTACACTAAAGTTTTAAATTGGTCTATCACAAAATTTCATGATAATCATTGATAATATATGTATTATCTCACGATAAAAATGCTCTGGTCATTTTTGATCTTTACATCCATGAAACGAACACAATAGGAGGGTTAGATTAGTGTTAAAGATTGTACTAAGCAGTTGTTTGTTTTTTTTTTTGTTTTGTTTTGTTTTTGTTTTATTTGTTGCTTTTTAACAATGTCCTGCTGGTGCAAGGATAGTAAGATAACATTTGATGTTCATATAAAGACCAAAGACAAAACAAATCATGGAAATGGCCCCATGACGTGAAGAAAGGCTAGGATGTTAGTGTGGCCCATATTAGGAGGTGAGAGGGCACAACACACACTGATGGTTTGTTGTCCTGTCTGTTGTGAGGTCATGGGGTACAGCCTTAAAAGCCACCCGCACTCTAGGGAAGTAATCATCATTTATCACCTAATGATTCAGACAGATAGAGTTACCAGGAGAGAGAGAGAGAGAGAGAGAGAGAGAGAGAGAGAGAGAGAGAGAGGGAGAATAGTTATAAACCCTCCAAGTCTTCTTTTCAAAGTCCATCAAATAGAAAGTCACTGAAATCCCCGCAAATGTCAGCAGCATAAGTTTTTATGATGTGCAGTTGCATAAGATCTGAAGGGTTACAGGGTTTGAAATACGTACTTTCTGGTGTAAAATTCACTGACGTTGAGGGATATTTGGTTTGCGCATTAAAATGGAATTTTAAACATACCCACACTGTCCTGCCAGCAAAAATTATACAAGCATAACTGCAGGTCTCTCCAAAAAGTGCAAGCAAAATCAAACCGTTGTGATAATGCAAGGTGTGAGGTTTGTTGATACTGAAGAGGGAAGGTTTATGAGCCTTGTCAGGCCATACCCCCATGGATACTAGCCTAGCCTGGCCGCAAGGTCTGCTGTAGAGCCTGTTTCACTGCTGAACTGGACAGGTCTAGACCTTGGTTAACTTAGCAAAGATGTGTGGAATAAGAAAGCCCCTCAGCACATGCCAACAGCTCGCCAAAGACAAAACAGTTTTGAAAAACGTGTGCTTTCCTCTCCAAAACCCCCAAAAGACACAACGATGAAGATGAGAGAAACGGAATATTCGAGCGGGCTTGTCCGCATCGATTTTGCCAGTGATGACGGGGCTGGATAATTGCAAGCAGATAACATCTGTTTCAAGGGAAATTAGGACGGAACCCCGGGAACGCTTACTCATGCCCTGATTCGACTAGAAGTTCAGGGGATATTGGGGGACCCCTGTTTTTTCCCCCCCAGAACCCTACCGGCCTCCAAAGTGTCTGGGTGACAGTAACCAAATCCTCTGGAGATGGGGGTGGAGAGTGAGAGGGTAGGTTGTTGTTGTTCACAGGGGCAGTTCCATCCCACCCACCCCCTTTACTCGCGTTTTGTGGGATGCTGTCTGTCAAAAGTAACGACCTTGCCTACGAGCTCCTTTTGGAGTGCGGTGACCATGCAGAGCTGGGTTCACTGCTAGGCCTCACTCACTGCTCTCCTCCTTCAAACGCAGCTGTCCACCAGCGCCTCTGAGTACATAAACAAGAGGACTGCTTCTCTGTCACTTACCATGACAGAACGGACAATAAAGGTGAAATGCAACAGTATCAGCCCCCTGGTCTTAAAAAGACATGGATCTGGGCACATACCTTACCTGAGGACGCCCATCACTTTACACTAACTGACTTGTGTCTTATAATCAAATAAGCAAAAAGCATCAGTGAGAGGAATGTACGAAGAAATGGAATCGGTTCCTATTGCTTAGTTTACTATGGAGATTTACTTTCTGTTTCTGTGGAGAGGCTTTTATGCCCTGAAAGGCAAACACATCATTAGCTAGAGAGAAAATGCCAAAAATGCATGCATAAAATGTAGTAACACAGCTAACAAGTGGCATTGCATTTTCATGGTGAGAAATGATGTGAGAAATTCTGAATGAGAACAGGACAATCAGTTCACTGATTTTACGTCTTCTGTAACTTCTGACCTGTAGAATAACAAGGGAAAATAAAAGGATTGGATTACCCTTTTTTAAAGATTGGACTTTTTCTCTCAACACTCCATCAGATAATCATTTTCAAAAAGAACATGCTGTACATAGCCAGTGTACACGGATGTTGCACCAAAAGCAAATTGAATTACTGCTCAGTGACAGTCTAGCAAATAGCGGTTATGGCTGAGGTCAACAAAATGTGCGCTCATGGAGGAAAAAAAAAACTTTGGTCACCCTAGTAAATCAAGCATTTACACTGACCTAACCCTGGTGGCAGGATTTTGGCATAAACCTATCAAAAAAGAACTGAGCTGATAGGGAAGTTGTACCTCTATTCTGGTGGGGTATGGCACAATTTCTTCCCTAGTATCCTCCTCAAAGTGTTCTCCCTCTTTTTCACATTTCTTTCCTTCTTTTTTCCAGAGTAGTTGTGGAACAGGAAGCACATCAGTTCAGTGATGCTCTTGTTTTTCCATTGCGGCATTTTCACGTCATCCCACAGAGTGAAAAACGACAGCGCAAAGGAACTTATTTCCAAATGACCTCGTTCACATGCAGCACACCATAAAACAAGATGTCACAATGATAGCTTTGACCCTCATCACAAACTCACATTTCCTTTTTGGAATGGCATGAAATCCATAATGAGGAGAAGGATCTGCTCCATATGAAGTCCCTGGGATAGTATGTGTTCGGTGAGTCATTATGATTCCACTGTTTTTCTCTGTGGCCTGCTGTGCCCAGGCTACACCGTGGTCTTGATTGCACATGTGGCTTGACGTGTCGCCACATTCCTTAAGTGTTTTTCGAACTGAGCCTGAGATGCATTTGCTGCTGGTTCGTTATGATGTTTTGTTTAGGTTCTTGTGGTAGACAAATGGCTTTCTTCGACTGTGCCTCCTGCCTTTTATTTAACTTCAGTTTTCTTGATCCCTCGACCTCACAGGCATCAGCCCACCAAATTTTCCACATGCCGACGGGACAATTTCAGAGTTGTTTTTTTTTTTTTTTAAACAAACAAACAAATAACCAAACAAATCATGAATGACCTTTTGCTAAATGCTAATGCCTACATCTGGTCAAATTTAAAATGTCTTTTCAAATGGGCTTGCTGCTGTTTAAAGATCAGACCATGGGCCTCGCAGTGGTGCACCATGGGAACCTCCCTGTGTGCTGTAACCATTAGTCCAGGCCACAGGGCAGTATATCCTACGACAGGCCCAGACCTACTCTTAAATTCCTGGGCTGTGCAGTATTGGATTACGGCCTTGTAACGGGGAAAGTAAATACTGGCTTTATTGCAGCTCATCCATTTGGTTTATGCCTTATTAAATTATGGACCAAGCAGGGTAATAACAGGTATGTCAGACATGTTTTTCCCCCAAGTTTATATTGTTTTCATTTAGAAAAACACAGGGAGGAATGATGTTCGTTAAGTGGAGAGAATTCATGTGTTGTTTTCCCCCCTGGACAAAAATACCCAGGTTAAGGGCGCCATGTGCCGTCAGGACCAATCCCAGACTGATGCGACCTGAGACAGATTGTCTCTACCTGAGAGATTGAAAAAAAACAAATCTGCTGACACACAATTAAGTAAAAAAAACAGCCTCAATGTTTTTTGCTCTGAGATTTTTAAATTTGCTTGTGCTTTTCTTTACCCTGATTTTATGACTCTTTGATTTCATTGGTAGCATTGTATATGAATATGGTAGGAGAAAAAACAAGTAAAAAGGACAATTAAACTTACTCAGTACAAATACATAGAGATATATATTCTGTTGTTTCAAAAGTACTTAAGGTACAAGCACTTGTAAACAATTGTAAAAATGAGTAAGAGGAATTTACAGGAGAGAAAAGGTACTAAGCTATATTTACACGATACACAGTGGCCATGAAAATAGACGGAAAGGTTTCATTTTAATTTACAACCGATGTAGCAATATATGTTACCGTGCACATAAAGCTATTGGCAACTGAATGGATAGAAGCAATAGATGTTCTCCTCTAAGCTGTTGAGTAGAGAGTACTAAGCAATACTTCAGCTCCAGCCCACATAAACCATATTCAAAATCATATACAACCTATAAACCAGCTGTAACATGTTACCAACCAATAAACAGGTGTAAATCTAACAATAAACTTTTGACAGAACTGGTCATCCTTTATAAATGTAAATTACTCAGTAATAACGCTCAGTAAAAACTCATATTTTTATATATATAAAAAATCTTTACTTAGATTTTCATTATGTCTTGAACCTGGCTAGCGTGCAAGTAGCCTGAAAAGTTGTGGGTTTAAATCCCAGCTGCCACCGTTGTGCCCTTGAGCAAGGCACTTAACCCTAAGTTTCTCTAGGGGAGACTGGCCCTGAACAATTGATAGTTGACAAAATATAAGTCGCTTTGGATAAAAACGTCTGCTAAATGCATAAATGTAAATGTAAACTTACTCAGTAATTTCTGGGCTGTTATTAAAAGTGTTACTTTTTCCTGCAAGAACAGGCAAAATAATATTTCAGGAGAACATTCTGAGGGCTTTCTGTTTTCCAAGAGTTAAGGCAAACACAAAACACGAAATGTGTCCAAGAAAAGCGAGTTTTCCAAAATAACGTCACGCAAGAATGCGCTTCCCCTTCCCGTACAAGGTGCTGAGACTGTGAAATCAGCGCTTGATTGCAGCCCTCTCCATGTGGGTTGTTAACCAGGCCTGATATTCGGCTGCTGTACCATTGCCATGGAGATGCTATCAAGCCTTTGGCAGTGTGATGGGGTGATTTGGGTGCACCAAAACAGCTCTGTGATGTTAGTTACATTGAGAAAAAAATGTACCATACACATGCACATCTCATTTACCAGCATACAAATGTCTTCCTGATCTTGAAATGAGACAGCATGCCTGGTCTGCTCTGACCTCAGTATATCAATGTTATAATTAAAACTACATTTCATGTCTCAGTTGCTTTTTCCTAATATTTACCCTCCCATAGGTACACTTCAAGAGAATTCCACCGAATATGATATCACGACACAGCAAGTTCAAATAAACAGTCGCTTTGAGGGTAACAGGTTTAAAATGTCACAATCAGACACTCATCCATCTTGCTCTGTGACAGCTGCCTGCTCTCACCGCTGTAATGAATAACAGGAAACGAACATCAAGGATCGAAAGTCTGAGCTAGACCACTCATGCTACGTGTATGTGTGTGTCTGTGTGTGTGTGTGTGTGTATGTGCACGGTGTACCAGGTTCCTCTCTGGCTGGATATGGAAATAATTAGTTGAGGAATAAATAAAAGTCAAATCACAATATACACACACGTTGAGCAGAGTGGGGGGATACATACACAGACTCCTGGCTGCTGTGGTGTGATCCTCTATCCTCTCTGTATGCAGCTGAAGCTCAGGTTGACCTGCAAAACACATACACACACACACACACACACACACACACACAAAAGAGAAGGAAGAGGGGTAGCACTTGCATTGTAAAGCTGTGCTGACTGTCTCACAAATGGAAATTGGCTGCACCAGTCAAGTAAGGTCACGCTGTCATTTCTCTGAGGCCTTCTGTTGATTTTTCCAGGGGCCAGTCACCTTTACAACTTGAATTATCCTCCAAATGAAATCTATCTTGATGTCCATTTCCTTTCCATTCTTGCTCTGTCTGAGAGGCTGGCTCATAGACGTCTCCCCGTAGGGCCCTTGTCGTCAACTCGTAAAAATGTCAGGGTCAAAGTAGACACTTGTACTCCCTCACCTCATGTCCGCTGATCCTTATTAATTTGTCATTGTCTCCATGGCAATCTCCGTCCCCAACATATAAAAACAAAGTGTGGTTTCCTCGTTTTTTTTTATTTTTTTATTATTTCTTTCTTCCTTTGGTCGGGGTGATGGCGGTGGTGGTGGAAGTGATGGTGATCTGTGTCACATTGGCAACTACATCCACTGAGCTTTTCTTGCCCATGAGGACTTTCAGTCAACAAGGAGACTCGATCACTATCCATCAGTCCTCAGAGAAATAAATGAATCCTTGGATGGGTAATCATGCAGAAAAAAAGACCCGCGAGAGTGGCTGAAGGCAGGGTGTCTTTCCTCAGTTGGCAGCTGGCATCTATTTGTGCTTTATGGGTCAAATGGATTTTGGTTATTAACTGTAGCTGAGAGTGGAGTGCTGAGTCTGTCTGGCATGAAGTCTCCACTAGATAGATGGTCTACTTGCTGTTGTGCTCAGCTTTGCTGAAACAGCAAAGATGTGATTTAAGGGACTCTGCTAAGTGCTTCCTTGAGATTTGCCCCAGGAATTAGGCCACTGTGTCAGATGATTACACACATAGGACTTCAAGTAAAAATAGACTGTAACTCCTGCAAGTGTTCCACAGAGCATTACAGCAAAAGTGTCAGCACGTGTAAATAAAATAAAGTTCAAGTGTAAACAAAACATTTTGGGACATATACATAAATATGAAACTTGAGTCCACACATACTGCCTGAGAGGTTGTACTCCATGATGGCCTGTTCTCACCTCATCTCTCTCCCCTGTGCCTCACACATCAGGTATGCCCCCCACCACCCATACACACACCAGTCTGCATACCCCCCCTCCCCTCCCCGAACTGCCCGCCACCAGTAAGCGGCCCACCCACAGGGCCAATCCATAGCAATGACCACGGGGGACACTGGCGATAATGGCATCCACATGTACGTACTGTACATTACGGTCTCAGCGCAGACAAACACGACAGCAAGATCGTGAGAACTTTCTCACTCTGTCTTCCGGACGCCCTTCCTCTCCACCTCTCGGAGTTGCTGGTGCTGCTCGCAGGTTTTGCTGGGCTGCAGATGTTGGGAGAGCAAATAGGAGTTGGGGGTGGGTTAGGGGTAGGGGTGGGGGCTGGTCTGAGTGAGTTACATAAGGACAAAACTGCTATATGGGGGTCTTTCTGACAGAGCACACATAGCTACAGCCTCTCAACCCTACCCCAAGAAAACATCTCATTATAGAGGTCCACAGAAAAAAGCAGGGGTCTGTGTGTGTGTGTGTGTGTGTGTGTGTGTGTGTGCATGTGTGTGTGTGTGCATGCATGTGTGTGTGTGTGTACAGAAACATGGTGTGCTTACATAAGCATACTCTGGACCTCTCCATGGTAATGAGCATAATGGATATAATGTATGGCCGTTTGGTGATACTGACTGATGTGTGTGTGTGTGTGTGTGTGCTTTGACAAAGAACAGTCCTTCTGACTCATCTTTTTTTCGGGTTTGGCTTGATCAGTATCCAAATACACACTGAAAAATACCAATATTTCCCATCAATCACTTGAGTTCCTAAGCAGACAGCAGTTGGTATGTGAAAGAGCTAGAGCTCCCAGTGTTACCATTCATCAATGTCTGCCCTCCTGCCTCACCGTCAGCAGCTGTCTGCCCGGGGGCCTGGGGAGCAGACACTACCACTGCAGGCCTGCTGCATCAATTTGGCCGCTCCAGATAGCTTCATTATCGCACAGATTCTTTTGTCACCCGCCACCCCTGTCCCCTCACAACATACACACACACACACACCCTGTCTGCTCTTCACACTGCTGATCTGACCTTTAACCCTTGGATGTGTTGGTGAGGAGTTGTGACAAGTGCCTGTCACTGTGGCCTCTGACAGGATTTGGATGCAGGGCTGTGTGGGTGTGTGTGTATTCATGTGTCTGTGAGTGTACATATGTACGTACTGTATGTTTTGATGTGTGTATGTAATTTGCAGGTGTGTATACATGCGTGTATCTGTACAGTATGTGTTTGTGTGTGCGTGTGTGTGTGTTATTATGGGGCATGGTTAAGTTAGGTGGTGTAGTGGGGTGTTGCTCACTGAAGGCCAAGTGTGAACCACACGTTTAATCACGGATGACACAGTTGACAAGTGAGTTATGGGGGTAATTTATACGGGGTGCTGTTCATTAGAGCCCATTGTACTCCTCTCATTACGTAATAATCTGACTCTGATCTTTGGCATCATTTGTGCCAATTATGACGATTGTGTACAGGCCTAATTATGACGAATCAGGAATGTCACGAATAGGGCGATGAGACATTCTCAGAATTAAGTTTATTTATACGCATGCGGACATAATTAGTATCCATGCCATTTGAAGACTTCTATGTGACACATAATTTCCTTCATTTATTCCTTGGAAAATCAGACAGCATTATACGTAATAGTTGTTCAGTGAATTAAAACAATATATGTTTTAGTTTCTTATTTGTTCATTATATTTGAACTGATGACTAAACTAACATGCTAGAGAGGTGTCTCAGTGCTCCTGGAGAAACTGGGTGTTATTGTGTGCTGGACAGGCTGCCCCCAATTTGTGTCTTTCTAGTTCTTGGAGCCTGGATATTTTAGGCTGTCTTTGGAAAATGGAGCACTAGCAGATCATGAGGAGATATTTACTGAATGTTACAAATGTGTTACGTGTTTACAAACTGTTTAGCACCGCTGACTACACTTTAAGTAGGGGTTTAGCACTGTTTAGTATCGCTGACTGCACTTTAAGTAGGGGTTTTCCCACACTACTACTAGAGACACTACTATATCAGAACCACTTGTCTTCATTTGTGGTCTTGTCATTCTTAAACAGCTAATTTTGGGGTATTTGCATTTCATTGTATAATAATAATAATACACATTATATTTTCATTTACATTCTTTATGTGGTATTCGTTTTGAATGAACTCTGTGAGTGGTGGAGGAATCTCAAGTACAGCTCCTGCAGCCCATGAGACAGGCTCCTTACAGACATAACAAAGCGGAGATGGAGGGAAGACGCACAGACAAACACTTTTCAGTGTTATCTAATGAGACAGGACAGAGGCTGACGGGAGGGAAGGTGATGCTGTGAGAATGTGCCCTCTTTGCGCAGGACCTGGAATTCCAGTCAGTCCAGATAGAGGCCATAAGTAAAGGACTGCATGTGTGCAGCACACACACACACACATGACAGATGTTTCTGGAATATTTCGGGGAAAAAATGGAAATGTGCCTGTGTGTGTCTGTGTGGGTGAAAACTATTGCCAGTTGGTAACTTTCATGAGCTGAGAGGTGACATGGCTGGTGTAAAAGCCCAGACATGACATAAAACACACATACACACATACACCTATGTTCACACAGGGCTGGGCAGGACCGGAAGAGATGCTGATAGGCAGGTGTGAGGAGTGAGGTGTGTGTGTGTGTGTGTGTGTGTGTGTGTGTGTGTGTGTGGTGTGTGTGGGTGTGTGTGGGGTGGGGTGGGGTGGGGGGTGTGTGGAGGGGGGTGTTGACTCAGAGGGTGTGTGACAGAGATTAGAGAGGCTCCTCTCAGACAGGACAGGCGTCCCTGGAGCAGGCCCATCACAGAGACACCACAGGACTAAGCATCCTTCAGCCACCTCACCACACAAACACATGTTTGTGTGTGCATGGTTGTTTAATCTCGTGTATTGGTGTATTGGTTTAAATTAAGAGAGAGAGAGAGGGAAAGAAATAGAGAGAGGATGAGTTTGTGTCTGTGTGTGTGTGTGTGTGTATGTGTGTGTGCATGTCTCAGAGTATCACAGGGTGACTGACTGTAGTTAAAGCTTCAGATTCTCCTCACACTCATGAACCTCTTCTGCCAACTGGAAATAGCCCCCATAGGGCTGGCTAGCTTGCTAAAGTGGCCCCCAGGTTCAAGGGGGGCCCAGGAGATGTCAAGGGGGGTCAAGAGAGCCGGGAAAAGGGTTTGGGTGGTGGGAGGGGTAGTTGCAACAGGGCCTCCCGCTGGGGGTCTGCCTGGGAGATAAGTGTTCGCTTCTAAAGTGAGCCTTCCATCTGTCTGGCTGGGAGGGAGACCATCCTGTCTCCATTCCTTCACTTTAGTGCTTCCCCTCTCCTAGCAGAAGAAGACACAGACCTTTACAGACAGACAAAGAACTATATCAAGACAACTAGTACAATATGAAGATCCTCTTACCAGTGACTACAGTATATGCAATACAGTGCATCGACAGGTATAGATAAAATAGACAGATACAGAGACTATACCTGATCAGTATATAGATCATTCCAACAGAGGGAAAGATAAACAATCTCATATGACGTGTCTCATTAAAAGTTATTGAACGAAGAACGCTACAGTGTGGTGTCTGCTTAAAAAACAGACCTGCACTGTTCATATTGCCAGCATCCTGCTTAACCAAATCACTTACAGAAATACACTATAAATACTGCAATTCTGAACAAAATGATCAGTGTCTGCAAAACTTCGAAGAACGAAGTAAGCTTCAATGCATCACCCCCTGGTGTGGACATAAAACACAAGGCTTTCACATTTCCAGGCTAAAGTTTTTTTCACATTATGCGACAAACTTAATCTATTCACACACATTACAACTCACATTATAACATTATGATACATTAAGTGTCCTGTTTGCCTGGAAATACAATATCACTCCAGGCATCTCCCTTACTGTCATAACATTAGCAAAGAAAACAAAAGAATTTCAATATAATTTTTCAATTCAATTATATTTATACAACACCATTACTAATACAATCATCTTGTGGCTACTTACAGAGATTCAAAAGGAGCGACCAAGAGCAACAGGGGCAAGGGATAGTCAGTGGCCACCATGCCCCACAGCTGAAGGCAACAGCAGTCCTTCCCATTAAGACCCATGAGGAGTGATGATTCACCATGCATTATCCCTAACTATGGGGAGCAGTAAAGAGGAATGTTTTAAGTCTAGACTTAAAGGTATTGAAAGTCCTCTTGACAAATGTCTGTGTGGTGAGGTTATTCTACAAGAGAGGTGCACGGTTGCAGAAAGCTCTTCCTTCTATCAAAGATTCTGATGTTCTCGGGATAGCATAGAGACTAGCATTTTGGGATCTTAGCAGCGTAATAAGAGACAAGTAGGTCTTTAATATATGTTGGAGCAAGGCCACCAAGGGCTTTATAGGTTAGGAAGAGTATTTGACCATAAGGTTAGGAAGAGTTGATTTGACCATAAATAGAGAGCCAGTGTAAGGAAGCAAGAATAGGAAAAATATGCTAATCTATGAGCATATCTATGGAGACATACTGTCTAGGTCATGCTGGACTGGTAGTTTTGAAAAATGATGAATTGCATGAGAGTTTTTATCTGTTTTATGCAAGAGAAGATTGCACGTAAAAGGGGCACTGTCATATTTGTTCTTCGCTGCATCATATTTGTAACCACAGGATGATAAGAACCCTCTCAACATTTATATTGGTTCTTAAGCAGGGTAACATGCACAGCCATTCCAAGTCATTAAGTCTGTTTGTCTATATTAGTGTCATGTGGATTGCTTGTATCAGCAATGTGTTTGGCACACATGGTTCAGAATTTTGAGGGGGGAAACTTCTTTTGTTTTGGATCCTGAGCTGTTGTTTTCAGTGGTGATTTGCCGAGTTCCTCTGAGGACAAACAACATTTGCAGTGTGACCAAAACAACCCACTAATTTTAATGGCTTTCTTTGGCACCAGCTTATCACCGTGGTTCTTCTGTCATGCTTTTTGCCTGCAATGGCAGCATAGCAGCGTCCTTTCTCAAAAGAGCCAAGTGAATGATCAGATCCGAATATTGGAGTGCGTTTCCCACAAGTCACAGCAACGTTGGTTGCATTATTATAAAATATGTCAAGAAACTGAATCGTAATGCCACAGAAATAGATGCTGTGTGTACACAAGATGACACTTCTGACTGCAGGGTCTCAGGCCTCACTGCATTATCTGTCCAAATTGTTATTTTATGCCCCCACTTTCAGCAATCTCAGACGCTCACCCTCTTTTCTAGCGCTAACAGCTAATTAAACTCTCTATAGCTAGTAAAAATGGAACTACGCAGGAGTGTTTTGGGACATAATGTGTCTTTTCATGGAGATCACTGGTCCTACAGTAGAATGCAAAGAGGAGAGCTTATTCTTTAAGTTGGTGTTTAGCAGTGTGCATAAGCATTGATAAACTGCCTGTTGGAACCCACTGACCCACTTGGTGTAAGTGCCAACTGCAAACCACATCTTAAGGCAGAGGCACCAAAGGTCCATTTGTTGCATACGGAAAGGAAAAAGGAGGGAGATTGGAAGAGGTTTAGAAGTTCAAGGCCTGTTTGTCACAGAGCCAAACAGATTGTTTTAGTGGGGTATCAGATGTAGGGGAAGCCCTCCCCCATTGCTCGGCAGGGGCACAGATGCTGAGGCGCTGATCTTCATGAACCTTAGGGGGGGTGGCTGGAAAACCTTGGGCACCAGGCCATTCCCTTCAGACCAGGGACATTCCTGTCCACACAGGCTGCTGGGATCCCTCTCAGTCATCTGTGCCGCAAACGGCAGCCATCACCAGAGCTGGAAATGAGAGATGGTGTGACTCAGTGTTTTGGTTAGTGTCTTCACCCGAGAGGAGTATGTGTGTGTGTGTGTGTGTGTGTGTGTGTGTGTTTGTGTGTGTGTGAAGGGGGTGTTTATGGAAATAGAAACATGGAAGGCTCAAAAAAGACGGCACAGACAGACAAATCAGATCAGCATCTGCAGCGACTTGAATAATTGGATGAGAGCCGTGCCTGGCATTCTGATGAGTCATCGGGACAAACACAATCACCAGTGGGTCCATATGTCAGCAGCTGCATGATGTCATCGGTCAGTGCTCTTTTATTGGGGTTTGGCCTTTCCGTCACGCCAATTGGGTTCCTCCATCTGCCTCTATGAGATTCACCATGACGTGTCATATTTTGAGTATCAGGGGAAAATGGTCATGTAAAACAATTGCTTTCTTTGGATATTAATGTCTGAAAGAAAGTAACTATTGCATACTTGTTGAAACCACAGAGCTGTCAATGAGATGATGCAACACAACACAGGAAATTGAGCTAAGATGTGAACACAAAAGAATTCCCAATGACATTGCAGTGCTATGTGCCATGCAGCATCCTGGTAAATGCTCTCAAACTAAAAGAATGCATTGAAAAGTGCTGCTGAAAGCCATAAACATGTCCTTAATAAAGTGCAAACTTTAGTTAGTAAGTAAGTATTTGTAACAACCACGCTTCCACAATTTCATATTGTGAAATGTCAGAAATGAATGAATATGGGGCTAGTTAATGATTAGGGGGCCAGATTGAATCAGCCTGGTTTGGAATAATGATGGTGGTAGTGGTGGTTTGTTATAGCTGAAGGGTTTTAGCTACCCTCATTCACCTCCTCCATCCACAAACCTGAGCCCAGAGATCAAAGTTCATCCACACTAAGGTCAATGCCACCATCTCTCTGGCGCTGGAGACCAGAACCCAGACCAAAAGAACAAAGACACCAAGAGAGACACCCCCATCTCTGCTCCTTGGCGTGTATCAAAGTGTTAGCCTAAGCCCACGCTCATCCTGAGCAGATCTCCTGAGTGTCCGGTTACCCCTGTGCTTGTTTTGTTTTGTTTTGGTCACTAGTACCCACACACAACCCCACCCCACCTCACCACACCACACCACACCACCGCCACTACAACCTCACCCACTCCGTTATTCCTGTGTGTTGTGGATCTGAGGGAGCCGTAAAGAGGGAAACGCAAACCTCTCAGCCATAACAGTAATACATCCTGAGTGAAACCCAAGACGGCCATTAAGATAATGGGCCACTCAGGCCGCGGTAACTGCCTCTTCAGGTTTCAGTCGCGGAGGCCCCTGGACCTCATATTGATATAAACACAGCGCGGCGACTCACGTTTATGAAGCATTAAATAGACTGTGATGGCAGCTCTCAGGTAGAGCAAATTTGATCCAGGTGTCACTTGTTATTTCAATCAGAGGTCCCATTGTTTGGTTGGATGGATGGCGAAGAGTGAATAGATATGTGTGTGTGTGTGTGTGTGTGTGTGTGTGTGTGTGTGTTTGTGTGTGTGTTTGGATCACCTCAACATGGTTTTCGTTTGAAACGAAAGAGCAACCATGTTAAAACATGATGTATGTTTGGAAGGTTTAGAGGGCGTAATGTTGCTGTAAGCACTGGGACAAAGACGGATGACCTGTTGAGGAAGTCTCGTGAAGGTAGAGGTCATGTAGAGGTCAGAAGAGGGGAAGCCCAGTGCTGAAGCCATTTGCACATATAGTGTATACGTTTACAACTCCTCTGCATGGGCTCCATCAGTGTGTGAGACAATCTACTGTCCACGAGCAGCTACAGAGAATCATCAAATGCACACACACATGGACACAGGCACTTTCTCTCTCTCTCTCTCTCTCTCTCACACACACACACACACACACAAACATATCATGTCATCGTTAGAGGATGTGAGAGGAAGTCAGGAAAAGGTTTTTTCATGTCATTAGAGGCATGTCATGTTGTACTGTTTTGATTGCCACACAGACACACACACATACAAACACACGCACGCATGCACACACGCACTGAGGTCAGTCGGCAGTTTACAGAGCACATGAGCGAGAAGATTCACTGCATCTAAAATCATCCACCAAATGACCAAATACAGATTGCAGCCTTAATACTTCAGGACTAACAAGCTGTTATTTAATGAAATACACATTCACAAGCAGCTAACAGCGTAACCACAGCTGAGGAGAAAGAGAGAAAAACAGGCCGAAAACAGGCTAACTCAACTTACTCACACCAAAGGGAGGGATGGCCCAGAGGCAACAGTGCTGAAATCTGCTGAGTCTGACCTCAGCTCTGAGACGTCACGAGAGAGAGAGAGAGAGAGAGAGAGAGAGAGCAAGAGAATGAGAGAGAGACCAGGTGTGGGCCCTGCAACCTGCGCCAGGCTCTGTGTTTATTCACATGCAGTGGAGTAATGCGTACGGAGAGCGGGCAGGGAGGATAAGGGAATGCATCAAAGTGAGAAAGAAAGAGAGAGAGAGAATGTGTCTGAAATGTCAGCAATAGATGGAAGGTAAAGGGAAGAATATAGAGAGTGTTTGAATGGCGTAGGAGAATATACACATCTTGGCTGGTGAGAGAGACAGTTAGTTGGACGGCGTTTGAGGCCAGAATCTGCTGTTGTGAGTCTGTGTTGCTGCTTTTCAAGAAAAGCATCCACAGAGTACCAGTCACTTAACTTCCCTTACAGATAGACAACTTCAAACAACAGGGCAATGGACTGATTCACACCAGATTTCTCCTTTAACTTTCCTCAGAGTGATAAAGAGAGAGGGTGAACTAAAGGAAGAGGGGATTAGTGTCTGGTTTAGGCTACAGCCCGTCTGCTCTTCGCTGTTTATTTGCGGCACACAGAGCCATACCTGTGCTCTGTCTAATCAGAGGAGAAGTGCTTTTTTATGGCTCTCTGTGGGGTGCTGCAGAGCTGTCACACATATTACTGACATGCAGAGACACACACAAACAAATGCATTCTCATTTCCTGTCTCCTATCTAACACAAACACACACACACACAGACACCTATAAACTCTTACTGTGAGGTCCATGTCAGCAAAATAACATCTAACACTGTATAACACAAGGAAAACAGAACTGTCACAAAGCAACCAAATGTACTATAAGTGATGTTTCCAATTATTTGTAGCAAACTCTGTCAAAAGCTTTCACATCACAGGATGAGGAAGAGACTAAAGGGCCCACAGAAAGAGAAAAGACCGGAATGTGACATCATCTTGGTCTGACATTGATGTATCACAAACTGTGGTGTTGTGTCATTCAGTCCACTTCAACTGTCATCACTCGGCAACTCGGTGATGGTTTTCATTTGGAGGGCTTCTGTCTCGCATGACGAGAGCATTTCTTCTTTTGCTTTTGACACTGAGTGGGAAGAGCTGAAAAGAGATTGAGGAGAGAGGAAAGAATAAGGAGACTGTCTAAATGTCTAACAGAGAATAAGGAAGAAAGGAAGAAAGCAAATACTGTATAGAGGGAGAGAGGGAGAGAGAGAGATATATATAATAAATGAATACATGAATGAAAGCGTCACCTGGGGGAAAAGTCACAGCAATAGAGAAGGAAAGCCAGAAGGAGAGAGGAGCCACAGAGTGAGCGACTGATAAAATGCCAGAGAGACAGATGGAGAAAGAGACTGACAGAGAGAGACTGAAACCTAGTGTAGCCCCTAAGCCCTGTCCTGAACCCTCAAAGTCTTAACTGGCCTTCATGATTGGTTGATTCGTGTTAGAGAGAGAGAGAGAGGGAGAGGGAGAGAAAGAGAAAGATAGAGAGGGAGATAGAGAGACAGAGGGAGAAAATGTGAGGGTGAGCAGACTTTTCCCAGGGCCGTGCAGCACTGATACCTCCACAGAGATCAGACCCCTGTGAGGAGGCCCCAGCAGCCCTGGCTGACTGGCTACCCCCAAATCCCCAGAGCCTCAGTCGCAAGCTGCCTTTTCCATTTTCTCTCTCTGTATGATTCCCCCAACACCCCCACCACACACACACACACACACACGTGAAACACCACCACCACTATTATATTCCCTACTAACACTGTCCACCTCCAATACACTCACACACATTCACACAGACACACACACACACACACATACGCACACACATACACACACTTTCTGCACTACAATGAGAAGAGAGGTGTGAGTTTTCCTTTCTCTGCTTGAACGAGAGCTGTAAATCCCAACCACCCCCCCGCCCCTCCTGTCCCCAGGAGTAACAGATAAAGCCCCCATTCTCCCTCCCACCCCACTTCATTCTGTTCTCAATCAGGTCCCTCCCTCTCTTCACCCCAGCAGGGTTCCCCAAAAGTAATGAGCTGGGGACTCCGGGGCTGGGATTCCATGCTGACACTGTGGAGAGAGGCTTTCTTGGCGCTCTGCGGGGCAGCTCCCGGAACGCCGGGAACGCCTGGAGGCCAAAGATTCCAGACCCAGCTAAACGTATTCCTCTGGTGACCGCACCAGTCCAAAAAAAAAAAAAATTAATAAAAAAAAATTTGCTGCTGTTACGTTGTTACTACTTGGATACCCAGGTCTGAATTTCTGAAAATTTTTCATCATCTATGCTTATTTCTGAATTAGTTCATCTATTTGCATCAGTCTCCACCTTTTGTTCAATTAAATTACTCCCCTTCTTTGTCATTGAGTTAATTCACCTGCCCCCCCACCCCCCACCCACCTCCCATTCTTCCATAACCTCCCTACTGTGTTTCATTTCTTTCTCCTCCCCTCATTTCCTGTCTCTGCCTGTCTTCTCCTTCACCCACGTCCCTCTCTCTTTCCCTCTCTCATCTGCAGGAGATCATTCACACGCATCAGTGTGTAGAGACCACCATCTAACAAAAACCCTGGGGAGAGCCATAGGGCACACAGACATGTGGATACACACACATACACACACACACTGTTATCCAGCTCGCAAACAGTTAATGTCTCCCCACATTGCTCAAGTGGATTCCTTCACAATTATTCCTCACTTAAACTTCCATCACTATACAACCTAAGAATGCAGGAGACCCTGGGGTTGGTGGTGTGGTGATGGTGGTGCTGAAGAAGGCGGGTGGGGGGGGGGTTCCACTTTAGATAGCCCCCCCACTCCCCCCATATAAAATCTCATTAAAGCTAATGTTGCGCTAACATGGCACTCACTAGGGGTTGGCTAAGGCAGGTCACAGTTCAACAAAGCTGGGGCGCTAACGAAAGTTAATTACACTCTCCGTGGTGGTTCCCGGGCTGTTAAGCTCTCTTTGAGGAGGATGTGAGGATGCCCCATGGAGACAGAAAAGTAAGGAAGAAGCTTTTGCCCTTCCTTCCAGACCTCACTCCCCCCCTTTTCCCCCCTTCTCCAAACCCGTATCATTATCCCTGCTCGCTCTGACAGACAAAAAGACAAAAAGACCCAATTTCACACATTGTAAATGGTTGCAATAGCTTTCATATGAGGCCCATTTTCTGAGATTGCACACGGGCATAACAGCAACAAGTCAGCCATTCCAGGCCTATGAGAATTTAGTCCTTTTATACAAGTGTGTGTGTGAGAGGGAGAAAGAGAGAGAGAGCGCACAAGTATGCATGTTTAGTGTGAGATGAACAGAGGTCAGACATTTTCACTCTGCTCCTCTGGCCGATGGGTTCCAGTTCTCTGTAAAGTATATTTTTGACAAAGGATTTGGTTTTAAAAAAAAAAGCACTGCAACAATAAACCGAATTAAGTCAAAATAAATGAAATGTGTTGTTTTTGTAAGAGAAACTGACAGTTAGAATTATATTAAACTGTTGCAATAGTGTGTCCCAGAGGACAGTTAAGAGGCCCTGTTACAGTGGAGTCCTTATATTTGAGTGTGTGATTACACTCGAGTGTCTCTGTATGTGGATGCGTGTGTGTGTGTGTGTGTTTGTGGGGGGGAAGGGGTGATTTAGGTTGAGGGCAGAGACTCAGACAGCCTCCAGAGAGTTTCGCCGGCTCTCTCAGGGGGGTGGATTTGCAGAGTTACACTTTATTTTCACAGCATTACGCACAGAATCTGTCCTGCTTAGTTGAGTTTCCTGTCAGGACTGGAACGCAACCCCCTGCAGAAGACCACCTGGCCCCTCGCTCCCCTTTAACAACGAGTGCTGAGTGAGAGAGATGGAGAGGGAATAGATGAGGGAAAGAGAGAGAGAGAGAAAGAGAGGCAGGGAGGGAGAGGGTCCTGGGTCTTTAGGCCAGGCTTCAGAACTGGAGACAGGCTAGTAATCCATCACAAGTGGTTTTACACACCAACAAGGATGATTACAAGATGAGGACTACCCTTTTGACCAGAGTAAGTAGTACACATCAATGGCATTTCACATTAAGATTCACAATATATCTACTAAACAAATCCACTCCAACATTCTCTGGTAGGCAGCTCTAATCCTAGCAGTCTGTGTACTATACACTAGCAAAGGGGCACCCAGCTAACTTGCCTCCATCTGCCCTGAGACAGGTCTTTAGCACCGGATATTAGGAAGACCTTCATTCGCTCCCTCCAGTCTCTTCTAGCTGTGTACGTCACAAATGTGTTTTTCCCCCTCCTCCATCCAAGCCTACAAGATTCTCATGGCATGGGGTTGTTGTAGCCCTCCACCTATGTTGGTACTGAGCCCCACAGGGTCCTGCTGGCTGGATCTAGATGCTGATCCACATTGGAAAGAGGGATATGTAGCTACAACTCCCCCGCCCAACACACACACACACACAGACACACACACACATACACAAACTCTTTCTCTGGATTCTCTGTGAAACATCGAGGAAGTTGACCCATCCCCTGAACTTTTTCCAGCTGCAAACATGGTATGTAATGTGATTAGTGTGTCGATCCTACTTGGAGTGAGTTAAATATTTGCCTGATGCACCCTGCCCACTCTGATTTAACCCAGAGCGAGACGAAAGGGAGGATGAAGTTTCCTTCCCCTCTGTGGGCGATGGCAGCGGTCTTTAACCCCGGACATGATGCCGCATCCTTGGGGGAGCGCGTGTGTGGCCTCCACGCTGTAACTGCTGACAAGCATGGATGGAGGATGAGGCGCCTAGGGACCCCAGTCTCCTGCTATCAAAGCAGACTCGCTCTCAAGTCTCTCTCTTGCTCTCTCTCTCACTCACTCTGCTGTTATCACTATAGCAAAGCTGTTCAGAATTAATGTGAAGTTCATTAAAGTCAAAGTGTGAAATGAGCATCTAGGATCAGAGTACTAACAACAGAGAAATTCAAAATTTAAGTTCGCTAAAGGAAAAAAAAAGCAAAACAATCGATAATAATAATGATAAAAAAATCTACAGTCCTCACAAAAAAAATGATACGCTTTAGATCAGCTTGTCTGACAAATTTGAAAATGGTCTCATCCAGACCATTTTCATGGCAGATTCGCCTGATATCTGGGACCACCGGAGGCGTTCCACATCAAAGTCTGGACCTGGACGAGGACAGATCTGCATCCAATCTCCATAGCCTTTAATGAGTGGAATATCCACACAGGGATTCCGATTCGCCACCTCAGCCCACTTTGCTTTTCCAAGAACACTTAATGTGGTTCTGTTCTTCCCACGCACAGCATTACCAAACAAGTGCAAAACAGGTTCTTTCTCAGGCTTTAACAGGGGTCCCATGGTCCTTAGACTTACTTGACATCTAAATTTTATAGGGGAACAGGGAGTATAAATTAACTCTGACCCAGAGATACACCTCATATTATGGTTATGTGGGAAATACCTGGGGAATACCTGTTATACCTATTTTTACTCAGTCTATATTAAATGAATCAGCATTTTACTAATTGGCAATCAGTATCCCTTATGACATCATATTAAGTGTTGATGAACATCAGAATATCACTGTCTGTACCAGACTGGACACAGTAACTCATATGTTTTGATTTTGTGAACATTGCGCCTCCTGAACCACATATCCAAAACACTGTAGAGGGAGGGGAGAAAAAAACGCAGGAACAAATTCATGAAAAATGTTTTTAGAAAGAGTGAAGTGTGCTTTTCAACACACTCCTCATTCCAAAGCATGCTGGTTTCAGAGTCACTGCAATTTGACCTCATTAGTCCATGTAAAACTCACACTCAGACGAGATCACAGCCTATCTAAGTGCAAGTCATAAACGTAGCATAAAGAGATGGAGAAGAAAGGAATTTGCTCTGGGAGCTTCTGGCGTTGGCCTTTGAAAAAGAGCTGCAGAGCAATCAGCCCCCCTCTCCGACCATGCAAGCCACCGCTGACAGAGGCAGAGATGGCATCCACTGATAGAGGGGCATTCATCATCACGTTCCTGAAGTGGAGGACTATGGTGGGCCAATGAGGGGGGTATGTCTGTGTGTTTGTGTGTGTGTGTGTGTGTGTGCACTCTCGTGTGTGCTTGTGTTGGGAGTGGGATGAGTGAGGTGTGTGTGTGTGTGGGGGGGGGGTGTACACAACGCCCTTTACCACACCAAGGACCACTTGTGACCTCATCTCTCTCGGAGTCTTCCAACAGCATGTAAAGCATGTTCAAATAAACTCTCAGCAGAGAGAGAGGGAAGGAGAGGGGGAGAGAGAGAGAGCGAGAGAGAGAGAGAGAGAGGGGAGAGTGGAGAAAATAAATAACATCCAACTGATAGACAGACAAGGCAGGGGGGAATAAAGAAAACATACAGCCTCTCCCACCAACAGGGATTTCTCGAAAAATGGGCTTGCCGTTGGATTTTAGTGTCAGGTGAGGATGATGGAAGGCCTGTAGGCAGTGAGTGCAACATAATTTATCCTGGAGAAGAGGAAGAAGAAGAAGAAGAGGGGGGAAACCCCTCTGCATCTCAGTCCTCAGCTTTATGACTATTTGACAAGTTTTGGCCAATAACTAATCCGCTTAGCGATATAAAAACGGTGTGTTGGCTTCCTGCACCCAGATCAGTCACAGTTGAGATGAAATATGTGATCATCTCCATATCATCAGTCTCCTTTGCCTCTCTGCAGAGTACTAAGGGTCCTCTTGAATAGGTTTCATTTGTGGAGGGAAGATGGTCTAGAAGATTTGTCCTGTCAGGAGGAACACATGGTTAGCCATTACACATCAGGAAATAGAAAAGGAATGGGCTTACCAACATGAAGAGAGACAGATTTCAAATTGATTATATGTGATTCATGCAGAGAAACAACCATGTGGAAGCAGTTCTGGGGAGGATAAGATCGGACTTGGATGTCATGAGGTGCCTTCCATTGTAGGTAAAAATATAACAAAGTGTGTGGTTCTCAGACATTGTGTATAATTCCAAGTAGGCTTCAGGTATTATTTTAAGACTTTAAGTGTATTTTTAAGTAACAGCACACTCTGGGCCAGTGCCTGGTAACTACCACCTATGTGATGTATCCATGCCAGATGCGTACACAAATAGAGATACTTGAACCTGTGCATTAGCTTCCTTGCTAATGTAGGTACCCAAATTTCATCATGCTGACTGCTATTCCCTGTTTTGTGTAGACATGTTTTTTTTTTTTTTTTTCAGAAAAACACAGTCAGCAAAAAATGGATTCTGGACTCTGAAAGAAGCTCTTCACAGTTAAGAAACGGAGTATGAGAGCCAGCGAACCCTCAAATCTTTATCCAATTCATTTGTTGGGGCGACGGGCCAACGGGTGGTGTGGATTGCCCTCTGTCACCCTTGCGGATTAGGGTGCCCAAGACTGTGGGCAGAATAACTGCGGTCGCCCTTGTGCAGGGGGAGGACTCAGATGCCTCTCCGAGCCCCAGCTTGCCCCTGCAGGCGACTGAGGGGCATTGAAATCAGAAACATATTGGACAGTGTGGTGGGAGAGGGATCATTTTTTTGGAAAGCGGGGTCACTTAATGTCTTCCATGTCTTCCTCTTACTTCGTGCTCCACCTTCTGTAAGCATGTTTTGCAGCAGACAAAGCAAACGGACACTGGGTTACTGCCCAGTTTTTTGTTTTTCTTTTTTTTCTCTCTCTGTTCTTTTTCGCCCTCTCTTTTTCTCTCTCTGCAAATGCGCACACACCACTTTATTTTGTTTGGCAAGCGAAGGCAATGCCAAGCCATGGCACAGCATGTTCTGGACAGGGGCCTTGTCAAGAAGGCTCTCATTCTTTCTGCAAGATTGACTTCCCTGCCCTTCACCTGTGAATGCACCCTGCCTCACAAATTAGTGTGAAGCGTGTATACCTGTATTTACTGTCAAAGCCCATCAGTCATGGAACCTGCTCTCCCAAAGAGAGGGGAAGCAATGGCCAGTAACAGCCAGAATCTGTGGATGTCAACATGTCAACAACAGCACATTTTGCATGTAGACACGTCCCAAGCACAAATCACTCTGCATGATACACAGCCCATGACATTCCTCTGCACCCTGTGCCATACGACTGTTTCTCTTTCCCGTTCTGCGGACTATTTTCCTTTTGAGATGCAATGACTAATGCAAGACTAAGGGCTTCAAAGTGTAAGTGTAATTGTAAGACACTTCTAAGTGTTGTAACCTGCTGTTTGTGGTAACCCAGCTCATGAGAGTGGAGAGGGACCCTTGTGGATGGAGGCAGAGCTGAAGGAGGGCAGAGAGGAGAAGGGAGGAGGGGAGGGGAGGCTTCTTGTCCGTTTTGCTTTCTGCCAAATAGCTGGTAGATTGGGGCCTGCCAGGGGCGGTCAGGGACGATTGGGCCTGGGGGTTTGTTTTCCCATGATTCATCTGTAAACATCGCTCAGGTGCTCTCTGTACTCCTCTTGTATTTTACGCACACACACACACACACACACACAAAGAGAGAGACACATGCTCCACAATGATGTCACTGTGATGAAAAATGCCCAGAGCAGCAGAAACATAGTTTAGCTGGTTTCCATGGCTCCTTGCAAATACTTACAAAAGTGAGAAACTACCACACGGAGTGCAACAACTTTCTTATTTCCATACAACACTAATGCATTGTACTTAATAGCATTAACAGCTGTACTATACAATGAAAGGAACTCTCTCTTACATTATGTGCACACATGCAAACACTGATCCTATTCTTAAAACAAAGGTCCATTAAAAACAAAAGCATGCTCATTAGTCAAGAGGATAGCAAGAACGCTTTAAAGGAGAAGCATTGTAATCAGGTGTTGAGCCTAAATTGATCTTAAGTGACTCCAGGTGGAAACTACCGGAGTACCAGAGTGTATTGGTCTCTGAAATGGAAATGAGTTGCTAAAATGACATCTCGGTTATATTATAAGAAATATAACTATGTAAGCTCAGGACTGTCATATAGTGTGTATTCTGCTTTTCCTTCAATATTAAAAAGAGACATTTGATAGGCTATGTGCAGATGATAAGCACCAGGCTCCTCTGTAGGCACCAGTTACCTGTTCACCTTTGCACCAGATTTTGCTGGACAGTAAGTTGGTCTCTGGTTTGCACTTCACTACAGTAACTAAAGAGCTGCGAGCATAGACTTCACTTCTTCCCTTAAAAATAGCCATTAAACAAAAGGTTCTGTGGCCGGGCCAACATCAACATCCAATAAAGCCCAAAGATAAACATGGACCAGGCTCCATGGCTGAGTAGATTTCATCCTCTGGGAACAGCAGCCAATTCTCTCCCATCTGCTCAAACAGAAACCTGCTGGGATCTACAGAGAGAGCGAGAGAGAGAGAGAGAGAGAGAGAGAGAGAAACATAAAAGCCAGGCCTTGTTAGTAAATTGTACCAGGAGTCTTTTTTTGTTTGTAGACACTGTATCTTAAAAACATCTTGTCTACTACTATTGTTTTCCCCCATTTCATTCCTTAACTGCAATAAGAGGTCGATGCGATGGGGGCTGTGGATCTATACTACTCCATTCCCATCTCCTCCCTCTTTCTGCATAGTTTGCTGGGGAGAGGGAGGTCTGGCTTAAAAAAAAAAAAACATCTTCATTGTTACCATCTCACTTTCACAATGTCCTTGACTCCTTACCAAGATAAAGAGAAATCCCAGAGTTGGATGTGGGTCAGAACACTGGACGGGCTGCAGGTGTTTCGTGTCGCGGCCGGGGAAGAGAAAATGGTTTTGGAGGTAAACATACAGCATACACGAGCCCTGGTATGAGTTCTGATATAAAACACACACACAGAGCCAGCTAATAATATCCATGACCAAACCACATGTTGTTGCAATAGGATGGTGTGTGTGTGTGTTTGAGGGGTGGGGGGCGGCTAAGCAGATTTTGAATGTATTTTAGGATGGAAACAGATAACTTCTGACAGATATGATCCCACCTCTCCTACATTTATAACAATTACTTTGTGATTATAGCTTCACAAACACGGCTGCACTGTTAGCTATAAACAGTTTTCCCCACATTGTGCTGTTTTTCAAGATCAAATATTTTCCATAGATAAAATGTACATTATCCTTCCATTATCCAAGATGATCAGTTAGTTCATCTAAAACCCTTGACAGCATGTCTGTTTAGTGTGCTGGTGGAAATCACAGCAGAGTGCTTTGGTCAAAGCTCAAGTATCTTCATCTTGAAAGTTTTCTATGATGAGTTGCAGT
The DNA here is from genome assembly GCA_027481765.1 of Tenualosa thibaudeaui. Classification (NCBI taxonomy): domain Eukaryota; kingdom Metazoa; phylum Chordata; class Actinopteri; order Clupeiformes; family Clupeidae; genus Tenualosa; species Tenualosa thibaudeaui. The sequence goes on along the minus strand of JAIFZK010000015.1, from coordinate 6,770,272 downwards.
TCAGTAGGCTGTAGCAATATTCTGTGCTTTATTTGCGACTCCACTGTCTGTTGGCAAAAGTTTCATGACTAAATGACTAATACCTCATCAGCTTTATCAGACAGTCAGTTCTGTGCCAAGGTGGTGTGTGTGTGCCTGAGCCTTTGTTTCTTCCTCCTCCAAACCATGTGATTTTCAGTATGGAAAGAAGGAATGACAGGCTGGCTTCACACCGAAACTTGTCCAACTGATACTCAAATGCAGATGTGTTCACATGGATACAGCCTCACATATGAGAATGAGTAGCTGCATGGAAGAGACAACAGTGCGAGCTCTATGTCTAAATGGTTGATTGATAATGTGGTCCCCCTTCATAGCAAGATAAAAAGATCTTTAACCAAAAGCATATCTCTAAGGGCCCACATGTTTACTTCCAATATACATACACTTGATGAAAAAAATGGCATAGACTATAGTTTTGATCCCTGGGATAAGATCTGTGCTAAGTTGCATGACTGGTATGGCATCACATACAGCCTAGCCTAGTGGCTATCCACCTATAGCAGTCCCTCCTGCAGGGCAGACGTGCTGGAGAAAGCAGGGAGGAGAGAGAGTGGGGATGAGTTCAGTGTTCCTGTGCAGAAAGGAAGGACCAGGACCATGTTTTTGCATCATACCATCATACAGCATGTGGGATTTCTTATAGGATTCAAAAACCATATATTTTTCAACTGCTCTTCTTGTCAAAGTGACAGCAACATAAGATACAAATGAATATTGAGAGAAAAAAAAACAAAAAAACAAAAAAACTCTGAAGACTAAAGATTAGGACCAGGCCCACAGACGATCCTGTGACCCCTCTCATGGTGAACAGCAAACTGTTCATTCCCATGGTTCACCGTTGTTTAGACCGAATCTCACGACCAATCGCAGACCAAATCCGTATTTATGTAAACCACTGTCTCCTGCCAGGCACACTTGTTCAAAACACATACAAAATACATGACGCTGAAAATGAACTCCAAGCCTTTCCAGTATCCAGGTGCGAGTAAGATAGAATTCCAACAGGCTTCCTTTAGTTTTGTGAGGAAAAGTGGTACAAAGAACAAACTCAATTAGACCATGTGTAAGTGTCTCGGGTCTGTTAGCGTCACAGGACATCTGGAGAGAGAGAGGAGAGGAGAGGAGAGAGATAGAGAGAGAGAGAGGGAGTGAGTGAGTGAGTGAGTGAGTGAGTCGATGGCGTACATGAGCTGATGCATAACACACCAGCGTTCATCGCCAGAAAACTCTGATAAAAAAACGTAATCTGATGAAGACCTTGCAGAGGACTAGAAAGTCTGTTTGATGGATGGTGCTGCACTTGGAGTGGGTGTTTCCAGTGCTGAGCATTACTCTGTGAGAGAGGATGTGTGTGTGTGTGTGTTGTGTGTATACAATGCATGAGAAAGATAAAAAGAGAACTTGGGTTGAGTAGAACATACAATATTGTATGTTCATTTTACAGCCCATTAGATATCTTCACTTACCTCAGCAGTAAATTTCATGACAAGACTACTCAGAAACCACTCGGACTACATCCATCTATATCAGTAGTGAGGGGATTTGATCCCGAACCCTTATGTACTTTGGTAGTAGATCACTTTGCAGTAGGCTACTAAAGTGTTGTCTTAAAACAACATTGCATCCATACCACATGTGGGTTCAAGCGCCCATGTGGATCTGAGTTTGGGTCAGGGTAGGACCTTTACACAGTGCAACCCATCTCTCTGTGACACTTGCTTTCTCTCACTTACTTTCATTGTCCTGTCTCAATGAAACCAAAAGAAGTATATTGTATATATACCTACTAGTATACAAAAATTATAATGTATAGTTTAAAGTAATGGCTTAAAGTTTATTTGATACTTATTTATTTGATACTCAGCTTTATTAGTGAAACAGAATACAGAATACAGAACAAAGCTGCATATCTGTCAATACTGATGCTTACCTAACTAATAAATAAAGCCTAATATCGTTCGGTGTAGCTTTGCGATTCTGTCTACGAACACCACCCTTTTTTGCCAACCTGTGACAAATTGGGTACCCAGTATGTTAAATTCCTACACTGTGCTACTTTAAAACAAAGGCTCTCAAAGCCTTCATTAGTTCAAAACCCTGGCTAATCAAGGAAATTAGCTAAGTTGGGATCGAACTGAACACGGAAAGCCATTGATTTTCTATTGTTTGCTATGGCTTGGCAAGAGAACAGCAGTGTTATGCCAATGACATGGGAGATGAGTGTTCGACTTCGGAGCATAATGCAAGGCTCATCAGTGTCAGCTTAATGTTCCCTCGAGACATTTCAGGCATTCACACCAATCAAAGCAGTATAATTCTTCATGTGGGCGGGATGTTTTTTACCAATGAAATTTGTGGTTAACAAGATAGAGCTTTGTTTAAAGAAAGATAATTATTATGGGTATCGTGCAGTGCTTTGCCACTGTCAGTTAGCTATTTCCAGCGTGATTCTACACAGCCAACTGCACTGAAATCAGTCAGGTGTGCTTAGAGTTAGGTACGATATTTCAATGCAGGAGTGAGCTACACGGAAGGCTAAGAATGCCCTTGAAAACAGTCATTGCCCCTGAAAGCAAGGATGCCGACATGAAAGCAAACGGAACATAAAGAAGTGTCAAAAACGCTCTCTGTCTTTAGTAGCTCCAACAGCTCCCAATGAGTATCTAGGACTGAGCATAATCAAATACACCTGCATTGTGAATATTCTAATTCCCCTCAGAAAGATGTTAATTTTATTTCCCAGTTTTTCAAAGGCCTTGTCCAAAGAATTTACCAGTTACGTCACTAGAGACTGCACAAGGTCAAACTGATATAAACAGTTGTTATTGCTTTCCAACCTAGCTTAACCGCTCATACCTTCTCTGCTGGGCTCAAACATCAATGAATCTGGGATCATTTCTTTCCTGGGTTAATCCTGGGCCCTATGTCTCTTGACAACTGAAAAGATTACAGAAAATCCGGGGAAAGTGCTTGTTTATGTGGCTACATCCTTAGTGCTTGGAGTTGAGGAGGGGAAAAAAAAGAAACAAGAGGCATGAGAAATGAAGTGGTCGCTGTTCTTTTTCACCTGTGTTTGATCTATCAGAGCTTGGAGCCCAACTTCTGGTTGGTGAGGGCCCCAACTAACTCACACTGGGCCATCAGCCAAGCCAGATCAAGGTTCAGCAGTGTCAGATCTCAAATGATCTTCATTTCACAATCAGCAGTCACTCAAACAGCAAAGCTGCATGGGCCCCTTCCACTGCCTTCACACACATTCTGCACAGTATACTTTAACAGAGACTTGGCACAAATGAGCTGGCACAGCTACAACACGGCACGACTACTTATGTTACTTCAAGTTTATATCTACATTTGCAACGAAGTTCAGCTTTATAAGACAGTGAAAATATGAATTTATCAACCCATTTTAGGTCCTGGAATTTCACAAATGCAGCACTTCGAGCCACATGCTGCTGTTAGAGGTTCTTCCAGAGAAGCTACTATGAGTGATAAGCCTGTGTCATACTTTGAAAAAAAAAACACTGTTACTTCCCTGCGGGCTTTTCTCAAACTGCACTGCAGCTTCAGGAAGCCGTGCCAAGGGCCGGTCCCTACAACACCATGTCCAATTTCGACCCTTCAGCATTTTATTCAGTTATCTAATTAAATCTGCACTGAGTTGGTCCGAGGCACTTTTGGAGCAATGTGGGTTTTTTTGGACAAGCAAAACAAATCAAGACCCCAGAAATGCGAGATTGGAAGCAGACTCACCATGTGCCTTTTGTACAGAGAATGAGAGTGGGGGGTGGGGGGAGAGGGGATCTGTATTTTGTGTGTGTGTGTGTGTTACGGGAACAGTGGATGATTCAACTGTGAATTGAGGTCTGTACTGGTACTTTGCCATGGCTCATCTTTATTATATAGCCAAAGCTATTTGTAAAACTTTCCATTCGAACAGGTGGCTGGTGAACTACTGGCAATCTCCGCGAGGGTTAAAACTCTGCCACTACTGCCCGCTCTGTGTTAAGAAGCTTCACCTGGATCAGCATCTGTAAACAGCCAGCTGTGTAAATACATATGTGTCGGGGAGTAGCACGGGCCAAGGGCCCCGCATGAGCGTATCTGCTAAGCAAACAAACAAAAAAAAGTAATGACTTCTTACTACGCAGGCAGCGATGAAATTGGCTCTGGGTGTGCTTTTATGTTTGCTCTCTCTCTCACACATCTCATTACATGACTTCAGGGGTTCATATAAAAAAAACAAAACAATGAAGGCCCAATTTCCTCTACTTGCACTAGTAGTGTTTTGATGTTTACGTTAGAATTACACAATTAGCTGTTGAAAACAATACAATACGCTGAGGGAGAGACGCAGCGGCAGTTTCTCAATATATGGAGCTAATTCCCAACCTGGGGAATTCTGAATGCGGATGTCTGGTTCGCTTCAATTTGAAAGTCACTGCAAGTTTATTCTTTTTACACAATAACGTACTAAAACCCAGAAGCACACCGGTAGCTGCCTCCTCATTTTAGATGTGCCAGTTGGCAATACTGGGCTCAATTATTGATGGTTTGATTCAGTTTCTCAGTGTGGAGGAAACCAAACTTCATTTCAATCAGGCCAGTAGAGTAGGATGGAGAACACTGTATTAATATAAAAATAAGGAAAAATGAGGGTAGAAAATTGGTGGAAAACACTCTGTTGCCTAGAACATGGCCGGTGCCAACAGTGATCAATGGGACAGAGAGGAGAGTGGGGGTATGGCATTGCCCCCCTGCGCCCCATCAAACACGCTACACTTCAGAGATGGAAACATCACCTGGACCTTCAACTACTGCCAAGGTCTTTCCAAACACCCCAAAAAAGCAAAGCCAAAGTGAACATGATGGCAAGAAGGTAAGCTTTCCTACCGCAACTGAAAAGCGGCATGCTTTGTTGCATTGGCTAGAGCCAAATCAATAGCCTGACTTGTGTTTGGCACCCACCTGGCTCTGTAACACCCCAGTGCCTTTTGAGGCTGCTGCATGAGATCAGGGGGTCCAGGGGCCTGTTAAAGGCTGTTTTTCCATGAGGGCGCTTGCCCTCTGAGTCACGATGTGGTCCGAGCCACGCGCTAAACAGGTGGAGAGGCAGGATCCTGAAACGGCCCCCTGAAACCCACAAGGGGGCCGTCTCCAAGGTGACACTATACAACACCACACCGCTCTGTGTGTGTGTGTGTGTGTGTGAATGTCAGCCAAGAACTGGGCCTGCATCTGGCAGCCAAATACGCTTCAACAGATTGTGTTGAGCTAGCAGGAAACGCAGCTTTTCCCATCATGCTACCTTAAGTGGCAGTGTAAATGGGCATAACCCTGTTGAAGTGGCGGCACTGGTTCCGTTACCTCAGTCCTGTGCATGAGTCACAAAAACTTGAAACGGACGTTATTATTAATAATTTCTTTTTTTCCTTAGTGAAAGGGCTGGTAGATGTGAGGCAACAAAATGTTACAATTCTTTTTCCTTTAGCTTTGCTCTTTCTTGACAAATATGTTTGGAGATCTCTGTGCTTTGCCTGCTCCTTCTCAGAGAGCTTGTCAACTTCCATCCTCCTCTCTGGGTATCGTGTCCTGTCGTTCCAAAAACATAATTCTCCAGGCAACATATCCCCCTCCAAAAACTGGATGAAAAGCATGGTAGCAGTGTTCACCATCTGTTCTGACCGGACATTCATTTGGCCTCAACAAGTGGATTCAGAGATCACATTTCAATGTCAACGGGGTGCTCATCGGCCTCTGCACCTTTGAGTTTATTTTATGGCAACTATAAGAAACATAAGCTATACAAATACATCACACATGACTGTCTAAATGCAATCTGGAGAATCACCAGTATTATGCTCCTTTGGCAACCTCTCGTCGGTCTGATAAACCAATAATTTTCAATCTTTCAATATTACCAGATTAATTTACACACAGCTGTCTCTATGCACTAAGAGCACATGCACCATGACCCAATACACCTTTATTCTACCAACCATGTTAATGTAAAATGCATCTTTGCACGCAATTTTCAAACAAAAACAAAAGATTCATTCTGTTGACAAAATGAAATGTTAAATGTTCATGCCACAGTATATATATAGTATATATAGCTCACAGGTTTGAGATCCATAGGGACTTGCAAACTCGACTTGCAAAGATTTAAAACAAAACCTTGGTCATGCTTTAGATCTTTGTCATTTCCATAACCAAAATCATGAGGTGGGAGGTCAACTTCTCTTAACAACCTCCAGACTGTCAGTCTGGTCCTGGACAGCACGTCTGTCTTCTTGGTCATTCATTTACAGAGCCACACAGTACTCCAACTCTCTAACTGGCCCATGAAGCAGGAATGGGGGGCTGCTGTGGGGTAAGTAGTGGCGAGGCCTTCAAGTTTGAGGGATGAAGATAAGGAAGGTGGTGCCAGAGGTCTGGAGAATGTTCTCATTCTTTTCCTCTTCCCCTTCGCTCTTTCTGAGGAGCTTGTTATCAAAGATTGACTTTTTGCAACCCTGAACCCAAAGTGCAGAGGAAACTTGCAGATCAATCCCTGAGAGGCCAATTCATTCTGACAATCTGAATAGGGTGGGGTTACTGCTCGGTCATGTGATCACCACAGTGTGATATGGTTTTCATAGCCACAGTCACACAGTCTCAGTATTGTGGAGGTCAAGCTCCCTTTGATCCTTATTAAGAACCAATCCAAGGAGTTAGAATGTTTGAGTCCGTTCAGCAATTGGTTTGATTATCACTCCATGAGCCTCTCGTCTGGGACCCAGAGAACAAAACTGGGGCCAGTGGGGCTGTAATTAGGTTTGCGGTAGTTATTTTCTCACTTCTGATAAGCAGTTCTTTCGAATTTCTGGGGCTGACAGATATATTAGGTCCTGAAATAGCAATGTTAGCAAGCGATTATTAAGGCCCAGCTGACAGATAGTCATCTCCTTACAACAGGGAGAAAATGAAATATTATCTGAATGAACTTTCCTACGACAAAACCTGCTTTCGTGTGCAGCCAGCCATAATGGTCCTACTGTTGTCTATGGCCTACAGCCAAGTATTTTGTTTTTCACATAGAGAGGGGGGAAGAGACGTAGCTGGTTACTCAACCGTGTTCAGGCATGACGAGCTATCCATGTAAAGTGACAAAAAATTATTTATTTACAAGCATTAAATAATCACAGAATACAGACAATAAGAACAATGTAGTGGTGCAACTGTCATGGCTTTCAAGCATATTTAAGATTACGGCCAAATAAAACACACACACACACAAAAAAAAGCAGTTTCCTAGAAAGCAAAATTGATGTCTAAGCAAGTAAAAGGCTAAAATAATAAACTGCTTGTGCGTTACCAACATTTTACCATCTTTGCAAAATATTACGAGACTTGGGATCTTCAAGCCACTGGCCAATAAAAGATGACGATAAGGATCCTCCTTGTGTGTGATCACCCCCGAACACTTTTGAGAACTTTCTGAAAAACAGATTTCAAATGAAATAATAAATATTAACTAATAAAATCAACATTTCTCAGGGCATGTACCATTTCCCTAAGTACTTAAGAAAAAGGCCTCCTGTACATGGAATGCACATAAAACGTAAAGCACAAAAAGCTCCTGGGAATGGTAAACGATCACATCCACCGTTTTCCGAAACCCGATGGACAAATCCAATGCTGTAACTCCCTCTGGAGATCTTAAACATCTATTCAATCTGGATGCTTTAGCTCATTTCACCCCTTTGGTTTACTCCCCTTCACTCTGTTCCCAGCCTCTTTCCTTCTCATACAACTTCACTGTTTGTTCGAAAGTTTATTTTTTCTTATTCCGATGAAATATTACACACTTGTTTTCCTGGAGTTCCTACATTAGAAGGGGCCTGTTTGAACTGCACAAAGTGTGTAATTTCAAGCGTCTTGGTTGTGACAGGCCGTCACGGACCCTTGCTTTAATGAAACAACCGGACCATTCTTCACTCTCCGGGCAGTGCCGCATCTGTGCAAAGAAGCCCTGCGGCTCTGCAGTGAATTACCTTTTAATCAAATAAGCTTCCCTTCGTCATAAAATAAACGCAGCGTGTTGACTTTAAACGGGCCGGATCTCTGCTCAGCGTTACAGTGAGTGGTCTGGCAATGGGCACACTGATCTGTGCTCCTCGGAGAGCCGGGCTCAGGCGGGGGGCCGTTTTTAACACTCCCGGCTACCAGCTATGCTGCCGGGGAGCTGCTTCCCAGCGCTCACCAGAGCAGCCAGAGAAGGGAGAATGGAGAGGCGCTCTGCAAACAGAAAGGCACACTTCTCTCTCTCAGGGCCACAGTAGTAGGACAGAGAAAAGGAAAAACAAAAGAGCAGGGAAATGATGCAGCTGTTTGAGAGAGAGAGAAGGGGGCAGGCAAAGATATATGGAGAAAAAGAGAAATAGAGATAAAGACAAAGAGTGAGGCAGAGAGAGAGAGGTTGAGAAAGAGAGGAAGAGAGAAAGAGAGGAAGAGAGGAAGAGAGAAAGAGAGAAAGAGAGGAAGAGAGTGGAAGAAAAGAAACTTGGAAGGAGAAAGGAAGAGAGTGATGGAGTGCAAGTGTGTGTGTGAGAGAGTAACACCAAGAACCTGTGCTATGGAAAAGCGTCTTGGTTTCACACCACCACCATCATTCATCTTCATGGCACACGGTCATGACCAGTCCCCCCCCCGCATGGGAGCACATTCCCAGCTCCGACGGTCCAGAGTGACAGTCAAGTACTGGCCCACGAATCTATCGCAATCAGCGCACGAGGTGAGGCGGGGGCCACCATGTCAAAGGGGGCCAAAAGCCTGTGAGTGTGAGTGTGCCTGCCATATGCTGGTATGAACTCATTCATGCAACTGGGTGGCGAAGCATGTTTTACACACCCCTCCGCTAAGCAACGCACGGCAAACACCCAGAATTGTACATTTGGAAGGGTGGGGGCATAAAGCCCTTCCACTGGAGTTTGACAGCCGGCCTAATGACTGTATTGATTGCAGCAACACATACTGATGAAGGCGACCAATGAAAGAGAAGCGGAGGGTGACATCTGTTTGCAATAGGGCGTGATTAAATTAATATGCAGTGGAAACACTAGCCGGCTAATCAGGGGGGCACATTCTGCTTTGTCAGAGGGGGCATGCTGCTATGGTTGAAAAACTATACCCTTTCCAAGAAGACAGAGTGAACGAGCGAGTGAGAGACAGAGAGAAAGTGAGAGAGAGAGAGAGACATATATACATGCAGAACTGTGAGGGAAAGAGAGAGGGAGAGGAACTTTCTGCAGATAATGGTTTTAAACTCAGCATGTTAACAGGAATGAAGAAACCGCAACAAAGCCGTCACTGATGTGTGAACCGCTTAAAAGTTCCTTACAGGAAATGCAAAGTACGGCAATTTAATTTTACTCTGAGATGAGGGCTGTGCTCCAAGGCCTTTTTAGAGATGCCCGAGACCATACTTGGGGCTAATAAGGCATCACATATGGATAACACTGACAGGAAGTTGACAGAGCGAGTGTGATAAGAGCCTCCTTACCTTGGAGACAGCTTGAACGTGGTGAGCCGAGATGGTGGCAGATTTCTCCTCGAAGGCTTTGGCCCGGGACTCCTCAACCAGACGGTGGAGAAACAGCAGCATGTCTAGCTGCACCTAAGGGAAACACACAGGACAAAGTATTAACAGAACACAGAGAAAACAGACAAAAAGTACTTAGACCTTATAGTTATGTAGAAGGCTTTAAGGTTAAAATATACAAAATTACCTAGAAACAGCAATAGAATTTGATGGAAACGTTGTATGGACGTTAATGTAAAAACACCTAAGCACGGTGTTGTCCAAATATCCAGTGTTAGAATGCAAATCAACTAACTTCACTTTGTCTTTCCAATACTATCTAGTTCTACCATGTGTGGCCACCCCTGCATTAAACAGAATGCAAGTTAATGCAAAACCGCGTTCAAGACATTGGCCTTAAACATAGCCATTTGAAATGGTCCACTGACAGGCCTCAGTTTTTGTAGAAGCTTGCAAAATGGAGAATAGGGCGAGAGGTTCTTGAGGTCATGGATACGAACAACATTTCGTGCCTGCTGCACGCGCCATCACTGTTGCTTTCCCTCATTGGCACAGCTGGGCCAATTACTGTGGAATGCATCTGATGCGTTCCATCAGGCCAACATCAGAGACTCAGCAGGCCAAGCTCATCAGCTACTATATTTTGCGAGGATTGGCGAGATGATTTGGTGGGTTTTTCAGCACAGAGGTCTTTAATAATAGAAACACAGCCGCACAATGAACCCCACCAATGAACATCTACGGAACTCAGGTCCTGGCCGGTCCAAACAGGGAGCCAGAGGAACGATAAATCCACCAATCCCTCCCCAACCTCTTGTGTTGTAGCCTATGCCTCCCAAGAGGCAGACCACCCCACCCCACTCTCTTCCCCAACATGCACACTGCCATTCTTCACATTTAGGCCCGGATTACACCAGGAAATTGTCTCGTTTTCAGCGGTTCATCCGTCTTACTCTACCTTGTCACGAGATGCTGAGCACACAAGGGGTGGTAATGCGGGGGGTGGGGATCAACGCACAGGAGGTCTCCATGGGCTCCCCAAGCAACCATGTCACTTTCACCTTATCCGCAGCTCACCTGGCTAAAGCTCACCTGGCTAATGCCACCACTGCTCCCTCACCTTGCCACCACCACCCAGTGGGTCTCCAAAACTAACCCCTTTTAGCCATCACTTTGGCTTAACCGCTTTAGCTTTAAGCTTTTAGTCATTCTTGCTAACTTCAGTTAGAGTTCAGAATGCTTATACAGCAAAAGGTGTTGTGCAATAGGGCTTAGGATGGTTCATCATGGCATTTTTTAGTTTGTATTTATTGTATTGTTTCTCTGTGTGTGGGTGCATGTGTTGTCCATGCTTTTATGTTTACATGCATGTGTGTATCTGTATACGTATATCTGTATGTGTTTGTAAATGCTAGTGTGTGTACTGATATGTATTAGTATGTGTCTGTATATGTTGGTGTGTGTATCGATATTTATTATTGTGTCTGTATGTTGTTGGTATGGGTATTGTTTTTTATTAAGTGGGTGGCTGTATATGTTGGTGTGTGTATTGTTCATCTATTTATTCTCTCTCAGTCCAAGACAAATTTCCCTCTCCCCATCCCAAACACATCTCTCTCTTCCTCTCTCAATGTTTCACCTTTCCAGTTCTGTAGTTTACCTTCATTCCCAACTCTCACTACCAGAGCATTGAGCACTGGGCCCCGATTCCCCACAAGCTGTCGATGACAAGCCACAGCTTAGCATATCTGACCCTTGACCACGGTGGAAAAAGAAATGGGCTGTTGTGGAGAAAACTGAAGGAAACGAGAACACTCGGAACACATTTAAAGTTCATGGCATCTCTATTTTCCAACGGAAAATCAAGAGGCAACAAGAGTGCTGGCACTACGACAATCTAAACGACTCTTTAATCTTATTGTCTGTTTGAATTATTCGCCTTGATCCGGCGACGCAACTCCTTAGCAAAGGTGGGAAATCTGCCCTCATACCAATGCTTGCTGAAATGGACTGTTACGCTGGAAGTCCATTTTAATGTTCTCAATGGTTGGGAGGCATGCAGAGAACATGGGGCTGGGCTATGTTTGTTTCTTTGCACTGTATCTTCCACTCATTCATCCATGTTTGTCCCTCTCTCTCTTTCTTTCTCTTTCTTTCTTTCTCTCTCTCTTTCAGCTGCAACATTTCCATTCGCCTGCCCCAGTCCTGTCTCCGTCTGTCTCCACCCTTCTCGCCCTCTAAAGCCCTGTCTCAACCCTGAATGTGAAGCCTCCAGTTTTGGCTCAAGTAGCTCAGAAGTCTGTATTTTAATAACGTGTCTGAGGTCGCGCTCCTCCCTGCCCCCCTCTCACACAAACATGCGGGCAGCTGGTACGGTGTTGTGTAGTGCAGTGCAGCGCAGACCTCGGGTGCTCGCTCACAGAGCTCGCGGAAGAGGCCACCGTCTGGCTGCCCGACTGGGCTCACACCTGCAGAGCACACATGCATGCACGTTATGTATGAACACGTTCGCCTGTGGACATGGGTGGACATACATTTACACACACACACACACACACACACACACACACACACACACTTTATAAAACTCTTCTAAATCCAACAGAGCTCTTATCTACATGGATGTAGCCACACAAACAAGCCAGGGAGAGAGGAGAGAGGGGAGCGTGTGCACATGCGTGCCCAACACACACACACACACACACACACACACACACACACACACACACACACACACACACACACACACACACACACACACACACACACACACACACACACACACACACACCCAAGTGTCCGCAATTCCTCTGAACCACATCCAACAAGTTTTCCAAACACTGCTAATGATTTCAATGGAAAGAAACAAGCTGCTTTTCCCTGTGCATCTACATGATAGCCATTTGGATGCAATTTAAATCTATTAATACCCCATTTTCATAATTGAAGGTCATCTCTGGGCCGTCTGAATATTTCTCCCCAAACAGCTGGCCCTGCAAGTGTCTTGGGCGGAACGAGAGCCTAAAGGCACTGACCTTGCAGCGTGCCAGAGCCCCTGCCAAAACCTAATGACCCAACTGAACTGATTAAAGGAGAGGGTCTCCCTCCACCGACTGCCTTTCAGACACGGTTGGTGCATGGAAACTTAACAATGGGAGAGAAAAAGGAGAAGAGAGAGAGAGTGAGAGAGAGGGAAAGGGAAAGGGAAGAAGTGAAGCAAGTGTTTGTGATGAAAAGAGGGTCACCTTTCCCCTTGTTCGTGTTTCGCCGGGCTTCTCACCGGACCTGTGTCGGCTCAAGCACATTTGTTACCACTTCAGCACTAGCCCTTCCAGCAGATCCAAGCCCGTACACAAACCCCGGCAGAGTTAAATAAACAACAAGCTGGGCTCCGAAATCACAAATCTCAAAACCTGGCATCGCAATTGTTTAAAAAAACAACAAGAAAAGAGGAAAACAGGGAGATGCTGAGAGCTACTCTGGACAAACAAGGGGGCCTTCAACTTTTTCCCTCTGTTGAATTAGAACTGCTTTCTCCTCCAAATAGAGTCCAGCAAGCTTACGGCACAGGTCAGGTGTCAGTCCGAGAACATGGGAACGAGAAACTGTAGCACTAACCGAGTGCCAAGCTCATGGAAATTCCCACGCTGAGGTACACTGTACGAAACAAATGATCTACATGGGCTACAGTATGAACGAGGCGTAGACCCCCCTACTTCCCATAACACACACACACACACACACATACACACACACAAAAGCACCTTGAAATGCTGCCCTCCCTGAGGGGCTGACCTAACCTGGCAAACAGTCTAAACAGAGGGGTGACTTACTTCTCCTAAAAAATGAAAGGTAAATAACCAAGGTGCCTTATGTAAACCATCATTAGCCTGGTGTGTGAAGTGGACCTCTGAGCAACAGAACAGTGCTAGTTGCACCTGCAGTAGTGTAAAGGCTCTGTGTGTGTTATATGTGTGTGAGCTTAGTTCAACCACTCATGCCTCCTTCACATCTTAGAGGGCGGGAGCAAGCAGGAGAGGGGGGAAAGGGGGGGAAATAAAGAGAACAGGAAAGCAGACACTTTTGCAGCTTCCTCGCAGGATGGGGCTGATTGTTTTTGCGTTCAATCGACCATCAAATGCCGCCGAGGGCCACCGGGGTTCAGCAGCAGAACAAAGCCGCCACAGACAACGCACCCCGCCCTGCCCTTCGGGTCGCCTCAGAAACACCAAATGCTGCAACCCGGCAGGTCCACCACGAGCTCCCAGAGGGACATGCACCACACACAGGCCCACGAGGGGAGAACACACATCAGCTGCATTGTTGATGGGGGTACATAATCCCGGGGCCACCAAGGCTGGAAGGGGCAAATTGTGACAAAGCAGAGAGGCCACAGGGTCGGCCAGTTGTGCCACTAGAACAGAACTGCAAGCCAGCAGAAGCCAGACAACCAAGTACAGTCTGAGAGTATATTGTAGTGAGAAGGGACATGTACCACAGTGTTTGCCTACTTATTGGCAAGTCTTCCTAGAGAACTCTGTGCTATCTTGGACAATTATTCCATGTTCAGGATGAATAGTGTCTGGCTCAGTAGGCTAAGGCATCATACCCAGAGCTTTAAGTGGGCCGGTACGCACCAGTACGGAGTACTGAGCTCATAGTACCCTGTCTTGTTCTATTTCTCTCCTCGCGATTTGTGATACTCATACTCCTATGACTATACTACATTACCCAGTCTGGTACGTGCCACACACCTGCCCCTTGTGAGACCTCGCGAGTCGAGGGTGCCAGAAAAAGAACATGAAGAGATCTTTCGAAAGTTGAATGTAAACATTAGAGCGAGTTTGATTTACCGGTTGGTTTGAGATTATAGGTGCCAGTTCAGTTGTGCATCAGCCTGTATGCTACTTGAGGGCCACCCCCCTAAAGACCTCCCTTGGGCCAATATCCAAATGATCACAATAAAATACATCTTAGGCTACATAAATGGATGTCTTGGGCTACTTCACATAAATGTAGCCTAACTTGACAAGATGACTATTTTCTGACAGTATGTGAAGTTCAGCTGAGACTAAACTAAGACTAACGGGCTGTTCAGAGTAGGACTCCTGTCATAAACCTAATGTGCAGTTTCCCCATTTACCATAATTCACATCACTGTCTGTCTCACCCTATCCCGACTGGAAGCCGAATTTTCTATTTAACTGAGCCGCTGACTTGAATGTGAATCAAGCCAAGGATTATTTCTCATTTAGCAGGAAATGCATCAACACCAAAAGCTTTACAAGCTACCTGAATCACCTTTGATTGCAGATGATGAGAGGGAGTTTTATGGACAGAGATTAGCAGACACATGCCTGCATATTACCTCCTTATGTCAGAACACTCCCGTGCGTGGGAGGCAGTGCCCAGTCACCACCTATAGAATGCAATTAAAATTACACAACATAATATATGACTGCTGCAAAACTCTGGCCAACGGTGTAGGCCAAAATTAATTAGAGAGAGACCAAGAAAGAAGGGGGGGGGACAAAACCATACAGGAAGCATAGAGTGGGAGGCTGAAAAGGACTCCCTTTCTCCTTCCATCGTTCTTTGTTTCTTTCTTTTTTTCTTTCAAGCATTTGCTTAATTGTGGGATTAGAGGCCAGTAAAGCTGCACACCTTGCAGGTGTTTTTTGTTTTGGAATTCTCTGGCAGGCCTTCATCTCCACCTCCACTGCCAATAAAGCCCAGTCCAGCTGGCCAAGCCTCTTATTTGGAGCGCGCTACTGCCAGAAGGCCACAGTACCACCACACTGTCATTATACACCCCCCCCCCCTCCCAAAAAAAAAAAAAACAAAACTTTTACAATCAGCACAGTGATTAGCCGTCTGAACCATGGCCTTTTAACACACATTAAACAGACTGTACACATTCACACACTCAACGTAAAACGTGGAGTGGAGACCGCAACATTTAAAAACATGTTTAGCTCTAATGATCAATGCCATCTGTTAACGGAGAAAATAAAAGAACAACACGATCAATTAAGTGGTTAGGCTACTTTCTACAGAGGCATTTGGGCAGGCTGGTTCAGTGACCACTTTAAAACCCGGTGATTTCTTTATAATGTCTGTCTGCCTTCCTGCAACTGTTTCCAATAACAACTTGGGCGAATAAACCATAAAACAAAAAGGATCGGGCCTTAACCGTAAATGACAAAAGCCCATACCTTTTTTTATTTACTCGCTTTCCCTTATGGTGAATGAGAGCACTTGCGACTCTGATCTGTCTATTTTGGTGTGACAGCCGACTACTGTGCATTCCTATGATACTGTGAAGTGGTTGGCATGAGGCAACAATCAAAGGAGCGGCAACCGTCACTCACACACACCACGCCTTGCCATGACATCTGCCATGGCCACTTCACACAAGATACATTAAGGCAGCCTTGCTCGGTCTGTGCTGCCCACAGTTGCGTTAATTCTATGTAGGCCTACACAAACGTCTCTTAGCAACTGATGCATCACTGCAGTTATGAGACCACATCAGAACCTATAATGCATCCTACGTTAAAGTAAGAAGTCATAGCACTCTGAAGTACTTTGAAGACAGTCTCTGAAAACCTAATGCCTGATGTACTTTCTTGTCATTACAAAGAATGAGAAAAAAAAATACTACTGCAGTGTTTTTTTTTTTCTGAGCCAACAGTGACTCACGTCTGAGTCTGAGGTCATCTCTCTCTCTCCCACTTCCAGTCATCTCCTCACAGTCCAGTTGAATAAAGACAAAAAGTATGACAATCAGGACCAGCACTTTCCAGTTGAGACTGGACAACAATAAGGTTTAAGGCAACAAAGAAAATCTCTACATTTAGGATATGTATTGACAACAATACCTGGGTATACTGAGATAACTGGGTAATGACTGCAGTACATATAATTCCAAGTTACAATTTTAGTGGAATATGGGTTGGAAAATTAGGCAGACCTACAAGGAAAGACTGGCATATCAATGGTGTCCTTGTCTGAGGTCAATCACAAATGATTTGGCAAATTCTCTACTCACCATAAACACTGCTTTGTGCATTCGTCTAATCTGCAAGATTAACAAAACTATCTACAGGAGTAATGCTGTTCCTCTGGAATGTTAAAAATTGTGGTAGCAGGCTATACCACTTTTGACTATACTTAAATATGGTAGAAGCAGAATGTGACAAGCGTCACTACAATGTCAACTTGTAAAAGTCAAAATTATTTGGGGGGGCTTAATCTTGGACTGCATTCTATTTCATATTTCATCCATCCTTCCCTCTGTTCTAACCCTTCCTTCAATGAAGGAAACAATGAAAAACGATGGGAGGATGGAGGTATCAAGGACAGACACGAAAGCTATGAGAATTAAATATCCTCGACTTTCCCTTTAACTGATTACAAGAAACAGTCTGAGTCAACTCAAAGACTTAAATTTCACCATCTGAACTATCTGGGTTCTGATTATCTGGGCTAAATTCGACATCCAGGTAATATTATTATTGTTAGTATTAACATTCACCACTGTGGGTTGACCACATGTAAGCGACTAACTCAAACGAATACTTTGCTTTTGCAGTCCATTTTAAAGTGACATCCAGATAGAGCAATTTAATGTACCCTTCTAATTAAAACCAAAGGTTAGCCAAGTGGCATCAACAACGGTTGCTTAACTTAGTTCCTCCGCAAAGAACTGTTTGTGATGTTGGCTAACGTTACACTTTTTTGGCCTTGGTAGGTAACGTTAACGTTAATGACAACACGTTAACCATTGTCGAATAAACACAAACTTGTCTAACGCTTAAAAAAACTATCGCCGCTAAAAACAAAACTCACCATCAAATCTGCATTAGCACCAATGCGCATGTTGCTTTTCTCTTTCAAGATATCTTTGATAGCTTTTCTTGGTATTTTATTCGGCATTGTGTTTGTTGATGTTATTTACTCTTGAGAGCGTTGGACATATACACGAGTAGACTAAAATAAAATCCTAACGTCTCTGCAATTCAATTTTTCAATCTGCCGCGCATTCACTATCGGCGCTTGTTGATGACGTAACTCGTCGCATGCATATGCAGTCACTCAATGAAACTGACCAGAACAAGCCATAGATAAAAAACCCGAAAAATCAGAGATCTTTTGAAATAGTCTTTGGGAAATGGAGAGAGCATAGAGGGGCATAGGGGAAGAACATGGGTAGGTTTCATTAAAAAAAGCAATAAATGATTGTGCATGTAAAATGCTCATGTTCACAAGATGTCCAAGTTTAATAAAATCATGGTAAAATAACAAAATATATGTATATCTATGTGTCCATCTATATCACTAAACAGTTGGCATTTAGAAATAATAATTTGCAGCTACTGAATGCCTCTCATTTATGACTATAGATAAACCTTTGTGCTTAAGGAACAATATTGCCTTTTAGGCTTATAGCCCATTTGTGCTATTGCGATAAAAAAAAAAAAAAACCTAGCAACTTTGCAGGTATAATGTTCACCATAGGCTACTAGGTTGGACATCTGTAAAGCATTTACTGGATTAAAAATAAATTAATAATAATATGGAGCTGAAACCATGCCAGAATTCCGAGTGTTGTATGTTCATGGTTTCTATTCATTTCTCAGCGTTTTGGCATTTGGCAGAGGTTTTATAAAAGGGTAGCCTGAGGGCATATCCACCATTACTTATAAAATATTAGTTGAATAGTTCGAGTTCCTTCATGATCTTTTAAAGGTTTTGAAGTGCAAATATGGCAGGGGAGAGAATAATTAGACCATGAACATGTGTTTCTGAAACATAGCAGCATAATTAATAAACAGACTCTAGCTCAAGATCTTTCCGATAAGGGGTGACACGGCGGAACAGGTCTTTCATGGTAATAGAAATACAAGTAGGCCTATATGATATTTAAAATCTTGATGGAACTATTCCAATGGCACAGGACTGTTATTTTCTGTTTGCTTTAGACAAATACCAGAATAATGAATGTCTGAGACTATGATTGTTCCAAAATTACATCATTTTTATATTTTGCAAATATTTTCACCATTACATGTAATATGCTTTTATTGCATGGTAACAATTAGAGGCCTTATTTTTCTCATAGCTTTTGTGGGTGGGTGGATATTTTATAGGTTAGTAAAGGGACAGACCTGCCCCTTTCATGAAGCGAGTAAGAACTGCACATATTTCAACTTAAAACCCATGGAAATGTTTCAGCAATCGCATGCTAGTGTGAAACACCAAGGACAAAGAGACTAAGTATTCATATCACTACGTCATTCTTTTTTAAAAAACAATTTCATTTAATTGATATTAGTTAGGATATATATATATGCCTGAAAGCCCATTCCTAATTAGTATGTCATCCGTGGGCAGCAACAGATTTTTCCAGTTTTTGTGTCGACATAATCCCAGCTCTCAGCTCACTAACACGATCAAAGCACCTTCATACATCATTAACTGGGAAGTACAGCTACAACGTCTCGGGGCAATAAAGTTTTATCACCCTCATCTTCACGCTCTGTTTTCAATTCCTTCATTTCCTAACATTCTCAATACCCCCCAAAATATTTATTTGAGGCATGAAAAGAAAGAATTCTTTGAGTTTATGCTTACCCAGTTTCTCCAATCAGCTTGATTTCATTATGGAAACCACTTTCATGTCTACTTTGAGTAAGCTGACAAAACAAATTGGAATGGTGCGAACATTTCATATCACATTTATAAACAATGTCATTATATACATCTACTTTTGATTCTATTTGTTTACCACTAGAAGTGTAGACAGATAAAGTAAACAGATCTCAACAGAATGCACACACGTTTCTGAAACCATTGGTTCTATCCAATAGCCTTTGTTCTCTCTGATTCACAGGCAACAGGGTGGACCCAACATATGTTTCAGTGGCTGACAGATACAACATTATACACAAGCAAACTGTCATCGGTGAAATACTGAGGTTTTAGATGTGCAGTGTAATCACTCAAAACCATTTAGGGGGGCCCGAAGATTTATTTTATCCCTGAGGAAACCGCCATCTCAATAAATCAAGTAAAAATGACAGATGGCTATAGAGCGAACGGTGGCGGCGGCCATAGATTCCGTGTGGTGAATTACCTTTGTCCAAACACTGTCCCAATCTCCATCTAATCCATCTGCGGAACGGCCAATGGAGGAGGGCCCATTGCCTGGGGGGATGGCACTCTGTTCTGTGTCTCGTCATATTAACGGGAAATGCCAAGTATTCTCCCCACCTGGTTTGCCCCTGCACCATGCAGCACAGTGACTTCATTCCCGCTGCATGCGTGCTTGCAGGATACCTTTCTGTATCTGTGACAAGCCATTTAAGGTAACTCCCATCTCTTTTCGAAAGGTCATCCCAGGTGTCGTCTGCCCCTGCACTCGAGGTCATGTTGATGTTTTGCAGATCTGTGGGCTTGTAGTATTTATTCTGGATGCAACACATGTTGTGGAGGCCATATCATCCTCCCTGGCACTCATTCAGCAGTGAATAGTGATGAAATAGGCCTATGTGGTGTATTTATTCATGTCATCAAAGGCTATGGTTTGGCTCCATCTTGTTCTAGTGGGGTAATTTATGGGAGTGGGGACCAGTACAGAGGCTTTAAAATCTGAAGGGAGCCTTTGATATCATGTGATAAAAGCCTTTGATAAAAAATGTGGGCCTAATATGTATTATAAAGCACAAGGCAGGCACAATCATTTATAATGGCTTATTTGAATAGAGAAAATAATCTGAACAATGCTGAATCTGCACAAAATTATTAGTCATAAATAAGCCAGAGGAGAGGTAAAGTTTCACATGCCCAATATGGTTGGAAGACAGGGGCCTCATTGGAGGAGGTTGGTGAGACATTTACAAATAGTATGCTTCAGGAGGACTTTGAGCATCTGGGACATGGTTTGCAGTACACTGCAGATTCCCATTTCTGGGCTGCATAACCCATTTGGACAAGGTGATTAGTTTAAAGTGTGACCAAGCATATGTCTGACTGAGAGCAGCTCTCCAGAGGAAATACCATCTGCTTTGCAACCCGCACTCTTGAAGTGTAACTCTTTGGGAGACAGATGTCAACTTCTGGGTCAGAGCCAGTGTGAAGACCTCCTGCACTGAATGCAGACTTTTAACAGGTGCATTGTTAAGGGCGCAGTGCTGCAAGCATATATTCACATAGGGGGAATAAAAAAAGGTGTTAAGAAATGTTCTTTTTGTTGAATATAAGGGCACCTTGGTTGAAGTTCCTCCTCACACATGTGCAACTGTGGGTGCTGCAAATGTGCTAAAACTGGATAGAAAAGATCAAAGGAGTCTCCTATAAGAAGGAACAAAGATGGTCTGGCATGGTCTGTAGAACTTCTCTAAGATATTTACATCAAATACATTAAAATCGGGCGAGTCATTTAATACATGTAATATAATTTGTATATGAATGAGAGACTGACACACAATAACAGCATGCTTGCTACAGCAAACAAAAATCCCACCTATGCTCCTATGAGTATCACACTGTGAGGTGACTATTATCCTACTGGGTCAAGCGACTCAAAAGATAGTTCTGCATCAAACTGTCTGCAGCTTGTTTTGAAGTGATATGTGCATTCCGCCTGTGGCATATAGAGGAATATAGGGACACAGATGGGTAGATGTATGCATGAATGTTTTGATCACAGAGCTCCTGGGGAGAGCATCGCCCTGGGCATTGGAGACAGGTAATCTCAGAATCCTGGGCCATCCGTCATGGGTCCGGTCGAGGTGTAGTACTTCCATAACAGAAACTTCAAAGGCACTTTTTTCTTTAAATTAGTCAAAGTTCTCTGCAGGCCCCAACTAGGGTTCAAGGGCCACCCACCACATCCATATATCAGGCAATACACATTTGCTTTTGTGTAAGAGGTTCTTTTAAGATAGGTTAAAAAAAAAACGTAAGAAAAGCCCCAAGCTGAAGTGAATTGATCTAAAGATCAACAGACTAGTATATCTCATAGCGGTGGACTGCTGCTGTGAGCGCTGGCTACTTCTACTACGCATACCTGCCCTAGAGCAGGACTTCAAACCTTGCGTTTATCTGGCACTAGGCTCTCGACTCAGCAGGGGGCATGTAGTAGGGAAAGCTCTGAAGATGTGGCTTCAATTCACCCTGCAGCTGGTCACCCAGCAGCATCTAACACAAACTGAATGTATTTGTGTCTGTGTATGTACGTGAGTGTGTGTGTGTGTGTGCATGAGTGTGTGTGTGTGTGTGAGAGAGAGAGAGAGAATGAGAGAGAGAACTGCATGGGGCGCTGCTGTTGTGTTCAGATACATTATAGATATGGAGAGGGAGAGAGAGAGAGAATGAAGAGCGAGAGGGAGAGAAAGAGACAGAGGGAGAATGAGAGAGGTAGATGGAAAGAGACAGAAAGCTCCATGGGGTGCTGCAGTTGAGTTAGGAGCGGAGGAGGGTTCGACTGGTACCGTGTCCTCTACACAAAGTTATTCCTCCTCTTGTCCGAGGCCGAGGAGGAGCTCTTATCACATCTTTCAGTTTCATCACAGAGAGGGAGCAAGGGTAAGAGGTTTCACAACAACACACACCAGAACATTCCTGGCCTCACTCTTGCCTTTGTGTGATCCAGTGGGTTTGCAACATTTCAACATGAAAGAATTACATGACAAAATGCTCTCTTTGTATATTTAGGTTCACATTGTTAGCAATGCTGTGCTCTGCTTGTGTTGCATTGATGTGATGCAGTGCAGTGGGATATGTGCACATTCCATTGTTCCATTTGTAATTTTTTGTTTAGCCTTGACAAGTCAGGTGTCGTCTGAAAGTGTCTCGCTTGCATGCAAATACCAAAGCATACAGGCTTATGTGTATGTGTTGCCCTATTAAGGTCATTGGTGTATGCAGTAGAAACACGCTGCTGCTCGCACCAGTCTGAGGAGGAATCTTGTGTGCAGCTTTTGGTTAAAAGCTTCCATCCCACCTAAGACACTGTACTGTTAACATGAGGGGAACATACAGCCCCGGCATAACTCTATTTTTCAGCTTTCAGCTTCTGGGAGTTCCATGCCCCCTATTGTTATTCACAGAGCAGGGCTCCCCTTACATGCTATTAGAGTTATTACTTTATCTAATTGCCGGCTTAATCCATCACCTCTGTGATTATTTAACCAGCGCTCCAGATTGGGGGAGCTTGAAGGGAACTCTGGCCACCGGGCCTTTGATGTGGGGCGGCTACGGAAACGAACCCGAGCAACGCGGCTCGGAAGGAGAACAGGCACGGTAAAAAGAGAGCGGGGGAGTTTATTTGCATTCCCACGCTGTGTTTATGCCTACTGATTCCCAGTGACGAAGCCCCCTATACCCCAACCCCCCACCTCTCCCCCTCCCTCTCCCCCACACTTGCACGATAGACCTGTGCACTGATCTGCACTGCACACTGACCAACAGGCCCAATATTTTAGCACTGTAAACTTCCCCACGTTAATGACAAATCCCCCCTAAACCTCAAAAGGAAAATGAACCCAAAGGGAAATGTTATTTAAAAAGAACACCTAATAACAGCTGTCAAAACGGGACGCTGCTTACTTTGTTGGTGAAAGGTTTATGCTGCTAGCCAGACTGCATGAATAATGTGCATTAATGACACTGTGCACATATGAAGCATGTGCGTGCTGGCCCTTGTATTAAAATAAACTTTAAAAAGAAGAAATCTGGCTGAAGAAAGCCACCCACAGAAATACCCCAATGGGTCGATGTTTTTAAAGCCTTCCAGAAGAGTCATCTGGTCTCCTGCAACCATAGAAGCTTCTTGGAAGCAGGCACATCTCTCCACCCTCCTCACACCGTGTGGCTCTTTACCAAGAGACTTCCCATGATGCATCACTCAGTGTGTGTGTGGGGGGTGGGGGGTGGGTGGTGACGAACAAACCACTGCCTCATCTCACACAGCCGGTTATCAGATGACATTCCGTTGTGTCACAGGCAAGTGGGTATTGCAAGAGCACGTTCTCGTTATCACAACATCACTAGCTTCCATCTCCAACGTACACAACTGTATCATTGCTGCAGAATTTCGTCACTGGACGTGACACACTGAGACCTTTGAGAAAATAGAGAGTATGCAAAAAAGTTTTTTGTGTGTTTTATTGAGCATGGGTCAGTTTGTTCTTCAGCTCTGCTTGTTTTGATTTCATCACAAATACTGGGGGGGCTAGCGTTGGAGACGTGTGTGTGTATGTATGTGTGTGTGTATCTGTGTGTTTGTTTTGGTGAAGTTGGAGAGCGATGCTGTGATGGTGCGACAGGAGACGGTGTGCAGCTGAGCTAAACACAGAGCTGTGCTGCTCCCCAGGAAGACCCAAAACAGAACAATATTTGCCTGGTAAAAAGAGGTCAAAGGTTAAGAGACGTGTGACCTGTGCAAACAACAAATAAAGCAGATTTACGGCACCTTTTTTTTTCCTGAGTGCAGCTCACTTTATAAAACTGCCACAGCCTAATTTACTGCCAAGGTAAAGCACACACAAACATACACAATGACGTACATTTGTTTTCTACTCTCCTTCTTCCTGTCCTCCTCTGCCAGGACTTTTAAGGCAAAGGACAGCAGGAGGCTCATAAAATGATAGCAATCTGGTGCTTTTTTCCTCTCACAGATCCAGGCTCTGTAAAGGGGAGTGTGAGTGCTCTGCAGAACTTTTATTCCCTGCAGGTGTATGACTTGCTCAGAATATGCATTTGCATGCCCGCTCTATTGAAGCTCTGCTGCTGGGCCCTGTGAAGCATCCTCGAACAATAACTAGTGCCTGAACCATTAACAGACTGGTGTCCCCGGGACACCGATTCGACTCCCAATCTCACTTCCCACTCACGTCCACTCTCTCTTCATTATTCTATCCCAATTAAGACAAAAGGCCAAAAAAATGGTTTGCTGCATGTGTGTATGTATGCGCACACTTCCATACTTTGGGATCTGCGGAGTCTCTTAGCTGCCGTGTGTGTGTATGGGTGAGAGAAAGAAAGAGAGAGAGAGAGTCTGATAAGCTGTGCCATGCTTCGTGCTCTGGGATCTCTTGTGTAAGAGCAGGACGCTCTCCTGAGAGAAGGGCAGCAGCCCTGAAGGAATGGAGGGGTTGGAGTTTATCACTAGGCTCCACAGCTCAGGGCCCCCTCTGATAACAATGCAGCCACACTCTCTCCTCCCGTCAACAATCCCCTGACTCAGTCCAATTAACCACAGGGCACTGGGGTGGAGGGAGCATGAGACGACTGGGCTCAGGAGGTCGAGGAGGGAGGTGGGCAGTCAGACCTACAGAGGCACATGAACAGATGAGACCTATGATGTGGGCCAGCTTGAATGTCAAAACGGCAGCAGCCATGAACATGAAGGGTCAGTAACTGGTCAGAACTGTTGAGAAACAGATTAAGAAAGAGACTGAGGAAAACTGGCTGAGAAAAAGAACAACTCTAGTGACTCTCTGACCCCTGTACAGCTATTGTTATAAAGTGGCATAGTATAAATAATGTCAATGACACATATAATAGCAAATAAATCATCCTTGCCTTGTTGCAGTGACCCAAAAAGAAAAGAGAAAGACCAGAAGAAATGAACTTTCAGTTGAGTCAATTGTTTTCTTACATTCACGAAATGTGGAGCTGCCCTTGAGACTTTTTGGGTCTGGACTGTCATGTCATCCTCTGCATTAATGAATTTCCCCGTGCGTTCAGTCAGAACCATCCTCCCTGAGGCCTGCTGCTCCTCCTCGAAAGAATGTGCTGGTGGCGGTGATGATGCATGGAGGCCTCCAAGAACCCAATGGCTGCTCTGATGTTTTTAGGTTCAGTGAACCTCGTCTGTGAAAGTATGAGGCCACAGGGTTAGACCACACTTAGAAGAAAAAAAATGGCTATTTGAATAGCACAAACCTCCTTCACATCAATCCCCCTGCCTTCCATGGCATTCCTGTCGTTATCCATCTTGGAGTCATTGCATTCTTTCGCTGCACATTGCACTTCTATTCCTCAGCAGTCAGCAGGTTATGGAGACTGTCTCAACGCTGCGGCCCAGGACAAGTGTTCCCATTTTTTCGGCAGAGAAAAGGCAGAGGCATCACTTATTCACTTAAATCAACATGGCTACTAAATACTCCCCATCCGTAAATCATCCCTGCTGACTCGGGGCTGGGTGGTGAAACTGTGCAGATGTGTGTGTTTTATCATTGTCAGGTGGCTACAGAAGGCTCAACACTGGCTACTTGGTGGAGCGAGGGCCGCCACTGCTCCATTGTGTCTCCTCATCCGCTTCCACAGTTGCCTGATTAACGGCACCTGTTAGTGCAACTGGCGAAACAGCCCTCATCCTCTACCCCTGAACTCTAATTTAGCCATTTAGAGCAACTTTGACAGCAAGGGGTCCAGCATTGGTCAAAGCAACCTGGACTGACCAAGACGTTTTAAGTGTATCTCCGAAAGATGAAAGGCCATGAATTCTGCAGAGGAGGGGAGCATGTACAGGCAAAATGAAACACAAGATGTCTAATTGAAAAAATATACGGGGGGCTGTAAAGAGTAACATGTCGGGAAAGGGCATTTGAGGACTTTGAAACTCTTTGTAGCTATGTGTGTGTGTGAGACAGAGAGTGTGGATGGCAGAAAGTGAAAGAAAGAGAGAGAAGGAAAGAGAGAGAGAGAGAGGGGATGAATCTCTCTTTGTATCCACTCCCAGGGATTAGTATCAGGTGTGGGTTTTTGGGACATGCGTCTATCCGGCATGACACTGGCCAGTTTTTTTAACGGACGTGGACGAGGATCAAGAGCATTTCAGTGGCAAGAGAATATTTTGGAACTCTCAGTTGGTGCAGAGCAGTGCAAATGCCAAAGCAAGGCTGCCTTATTTGAGTCCGCATGGGATGTGTGGAGGGGGCAAGGAGGCACTGAGGCACTGATAATCTCTTCCCTCAGACCTTTTGTGTTTGTGTGTGTGTGTGGAGGATTGTAGTGGTCTCTTTTGGAGAACCATGACACATCACACACGGGGGTAGTGGGAGAAGGTCACAAGCAGAATGTCAACTATTTTGGAAATGTTCCCATGAGCCACTCTCTGTCTGTCTGTCTCTCTCTCTCTCATTCTTTACGTCTCTCACACTTTAAAATTGCCATCTCCCACCCCACCCTGTCACTCCATACACATACACACACCACTCCAGAGATGTGCATGAGCACACCACCTATGTTTCAGCTCAGTGTTTTTAACCACCTAGTTCTGAACACAAACAAAGATAAAACTAAAAGACCACACACACACGTACGCACACACACACACACACTCACACAGATGGTGGTAGACAAATCCCTGACACATGTTCGGTAGACAATCCCAGAAAAGCAGGCAGTGTAATTACGTGTGCTCTGAACTGCTGCTGCTCCTGCTGTCATGGCGGTGGCGGCCGCCACTCGTCTGCACAGAGGCCCCCCCAAGATTAAACGGGAGGATTCCTGGAGCTCTGTCATCGCTGATCCACGTCTGAATCCCGGGCAGGAGAAGGTGATCCCAGGGATTAGGGCCGTGTTGGTTCAGGCTGGCCGGCCAAAGACAGGCTGGGGTGGAAGCTCGGAGGGCTTGGGGCTGGGGCTTGGGGATACCACTATGGAACTGCATGAAGCTAAGGGCAGAGTCTCCAGGGCTTCATAGCTCCATGGCTCTGCTCCGATCTAGGCCTGTCACCCTGCCAGGGCTAAGAGTCACTCAGAGGTGAGGCCCCTGTGGCGGAGCCGCCGACAGAGCGGCGAGAGAAAGAGAGAGAGCACAAGAAAACGAGAAAGAGGCTGAGAGAGAGAGAAAGAGACAGAGAGAGTAAAAGAGAGGGGGAAAGAGGTCGGGTCGGGCGGGGAGCCGCCCATGGGGTATGACTATCATCCCCCGGGAGGGCGAGGAGGTCAAAGCAGAGAGTCATGGGAGATAAAGGGAGAGCTGTGCAGATTAATGTCGTTATTATTACTCCCAGACGGGAGACGTGACAGAGAGCCGTTGTGTGTCTGTATCTGTCAATGTGCGAGACAGATAGACGCAGAAATACACCTCTGTTGGGACAGCACGAGGGGAAATGTTTGATTTTCAGTTCTTAAAAAAGACAGTTGCTGATCTTTATTCCTGGAGGCCCATAGTGGGACTTACAAACTGCATGCAAAGTTGTCACACATGGCAAAACTGAGAGCCGAAATAAAGTGTGTTATGGCATCTCCGTCTGGCCTCTGAATTTATGTGAGCACAGATTAATATTTGATGTGCTGGGTCCTCCAGCAGGTGTAAGGCCTATTGTGTTTCAGACATGGCCCTCAGTGACCCTTGAAGAGAGCGATGGAAGCCATCAGCACCTCCTAGCACTGACAATGAGCTGCTTCTGCTGAATAATGTGTGTGTCTGTGTTTGTGTGTGAGAGAGTGTGTGTGTGAGTGAGTCATTCTGCAAGTGCAGGTGTGACTGTGTGTGTGTGTGTGTGTGAAAGAAAGAGAGACAGAGAGAAAGAGACAGAGTGCTTATCTGTTATTAAAGCTGTGTGTATGTATGTGTTTGTGTGTGTATGAGTAAACACATTTGACTGTATCTGTATGGGGGTACTGAGTCACACATCACTCATCTTCGCCTTCCATGATGACCTTGCTCTGACCTCATCAGGTCTGCGTCTTAGCTGTCTGTGTCCACAGACTGGTCTGTAAGTCTCTGTGCTAATCTCCGTGCACCAGCGTTTTACCCGCTGACGTTACTGAAACAGCCCTCAACGCAAAACCTTCAGGAATGGCAAACATCTGATGAGATTAGATCACTTTCATTCCATAGTTGCCTGTATGAAAATGAAGGATGATTCTCTCCCTCTCTTGTTCTCTCTTTCTCTCTCTCTCTCGGGGCCGTGGCGTAGATGAGTTATTATTCTGGCAGTAGGGGGGGTGACAGGGGAGATGCTGACCCACCGACTCCCCCCTGTGGCCAACGTTAGCGGAAGTCTTACACAGTGGAGGCCTTTCTCCTCTCCACCTCCACCTCTCGCGGAGTGTCGGACTGCGAAAAGTTTTGCTCACTTATCACTTGTGCTTTTAATCTCAATGTTATGCTGAGTCTCTGATTAGATTAACCGCACAAATTTGAATTTGGCATCAGGAAACCATCTTTGAGGTAGTCATCACACAGCAACAGCACAGTGTGTGTGACCAATTTGTCGGTCAACCAATAAAGCAGCCTTTATTTTTTTTCTCAGATGGATTACTGTGTGAACTGAGCTGCATTGTTTGTATAGAAAACTGATCAAGTAGGAAAGCTGTGTTCCTCTGAGCTGGACTAATTCCCTCACAGAGGGTGCTGACGGACTGGCGGGGATACTGAGCCGGACGGGATGAGAGGCTTGCGCAGGACATGAACTTTTGGGAGGTGGGTGGTGGTGGTGGTGGGGAGGGTTCAGTAGCAGCCCACTGCAGCTGAATGATTGAGCCCTGACCCCGACCAGAGAGAGAGAGCTGGATGACATTGATGCCCGTGCTGAACAAGAGGCACTGTAACCAGAGCAGTGCTGGGCACTTACGCACAAAGCCTCACCGGAGCAGTTTGACAAGTGCTCTCAAAACAACCACACACACAAAAAAAAGTGAGTGAGCGAGAGAGAAAGAAAGAGAGAGGCTTCATGTGAATGTTTGTGTGTGCATGTTTCTTTCTTCTTTGTATTCTCTCTCTCTCTCTCCTTTTTTCTCTTTCTCTTTTTGGTGCGTGGTTCTAATGATGGAGATGTCCTGGGACTAGTTGGCCCTCTTCGATCTTCAAAGGGCGCAGGTGAGAGGTGCATTGTGTTCCCTTTGGTTCTCACGTTACCCTTTCAACTCCCCAGAGAGACAAGGGACATCAAAGAGGAGGGTCTGGAAGCTTAAAAAGGCCCCGTCACTTCTAACCTCCACATACCTGCAGACCTCAGACTCAATAGCCAGTGCAAGGGGGGGAGCCCCGTGATGCTCTCAAGAGGGTAAAAAGCTCCAAACTGTATCATGTCAGACACAAAAGGCTCCTTACTGAGAGATCGATATGAATGGGAGGAGGTCCAGAGGGCCGAGGCCCTGAAAGGAGACAGATGCTGATGGGCAAGAGTTTGGGAACGGGCTGGAAAGCAATGAAAATGGATGTCTATCAGTAGGGGAGCTTCTATAGGATCATGATCAATCAACACTACTTCAGAAGTAGGCGCCCGTGCGTGCCTGAGTTCGAGTTGGAAGGCCCTGAAAATCAACTTTGACTGGGGAGGGCCTCATTTACAAGGTGCAGTATACTGACCATGAATCAACTAAAGGGGAAATTACTTCATCTGCTGCTGCTGGACACAAGCTCGAAACAGCCAGCATGGAGGAGTCATTTCATTCCTTCATGTGGAAAAGAGTTCCAAAAAAAAAACTGTCAAAAAAAAAAAAAAAAAAAGTTGAGACCAAAATCGTACCCAGTTATCATAATTTAGGAGAAATTCCAAGCTTTGGATGCACTTGAAGGAAATCTGTCAAGGCTTGTTATAGCAGAGGAGAGCCATCCAAGACCCATAAAGCATAGACAGGGACTCTTAAGCACACGTCCGGCCTGCTCCATGGGCCTTGCCCAGGGTGGGAAACCCGACAGAGTAGCTGGACCCCAGAAAAGGAGATTTATTGGTTGTAGAAATGATAACAATAGTGATAACGATCTGATTTGTCACAACTACAACCTAAATTCATCCCTGCTCATGTGTGCTACCTGTTTTTGACCATATAGCCTCTGAAAATATCACATGCTGAGGTGTCATCATGAAGTATTTATATACTGAGGAGTGGAGAAAGCTGCATCACTTCATGGTATGAGAGCTATTACAATGGTGCAATCAGAGTTGTTCTGTCAATGCACATGCAAATATTGCAGATTTTGACTGGCAGTAGTTCTCACAATGCTGAAAATTAAAAAAGAAAACCTCATTACAAATATCAAAGCAACCATGAAATATCAATGTAATGCCCACTGGTGACAGTGCAATGTTATGCAGTAAGGTTTCAGAACTTCAACTTTTAAAGCCATGAACAAATGACTATCACTGTGAGTGATCATGGAGAAGAGTGTGAAGTCAAGCTCTAGGGTTTATGAGAGCCTTTATCTGAGTGCAACAAAAGCACTGTGGATGGTGCTGATATGGCACAGAGGTGGATGTGGGGAGACTCCATCTTAGGTGGCCACATACGGTAGGAGTAAGAGGGCTTTTAATGGGCAGGGTGCTGGTGTGATAGTACATCATGAGGGTTTCATTAAAGTCCCACTCCTTACCCCCACCTACAAGTCAAAGTCCTCATAAATGTGCAAATACACACACACACACAAACACACACACAGACACACATACACACAAAATACACACACATACACATTTTTCTTTGAGTAATCAATAAAATCAAGATTTAAATCTTAAAATTAAAAAAGATTTTATTGAATGTTGTTCCTTTTTCATTGGCACACAACTCTGGTTGGTGACTCCCGTCACACACACATGCTCAAGCATGGCTAATTCAACTCCCTGTGAAACCTAAGCTAAAAGCATTTGAGAGGCAAAGACCAAAAGGTGATCCTTATCCACATTATTTATATTGGACACTATATTTAAATGAATTTGTCCCACAACAGTAAAAAAGTTTTACATTCATTTCATAATTCATTCCATATATTATTAATTTTATAATATATTAAAACAGTACTCCTCATTTAATTTTTTGCAACGCTTTAAACAGTTTTCAACAGTTCACAACACTCACGTATAGATGCTATCCAAATCATTGTGGCGTGTTAGAATGCCAAGCATGGAGCCTGCAGGAAAATTACAAATAGTCCGTGTAGTATTTATCAACAACACAGAATCAAAATGTTGTGCAACACTAACAGCAATAAAAACAAAGCCAATGTCAAATGTTTACTTTGTGCTTTTGAGCTCTCTTAGTGGAGTGTCCAAGTTCTAGAACCTTAGTGTCTAGATTCACTGTGACATTAAGATCACTTTAGAGGAAAAAAAATGCCAAGAGCAAAATGAATATAACTAAGATGTGTATAATTGCATTATACACAACTTAGCTGTTCAACCTCATTTTGAGTCCTTTGACATATGTTTTTTTTTTTTAAAGAAGTCCAGCATTGTAATTTATATGTTTCTTTGTAACACTGGCCAACACCAGTGAGTCTGGCCAGAGCTCTGATTCTGAAGTCCAAGCTGTGGAGGAGCCTAACAAGTGTAACATCTGCCCATGCACATTTCTGACAGCAAAAATGGAGTGTTAAAAGAGAAAAAACAGTTAAAAGAGAGAGAAAAATTAGGTGAGGGCAAGTTTGCAACCCCTCAAGATTCAACATGCAATAAATAACCTGTCTACTCACTTATGATCTATTTGTGTCAGTCAGTACAACAGCAATTCAAAGGCCAATTGCAGCACACTTGAATGCTGCTGTTTTTTCGGTTTATATTGTCAGTTTTAAGTGTTTGCTAACCCAAGCAACCCTAATGTCCATCATATCAGTAAAACCCATAAATACTCTCAGTGAAATTTTCCTCAAAGTCTGGTGATCAGATGGATAAAATGGCATCTCGTAATTTTTCAAATGTTCATGACGAAAAAGTAACTGTAAAACGTGAAATGTTCATTGGCCTAACAAAATACACTGTAGTAGAAATTCACAAATTACAAGAGGGTTTTTCTTGTCTGAATAAATGAAATCACTATGAGCCTAATGCCTTTATCAACCACTCCACTTTTCTAACTGTCTATTTTAATCCTACACATTTTGACTTCAGACCATCAATCGTGTTTGACCATTAAGTTTGATAATTATCTAAGACTGATCTTTCCAGCTCTTCTTCAAGACATTTTCATGAATTTCAATTGTTTAACAGTTAGAGAGCATTGTCTTTTTTCTAGTAATGTAATGCAACATGTTTATATAAGAGTAGGTTTCACGGAAGGCAGGCTCCTGAAGAGTTTTTTGCTACCCCAATTCACCCAGTGTCCAAGCTTTAATTCATTCCTTATAATGCAACATTCCCCAGCCCCACCTCAGAGGAAACACTGGCAAGGTATAAAACGGTATCTCTGCCTGCTTATAGTGAGCGGCTGCCTGCTTTTTATTATGGTCATTTTTGGAGTGCTTTCATTACCCTTATGGTTCTTTTTTGCAGAGGGGTGGGGTGGGGTTGGGGGCAGGAGCATTTTTGTGAAATACACTTGTGACTTTCGAGAGCACGCAGTCTAAGCAGCTGCCGGAGCTAAGTTGGCCATGATATGGTGCGGAGACTTCAGACCTGCTTATGTTGATGAGCAACGTGCTTGTTTTTTTATCCATTTGCTAATACGATGCACTTTCCAGCACTCTTACGTTCACAGTGTGTGCCTCCATAAACTTGTGTAGTAAAATGACTTTGGATTCAGAGCAGTTTACATAGACACACACCTTAGCTTTATTAGTTTACATATGCACCCATAAAAAGCACAAAAATACAATACTACCAAATGAAACCTCAACCTTCTCCTCCTTCTCCATCCTTCTCCTCCTTCCAGTAATTTTGGAAAACAGATGATTTCACGTTCATTTAAAACAAAACAGGGATGTGTGTGCTTTTCATCAAGGAGCCTACAAGGAACAGTTTCAGCTCTGAGAACACCTTGATTGTGATCGCGGCAGGCCAGGCTGTGGTCTGACACGGCACCAACAGAAACCCCCGTCGTGTGCGGTTGGTTGATGGTGCTCCAGTCTCCATCTTAACAGCTCCATGTGAGAGATGGTGATGAGGTGCTAAAAGTCTCATAAAGGCAGATCAACACTCAGTAAATCAGCAAAGAAGGCCCTTTCAAAGCCGAGCAAGCACCACCATCTAAAACAATTTCACCTCACATTTGAAGTTTAATGGATCCTGCCTAAATCAATCAAAACATGTATTTTTGGCAAGCGTGGGCTGGCCAGTGTGTTGTTCTGTCTTAGGTTGACAGAAGAAACATTCCAGTTGACTCATACTAGGTCCACATGGCAAAGGATAGCCGACGGTATTTAAATGAAAAGTACTCGTTAACCTTCCAACGTAGAGAAGGGTTGTATTATTTTGGGCAGTTACAGGTGCATTACAAGAAGTTTTGTCCCCCCGCTAAAACAAAGAAACAAAAACTTTTTAAATTAGTGCTCTCAGTGCTCCTGGGGTCAAAGTGCTGTTCCAAAAAACTGACCAGGAATATAAATATATGTTTAAAGAAAAGTGAAAGTGGTCCCCAAGGAGCAGAAGGGGTGGAGGAAGGGGAGGAATGCCCCGTTCCTGGTGCCAACATAACTAAAGCTGTGTGGTAGTTTTGATACATCTCTTGAAAGAACAAAGGGACATGGCAGTAACTGCTGCCCCCCAGATGGCAGCCCCTTTTTCAGTGAGTGTAAATGGGCTGCCGAAAGAAAGAGGAATTGACGTGGCCCACTGTTCCACTTAAAACACAAGGGATCCATAACCAAACATCCCAGGCCCCAGGACTTATTTGTTTTTTTTTTTGTTTGTTTTTTTTGCTGTCCGCCTCACTCCAAATGCACATGTAACTTTATTTGATTTCATTTCATTTAGATTCCATTTAATTTTTGTTCGGAAATTCCTGGCAGCAATAAAAAGCAGGCAAAAAGGCCTGTGTGTTTCCATCTCTGCAGAGCTCTCAGCTCTTCCAAGACTCTCTCAAGCCAGAACTTTTAAAGGCTGCTCACGAAGGACATCTTGTTAAAGCCTAAGTGAAAACACAAAAGAGATGACATCTTTATTGAGAATCAAATTTCTCCTGATTTATTGTTAGACTGGGCATAATGGCAACTGTGTATTGGACAACAGACTGTCAAACCAAATGGGGACTGACATCCACTAGAAATTAGCCACATCAGAGACTAAGCAATGACATTGCCTAAGAAGAAGTTGACCGCACATCACCAGTTCAAATGAATGGAGCATCTGGACACTGACTACAGTTAGTGACAACATGCTGGGTCTGGCTCGACCATTAAAAATTTAATCGTCAAAAAGTCAAGGCAAGAAAAGAGGTGTGAAAAAAAAGGTGTCTTGGTGTGGATGAAGGAAACTTTAAAATGGAATTAATGTGTTCATGGTACATGTTTAGGGTGGGTAGCTGTCAACACACAACATTTCTGTCTCATAAATCCAATACAGACACAGACACACACACACACACAAACATCAGCATCAAAACTGTACTGCATACAGTCTCGAGCTCAAACCACCTCTATGCTCCTTTCAGTCACCCCTAAGCCATCATGGAAAACAACGTAACATTATGTAAAAGTCATGCTCTAAATACTATGAAGAACACTTTAAAAGTTAAGAACCTAGTCTCAGGCTATTTTCTCAGCTTGACTGAGACATTATGCCTGCACAGAAAAGAAAGTTAACGTCGTGGTGGGCTGATTTGCTCTTGACATTACAGAAAAACAATAGGGTTGCGTGGCAACATTATTTAATATGAGTCAAACTAAACAGAGCAAAAATAAGCAGATTTTTCGGTGGGCAGCTTAATGACGTCAGTTATAAAAGAGACTTGTTAACTTGGTCATAACACAGTCTGTTTAGGTAGTTTCATACCCCTGAGGTTTCTGAGGATTCTTAGAAACCGTGGTCTGATGGCATCACAAAAAATATATATACTGAGAGAGAGAGAGAGAAAGAGAGAGCAGGAAAGAGAATTCTAGAATTTACTGCTACACCACACCAGCATTTAATTTTGCCCACCTGGGCACACATACCTTGTTCAGAGGACACTGAGGAGAGTTACCTGCAGTAGTCCAGTTACATCTTCTCTTGTTCCTGGTATGCAACCTCAATACACAAAAGCTTCAGTAGTAGCCAGATGAACTCTGGCTAACAAGGTCACTGGTTTCAGCACTCTACAGAAGAATAAACATTCACCTTTTACATTATCATACAGAATGTGCTGTGGAGATTTCTGAATTCATTTATAATTATATTCATTAAAATGATATAATAATATCAATAATATAAATTGATATAAAACAGCATAAACATATACCAATAAAAATCGAATAATGTAATATCTTCATATTTATTTCTGTAACCACTGGGCACAGTGCACAGTGTAACAGCACTCACATTCTCCACTACCTCAGTGTGGGCTTGTGAAGCGCACACAAGCTTGAGCTGTGGTCTCCTTGAGGCTTGTGGCAGGGAGGGGATTTAGATAAAATAAGCTGAGAGTAGTCTGCTGCTGTCTGCGGTTCCCAGCACTGGAGCCCACGGCTGTATCACAGGACACCTGTCAGAGTGAGGAGCTGCAGGTCAGTCCAGCACTGGAAAAGCCTACATATCTGCAATAAAAACATTTGTATGAAAAGTTGTATCTTTATTTGTATGCATTGCATTGAAAGTTATATCTTTGCTTTATCAAGTAGAATATACTGTGTGTGACCTTTGAGTGTGTATAAGTGTCTCACCTTTAAAAAAATCCTGTCCTGAATTGAAGTGTGAAAAACAACCCTGTCTTTCTTCTTCCAAGTATGGCTACCCTTGAGAAGAAGCACAACGTGGTGTTACCCCTCGTTTGTAGATTTTTGTTTGTGGTTGAGCATGTTCGACAGTGCAGATGGTACAACAGAAGCTGCTGGTGTGGGTTCACGGAGGACACAGTCTTCTGTTGGCAGCTGTTCAGCAGGGCTGGCCTAGACATTGGCTAGCACAGAATTCACTGCGTAAGGGACCAAAAAGAGAGAAAATAATTTGGATTTTGATTGGATTCCCCCACCCCCAACACACACCCACCCACACACACCTCATGCCGCACCGTCCCCCCCACACCTGTGCGTCCCAGACAGGTGTGAATCCATGTCAACCAGGGCAATGCCGCCATGGGCCATGCTTACCTGCACAGATCGGCCCGCTGGGATAGGGGTGAAGGACTTTGAGGGTCTGGGAGAAGGAAAAACAATTGTGGGCCGGCGTGCGCATTTCCTGGGCCCTGCTAACGCAGACCCCCATCGGTTGAGCATTCCAGTGAGCAAGGCAGCCGTGAGAGGCTTGGGTCTGCTGACAATCCCCATACCACACCCCCCTAACACACACACACACACACACAGATACCCAACCAGCCTTGGCTCAGAGGCCTTTGCTCATGTGCACTGGGGCCTGTTACTGAATTCCAAACCTGGCGACCTCCCTCCCTAAAAATACTTCCCCGTTGAGGGGAGCAAATTATTTCAACCCGAAAGATGACATTCTCACAAGAACATTTTAACAGGGGCGCTACATACTAACTCGGCAAGCACGGCGGACATAACTTGGCGCAACAACAGTGTGTGCACCAGAAAATATTAGCGGAAAGCATTAGCCAAGATCAAAGTGCTTGTGGAGTTAAAACGTTCCCTATTTGAGATTTAGGGTTGCACACAGACGCTCAAACCCCCAACCTATTGCGCACCCCAGCAACCACCCCACCCCCACCCACTCACCTCTCCACCTGCCCCCCACTAACTTTGGGAGCATGCTGCAAGTATTTTTACCCCTGTTCTTTAAGAATGGGACAAGATGTTTGGAGTGCTGTGATGGTGTCATAGTCTGCACACTTGCCCACTTGGCATCCCGCAGTCATTAAAAAAGGGTGGTCTGAACTTGCCCGGTAGTTCATCTCATTAACAGAGAAATGCTGAACTGGGCTAATTGTCTCGATCACCCAGAGAATACCGTCTTTTTCCTCTCATAAATCCGTGGCTGT
This sequence comes from Tenualosa thibaudeaui, assembly GCA_027481765.1. Classification (NCBI taxonomy): domain Eukaryota; kingdom Metazoa; phylum Chordata; class Actinopteri; order Clupeiformes; family Clupeidae; genus Tenualosa; species Tenualosa thibaudeaui. The sequence goes on along the minus strand of JAIFZK010000015.1, from coordinate 6,732,837 downwards.
GCCTCTCATCCCCATCTTCCCCAAGAGGAAACGTGGCTCCCTCTCCACTGGAGCAGAGCTGTGTGGATCGCGGAGTCCTCATGGAATGCTGGGGCAATGCCCTGAATTCTACAGCATGAAAGGGTTCCGACGCTGCATCTGTGTTATAATACAAGGGCAACGCAGAGCACGTTAGTCATCTAATCAGAGAGCGCAAACACACATGGCGGTCTAATTTCAAGGCAACTTATGCAAGTCAACCAATGGCAAGACGACTTATGGAATGATAATACAGAGGTTGAATCAGGCCACTGCGAGTGAGCCTTCGATAAGGCCTGGGGGTGGGGGAAGTTTCAGTGTTGGGACAGACCGGTCACTGACACCCTCCGCTTCCAGGTCACGGACTAGAGCCACTTTTTTGCCACTTATCTTGAGGAGCATGTGGTGCGTTGGGGTGCTCATCTGGGCTTTCTCAAGCAAAGGCAGAACAGACACGAGTGGGGGCCTATTCATATTTGGAAAAACATCTTTTTGACGCACTATGAACTACTAAAGCCTGTCATCTAGTGGCATTGTGTCCTCATTGGAAACATTCTTCTAGAAGTTGTACTCTGCTTTGAATTCTGACAATGTGGGGATGATTACGACATGAGAGGTACTGCAGAGTCCATCTGAATACATCCTGTATTTATCTGGTTCCTGGTCCTCATAGTTTTAAGCTCAAGGGGGGAGGAAAACATCTTATATGTTGGTCTATCTTATTAAACACCAACTTCTCACCTGCAACAAGACAGATGTTTCTTTATTGTACACGTTTGGTTGTTTGAGCCAGATATAGCCAGATATCACTTTTTAGGAAGCACTTTGTACAAATAAAAAACACATCTCAACGCTTCTTAAAATTACACAATAGAATATAATAACAATACAACTTATTTTTCTTACTGTATTAGACAGTCTGTAAAAGGTATTCTGGTTATGCTATTTTGAAAAGGAAAGATATTCTTGGATTCTATCCTTGAGTAGTATCACTCTTCATACCTTAAGTAAGTACTACACAGAATCAAGTGAATTCCATTACTGCTTTCTGAATCAAAATTAGATAGCCTTGTCAGCATAATGGCGTCAAATATCAAAGGCAATAGCAATTAGCTACAAATGTATATCTTTTTTGTGTCAGGGGCTACAATGTGGACATCTACCAACTGACACACCAATACTGCTTCACTGCTTCAAACATGAAGTACAAAACTGAGGGGGGGGGGGGTGTAAACTGAGATTCCAACGAGAATGTAACATTACACAGGCATTTGACAGTGAGTAGCTCACACACACACACACACACATGCATACACACACCTGTGACTCCTCTGTGTTACTGGGTGGGAACTGCAGAGCAGTGAGCTTGTTCTTTATGTGAGCTGAAAGGTGTTGGGTGTCTCTTGCTTGGCTTGTGTTTCTCAGGGAGACATGTGAGTGTCAGAGCTGAGGCTGAGGCCTGGCTGTGCCGTGATTTGTAGTGCTCCGTAATGACCATGTCCAGCTCCTAAACAGCCCTCGTCAGCCTTGACACAAGTGCTCTTACGTTACCGTCCGAGTGGGAAGGTGAAGCGGGGTCAGCACTGCGGAGGGGAGGCCGACACAGGTGTGTGTGTTTTTGTGTGAGTTGGGGCTGACAGCAGACAGGTGCAGCACACCTGCTATACATATGTGAACACACACACACACACACACACACACACACACACACACACACACAGGCAGGCAGAGCATGCACACACAGCATTTCGGTGCATCAATGCATGCTCAGACATGTAAAATCATACACCTACTGAGCCCTCAAATCACATACATACACACATACATATATACATACATACATACAGGCAAAGAATGTAATGCATGCAAACAGACTTACAGGCAGAAGTTCTCCCAAATGGTTGCACTTATGGGCAGTGTGCAAAAATACCAATCACACACAGATGCAATCAGTCACAGATGCATAAATACTTCAGTGAAACAAAGTAAATCAGGCTGTGTGCGTGTGTGTGTGTGTGCCCCCTACACAGACTCCTTCAAACATGTCGTCAATCACTTCAAACAGATGTGGGACATTATCTGCCTCTGGAGCTGGGCCATCTGGATTAATTAGTTTTTGCAATGAGCAGAACTCCCTAAATCTTAAGGGGTATGTTGACCGCCATGGCTTTGCCAGTCTCCCTCCTCCTTCTGGTGCCCGGCGCTTCTGGTGCAAGCACAGCTAGCCAGTGTCCATGTGGTCAGTCCCACACTGACTCAGCACTTCTGCGGCAGACTTTCACACGGATAAAGCAATCAGGGCCCAATGTTCCACAACACTGGCCTTGTCCCAGGAACTCCCACAGGGAGACTGGCTCCAAGGGAGGACACTCTGCCCTCACACACACACACACACACACACACACACAGACAGATACATGTGCATCCATGTGCACGCACGTACACACACAGATGCATGTGCATGCACATGCAAACACACACACGCACGCGCACGCACACACACAAACGTATGACCACCCACTGTTTCAGTACACTGCATGTGGCTGTACTTTTTAAAATAGCTGTGTCAATGAGGAACCGATACAGATCAAAACCAAATAAAAAACATGGTCCTAAATAGGTTCTCTGAATCAGCTCCACCACCTGCAGTCGATAAAAGTCATCCAGCGTCTTTTAAAGGGCCTTCCCCATGACTTAACTCTCCACTTAGCTCACCTGCTGGTGGAAGCAAAACAAAAACAATCCACGCTGTGCCTGCAAAGTTGTGCCGCTCGACAGCGCGCCATACGGCCGAAGGAACCCCGCCATCTAATTAACAGACAGTGGAGGGACTCTGGAAGTATGTGAGCAAGCTTTTTATCACTGCACGGTGGCAGTCTTCCATGGAGGGACTAGTAAAAATAACAAGCTGGAAGAACTCATCTGTTCCTCTGTAGGAATTGTTTGTTTACATGGGATAGGGAATGGGGAGTTTGGTGTGTGTGTGTGTGTGTGTGTGTGTGTGTGTGTGAGGGTGAGGAGCGGGCAGGCTGGTTTTGAGGAGGGGAGAGGGTGTGTGGTGGAGAGGGGTAGCTCCACGCTGGGAAGGCGCAGCAGGGAAGAGATCACCAGACTCGGCAGCGCCGCAAACCGTCGGACACGCAACAAAATAAAGATGAGTTGTGTGATCAAGGCCTCCCATTTTTTTGTTCTCGGGAACATTATGGCTGGGAATGGCCAGCCTAGCCCCCAAACTGATAAACACATCGGGAGTAAACCATACACAAAAGAGCATGGTTGGAGTCGTCAAAGATGAAAAATGATCCGGCTGCATGTAAACTGTGGTCGGAAAACACAAAAGCTGCTGACTAACAGCAGGGAACTGCGTACTGGTGATGGGGAAGGCCCTGTGATTTGGTCACAAGCTGGGGTGTTTGTGCCCCTCTTGCCTAAACAAGTCTCATCTCCTTTGGTGGGGATGAAGGGGCCATATTTTTAGCCACCATCTGTATCAAATGAAGAAGCATTTGTACACAAAAATAGCTTTGTGTATGGGGAAAGCCTGGATGTTTTTCATGGTTAATAGGTTTGCATGCCCCTCCATCAATATCCCACTTCAAGCGCCCTGGCCTAAGAGTTGCCAATCAACATCAACTTAGCATTCAGTTCACACAAGGAAGTAATGTGACTTAATGGTAAGATGTTTGCATCGCTTCTACTTAACCCCAAGTCATAAACAATAGGAAAGCCAAGAACGGATGTCTAGTGAAAACACACAGCAAAACACTCTTGGCGTCTAATCTTTCACTTGGGGGGTTCGGCCGTTTACCAATTTTAGGGCTGAGAAGAATATTTATTTGCACAGGGGGCTGGCACACAGAGCCATGCGTGTTATATAGCTCTTTTCACTTTGGAACCCGCTACCTTCCGGGGGCCGAAATAGTGTCTTTATCAAGTAATGTGAATGCAAGGTGTATTATCTGCCTGAAAGTCGAGTTTTCGAGTTGGGAGAGGAGTCAGAAGGCGTTGTCTGGTGGCACGAGGTAGGAGGCGACGTCTAGTGGCACTGTGTAACATGACGTAATACGCGATATTGGGTGTGAATCCATGCACTGGATGTAAATATACCAGTCACTAACACTGACAGGTCTATGGCCACATTATTGTGGTTTTACAAAACTTTTCAATGATACCTATATGAGTATCATTGGCCAACAAACTATGGAGATGAAAGTGTTCTAACTGTCATGATTTGTAAAACTGGGCAAAGGAAAGAATGGAGATAGGGCTGTGAAGTTTACAACCACAGTGACACTATCTGTTCTTTTGTTTGGGGGCTCTTACATCTCTGGACTTCCTGTCAAACTTCAGACATTCATTACGACTGGGAGATGGAGACCAGCAAAAACAGATTAAGAAAAACATTTATTGTAAGTAACAACATAATGTTAAAAAATTTTATGGTAGTGAAATCAGGACATTCAGATTTACAGCACCATTAAAATGCATCACTCTGTTCCATCAGGCGCCGTTCTGGCTCCTTCTTTTTCCGACCTCTTCATGAGGCCACTGAAGTACTTCTCTCTGAAGGAGTCCAGTCCCTGGTATGGGCCATAGCGTGGGTCTGTCAGGAGGGCCTGGGTGTCTTCCTCCTAGCAAGAAAGACCAAAAGAGGACAAGGGGAAAGAAAAAAAATGCCAAAGGGAAGGATTAGTGACGACAAGACAAATAAAGACAATGAGGAAGATAAAAAAAGAGAGACTGAGACGGGAAGGATACAAAAAGTGGTGATGAGACAAGACGCTTGAACACCCACACTGCTGAACTTTTATAGCCTTTGCAACTCTTCTAACACTGACACAAACACAAAACAAACACAGAAATTGACACACACACACACACACACACACACATACCAGACATCTCCTATAAACTCATTGCTGGTGTAATTGCTCCTGTACTATCCAGTCACAACCTTACGTTTCTATGCACAATAACACCATTTTGTGGCAATCAACCGCCTTAGCTGACCCTCCTCCTCACATTTTCCTCTTGGCTGAGGAGGAGGCTGATGGCTATTAGGGGAGATCTGGCAGCATTCTGGGCCAGGAAAACACGAACAGGCAAACACATGCACATGAAGCCACAAGGAGGCAGTGTGAGTCAGACGTGCTGTGATTGACGCGTCACTTTACTGAAAGACATCACTGACACCTCTGACAAACATCACTGAATACTGACCAAGATAGAGCCACATAACACGTCACAATGGGAGCCAACCTGAATAGTTCCGGTTTGCATAAGTGGGGGTGTCACATAACGTCACATTATAAACTTTTCAATGATCTTCTGTATCAGTGTATGAGGGCTGGACTCTGGTCTGCATAAAGGGGGAAAAATAGAACACAGAGCTTAAACATTTGCGCCTCTCGCTCCACTTTACCCTCTCTGTCTCTGGTCTATTTACCATCACCGCCTTCTGCTGCACTCACTACCAGGTGAGCAGTTGTCCTTGGTATGTTAGTACAGCACATAAACAATGCTGTGTTAGCTCACCAATAACTGGATCTGTGTGCTTGAAAGTGCAACATGCCAACATGCTAGCAGATGCAGGATGCAAACGTACAATAGACTCGACTGCTAATATTAAGTTACGTATACAACATACAGTGCTCAGCATAAATAAGTACACCCCTTTGAAAAGTCCATGAAAACAAAAAAATATTTCAAATATTTTCACAGACTAACTTTAATATCACATCTGCGTAACATACAACACAAACGTTTACGTAATAATATAACTTAGATTACATATTTTTCAGTTTTACTCAAATTAGGGGGGAGCAAAAATGAGTACACCCCACTGAAAGATTTTAGACTGCAAATGTCTGATTTACCAAGAATTCAACCACAGGTGAGTCTAATTATTCAATTAGGCCAGCAGATAGTTGACTATAAAAGGGTGTTACTCTAAGAAAACACCTCCCCAGTTCCTGCTGTCCGCAATGGCACCACATGGAAGAGAAATGACACAAGACCTGAGAAAGAAAATTATTTCTTTACACCAGAAAGGTAAAGGCTACAAGAAGATCAGCCAAGCTTTACTTATTAGTCAGAATACTGTAGCAAAAGTCATACAAAGATGGAACTGCGACCATGCAGAGGTGTCCTGGTCGTCCACGGAAGTTAACACCTTGACAGGAACGTCTTCTAATGAGAACAGTTGAAGAAAATTGGCACACAAGTTCACTACAGTTAGCTAAAGAAGTAGAAAGCCAAACGGGGGTGACTGCTTCCCATGACACAATACGCCGCACACTGCAGAGGAATGGCATGCATGGATGCCGTTCACGAAAGAAGCCTCTCCTAAAAGCCCAGGCACAAAAAAGCCCGCCTAGAGTTTGCCAGGGCCCATGCTGACAAAGATGAAGGCTACTGGGACTATGTATTGTGGAGTGATGAGACCAAAATTAATGTCTTTGGAACTGATGGCTTCAAAACTGTATGGCGTCGCAAAGGTGAGGAATACAAAGAAAAATGCATGGTGCCTACAGTGAAGCATGGTGGTGGCAGTGTCCTTATGTGGGGCTGCATGAGTGCTGCTGGTGTTGGGGAGCTGCATTTTATTGATGGCATCATGAATTTAGAGATGTATTGCTCTATACTGAAAAAGAAAATGCTACCATCACTCCGTGCACTTGGTCGTGATGCACTTTTCCAACATGACAATGATCCTAAACACACATCTAAGGCCACTGTTGGCTTTCTGAAGAGGAACAGGGTGAGAGTGATTCAGTGGCCAAGCATGTCACCTGATCTGAACCCAATCGAACACCTATGGGGAATTCTGAAGAGACAAGTGGAGCATCACTCTCCATCCAACATCCAGTCTCTAAAACAGGTCATTATTGAAGAATGGAAAAAGATTGATGTTGCAAAATGTTGCCAACTTATTCATTTCATGCCCAGAAGACTTGGTGCCGTCATTAAAAATCATGGAGGCCATACAAAATACTAAATGCAATAGTTTTGTTGGGGGTGTACTCATTTTTGCTCCCCCCTAATTTGAGTAAAACTGAAAAATATGTCATCTAAGTTATATTATTAATAACATTTGTGTTGTATGTTATGCAGATATTAAACTCAGTCTGCAAAATTATATGTATGTAAATGTATGTATGTAAATATTTTATATATTTATATGTAAATATTTTTCATGGACATATTGTTTAAAATGTTACTTTTCAAAGGGGGTGTACTCATTTATGCTGGGCACTGTATGTGTGGCTGCCTTACCACACAATGCCTTTGTAGCATGTGAAAAATACAACATGCTGACAAGTCCAAATCCATCTAGATGAAAGTAAGGTGAAGGGCTGATGTAAGGTGAGCCAAAGACCAGAAGAACACCTGGCTGTGGCTTAAAGAGAACAAGTGCAAGCCTCAGCAGAACAAGGGAACTCCAGAGAGATTTTCCAGTGTGGAAGCATTCTGCAAGTACAACAACAACAGATGAATGCCTCTTCCACAAAATATAAAGTATTCATAATACTTCACATCGTCCACATTTGGTCTTTTGCTTTCAAAAAGGTTTTAAGGTAGCTGAAAAATATTTTTGAAAGTCTTTTTAGGGTGAAGATCCTGGAAGACTCCAAGTGCCAGCAGGGAAAATGTGTGTAAACCTTACCAGTTTAGGGGAAAGGTGACAGAATAAGTTGGAGTGAGCTGTTTTTTGGGTGATCTGAGAGGGGAGAGGCTGATGGTGACAGAGTGTGGGGGAGGCAAGGAGACAACAAGGCTCGGAGCCAAGACACGATGAAGGAGAGAAAGATGGAGAGACGGCGACAGAGGCGTATGGATACGATGAGTGTTGCTTGAAAGCCTTGGGCTGGCTGATGACTATCTCACACTGTTCTAAATATTAATTTTTCCTGACTGTGATGACAAGACTCATTTTTAGACTTAAAGAGTCACTCTTACGGTAAACGCTTACATTGGATTTCCCCTCATACCACGCCTACATGACAGTCGGAAGAAAAAAAAAAGCATACTTGGGGTCGCTTTTATATCTTATATCTAAAGCTAGTTTTGTTTTGAAATACAAATATGTGGAAAATGCAGAAGATATAATATAGAATGAACATAAATTGTAACTAACAGTATAGTAACAACAACTGTATTACTATGTTATACCATACAATACAACAAATACAGACAACAGTATTGCACAGAGTAAAGTAAACCACAGTAAAGATTGCTGCAATGCAACTGTTACAGTAGACTCTTGGCAACCTTCAAATAACACAGTGGCCGCTGGTGATGTCCGTTCCCCCGCAGAGAACAGAATTGTGATTATCTCCATGTCAAAATGGAACAATGACTGAGGACTGAGCTCGAGGCACTTCAAACAAACTTCCCATTTCGAGTGGCTCTGGGCAGGCTACTGCTGATGCACAAGCAAGGCAAGGGGGCTGTTGTAAACATCCATTTATCATCTTTCTGAGCTCGTATCCAAAACAGAGGCTGTTTCTTCTCTCTCTCTCTCTTTCTCATTATTGAAAGAAGGGTGAACCCCATGACAGTCCAGTCTCTTCATGAGCCAAACCTGGAGCTGCTCTAAATGAAAGCTTACCACCTCACCATTATATGGCGCCTCTGGGGCAGGCACAAAGGAGGAAGAGAAGAAGGGGGGAGTGAGAGAGAGATAGAGGGAAAAAAGGAGAGAGAACCAGGCTCCACTATTTATATATAGCCCATGTGGTCTTGGTCTAAGCTTAAGACACATGCCAGTCAGTACAGATAGCAGTAGCTCTGTGTGTGTGTGTGTGTGTGTGTGTGTGTGTGTGTGTGTGTGTGTGCGCGTGTGCGCCCGTGTGTGTGTGTGCGCGACTGAGAGGGGGGACATGTGTGTGTATGTATACATGATTCACACACGGCTTTATGGGAACAATTTGGGGTTTTGAAGTGAAGCGGTGAAGGCTGTCAAATCAAAAGATGGATTATTTTCCATACAATGTGTGATTAAGTCATTAAAATGTAGTATAAAAAAGTGCAGCAACCGCAGCCAGATGGCGGGGTTTCCTCTTGCGCTTTGCATGTAAGTATTATCTACAATCCCCCTGTAACTGTTTTACATAGTCACACAAGGTATGCCCTGCTGACACACACACAAACACACACATACTCTTTCTCTCTTTTTCTCTCTCTCTCTCACACGGACGGACACACACACACACACACACACACACACACACACTTGCAAACACTTGCAAAAACGTGAAATGCTTGTACCAGAGAGAGTAAACATATTCTGAGGCACATGCCATCTGTTACAGCATGCATAAACTAACATAATCTCCAGTGTGCAACTTGCATACCACAGACATACACACATGAATCAAACTCATGTGAGAGGATTGCTCTCTTCTCGTGATGCTAAGCACATCCACATACAGTACACATGCACCCACACACACACAGGCACAGTAACGCACACACACTCAGTCTCTTCGCAAACAAGCACACAGACCCAGATACACACTTTTCATAGACCAGCACACCGACACACAGACAGACAGACAGACAGACACCTCTAGTTCTTTGGTCTTCTCCATAGTGATTAGCCTTCGTGATGTGTGAGTGGAGAGAATCTGTTCACAGTTGCTGACCAGACTCAGGCAGGGGTGCAGAGGAACCATCTCCTCACAGTACCTGCAGAAAAACAGCACACACACACACACACACACACTCAATATTAACCGCTCATCTATTACACATACAGCACAAAGGACAAAGAACAAAGCTAGGGGTCCCTTCAAAAACCTGAGAGGATCCGGATGCCTTATTCTAACCACATGCATGTTAACAGACAATGTTAAACATTTGTTGATTTCTCTTGGGGCTGGGTATTGGCTGCAATCTCATGATATGATAAGCATCACTGTACCAAGGCCATGATGTGACATGCATCACAATACAAAAAAGTCTGTGTTGAATAATGACCATGTCCTAAACAGAATTCACTCTAATTACTGTCTTGTGTGATTTTGTGTAACAGTGAAGGCAACACCTCATGATCATACAACTTAAAAACACTTATGAAAACACTTATAGGAAATCTTAGTCGTTACCCCTCCCTTTTAAACTTCAAATGAGCTTTTCAGTTGTCTGCGCAGTTTGCATTTTTAATGCTGTATCTATGCAGCAACATCTATATTGATGCATGTTTCAGCAACAATATGATATATCACAATATTGATATTCTGAACACAGTTTAATTCTATGTTTGGGACATGGACCAGTGAACCGCTACCTGTTTAAGACACTCTTTGAACCAAAGGACCTGAGGTCAGTTAGGTCATCAATGAGTCACAGAGACTAGAGTCATTCAGAAAATGAATCATTCCCTTTAGCCTTTTCTCAGTGGCCACCATCATTGGGTTTTCCCGTCTTGCAAAGTACTGGTACAATAAAAGCAGACTTCACTCATAAACTCAAATTGAATTAATGTTATAGCTTCAGTGCCACAGCAAAATCTGAGGAAGGAAATGTATTAAACAAGCCCATAAACACTGTTACGCTGCAAGCCACTGAGCGCATTAATTACTGTCAAGTGGTCTCACAAAAACTCAAACACGTACTTCTCCAACTATCAATCTTCACAATGTCTGCTGTGATATCTTTTTTCCAGACGTTTATGTGTGGGGAGGAAAACCGTCGATTTCGATTTGAGATGTAGCCTAGTTGGAAATGTAGGATTTCAGGGTTTTGACAAACCAACGTCATACCCCTCAGAGCATCCCTGGTAAACGCTGCAGTTCTCACAGGCTGGAGAATGAGGTGGTGGGTATCTATTAGCTCAGGCCAGAGTGAGGGATGGAGTAAGGGCCTGGCAATCGTCAGACACTCTGCAGAGAGCAGAGTGCATCCGATACCTCTTCTCCGATTTCTCAGAAGCGTACCCATAAAGCAGCGAGCAATGCAGCAACCGTTTCCCAGGACTTCGGTGAAAAAACCACCACCCACCCCACTCCCCCACCCAACACACCGCTCACCCCCCCTTCAGCACCCCCTTCAGCTGCAGTCTGAATTTCACAGGGCCTGCGCAAGGGCGGCAAATCATTACCGCCTCTAGTGTGTGCTGTTTAATATACGGCCACTGTCAGGCTGCAGTGATGGTGGCCCAAATCAAGAAGGCAAGACCTGTCAAGGCATCGAGGTGTGCTATGGAGCGTTTGCCAATGTTTGGAAGAAACAGCAAGCTGATGGTGATGGGAGATTTTCACCCAGTCTTTGTTTGTCCCCACTGTCGCCATGGACACAATGGAATATGTGCGTTCACTGCAGCACAGTGTGTGTAAGCGGCACAGCCAAGTTTAAAACGCCAATTACGACTTTTTGTGAGCCAATTATGATATATATGTGTGAGTGTGTGTGTGTGTGTGTGTGTGTGTAAACTCAGGCTCAAGTGAACATGTTAAGCCACCAGAAGTATGTATAATGTAAACACACTCTAGTGTGAGCATATGAGCGTATGGTGTATAGGCTGAGGTCTAGACATCTATGGGAGCAGTTAAGGTCATCACACTTGTGTCATCACACAACACCTGTGAATAGCTCCATCCAGTATGGTTGTTTGTCTAAGCCTTGTGAGTGTGGGTGTCTACATGCAGTAAGACAAGGAGGGAAAAAGAGAGCGTTATTTGTTTTTTTTCTTAACAGTGATTGAAACGCAAACTCTGGATCCTGTCAGAACAGCCGTGACATGAGGAAACGAGGCCACAATGGTCGGAACATCTTAAACACACTAAATGGCAACACGTTGCAAAACTTCAAGAAGCCAGTAGGGAATATAAGCTAACGAGCAAGAAAAGCCACAGATCCCAGCACAGAGTCAAAAAGAAGAGTGGGTAAGTAGGGAGTGTGTGTTTGTGTGTGTGGGTGGAGAGTTTGAGGCATGGGTGCGGCACTGAGTCTTAGAACGACGGAAGCCCCTTTAATTGGAACACATGGTGGTATTGGTGGGGGGCTTGTGTGTGTGTGTGTGTGTGACCTCATTCCCCAGGCCTGTGCGCTCTGCTGGGGGACCCAGGCAGGCGCCGCTTCCCCTGATGGCTGTTAAGACGGCCATGAAGCACCACTGCTCTGGATTCCTGCGGCACTTGCCCACCCTCCCCTTCCTTTGTGTTTATAAACAACTTTGTTGCTACACAATCTGCCTCTCCAGATCCACTCAATAACAACCCCCAGCCCCCACCTCCACCCCCCACTCCCCAAAACCCAAACTAGATGCATAGATGGCACAGTAAAAAGAAGGTGCCCCCTCATGGATGAACACAGAAGTGCAAAAAAATAAATTAAAAATAGCTTGGCTACCGGTAGCTGGACAATAAAATCCCAACGTTTGAAGTTAAACCTCTTCAGGTCCTCCATGTAGGATGATTTTGCTATGGCAGCTTAGGTGGTAGGCAGAAAGGTGTGAGCAGAGGTCACACAGCTCTCTATATGCTTCCTCAGAGAAGGGGTAATTGATAGATTACAGATTGAGTCGTCCGTCCATGAACATCTGAGATTGAGTTTACCCTGGATATGTAACCATCACCTCTCAGTTCCCTGACGTGGAAACAACAGACAGACATAGATCAAAATGCCTTTGACCAACCAGACCAATGGCTTTAATGACGTTTGCAGAGACGAGACAGAGCGGACTGCGTCATGATTTGAAACAAAACACAAGTAAAGCTGACTTAATTGTGTCAGGGCACGACCCTTATCTCAGGAAGCAAAATGAAAAAGGCTTAGTGGCCATCCTGAGCTGCAGAGCAAAATTGAATTGCAAATCAGGAGGTGTTAACCAGGCTACATTCCATAGTTACTTTTCTCATTCAGTTTTGCATAAGCCTTCAGTTAACTTATATCCACAACAGTATGCTTCATGCTATCATTTGTGCGCTTACATTGGGTGTTCCGTATAACCCATGCCTCCATGCTCCAGCATTTTATAGCATTTTAGGCCCTGAAGGGTAGATGTACAACCGAAAAAATCTAATGTACATTACAGTGTTACAACACAAACAGTGTCTATTCTATATCAGTAACTTTGCTTGTCACAATGGCCCTGACGGTACCTATAATATCCAAGCAGCTGTCTGTCAACAGAACCCCACACATTTGGGTCAGCCGAAACCAGACACCAACAGGGCCCAACATCCAAAGGGGAATACAAGCAGGCCCTGGGGTGACGGTAGGGCTCTGTGGAGGATATGTGTGTGTGTGTGTGTGAGGAAGTGCTGTGTTTAGTCTGTGCGTTAAGTTTGTCACTGTGGAGTTTGTTCTGGCTCTGTGCCCTGAATGTGTCGGGGGCCTGATAGGATGGGGGTCAAGTGTAGCTGCACTGTGGGGTGAAGTGTTTCTGCACCGTTCATCATGCAAGTGTCAGGTTCCCCACTTGGAACGCCCCCCCCCTCCACACACACACAAATACAAACACACATTCATATTCACACACTCAAAGGTTGACTCATTTCAAGTGTTTTGGTTCAAAACATTCATTTTTTTCTTACAAAGATATCCACTAAAGCTAGCAAAGTTGTTGCTAAAGGGTTAACACCCCTTTACACCCCACATGGCACTTGAACATTACTGTAATAAACAGCAAGGCAACACAACACTAACAGTTAAAGATCTCCAGATATCACAATCAAAATGTTTCCAAATATCACATGTACCTGAACAACATGGTTCAGAGTCACTGACCAACACCACTGCACCTTATGTGATACTGTTATCAACAGTTGTTGATGGAGACACCATTGGCAATGCCTAGCTATCTATCAGCCATATAAATGTTTTCATTCTACATTGCCTGCTTGAGCTAAATTAGCTAAGTTAGCAACTTTGGTCGTGGCAATGCAATTGCCATTCCCAAACACCAAAGTTGCTAACCCGACTTCTCCGTCCTTCAGCTCTTCCAAGCATGTGCATTAAAGACCTGTGTCATGTGCAGAGTTGCTCACTTCCTGTCCATGCCACAATGCACACGGTATGAGCCGTTCTCTTTTCTCAAAGCAGATGTCAGCAAGTCAGCAGTAACACACATCGCCCGCGGGTCTCCCATCTCCATTGCTGGGGAAATTCAGTTTATGGCGGTGGTCTGTCTGTGATTGTTTGTGTGTGTGTGTGTGAGTGTGTCTCACACATGATGTAAGAACTCTATACACTATGGACTGTAATTTAGATCAGAGGCTTGAGGCGGCTGCTTCTCCTCCTTCCTCTCCTCCTCCTCCTACTCCTTGTAGGGTGCAGTGGTTCCTCCAGCAGCCCTCTCTCATATGTGGGCTGCCTGCTGCCTGGACAGGCCTGTGGTGAAGGCGGCTGTCTGGAATATCCCACCACAGGACACCTGCACTCCCATACTGTACCTCACACCCACACACACGCATACACACGCACACGAGCTGGACTGTCCTACACATCCTACACGACACAGCTCTACTACAAAGAGCTGGAGGTAGGGTGGGCTGGAAAGAACAGGATAGAACTGGATCAAACAAAATTTGGCTCTGGTGAAGCATTTACACGATCAGCTTTCTGCTTCATTCATTCTTCCAAATAAAATGAGTTCAGAGATCATACATGCAGTATAACTGGCTAGCCATTCACTTCATAAACCTGTACAACTTTCCTACTTTACAAGATTATTTCCAAAAGTTAGAGACCAACACAAATTCCATTTAACTCCAACAAACAAATTCCATTAAACACTTGATAAATGCTAGTGCACCTCAGAAGCATTGCCAATCAGTTAAAAAATATAAACAATAAACACATGTAAATAAATAGTGTATTTATTGAATGTACTACACTGAATGTTGTGGGACTATGCATGTATTATTTCAGCCAAAATGCCTGCCAAAACAGATGAACCGTTACAGATATATAAAGCATTTCTCCCAGCGTACAGAAGTGGGGAAGGTGGACTGGAATCATAACTGAAAGGTTTGATTTGGTTGATGCTACTTACTCAGGTCTGTAGACTGGCAGCCAGTACACTAAGCGCCCACCCACTGTTAAATGATGGGCCGCAAAGTTTAAGAGATCAGTGAAGATGTCACTCAGCCGATACGCCATGGACACTGGGACATGGCTCTCTCCACAGCTGAGGAAGAAACACGCACAACAACAATCATTGACACACACACACACACACATCCACCCACCCACACACACACCACAAAGGCTCAGCTATGACAAATATGCTTATTTCAACCTAATTATGTAGGACATCACAGGCAAACTCTCAAGTCCCCACAAATGTTATAGTAACTCTAAGAACAGCATTGAGAGCACCCTAGCCCTTCAGTGATGGTGCTTCTGTGGTTGGTGTTGAAAAGAATAACTATGGTGCCCCCTGCTGTTTGAGGATGTTACTGAGGATCACTTCATTTGATATAAATGCAAGGGGGGGAGGTGAGAAACTCACAAGTCCTCTGGAGGCTTGATTATGTCCTTATGAGAGCCTGTTCTCCTTGTGGATTCCCGGATACCATAGGGAGCTGCCAGTAGAAAAAAAACAGAGAAGGGTGATGATTGTAGAGGAAATAATAATGATGTGTAATAATGATGTTCCTTGTTAACAAAATTAATAGAAATACACCAGGGACAGATCACCTGGGAAAAGATGACATAAACTGAAAGGAAAAAAAGAAAATAAAGAAAATAAAGGAAATTTAAAGCTGAAAAGGAAAAAACCCTATACACGACATACGGTCTGTGATGATGGCATCGAATAGGGCCATTCTCCTCCAAATAGGTTTGGACGCGTCCGACACCAGGACATCCATGTACTGCCGCTCTGTCCCATACTGGCGAAGGTTTGCACGAATGTTTTCATCGGGGCCTCTCCACTTCTGATTCCTCCGGCTGGATTTGCCTGCATTCAGGTTAATCAAAACGCATTACAGGAATAAATAAGCCAGTTACCATTATACACAATAGATATTGCACTTCTGAAGACATACATCAAATGAACATATACCTCTTCCATGGACAGTATTATAATCAATGTCTGTCCCACACACATAGGCCCCGAATTGGGAACATGCAACCAGCAGACTTCCTAGAAGAAGGAGCAACAAACAGTACAGTCAAAACACTCATAAATATTTCTTCTGACAACCATTTACTTTTGGCTGGCAGACCATATCTGAAGCAGTACACAAATGATCTCCCCTTGGCAAGGAAGCATAATTTGTATGCACTTATCTGCAAGTTATCTTAGGTAAGTGAGCCAGCACACTGTAAATGTAAATACCTAATGGTTTTAAAACAACTTTGTGTTTATGTAGAAAACTCAGTTTTCCATTTGTTTAATATGTGGTTGCTTGGGCCGAGGAAATTTATTGGATTAAGCTGACTGTATCTGAAAGCAGATGGCTCAAATTGGGGTCAAACGACTCCGGCGCACATCAAATACACAAACTCGTGCGCAGGTCACCACACATGCAAACACACAATTTCATTTTTTGGCAGATGCTTCCCTAAAGAGCACCAGCAGTTCTGCACTGTATATTCCTGCAACAGGTACCAAGGAGAGAGTGTGAATCCATCACCGGTTGTTTTTGCTCCACAGAGGCACATAGGCATATATACACACACATAGGGCATAGCTACAGTTCTCTAGAGCAAGGGTCATAAATGATTCCCATCTGGCCAACAGATCTCACACCATCCATATGTCTGAGACATGCAGACATGCGTGATAAGGGCCTGGCAACTGGACTGAGCACACAGCACGCTAGAGAGAGACAGACAGACACACACACACCTAGATTCACCTCAGTTATTTCACAATGCATCACTTCAAAAATGATGAAGAGACAGCTTGGCAGATAGCTAGATAAATGGACAGTTTTATTGTCCTCTTTTGGAAATCACAGTCTGGCTTCACGATGGCTACATATTAAGACACAAGCAACAAAACACAGATATCAAAGTGCTGGAAACGTAGGATGATTCACAAAGCTAAACAATTACATGAATGATTCATCCAAAACTTGACTCAAGAAATAAAAAAAATAACATTACTTTTGCAACTACTGAATGTAGCAAATGCCTCTCTAGTAATTCACAAAAGATGGAGTGAGAGGTGGCTCAGGAATTCAATAGACTTTTGATCCATAAAAAAGGAGCCTACATGCAGCCCAGACTGCCATGCATAACCAGAGATCATGAAAAACTCTTGAGCGTTACAAAGCGGGGGTTCTGTAATCTGCTCCATATCCAGACTTTAAGAATATGCAGGATACTGGGTAAGACATGTGCCCTAGGATTCTCTTTGAAGGTCAATTTTTATGTCAATATTCATTCCCACTTTCTCCCACTGAAACTGCCTCCTTCTGAGTCCGGGACTCGCAAAGAGATTAGGTTATGTCAAACAAGAAATTGATCTCTTCTCTGAAAACCCTCAGCCCCAAAGGAGGATTAATGGTCTGACAGCTATTTCTGTTAAGGTTCACTGTGGGGAACCATGGTGCAAGTGGCTGCATTGTCTATACAACATTCCCGAGGTTTGATTCCAGCTGGTGGTCATCTCCTGATTCCATTCTATTTATCTCTCCCACTCACCTCCTATCACTCTGTCCTACCAGAAGAAAGTCGAAAAATAAAACAAACCAAAACATTACTATGTGCGCATGGAGATTCTGTCTCACCTGTTCCAACAAATGGGTCATACACAAGGTCATGCTGCTTGACTTTGGCATGGTTGGCCATTATGAAAGACAGCCCCGCATCCATACTGGTGTTCCCAATAAAGTGCCTCTTCTTCACACTGTGAGAGCGGATTAGATCTCTTTGGCCATCTGCAATCTGAAGATAAATAACTAGTCATCAACCAATGCACTCCCAGGGCTCCCTTGCAAAAGAGATTTAATATGTCAATGTGACTTCACCTGGTAAAATAAAAGACAAAATAAATAAATAAATAAAATGTTGCAATTTGATCTGTTAGTATGTATATGTGATACATTTATATGGCTTGATGATGGATTTATGATGCAAGTTCATATCTGGCAACAACCATTTGTAGCTCAGTTATGCTAGGCATTCACAAAGGGTCTACACAAAGAGACATGAATCTGACATTATTATGGCTTTCCTTCATATGTGTTTTCATGTGATGCAGCCAGCAAAATGGTGGCCTCCTGAGCCATGACACTCACCCATCTACCAAAGTAAACATAGAAAGGTTCCTCAGGGATGTTGTTGGGATCTGTGCCATAGTCCTCTAGCAAGCAAAACACGTGATCTGGGGCCTTTAGGTTCACTCTCCCTTTAAAAGGAAGGAACTCCAAATCCTGATGATAAAATTATTTGTTTATGACAACAACACTGCAATGTTGTTTTCAAACATAACAGAACTTTGATTATAGGCTTCTATGCTCAATAATGTCAAACTCTCAAACTATCTTCAAACATAAACTGTGGCCAAGGCTAGCCCATTGGCTGTTTGTTAAGACTGAACTTGCTTTCTTCATTCTAAACATTGCTAAATACTGCAGCGACTAAACTAAATGTGAATTGATTTTGCCTTGTCAGTCACAGAGTCGGATCACAAGTCATGAACCAATAAGTGCATGCATATTTTAAACTGTATACTTGCATCGATTTTCTTTATCCTGTCCTTGAAAAGCAATGTTTTGTTGAAAGTGTAAACATTAATTTTGTATGTTGATTCTTCTTCAAGAAATGGCAGCTGTAGAGAATTACACAAGAGAGGGTCAGAAAGCAAAAAACAGCAAAAAACATGTGTGACTGACTGCTGCATTTAGGGTACACACCATGCTCTCTGTTGGATAATTTAGAAGTGATGATTTCAGATCGTTAGTCGTTCCTCCATGACCCCATAATTCAAAGACTGATCTATAACATAATCAAAAGTAAGCAATGTAATAGACAATGCGTGTCAATAAGTTGATTCATAATTCTTTAAGCGGCTATGTCTTACTCCACACACTGTAAGACACTGGAAACCGCAGGAAAAGCCTGTACTTACTTGGCACATACAGTTCTACCCATGACTTTTCGTACGTCATCTTCAGACAACCCATTCAATCGCCAGAAAGGAGACTGACCATACAAAAAACAATGACAATTGACACAGACTGTGAGAAAACATCTAGGTTTACAGATAGATCCTTCACTGAGCTATATCTAAGGCTATTTTTCAATTGAATGAACATTAGCAAACTAACCGATTCCTTAAAGTCCTCTGATGGGTCGAATGGTTTTCCTAGAATAGACAGCAATGCTTTTATCTCCTAAAAAATAAGCAGAGACAGAAAAAACGGACATTCGCTCATTAAGAAGCATCACTTCAAGCACATATCTCAACATCACCATGACAAGACAACAAACTATCGCATAAGGCTGGACTGCAAATGAAAGCAACATTGATCGTACCGGTAGTCTAAAATCTACATTGTCGTGGGCTAAATGCAATAAATATTGTCGGCATGTTCGACTACAGTGCAGCGCCATGTTTAAGCGTGACTGTAAATACATCCCATTAGAAACTTCCCTCTCTAAAAAAGGTTCCTAGACTTTATATTCCTATCCAAGTTCCTAAAATGCATTTTGAAAAAGTGACCTATCGTTATTGAGTGGCCTTAATGCGTGTAGGCTATTATAAATTAATAGATCAAGACAGTATGATGAAGAAAAAAGTTGAAAACATTAGTTAAGAAAGAATGTGTGAAAAATAAAATTTATTTTTAACAAGTGAGAGGTATCATCGCCTAAATATAGACTATCCCTTAAGCTGATTTACATGAAAACCTCACAGTCACGACAGAGCCAGGGATTGGATCCACTTTACTTCTGTGAGTATTATCCATATGTTGTGATTGGCTCGTTGAGGAGTCGCTCCGTTTCCTTCTATGTCAGAAGCAGGCTGTCCGCCTCAGCACTTTAGTTGTGCCACAACGAGCGCCGGAGTATGCTGGACAGCACGGCTGTAATGGAATGCAAGATACCCAGTGGCCCATTGAGTTTGAAAATAAAACATCATAAAGGTAGTGCACTTTTTCGTTGTACAAATATATTTATAACAAATTAAAAAGTGAACCCAGTATGTTTTCAGGAGCATGTATGCACCAGTAAGGATAAGGTAGGCTTACAGATGAGTTTGTTTAATTTTGCAGTGCTTAGATGAAACGTGATGTCTCTGCCACTGCAGGGATACTTCGCATTCCTTTGCCTTTTATGCACAACCTCACTCTTAAACTGCACATTGAGCTTTGTGCTTATTTATAGAGTCGAATGAGACTACTGAAAACGTAACATTTAGGCTAGAGTTTTACACAACGCTAATCTTAGGCCAATTAATATTCTTTTTTAAGAAACATTTCAAGGACGCATGACGTAGTCATGTATAGGTATCCTAGGCCTATATTGGTTGCGCAAGGACTGATACAGAACTTTCTCCCGTTTTCCTCTTCATAGAAATTTGAGAAAAAGTGAACAAATGGTGTGTGGCTCATGTAAGTTGCATAGCTGAGGAAGCGGCGCCATGGAAACAAATGATGCACCTGTGCAATATGATGACAGAGCCGAGGCTTGCGTGGTCTCTGTGAAGGGCTTAACTGAGAACTGGCAAAAGTGGTCTACAGAACACCAGCAATACCAAAAACAAAATCCTTTCAGCAATGACACAGCTACAAATACGATGACCGTGCAACTTCACCGTGGCCAAGAGGGCTACGGAAAACCACCGGAGGGTTCCCAGACAGAACAGAGGGGTAAAGACGCGCAGTCTCACATCTGCAGAGAGGTGGAGGAACTGTGTTTTGTCATCAAGGAAATTGGCCACCAACGAAATGAGGACAGGAAGATCACGGTGGAGTTTGGAACGCTGTTTGAGCATTATGTTACCATCTCTAACAAATTAGTTGGCGTCTTGCTGCGCGCGCGGAAACAAGGTCTAGTGCACTTCGAAGGAGAAATGCTTTGGCAGGGACGAGATAACAGTGTAATCATTACACTTCTCTAATAAACATTAATAACTGTGAATATTTATTGCCTAAAGCTGTCAAGCACAAAGCACAATGTTTTCTTGCATGAGATTACATGTGTACATCTCGTGGATAGAAGTGATAGCAATACTTTATGGGTAATGTACAGCACAGTGCTTAGCAAATGTTTTGGATAATTAATGCTGAAGAGACAGCTCAGTTGTAAATTCCTTTAAAGTACTAAGGCAGCAAACTCATATGGTGCTTAAGATGGTCCTGTTATGTTATTTATGGAAATATCCAGAATAATTTTGAGAGAGAAACTCTTCAACATATTGCTAATACATCACAGTAGTCTGACAAATGAGGTCATATCTTTGGAAGTTGTCATTCTTATGTGACTATTCTGAAATTAATATATTCATTAACTGTGTCTACAGTACATAAGTTTCTAATTTACTTGGGCTCACTGTATTGCCAAATTTCACACTGCATTCAGTTGTGCAATATTAACAAATACTAAACCATAGAAGTGAACAGTAGACGGTGTATTCAGGTTTCAGTGCAATGGTTCCATTCTCTCTGATACTGCTGTCTCATTAAAAGGAACTGGTTAGACTTACTATGTTTTGATTATTGTCACCACTTGGTGCGTGTAAAAAAATGATGGTTAAGATAAGAGTGGTTTTATTTAATGAACACATTCATTCATAGTACGCATACAGGAAAACACACTATTACGGACTTATATGGCAAACATTATTTTACATCCCTCTCCAATCTTTTGCATTTCTGCTGTAATAATACATCAGTATTTGGTTTATATTAGATTAAATACTCTCAATGGACATTACATGTTCACATGTCTCCTACATGCAAAATTCAAGTTCAAGTTCAAGATGGACATGGTTTTAAGCAGCTTACTATGTAGGAATCATCTTAAGTAACATAACTGTCAAGCAAAACTAGGATGACTAACTGGCCAATGGTTGGACAGCTGCTGCTGATGGCATCTGTATTACATGTACAGGGAAAGTCTAGTTTGTCAAACGTAACTTGTAACCATTGTTGAATGTTGGTTTTTATTTTTGCACACACATACACTTATCCAATTAAAATTTATAAACATGACTGATTGACCACTATCTTTCCAAAACATCGGTACTATTGTAATACATAGGTTTTATGTAATGTTTTAGTGGTGTCTTTATAACTAAAGAACAAATAGCTGCATGTCTGATTGGCTTCACAACCAAGTGATATGATTGGTTCACATGAGTTATCTAGAGGCACTTGCATAACTCACACCTGCTATCCTTGACTCAATTAGGAAGTGTTTGGGAAACACTACAGTCAGTTTGTTCATCAGATTCAGATGACCACATCTAGCAGCAGCACCAAAGCTTCCTTTGCAGTTGACCTAGCCTAAGGAATTCAGTCTCTGGATCAGCTGGTCAGCCTGCAGAAGACAAAGGGAGAAAGTGTTACACAAGGGCTGTTTCTATGGAAACAATGTTGACATCATACTGCTCTTGCTATGTGAGTACAATGACATAATGCATTAGTACAACTTTAGACAGCAGCCTCAAGCAATTATAATGTAATAAAGGCAAATAATGAGATTATTTCCCACATTTCCATACCAGACATATTTCCCAGATCCATAACTCGTCAAATCATCAACATGGAACTGCTGGTTTTAGTCCTTTAATGTGCTGGACAGGAACCTATGGTATTTCCCAGCAGTAGCTTGCCATTTTGAACAACGATAACAAATACATCCACAACCCAGTGGCTGGTCTCAACTGTCTGACCGCCATGCAGAGTCTCACAGCTCTCCATTGTCTACGCTGATTCTGATGACAACATGGTTTGTTTGAATGGCACCTATTTACAGCCTTTGCGGGCCAGGGTAACATGCAACAGTGCTTAAGAACAATCAACGTTTTCATCCTTATCACTGAAGCCACTGCCTACCATTTCAACCCCCCCACCACACACACACGCACACACACTCTGTCTGTGCTGAAAACCAGCACTGATTGGACTGGACTGCCAAACTAAACACTTTTAGGTTAAAGCTTCAGGCAGAGTAAATTAGCCTAGGAAAATTGTTTCCAAAAAGCTTGGCAGATTTGATTAAAGTGATTATAAAGTGATTATAGTGCTGGCATGACTAGCTCAGCTGGTAGAGCAAGACTAACCACAAGGCCATAGACAGTGGTGGAAGAAGTACTGGAACTCTACTTAAGTAAAAGTACAAATAACCAGCAAAGTACTCAAGTAAAAGTAGAAACTACAACATCAACAATCCAACTTAAGTAAAATTAAAAAGTACTTGCTTTTTAAATGTACTTAAAGTACTAAAAGTAAAAGTACTGGTGCAATATGTTGTCTCTTAATGGTCTATATTTCAATACAAATATATATATATATATATATATATATATATATATATATATATATATATATATACACACATACATACACTACTCAAGTAAAGTACAGATACTTAAGTACTATAATGAAGTATTTGCACTTTGTTACTTTCCACTACTGGCCATGGATCACAGTATCACAGATCACACAGGGTAAATTACAGATAAAAACTAGAAAAGCACTCGGAGAGCGCAGACCTCTGCCAAGGCATAGTTCACTGTGGCAATACAAATTCCAGATGGTGTCTCCACCACCAAAATGTAATCATATGTTCCTTGTCCTAATACCCATGTTGTCAGAAAATTTCATCCAAATCTGTGCGGTACTTTATTTCCAGTTATTTTGTACAGACAAACGGCAGCAAAAACATAACCTCCTCGGTGGAGGTAATTAATATTTAATTCCTGACATGCATCCGGTCCTATCTGAATGCATCATAATATACTTGAATAAAAAGAGAGCAAAAACATATTATATAGTCCATAGTCCATAATATTTGAGGTTTAATAAGAGTGGACAAATACACACCAAAAAATATATGCAGTGCTGTACTGACAAGGTCTAAAACACTGGTAATGCTGCTCAGTCATTTGTGCATGCTTTAAAATGTAACCAACATTGATCCAACATCACCATTATAATATATTTTTAGCATTGAACTAGGTAAAATAAGTAAAATATCCCATCACAAAAAAGATACTCACTGTTATAAACCAATACGAATCCAGACGGTAGAAGATTCTGGACATGAAGCCCATCTGGCTAACTGGGGCCAGCACATGCAGATGTAAATGTGTGACAGAACAAAATGGAGGCCAGTGGAATCCAAACCTGAAAAGTATTAACATTAGACACATTTATTCTGAGAGGGCATATACTTTTTTGGACTGTTGGAATTTGACTGTACCTGACATCACTGAGGTCTGTAATGTTGTTCTTCTGGAGTACCTCTTTCCCTGTCTCCACCATCTTTTCAACTAAATACATAGAATACAATATTGACATAATGGAAAAAATAATATAGTTATTTATGTAAACTTAACAAATCCCCCCTTAATAATAATAGAACGCATCATTACTTTGCTACTGATGTTATTTCTGGTGCCTGAAACGTGCAGGCACGCTAAAAGCAAGCAGATTGTCAGGGCAGTAGACTATTTACCTAGTGAAACGTGTTCTTTACCAAGTGATTTGCAATTCCCTACATGTCTGGTAGGTACGATCAAATAGTGATGAGGCGCTCCAGGTTTGATGTCCCTAAAACAGCATACCTCCTCATCCTGTAGGGCAGAGTAAAAGTATGCAAAAGCGTTTGTGAAGAATATAAGGTTGAATATTGTACGGAATATTGCATTTACATCTTCAGTCCGTTTAAGTCTGTCGGCATTTTTACTGCTACACTAGATTGTCATGACAGTTCACGTTAGCACACAGGTGTTGATTGATCAATCGTGTTACATACCGAGTGCAGAAGCTCGGTATCCATCTCCTTGTTCACGATTTTACAAAATATACACTTCTTGTCATATCCTTCCTTTGGAGAACTGCTGGCTTTCTCGACATTTACCGCACTAGAATCCGCGGTATCCTCATTTGTTGCCATCTTGGAAACACCTTGTTATGAATAATTCTTCTGCACCGAATGTGACACTGTACTTGGTGCTCACAGCGCCATCTTTAGGCGTGGCGGATGTCAAACTAGGTTTTTCGTCAGGCCTACCGAACCCCAGTGACTGGCTGTAGCAGTTTCAGTGTTCTACCACCTACACATAAAACATTTAAACGAACAGAATGGGTGGTTTGACGAAAGCTCCTCAAAAGAGACAGTCACAGTGGAGCAATGGAAAACCTTAGCCCAAGTTGAGCATGCTACATATGCGAGGGCATGTTGTTCCCCTAGCAGATTTCGTACTGTTTATTGTGTAAGCAGTATGTGAATAGTAACTTTATAGCATCCTTTCATTTACATAGCCCTATTTGATACAGAACGTGACAAGTGACAGGTCATCGTTATAGGAGCCTATACCTACATGCTGAGACAGTCATCTACTCGAGTTTTCCATTTTTACGTCCGCCAAGGAGGTTAATGTTATGTTGTCGTCGGCGTTTGTCTGTCTCTCTGTCTGTCGGTCTGTGAGCAAGATAGTTTGAAAATTACGGCACGGATTGATGGTGATTTGGAACACTGTCTGGAATTTGTATTGGGTCAGAGACCCTATTGCATGGTAAAGGTTGAAAGCTGAGAGAGTTTGGAAGTCTGATTGACAGTGGCATTGACATGTCAAATTTCATGATCAGGCAACATTTTATGAAGGTATCTTGAATATATGCACACTGAAAATGGTCTGTTGTCCTAGTTGATTTTCAGTTTGTTGTTAATGACAATGGGAAGACAAAGAAAAGTTTTGTGTAATTGTGTTTATGCCAGCACAACTTAGAGCCTGGTGTTTTAGTTATTGGTCTTTTGTAGTTTTATTGTACATTACTATTCAGTGCGCACTTTAAAGCCTTTCGGGGAAATATTTATTTTGCATTCCCCCTGTGGTTTTTATTACTTCCTAAAGCTATTTTTATTGGTATGCTTTATGCTTGATGTGGAAGTTTTTCATTATGAGACATTTGTGATTTGTTAATAAAGGGATTTTAAGAGAATCAGGCAGTTGTTGTTTGTAAAACATTTAGTTAGTATTAGTAAAATGGAAAAGTTAAAATTTTGCCACTTCTAAGGTTAATGATAATGATGGTAGAAGATGCACAAATACAAGCACATATATGAAGTGATGCTCATTTAAGCCTGTGTGTATCTAAACTGTGGCAAAGCCCATTACATCTCCCCACTAAGATCTCTTAAGGCAGATTAAAGTTGTCTTAGGTATCACTGACATGTCCATTCTCAGAGGCCACCCACTAGACCATTAAGTGCTTGAGGCTCGTGTTTCTCCTCTCGTCACTGTAAATAATGTAAGCTTGGGTCATTCTTGCAGGGGCCCCAACAGACACAGAGAGATTGTTCAGCTGGGAGCTGGTAAGTTTGCAGATGATGACAGCTGGCTTTTATGGGCCAGTCTTGGTATGTGAAACTATGGATATACAAATGAAAACAAACTGCATGAGTGTCTATATAAGCATGTAGCCATGATCCTATAAATACAAATACAATTTACTTTTACAGCATGTAACAAATCACAACAAGGTGAAGCATGCATTTAAACATGTTGTTATCATAATGGCATTTAACATATAATATCCTGTACAGTACATTCAAACATTTTGTGATAAGGTTTAAGTTGTAACTGCATTTGGCAGCCATTTGGTAGTTGTTCATATTTTGATTCTAAGCTTCTCTTTTATGCTATCAAATCCTGGTCACATGTTGACTTTAATACCCCATTTCCTTTTCCTGTGGGGAATGTCTTGGTCTTAGACATCCAACCAATGAAACCTCATCGTCATAAAGAGGGTTAAGGAGGGCTGGTCAAGAGTGATGAGAGAACTCAGCAGAGTTAATATTTTGAGCACTTCTGTGGAACAGGTCAGCCTAGCCATTTATTTTGGGATTACCAACTTGTTAGGAGGCTAAATTAAGTGACATAAAATATGCAAATGATGTCATTAGTATGCACTTTCTTGTTTAGTCCAAAAATGAAGTGCTCATTTGCTCAACTGGCTGTCGTAGCGGCTCTGACATTCATTACTACAAATTGCTAAAATAATAATGATTAAGCATCCATTTATTTTCTGTGCCCATCTATGTTCTGTTTACTACACAAATTAGAAAATAATTAACATGGCAATCAGCAGTTTGCAGACACAATACTCAAGGACTCCCAATCTCTCCAGTGCTGTATAGCCCTGACTTGTCACTCCAACGCCACAACATTTGGCTGTCTGAGAATGTTAAAATGAACTGTGAGCAGGACTAATAGCCGCCAACATGACATTCTTGTACATGTGCTGAAATAGTGGCAAAGTATACTACTACTACACTAATACTATACCAGTTTACTATACTAGTATACTAGTATAGTATACGCCATTACTAGTAAACTGTTGAAAAGTAATAGTCCCCTGAATGCACAAAAACACAGTAATGGCTTATTATACACTGAAAAGCCTAGATGTGTACTAAACAGCTGCACACAGAATCTGGTGCTATGTAAGGAGGAACCCTCAGGTTTAGATTTGTTCATTTGGTTAGCAGCTTTGCCATCAAATGTGGATAGAGAAATTAAGAAAACTATGAAGAAGATTGCTGGTGTCCACAAATTTTGTCAGGTAGAAAATTACTTGGCAACAAACGGGCTCTTGTATTCTGTGTGGAATCCTCAGCTTTTTGAAGAGTATCTTCAAAAGAAGAAGAATATATTATGAATTTGTATTAACCAAACAATGATTGTTCTTTCCACACCTCAGTTTTTTCAGTCTCTTGTTAACAATACAAGACTGTGCCATGAAGAGTGGCTTGCATGCAAGTCACACATCCCTGTACACAGTCATCCCATGTCAAAATTAGAGGCAGTGTTCCCTCGCTGACTTCTGCTTAACAAAGATGTAGATGTAGATTTGGAGATGTAGTGTTTTTCAAGTGATTTTGACCTGGAGTACTCGCTGAATAATTCATTACTGGCAGGCTTTGTAAATAGACCCTGCTGATTAAAATGGTGACTGCTGGGGAAAAACACCTAAGACTCTGTGGAGAGCACAGCGTCAGCACAGAGATAATCAAACCCATCAGTTTCCCTTAGTCTCCAAACTTTAGTGATTCTCTTCACTGATTTCACAAGAGGTGTATGGGGAGGGAGGGAATCAGTTTTGATGGCCTCTGGTTCATTTTGGAGGCAAGCACTAAGCTGTTAAGTGTTTCAGGCAATGACGGTTCTTGCCTTAATGTGACATGTGAGCAAGCAAGTCTAACAGTTTGGAACTTCTTATGGGGTCTTTATTGCTTTATTGTGGTTGTTGATATTCAGTCAACCTGAGTTTATGAAATCACATTTTGTAGATTACATTATATATATTTGAATACATTACGGCCTATACAGACTTTCTGCATTGACATGACCGTAATCAATACATTGGTTGGTCAACCACCTAACCAAGCGGCTTTGCATGAGAAATAGTCTGTGTTTGGCCACAGGATGGCAGTATTTCCCTTTTGATGCCAGGGCAGTAGTAGTCCAGGTGGTACAGTCAAGCACAGACTGCGCTTCAGTGATGGAGTCCCTTCTGTTCGCCTGTCATGGTCTTTTATGAATATGGGCCATGCATCTCAGCCTTAATGAGCATGTGATGCATAATGAAAGTGTGGGACATCAAACAGCACAGAGAGAGCGAGGTCGTCTCTTCTTCAATGGAGGCTCGTGTCGCTGTCTCACCCCCTTTTCCCTTGTTCATCAGACGTCAGCTCAATCTGTTGTTGTTGTTCTCACCAAATGTGTGCTTTGCTCAGCAGCTTGTCATTCTCACCATGGGCGCGTTGTTTCATAATTGGCTCTCTTATATTGCAAGACTGAGTCATCTGTTGTCTTCATGGGGGTGATGTTTTTCAGGCTTCTCTTAGTTGTTGCTAAACTACCAGTTTACCATGCTGCGCGATTTTGTGTGCATGTGTGTGTGTTGTGCGTATGTATGTGTGTGCATATGGGTGTCATCATTTTCAGGATCGTATGTGGGTTTCAATGAAAATGTCACCTGGAGAGAGAACTCTGTAAAGGTGTATGCATAAAAAAGGATCTACAATGGCGTCATTGTCATGCTGTAGCATGTGTAGTTCAATTTACCACTGCAATTTAGGCAGTGGTAGTACTATTCTGTGGTCTTGTAGACCTATGAGTAACTATGAGTGGTAAAAGATCAGATGCTTTAGGCACACAGCCCTCTTATTGCTTCCACGGCTTGTTCAGTTGCCTCTGTCATTCTTCCTACACCTCCCTTGCTCCTCAAAGAACATCACTCTATCACTGAGTTGGACTAGCTCAGTTCTCTGCATGGCCATCCTGGTCTGTTTTGCTAAATTGTTGCACCATCTAGTTGGATACCCCCACCCCCATCAAAACCATACTTATGGTCTGTCTTATGCACATACCCAGACATGACACACACACACACACATGCATGCATGCACATGGACATGCACATGCACGCACACGCGCAAACACACACAGACCAGAACTGACTTCATTTCTGTGACAGATGTATTTTATTGAAGCGTGGTAAGTAGCATAGCATTTTGTTCTGTGTGTGTCAGTTCCTTGCTCCCACTTCCTGTTCCTCTCTCTCTCTCACTTTCTCTCTCCCTCTCTTTCTCTCTCTTTCTCTCTTTAGTATTATCTTCCCAGCATTCCCACATGTTTGTTATCTCAATCTCCAGGCTCTCTTTACATCCCGATCCATGTCCTCCTCATCCCTCCTGAGGTGCACTCTCTCTCTCTCTCTCTCTCTCTCTCTCTCTCACACACACACACACACACACACACACACACACACACACACAGTCAGCGTGTCCATTACGCCCAGCAAGGGGGCCCTGTCTTTACCATATTCACTAATCAATGGTGCTCCCAACAGCTGTGTTTATGAATGTCCCCACGGGTGCCCCTGGTCCATTTATGCATGCTGGGGAAATCAATGGCCGCCCCTCTCACGCAGCTGCGGGAGCTTTATTACCCCGGTGTCTCTCGCTTGTGCACACACACACACACACACACACACACACACACACACACACACACACACACACACACGGTTGCATGAACACATACTCACACACTGCGTTTTAAGAGTGATGACCATCCCTGGCTTGCCTGTCACCGCCGCCTCGCTGTCATATAAAAAGCTCATGTAAAATTAGCCATAACCATAAGCACTCACTCAACAGTGAGCTAAAGGGAACGGTGAGATTTTTTCAAGCTTTTTATTGGTTGCCTTTTATGTTGGGTAATGTTTTTTAACGTGTTTCCATGTTGGGGTGGGGTGTGTGTGAGTGGGTGGGTGTACTAAGTCAATGATGGTGAGTGGAGAAAAATGGGAGAGGTGTGTATGTGTGTGTGTGTATGTGTGTGTGCATAAGAGTGAGATTTCCTGTGATGCACACTTTTAGTATGCAGCTCATGAGTTGAAAGTAGATGATAGAACAGAATAACAACATTCTGGATATTTTGAAGTCGAAAATAGTAGTAGAAAATATATTCTGATGTTTTAAAGATGTGATGACTCATGGACTCGAGGACACGAGGGACTCCACCTGATAGGATGTGAAATTGGATATAAAAAGAAATGACTGAAAGATTTATCACTTGATGAACTTGTTTGTGCTTTCATTTGTTCGTCATTAGCACTGGATTTGGAAAAAGAAATTGTGCTGAAATTGTCTTTGAATTTATCATAGTATGCCATCAAAGTTTATTTGAAACACCATACATTTTTTGATTGATTTTTTTCTCTGTGCATGTAATCCAGAATCCTCACCCGCTATGAAAGCACAGTGTAGTCTGACATGCCTCATGCTGAAGCAGTGAAGAGTGAGATTAGAGCAGATTGTTTGCTGATTTATGATGAGGCATTAAGTCTACAGCAGGTTTATAATCCACGGACTTGCCTGAGAATGCTTCTTCTTCTTCTTCTTTTCCTCCTCTGATTCTTCTTCTTCCTCCTCTTCTTAAATCACATGTGAATCCACCACCATTAAAGAAAAAAACACATCTTGTGTGACCAGACTGTATGGCAGACCTCACATCGCTATAATTGAGGCTGACCATTCTGAACCTGACATCTGGGAGCACTCAGTTCTGAAAGGTAGGTACTATTCACGTCTGACAAAATACCAGGAAGTGTGGCCCTTTTGAAGTTCTAATTATTCCTTATCCAAACACAGCCAGCAGAAACCCTATATATCTCCTGCTGCCGCTGCTGCTGCTGCTGCTACATCGATTTCTGTTCAACCTGTGAAGCAAGGGAGGGCACTGTGTGGCAATGAAAGAGCCTGGGCCAGTAATTGCAGAGAAATTGTCCAGATCTTTATGTTTGCTCTGTGTGTGAAACTTATGTGGATACACCGCCAAACGATCTCTTATTACTGTTTTACTTCTGTCAGTCTTTGCCCCCCCCCCCCCCCCCTTTTTTTTTGAAGTCGCTAATTGCCATGACAGGTCAGTCTAAAAGGGATGGCTGTGAAAATGTGACACTGATTATGAAAAAAGGGTAGTCGAGTGTGTGTGTGTGTGTGTGAGTGTGTGTGTGTGTGTGTGTGTGTGTGTGTGTGTGTTTTAGCGATTGTGTGTGTGTGTGAGCAAAAAAAGTAAGTCCAGCCGTAGGATATCCATCCCGCTCCAGGACTGGAAGTGCCTGTCTGTCAGTGCGGGTGCGCTCTGCTCCAGGCGTACCAGACAGCACAAACACATGCTGGAGAAACCGGCTGGCAGCCCAGTTCTGAAAACCAAAGAGGATGACAAGTGTTGGCTCTCAGTGTCCTGACAAGTAAGGAGAAAGGTGTGTGTGTGTGTCTGTGTGAGGGAGAGTGAGGGAGAGAGCAGAGAAGGTGTTTGCCCAGTGATGTGCACTGCTCTTGCTGCAGCACAGAGCAGGGGCATCTAAGGACCTTCCTTTGTTTTTGCTGAGCCAATTAGTAGGCGCGATAACATCTGGTATGAGATGACAATGCGGCTTCACTCACATCCCCTGAGTGTTTGTAGTCTCTCTCTCTCCCTCCCTCCCAGAATCAGAGGAGAGCAGAGCAAGCATACATTGAAACGCAGGCTTGGATGGCATATGGCTCTATTCGTGTGGATACAATTTAGGCATTTTAGGCTCTGACGAACACACACACACACACACAGAGAAAGACATATATTGACATAATGTGCGCACATGCTCAAACACACACACACACACACACACACACACATTTGTACCTACCTGATTTTTCTAGCATGCATATATTAGCCAGTGTACCTTTGGGTGGCACAGTTAGTGCTTGCTGCAGTTCTCGGCATTAACCACTGAGGAGTGAAAGAACAGGTGTTGTATGCTAAAAAAAACAGACTCTTGATTTAACCACAGTTTCTCAGGTTTCCTTTGGCAGACCCAAGACACTGATTGTTTGCTTATGTATGAAGAATTGGTATGGAAATTAGAAGGAAGGCCTTTGAAATAAGACCCTAAACAAAACAAATGTTTCACCGTTGGCTGATTAAGCCTTTATGGTTAAGATGGCCACAATATACATAGATAAGGAATACCTAGATGCCACATTGGACTCTCGAATATACATCAATGGAACCAAAAGTCCTCTGTACACCAGGTCTGACATCATTGTGGAGCAATTGGACAGTTTTGTTTGCCCCTGTACACCGGTGACGTACTGCAACCCACAAAGATAGCATATTAGCACGGGGGAATCATCAATAGATTTGATCAAATCCAGCTCCATCAAAATAGACTTGAATCATAATCAACAGACGGCAGAGGCAGAGTTCAGCCCTGGTGTGCAAGGTTGAACTGAAAACAATAGAATAGAATGTTGTGTGTGCTCTGTAATTTGCTGGAAACGGTGTGCGAAGGCCTTTCACATATGGAACTTTATGGGTATCTAGGTATTTATATCTATGGTAACA
The DNA here is from genome assembly GCA_027481765.1 of Tenualosa thibaudeaui. NCBI lineage: Eukaryota > Metazoa > Chordata > Actinopteri > Clupeiformes > Clupeidae > Tenualosa > Tenualosa thibaudeaui. The sequence continues at coordinate 6,699,779 of JAIFZK010000015.1, read as the reverse complement.
CCCATGTGTCCCTCTACAGGACATCTAGGCATTCACTTAGTGCATTATATTGTGAATAGTTATATAGTCATTAATTACTGTACAGTGCATTATCTAGTGACAGAGCAGTTGTTCTGAATGCAGCCTATCTCTTGCCAGTCATCAGTCAGATGTCAATCCGACAACGCTCAGAGACTCTTTTTAACGAGTGCATCTGGCCAGCTAATTTCATCTCTCCGCTAATTTGTCAATCAATCACGGAATGAATGAAAAAGGTAAATGCTTGGCTCACATCGTCGCTATGGCCACTCTAGTGTGGTCAGCCCTAAACGAGTGAACAAATTACTCACGAAATGAACGACTCTGTTCTGGGTAGTTAGGAACTAGACGTGGCCCCACAAAGTCATCAGGTCCAGGGGTCAGGCCATTCTGGTGCTGATTAACTGTTTTGACTGCTCAGTTATTAGTTGTTTTTTTTTTGGGAAAAAAAGAAGGAAAAAATTAAACAACATGTTTAATGCTAAAATTAATCCTGTTAACAGATGTCACATGAAGCGTAAAAATTATCTTTGGTGGTTGTTGCAGCTCTCTCAATTGGTTGTGCAATTCCAGACATGAAACCAAATCCATTCTAGTACAATAGACCGCATCAGTGCATTTCAGGCAGCTTAGGAGATAATTTGTGTGTGCCCGGAAGTGGGGGATCTTGTTAGTATCTCATTTTGAGTTTATGACCCCCGGGAGAACTCGTCTTGCAGCCCGGAAGCTTCCATCAAAGCCTGAAGGACATGGCCTTTTCCTTGCTGCTGTAAAACTTTGGAGTTTTTTTTATCATTCCCTCAGCAAGGCAAATGCTAAAAGATAAGTATGTTGCTGGCTGGAGCAGGTTGTCGAACCATATGGCCACATTCATCATGAATCAGTACTCATTAAAAGAGCCGTCATTTGGTGCCGGGGCTCCACTGGGTGAAAGCAGCTGCCCAGAGCTGACAGCAAAACACCTCTCTCACTCTCTCACTCACTATCTTCCTCTATCACTATCTCTCATACACCCCCCCCCCCCACACACACACACACACACACACATACATATATCCAAATCCAGAGATCAAACACACCACCTTTGTGTGACCTAAAATGTGCAATCCTGTCTCAGAGTGTCTTTGTACCGTAAACACTTTATCCCTTTGAACACATACACTCGCTTAGAGACATCACACATCACATACACACACACATATATCCACCCATGTAGACTCCTAAATCTATTACAGAGCCATCTTGAAATAAAACACCACAACAGCAACATTACTTGACAGGACTTTGTATCCAGAACACTTAGTTTTATATTTATATATAGGATAGTGCCTATCACACACACACACAATAACACACCAACTCAGGCACATACTGAACCGAGCACTTCTGAAAGTGTCAAGCGTGTATCTGGCTAGCAGTGGAACAGGGGGTACCCAGAGCACCATGTTGTGACATCGGCGGAATAAACATCGGCCTGGAGGCAAGTCATCTCTTGACAACCCTGTAAACTCTCTGACCTGACGGAAGTCTCTGGAGAAGGGGGCTGGCTGGGAGAGAGAGAACAAAAAAACAGCAAGAAGAACAGAAAGGGAGAGAGGGAGAGATTGAGAGGGAGAAACCAGAGGATCAACCCCGACCACTGCAGATCTTAGATATCCTGCGTGTCGAGTCGTGTCGTCCCCTCCCCTGTTGTAGTGTGTTGTGTGTGTGTGTGTGTGTGTGTGTGACTTGTCTCTCTCTATTGTGCCTCTCTCTCCTTCTCTCCCCCAGTGTTTCAGAGCCTGACACCAAAGGAGCATGGACATAGCATGCCGAAAGAGATAGTAGGAGAGAGAACGAGAGAATCTCAGACTTCAGGCAGCATGCAGCTCTGAGGTTTACCATAACAGGAATGCTAACATCAGTTAATCTTTTGAAAGGGGGGCTTTCTGCAATCTCTCTCTCGCTTGCCTCCTCTCTCTTGTGTGTGTGTGTGTGTGTGTGTGAACTGCACATGTAGTGTTTGTCATACTGCAGCTTCTCTCTAAACATATATTGTCATATTCTCATATTGTCGTGCATTTTGCAGAGATGATATAATATCAATGCCACTGTAGCATTTAAACCTGCATTATAATGGTAGCAGGCAAACTGGATGCTGACTGACAATCAGAGGAGGTAATTTAGCGAAGCATCAGTGTAACAATCTGTGGAACCCTTCATCTAACAAACCCATCACTGTCCCCTTCAATTACTGTTAGATAACCCAACCAATTAAGCCTTTGGAAGATGCATTCCTTCTCTCACGATGTCATTAGATGATGATAGATTCATTCATTTATTAACTTATTAACTCATTTCACTTATTGGAAGATGGATTAATTTTTTGGCCATATTGTACTACATATTGTACTATAAAGATATTATTGTTATTGTTGCACACTGAAACGACATTGGACTGTTAGCTGTTGTATTTCTTTCTCATGTTTGGCTGAAAGATGACTGCACCAAAGACAGTGACAGGTGGATTAGATGGAGTCAAGCTATATGTCATGATCATGTATACTCGGGGGTAGGGTTAGGAGCTTTTGTTTACTACTAATTACAAACCCTTAGGGTGTGACACGGGCCAGGGATTAGGGTGAATCAATAGGGAATGTGTGGATGGGACTGGAGTCACAGGCTTTAGTAACAGTGGAATTTCCCAGCGCTCAGTAAGTGGGTGTTAAGGGGGATTCCCCTGCCCAACACCTGAATCCCATCCCACCAACCATTCCATTTCTCTTCATGAATAACAGAGGCCAAGCCGCACTTTGTTTCAAGCCTTAGGAGCATGTCAGAGAATATAGTCAGCCTCCATGACTGAAATAAAAGATGCTGTGGGCCAACAAAGCTGTTTGATCTGTATGGGCTTATTTCTGCTGACTTAAACTCTATCAGTCCTTGGTGTGAAAGGTGTTGTAGGCAGGATCTGTTTTCCCTAGCAGGACATATGATCATTGAAGAACAACATGATGGCATGGCAGCATAGCGTAGACTGCTTTGAAATGGAACTGACCTTGAAAGTTATAGTGGAAATGTGTACTGTTATTGTTTTCCAATCTTGGTGACTAAGCACGTTCTCTCGTCCCACTCCATCTCTCTTTCCATCCCTCTCTCTTTTTCACTCTCTGTGTGTCTGTCTTAATGAAGACTAATGTGAGTGAAAATAGGCGCTGGTAGAAGGGTGGGAATTATTATGGGGTGCAGGGGTCAGCTGTAATGGCCTCGCTGCCGACAGACATTCCGCAGCAATGGACCCGACCTGACCACATGCTTGTCAGCAGAACAGTCAGGCAGGGGGATTACTGGGCTGTGCAGGAACAGGGACCCCAGGAGGGGGCAAAGATGTTTCTTTTTCTCTGATACTGCCATCACAATTGTTTCTATAGTGGAGGTTAATCTTTACCCCTCTCTCTCCCTCTTTCTCCCTCTCTCTCCTTCTCTCTCTCTTAAGTAAATGAATATTGGTATGGCATTTGTCTCTCTTTGTGTGTCCCTTCATCTTCTCATCTCTGCATCTCCTCTGTCTTTGTGTCATACAATGCACTGTCACATATTGTACACATTGTACACATTGAAGATATAGTGTCATCTCGTTTTTTGGAACCGTGTCAGAAGTCGGGGCTGTGTGGTAGTTCATAAGATGGTGGCTGCAGTATGATGATCAGTCTCTCTCTCTCTGCATTAGCATTTTTATGACCTCTCTGAATTTTCAGACTGTACTTCTCTACCCAGAAGGCTGTCAGGGCATCTTCTTAAAGTTGGCTGTCTGCCAATGCTGAAGTTTACTTAGCGTATCTAGAAGTGTGTATGTGTGTGTGTGTGTGTGTGTGTGTGTGTGTGTGTGTGTGTGTGTGTGTGTGTGTGTGTGTGTGTGTGCGCGCGTGTGTGTGTGTACGTGCATGTGTGTGCGTCTGTGCCTATGCCTATGTCTGTGCCTATGCGTGTGCACACGTGTGTGTATGGATTGAACATATTAATCTGATCAGATGTGTTCTGGCGACATGCACGGCTTGATTGCATGGTCACAAGACTAAACCTGCACACACAAATGCCATTTTCAATAAGATGAGGGACAGAGGTCTAGGTGAGTTCAAGGGTATCTCAAACGCACACAGAGTGAAAGCCAGAGAGAGCCCAGGATTAGCTTGCATGGGCATTTGTGAGAGCCCCTTGTGACTGTTATCTACATCATATTGCCATATGAATTGTGTAGTGTGTGTTTGTATGTGTGTGTGTTTGTGTGTGTGTGCATAGTCCCTCTGAGAAATCTGTTTTGGCGGTGAAACTGTTAATGTGATGAAGTCTTGTCAAAGCCACCTTAATCTGCCTGAATTTAATCAGTGGGTCTTCCTCTCATAACTGCAATGCGTCTTGGTAAACCTTGGCCGGGTGATGGCAATGTGATGTAACAGAGTCACATCAGATGAATATATGAAAGAAAATGAGTTTGCGCCAAAGTGTTTTGATAGCAAACAGTAAACGCACGCCCCTGGAGTGCTCTCTTTTCATAAATATTTCATTTAGGCATTTTCAATTAGACATTATTTAGTGGGCGGATTTGCATTTGTGAAGCTGCTCTGGGGTGGGGTATGGTGGTGGTAGTGTGTGTGGGGGTGTGGGGTGGGGGGGTTGGTGATGGAGGCTGTTATATAGAGAGGGAGGGAGGGCGAGGCTGGCTGGGTTTTGACAGAGCCATTTCTATTCCAATTCCGGGCAGGTTGTCAGACGGGCTCCCCACCCCAGTCAAAAGTTATTATGCTATGTGTGTGTGTGTGTGAGAGAGAGAGGTTCTCTCTCTTTCCTTCTCACTGAATGCTCTGCATATCAGACCCCAGAGCCATTGAAAGGGAGAGAGTGAGAGAGAGAGAGAGAGAGAGAGAGAGATGGAGAGAAAGAGATAGGCCGTGGGGATTAATTCCTTTCACACCCCTCACTCAGTCAGATTTGGTGCCTTTCATTAGGAAGAGTTATCTGAAAGCATGGTGACATTTGCAGTACTGCACCATAAGGGTTCAGACCCCAAGCGCAGGAAAGCCATTCATATGAGTTTAATGCTTGACATTTATTGATGCTGATGATGGCGTCCGGCGAGAATACTCTCTCTCAGCCGGGGTCGTCCCCCCAGGAAACACATTCATCTTGATGGATAAATTCAGCTGTTTTTCTCAGGTGACTCAGCTCCACACACTCATCTTTTCCACTGACCCGGCGTGTTTTTGTACCTCTCTGTACCTACATTTTTTTGCTAATGTAACTTTACAGTCTTCAAAGTCACTGTGCTGATAGCTCTCTTTCAGAAGCTATCCTGGGCTAGCTTTCAGAGCCGTGGCTGCATGGTTCCAGAAACATCTGTCATTTCCCACCTGGGGGCTGCTGTAGGTATAACCAAGATATGCCCTTTAAAACTGTCCAGGCTGATCAATAACAGTACAAATAAGTGGACAAAAACAAGGGCCTGTGTAATAAAAGTGGTGACCTTGGTCCTGGGGCAAGGCAATAAAAAAGAGGAGGAGAGACAACTCAGACACAGTGTAACACTCAAGAAAGATTCAGTTCTATAGGGATGTACTGTATTTCATTAGAAAGGAGAGGATGTGATGATACTTTATGACAGAGAGAGAGAGAGAGAGTGCAGTGGAAAATGAAGGAAGAGTACATGCTTGTGTGTTTGCATGAACATCACGGGTTGGCCATGTACAGTGCTGTGTGTGTGTGTGTGTTGAAACAATGCCGTGATTGGGTAAATTAGTTTCATTTCTGAAGACCAGCTGGAGACCCCTTCTCTACCTCCTCCTACACACACATGTATGTACACCACACACACACACACACACACACACACACACACACACACACACACACACACAAACACACACACACACTCCTTCCATTACAAAAAATGGTGAGGGTTGTTTTCTTTCAGTGACTAAATGGAGCAGGAAGAGGCCCTTGTTAATATGTAAGTGGGTGAGAGAGAGAGAGAGAGTGTGTGAGTGTGTGTGTTGGGAAGAGTGTACATCTGTGTGTTATGCGACAGCTTTGTATTCGCCTCATTTTGATAATTGTAACATCTGCAGCAGTATGGGCTCCATTGCAGGCTGAGTTCTCTGGAGAGCCTTTCTGGCTCTTTACTGCCCCTCACACTTGCTTCATCAGACAGACCCAGCACAACACAAAAACACACCAGCTGCTTCAACAGCACTCTCCCCTCAGTGTGTGTGTGTGCATGTGTGTGTGTGTGTGTGTGTGTATGCATTGCCCATTCAAATATATACCGCAGATGTATGCCTACTTATATGTGTTTGTATGCCCATCAGTGGCTGTCTGTCTGCATGTGCTGATATGAATTAGTATTCTCGCACATTTGTGTGTTGGTGTAGTATGTGAGTGTGGATTCTTGAATGTGTGTGAGTGGGTGTTCCTTTGTAAGTCAATGTGCGTGTGTGTGGCTGTTCTGTGTGTGGCTGCTTCTGTGTGTGTGTGTGTGTGTGTGTGTGTGTGTGTGTGTGTACGTGTGTGCACGTCTGTGTGTGTGTGTGTAATGTATGGGTATGCACAGGTGTTTTTTCTGTGACTGCTGGCATGTGCCAGTATGTGTAAACTTAATTACTTCAGCACTGATTGTGACTCTCTGAGGAGATGCACCTTCCCCTGGTTGTAAAACTAGCTGTCTGTTTTCCTTCAGCAGCTTCCTCTCCTGTGGTCATTATCGCTATATCCTTTCATTCGTTTTTCTCTCCTCCACTCGGATTGTTTTTTTTTTCCTCTCTGCATCTCATATTGCACCCAAATAGAGTGTTTTCATCGGCATTCCTCTACTTTCCCCTGTGTTTCCTTCGGCTGACCTTTTCTGCTGTTTATTTTGGAATGCTGACGATCACCTTAGTTACAAAGCAAGAGTTCATTCCAGTTTCCTTTCTCCAGCCTCCTCCCTTTCTCTTTCTTTCTTTCTTGTCTGTCTAATACTCCTTTTCTCCTCTCCAACCCTTTTCTTTTCCTCTCCTCACCCTCTCTTCTCTTCTCTTCTCCTCAAGCACCTACGTCAGACTTATTGGAGAAGCCGTTGTCTCTGGTGGAATTTAATCACAATCTGCCTCTGGGCAAGAAGTATGAGTTTTATTTTGACATTACTCATTTCAGGAAGTCTCCTGCCCCTGTCTGTGGAATTCCCTTTTAATATGGAAATTGCTATTGTGAGAGGATGATGATGTGTACAATAAAATCTTAATGATTCCTCACACTGGTTTGTTTACGTAGTGTGTGGCTAGCCTTGAGCTGGCTAACGCTCAGCCAGGACTTTAGCTGACTGCTATTAGCAGTCTCCTGCCCCACAGAAGGTAGTTGGGAAACATGCAAAGTGATTCTCAGGAACCGAGCGCAAGCCAGCCATTTGTTTAAATGGGATGTTAACTCATGAGAGTGGCATAGTATTGTGTGGTTTATTGTGTGTATTGCCACAGTCTTGGGCCAAGGGCTCCAGGGCAGAACTGAGCTGGCTGTTCACTTTATGTTGGGCTGGGTTGGTATTTATGACTGTGAGGTCTGCGTGTGCTGAAAAATACACAGCGAGGAGCCAAACTGCCGGTTTGTGTAGATGGATGATGGTGCTGGAAATGGATTGTGCGCAGAGGACCTCAGGCAATGCACCGCAACTCAAACACTGAATGAGATAATTTGGCTTTGTTTGTTTCTTTATGTTGTATGGGCCATCTACACTGACAGTTCTAGGTCATTTAGGTTCAGTACCTCTGTCAGCTCCCTGGCCCTGGCTGTGGGTCTCCATGAGGCATGAATGCAGGGCTGAGTGAAAAAAAAATATTGGGGAATAAATATTAGCTTAGGAAAAGAAGCTAATTATTCTTCTGACTAAACATCTTAGACCCTTTCACCTCAGGTGGGGAAAGCGGTGACATGAAAAGGATATAAAAAACAAAGCAGAACTGTGACTTGGTGAGTGATCTTGGTGTAAAGAGTCACTACTGAAGAACCGCATCCTGATTTTTCAATCCAAGTGCCGAGGAGCCTACTGTGAGCTTCATTGTTTTACATGACAAAGCCGTTTTTACACATTCCGTGATGCCTATTTGTGTCAGACAAGCAACACTGCGAGTGGCCGATGTAAAAAAAAAAAAATTGCCAAGAGAAAAGGGGAAAATCAGAAAAGAACGCTCTCTGTGTTGATTGTCAGTGAAGGAGCATTCAGTCATCGCTTAAAGTAGTGGCCCGCGGGCTCCGTCTAATTGAGAGCAATTACAGACCACAGCAGATTTCACAATCTCTTAAGTCACTGGATATAATGACAAAGTGCGGGTCTTTTTTTTCAGAGAGGGAGCCTCTCGATTTCCATTTTCAAGCAACGTTAAATATAGTGCTGTGCGCTTGGGTCTTTTCTTTGATATCCTGATTGCAATTAAGTTAAAGAAGTGCCCATTTAGCACAGAGAAGAATAGGAATCTCTCTCTCCTTCTCTCTCTCTGTTTCTTGCTCTCTCTTTTTCTTTTGTGCCTGCCGGAGGGGAGGAGCGAGGAAGATGCGCTTAACACCTGCACAATCTGTGACTCTGCCGGAAATCTGACGTCTTTCGAGAGGCAGATAAGGATTTTGGAAAAGGCAAAAAAAGGAGAGTGGGGGGACAAAATAACCCAGGGCAAAGGGAAGTCAGATCAGATGTTTTAAAGGGGGCAGAGAGGGGAAAGAGAAAAGAAAAGAAATAGAAAAAGTTAATTAGGCCGGGGGATGGGTGGGCGGTTTTGGTATAAAACTCACGCAACACTTCTATCAGAAAGGCTTATGGCTCTCTGTGTGCCAACCAAATTCCAATCCAATGTCCAGGAATGCAGCTCTGTCAGGCACGGTTTAGCCACGTTGCAAATAGGACAGTTGCTTGGGGACCACATGGATCCGCGCTCGTTTTATCCGACACGAAAAAATAATAAGAGCAGGGGTTATGTTCGCCCAGCTTGTTGACAAATAATAAAAGAAGGGAGCCATGAAAAAGAAGCACGGCTGGAATTGCTTTAGCTGCAGAACGGCTTATTCGTTCTTATAATCTGACCGTGTGAAAGCAGCAGAGTGGAGCCGTGTGTCTTGTCTCGGAATGTGACGACGTGTGAAGGCGCAGTGGGATGCCGGTTGGGATGAGAATGTGAGCTTATAGAGCATTTTCACAGCACTGATACCTCAAAGGCTGCCCAGAGCAAAGCTTACCAATCTGATATGCTATGTGAGTTCAACAGGTTGTGTCTTCTGTCAGGTTAACTTCTTGCTGGAATCTTTACACTTTTCACCCCTTTTTATTTGTTATTTGTCATTATTCACACACACACACACACACACATACATACACAAACATGTCAAAGAAATGCTCATGCATGTCTGTCTCACACTCAGGGTTACAGGCTTTGTACACATGCATGCCAATGCATACACATATGCAGACACATACACACACACAGACATACACACACTCACACTCACATTCTCTGGCAAGTGCAGTCTCAGTGAGTAATGTGGCCCTCAGTGGAGGCAGACTGTGTGCTGCACACTTGTTAATGAGTGGGTGTGAGTAGAGTGGAAAAGTTGAACTCCGTCTCATTGCAGAACCATCCCACACCACCGCTGGTGTCTGAGATACGGGTCAATGAACTCTTGAGGAACAAATCACTTGAAAACATGCATATGTACACACACACACATATTCACATGCATATTTCTGCATGCACACACACACACACACACACACACACACACACACACACACGCACACACACACACACACAGACTTCACAGGTGGACACTAAACGCACACAAGCATACAAACACAAACACACACACTATACCTATATAGGTACAGTACTAACATCCACCAGCTCTGTGATGTCATCATGAAGGAGTGGGAGAGGATTCTAGCAGAAACCTGTGCAGGCCTTCTTACTTTCAAGCCCATAGGGATTAAGGCAGTGCATAATAGTGGTGCTCACACAAAATATTGACAGTTTGGGAACAATTTGGACATGTTTGCTGTCCAAGTATACTCACGTATACTCACATTTGGTGCCAGCTGTTTGAATGTTAATGGCTATACGTTAAGTTGTTTTCAGAGGACAGTAAATCTATACTGCTTTACAAGTTGTACAATGACTACTTTAAGTTGTATCAAAGTTACATTTCTATTGCGTTATCCCATGAAAAAAAAAAAAAAAAAAAAAAAAAAATATATATATATGACAGACTATTTGAAAAAATGTGAGGGGTGTGCTGCTCACTTTTGTGATGCACTGTATGCCAAGTGAGCACATGTGTGCCCTTCCTCTGCTGAGCTCCTCAGTCCCCCTTCTTTCCATTAATACAGTCCGTCTCACCAAAAGAGAAGAATGCTCCATTGGCTGTGCATCTGGCAACTGAGAAGGAGCACCTCCAGCCTTCCGTCAACCTAAGCTCTTATCTGAACGCATCCGTCTCCCCTCTCTCGTCTCGTTTCGTCTCGTCTCTCCTCCCGTCTCCCTGTGATTAAGGCTTTCATGCTCTTCTGGGCCTCAGTAATTGAATTAGCCAGCCGGTGCTGGGAAGTCGGTCTCAATCTGTGAGTGTGAGCATTGGAGAGAGAGAGAGAAAGAGAGAGGGGGAGAAAGAGTGTGAGTGTGAAGAGTGAGAGAGAGTCAGAGTTAGGCTCTATATCAGTCTGGCACTGGCACAGTGATATGTTTTTGTGTGCATGTGTGTGTGTGTGTGTTTTTACAGCAGGTTGCTAGGAGAGGAATGAGATAATGTGAGCAAATGTGTGGCAGGAGAGGTGCGTTTGGCTCCTTGATTTGGCTGATCACCGCAGGGTCTGGAGCGCGCTCAGTAGAGGTAGAGGGAAACACACTGAGACACTTACAGTAGGAGACCAGTCTTCCGTGAGCCCTAGGGCATGTGTTCCCATGGACTCCCAAGCTCAAACATGTGTGCACACACACACACACACACACACACACACACTCATAGGTACACGCTCACATACATGCAGGCTCACACACATTCTCAAAGACAGACATGGCCTCATGCAGTCTTATATACACAAACCCATGAAATGGGCCTTTTTTCGAACTTCTTCACGCCATTTATTTGACATTATATACAAATTATGTGAATGGAAAGTGCTCCAGACAGACCCAAAGCACCAGCGAGATTACACACACATCCATAAAAGTGGTACGCAACAAATCAATCACACAAATGATTTAAGTTTTTACGGTTTTTACAACCAGCAACAGCATCCTATGTGTATGTGTGTGTGTGTCTGGGTTCGTGCCCATGCTTAGCTCACTCACCACACTGTGGTGTCCACTTTAGCGTAGCTGGCGTGGAGCGTGGTGGATCTGGCAGGAAGGCACCGGGGCTGATTGCCTGCCCCTTCCCTCCAGCCATCAGTGCCACTGTGATGGATTAAACCCAAACAAACTCATTTATCTTTCAATTAACACCAGCGCGAAAATGGTCCGTGCATTATGAAGTGATCCACGCAGAAAAAAATGAGAAAGAGAGAGCAAAAAAAAAAGGGGGGGGGGGGGGGTAGTGGCAGAGATGCAGAGGAGAGAGAAGTATTGCGCCTATTAAAACATCAATTCAGACATGAGCCAGCCAACGCAAAAAGAAGAAAAAAAAAAACGCCATGGTGGGACGCAGGAGTCATCGCTCGCAGTTTCACACTACACTGCTTTTCATTGATTTGATTTTTTTCCACATTATTATCATCATTTTGATTAATATGTTCATTCGACGGCTGATTCATGGCATCAGAGAAGTGTGTGTTTGTGTGTGTGTGTGTGTGTGTGTGTGTGTGTGTGTCTGTCTGTGTCTGTGTCTGTGTCTGTGTCTGTCTGTTCATCTGGTGTGAGTTAGTGCTTGAGTGGGGTCTGCCTCCTGCACAGGTGAATAATATGAAGTTGTTGTGTGTTTGTGTTTTAAAGGCGAATGTTATGTTGACGCAGCGGGACGGCTTTTTAATGAATTTGAATGAGCGTCTCCATTTATTTTCCATGTTTTATTTATTATTTTTCAGTTCTGGGAGTAAATTGAATCGACCCCACCGCAGTGCATGTATTGGTCGTGAGTAATATATTGGCCTGCTGTTCTGATTATGCCTGGGCTGTGGAGCCATTCATTATTGATTTAGATTGCTGCCTCTCTCTATCACTCCATTCTCCCCTCATCTCTCCATCTCTGTCTCTCTCCCTCTATCAAACATCCCTTGGAGCGCTGTATTTTAGCCTGTGTTAACCTAGCACTGAAGTCCCCAGTGCAACTGAAGGTCTTTATTTCACGTCTGGGAAGCATTCTGACTCATGGATAGATAGGAAGAGCTTACTGGACTAGCTTACAGTATTTCATACACACACACACACACACACAGCCACACACATGCTACGCTTGGAATTCAAGACATGATTTAGGATGTCAATTTCTGTGGAAGTTTACTCTGTTTTGCACAAAGCCAACCCAGTCTTCCCTCCAAAGCAGCCTGATCTCCCAGCAGTACCTTATATCTGTGTGTGTGTGTGTGTGTGTCTATGAGTGCCGTTTGGAGCATAAAAACCACCTGTCACTGTGCGCGCCACATCCCGCTTGCCTCATTTATCCCTCTGAGATTAGTGGTGGCTTAGAAGAGCCGTGGTGTGTGTGAAGATGTCATCAACCGCCTTTTTTCAAACCATGATTTAAGTTTGTTTATTATGTATAAATGTTTTTTGAGGTCAATTTATTATGGTGATTGTCTTTTTTTAGTCACATATTTTTTTCTTTTTCCTTTGGACAGGACCTTTTATGATCCCCCGCCCCCCCCATCCTCTCCCCAGGAACAAGCTGTCCCAAGAAAAAGTAATTCACTGGTCATGGTATGGGCTCTGATTTATCTGCTCCAGGGAAACCAGTTAAGTTCTGCACTGGAGTATTTGGTTTGTCCTGTTGAGTTTTATGAGTTTGTAGTTTGTGGTGCAGAGATAAAGCCTGGCTTGCCTCCTCATCGCTAATAATTTCCAGTGTCGCTTTTCGGTAAGGGTCCTTGCATCATCCTTGGAATATGCCGGATTGCTTTCAAACCAAAACAACTGGAGCGACTTGCAGCGAATCCAATCATGATTTTCTGCCATCTGTCGACCCAACACAGAATTCCTCACCAGCAATGTCCCCCACCCCCCTCCCTCCCCCAGTGTCTTGCAAGCCCATAGATTGTTTTGCTTGAGCAGGACCTAGGCTTCTTCTTTCTCCGGGAAAAAAGAAAAGAAAAGAAAACCTCTTCTTTGGAGCAAAGTGGCTGGAGCACTTTGTGTTATTGCTGGAGCCGGCGAGCCTGCGAGCGAGCTGAGTGAATCAGGAGGTGGCTCAGGCAGAATGGAATGCACCGCAGGTTCCTGGGAATCAAAGGGTATCCATCAAGTGTGGCCTCCAAGGAGCGTTTTTAGCACTCCATTTTTATGGATTGAAAAAAAAACAACAAAAAAAATAAAAAACGCCTTTGCTTGTAGTATTTTGTCAAGCAGCACTCGGAGTGGTTTGTAACATTTTGCCAGATACAAAACTGTACATGGGAACTGGGATAACATATCGCCAATTATGATAATGACTGGAGACTGGAGTAGGAGAAATGCTATCCTTTTTTTTTTCTCTGGGAAAGAATGTATAGAGATCACTCTGTATATCAAAAACATATGGGATGGGCTGGATAGCCTTGTATATAAGTGAAGTCTATGAACCGAAAAACTCACAATTCCACAATAAGGAATTATTTGTACCCAATTTGTACTTATTTATTGATATTAGTTGGTGGGCTTCCCCCACACATACTTGATCAAAACTTGAGTTTTACCTCAAACATGTGTGCGTGCAGTGTTTATCCATGATATATGAAGCATGTGAATATGACACTGTTTCATGTTCGTGTTCGGAAATCATGTAAATCAGCGTAATGCTCCCCATGGGCACTCAACATAACAGACAAGCCTGTAATGACTCTCCTCCAAATTGTCCGTTCTAGTGGGGCCCCCTCTGCAGATTGTGAACTCCCACAATACCAGATTAGAGAGTTATTTGATTTTTCAAGAGTTGCATTTTACACTGGTGGTAATATTGCAGATCCATCTGTGGAACATTATTTAGTCTGTCTAACCTCTAAAATGAGCAAAATTGCTCTGCTTACAAAAAAGGAACCTAATTATTTCCAGTGATGGCAACCACAAATTCATTTTTAAGAAGTTTTTTTTTCAAGTGCTCTGACCTTGAAAATAAGTGGCCATCAACTTGTAAAAACTTGAAATGTGTGTTTCTGAATCTAGTCCTATGTTGCTGTCAAGAATCATAGTTGGTCCCATTAGACAAAGTGGCTATGTAAGGGTTCAGCACCTACGTCGAAGGGATGCAGTCCTAAGACCCACTGTGTGTACATCCTTGCTGCTGCTGAAAGTCATGAAGAAATCATTTTAATTCGTTTTTTTATTCTATTCATTCTTCTATTTTTTTTATATAAGCCTTTTTATTTTTCAGCCTTCTACCATACTGCTCTCTCCCCTGCACCAGTCACTTTGACTCAGGTTGAGCCTCAGCGGAACACTGCATGCCCTTGCCCCAACACGTGGAAGGTGAACTGTGGGGCATTTGGGTCATGGGTGGCCTACTCGGGAAGTGATTCACGATGTGCATGTGTGTGTGAGTCAGGCCTCACACACAGACACTGCACTCTGTGTGTGTGTGTGTAGGGAGCCAAATGAGCTCGGGAACATCAGGGAAATTTTCGGGAAGACAATATCCCTAAGAGGCAGAGTGCAGTGATGACTCACCCACAGGCATTCACACACACACACACTCACAAATACACACACACAGTCAGACCTCAATCTTGGCCCCACTACACAGAGATGAGAGGGGAAATGGCTGGGTATGAGCGAAGTGATTGACGCACAATAAAAAAAGGGGGCTTTGTATTTTCATCCTCAGGCTGCCTCCACCACGCTGCGCGAAACCCGTCTGCTCTCCGAGAACTGTATCGGATGTCGCATGACGCTTGCAGACAAATTCACCATTGTTTCACCACCCAAATATCTTTTCTGCTCATATCATAGTCACCCATTAACCAGTGATTCACATCAAAACCAAACTAAGTGTGGATGCTTGTGTGATGATACCTGCATAGAATCGATAGATGATGCAGATGGTGATTTGTGTTTGCGGAAGGAGCCATGAGTCACTGCATTTGAAATGGAAAACAGTTTGGCAATTCGATTACATGTGCCAGTTATGTTAGGATGCTTCTCCTCTGTTGCCGATTCATGCCGATAATTTCTGACTTGAGTCGACCCATTAAAAACATGCCATGGTTACTCTGCAATTGAAGCCTGCAGATACACCCTTCATCCTTCTTCCCACAGACTGGGTGTGTTATAGGAATGTAGTCTTAGCAAAGTGCAGCACCTAAAGGCTCCTTAATACCTCGGGATTCAGCAGATTGGGACATATGCCATACAGAAAATAGCATCTTGGGGCCGATTGTCTGCACCTCTGAATTGTTTTTTAAACTTTCGCCAGGCATCGTCTGGGTGAGGGTGAGATTCATACAGGCCAGAGCTCTGAATCTCCCCCAGTTTGTCCCAGACTCACCCTTGGGCAGAGGAAGAACATCAAGATACATGACCACCCATTTCCTTCCCCCTGCCCGCCTAGTTCCTCTCATACGCCTCCTCTGGGCCTGATGTATTTATAACCCTGCAGTTTTAAAGCTGGCCGTTCATCCTCAGTACCCACCATGGGGAAGGCAAAAAAAAATTGCCTTCCTCTTTGGACAGGAAATGGTCTGTGCCTTCTCTCCCTCTTTCTTTCTCTCTCTCTCTCTGTGTCTCTCCATCTCTCTCTCCCTTCCTCTCCTACTGTATGTGTCTGGCCATTCTGACTCAGCTGCTGTCAGTTTCCATGGCTTGAAATAGACTGAGCCCATCAGATTCCTGTGTGTGCTTATGTGTTTGCATCACTTAGGCTGTCACACCCTTTGTAGCTCTGCCAGGGAGGCTTGAAACAAAGGCAGATCCCAAGCTGACGATGGCCAGGGGTCAAATGCTTGTCAGAAAAGGGCTGACCCAACAGGAAGTACTGATGCCGGACACAGGAAGTGCAGCAGCCTCAGCCAACTCGAGCCCTGCTGGTGATTTTAGAAGTGGTTTACCCATTTAACCCTCCCTCCCTCCCCCTCACACACACACACATACACACACACACACACACACACACACACAGGAATGACCTGACCTGTGCGATGCATAACTAACATGGTAAAGCAAGAGCAGATGAGAAGCAGTGAAAGTGCTGAATCACCCTAAGACCAGGGCCGGACACCCCACCCCTCCACACACACACACGCACACACACATACACACACTCAAAAAATAGAGAAAAGTTCCAGATTGGCTGAACGACCTTCAGCTGAAGCGTGAGAGGAGACCCCCTCCAGCATAGTCTACGACAGTCGATCTGTCAGCCCCCCTTCTCCCCACCCACCATCCCATCCCACTTCACCTACCCCATCTGCAACCTGGGACTCTGGCAGAGAGGCAGTGTTGACTGTGGAGTTCTGTAGGACACCCATGCACTCCTCAAACACCCCCCCCCCCCCCCACACACACACACACACACCCCTATGGCTACATCCATCATTCGAGGAGAGCACCTTCCTAATTCATCATACGTTTTATTTTACTGTGCGGGGCTTAAATCTCCTGAGCTAGCAGCCGGGAATGGCAACGGGAGCGGCACAGGCACAGCAGCTTAACTCGTTGAAAAATGGACTCGCCAGAGTTCACACCGCTTGCGCTGCGGGCGCTTGAGTTTAATCGAAACGGAGACGAGAGAGGCCGGGAAAAGGTGGATGCTGTTGACTTTGTTCAGTGACTTATCCAGAGAATCAGTGAGTTTATTGCCAGTATAGAGCACAAGGATTGGACTTACCTTATGTCTGTGTTGGCCTGTGTTCCCTCCAGAGGTATGTTAATGTGTGTGTGTGTTTGTGTGTGTCATGGTGCTTTGAGGTGACTATAAGAGTTTGTTTGAGTTTGTGTTAATTTGGATGTGCTTGTTTGAATGTTTATAAGGATGTTTGCATGCTTGTGTGTATGTGTGTGTGTGCGTGTGTGTGTGACCCTGTGTCTACAGCAAGCCCATGTCCCACATGGTAAGAGCTTGTCAGTGGAAGCAATCAGCGTGTGGTTCCCGTGAGGTTGCATGCAGTGTGTGGTTTCTTGCTTCGGTTGCGGCCCAATGTGTTTTCGCCCCGACCCATCTGACAGGCAAGTTCCACCACATGCCAGAGATTCCAGAAAGTGCCGAGCCAGGCCTCGGCTCTCCTCCCTCTCCGCAGCCTCCACGGCTGCGCTGCATGTGGAAGAAAATAAAAACCCTCCAGCCCCTTCAGGACACACACACACACACACAAACCCACTGCTACCACTCCTGACAGATTTAACTTCGCAGTCTAGGCCCTTCCTTTTAAGAGCTGAATCAATAAGCGATTTAGGAGGAAAATTACAACTAACGATATAAGGAACACACAACCTCATGGGTTTTAAACCACCCCCTCAAGCTCAGTAAACAACAGCGCTAGGACCCCAGGGACAGCTGAGGCCCCCGTGTCAGGCAGAGATCCTGGTGTGTGTTTTGTGAGAGCCTCCAGAGGGGGAGAGGCCATGCCGGCAACAGAGGAAGTGCTAGATCTTGTTGGGTTCACATCTGGGCGTGATTCATTACCATGGCTTCCTCTGAATCTCTCGTGTCGGGAGTCGTTAATTAGATACCTTCAGTTCCTCCTCCTCCTCCTCCTCCAAGCCCTTCGCCACAACCACTGCCCTCCGTCACGACAACACTTAAGTAACAGCCTTTAAGAACATCACTACTTCAAGGGACAGAACCAGTGACCGCGGTCACGCAATTGTCTCAGCAGGGGAGAGAGTTTTCAAGGTCACCAGCTGTTTCTGGGATGACCTCTCAGTCCTTCCCCTCGTGAGGAACACATATTCTCTCTCTCTCTCTTTCTGTGTGTGTGTGTGTTTGTGTGTGTGTGTGTCTGGTTTTTGTGAATGTTGGCAACTGGCTTGCTGAGGGTGCAGCCCGTCCAAGTCAGCTTGCTCCCTTAGTGTTGCTGCTGCTGCTGCTGCGGCTGCTGCTCACAGTCCAATGGGATGCTGTCCAGTCATTTTCTACGGGTCGACATACCTGACCTTATCGCTCCTCCAGATGCTCAGTCTTCTCAGGAGGCATGTGTTGATGGATGCCTGGAGTTTGGTTATACTTTCCTCTCTGTCTCTCTTTTCTTTTCTATCTGTTTTTTTTCCTGGAGTCATAAAAGAGAATTGAGTTCACATTCCTGTTGGGTACATACACACCTTGATTTTTTTTTTCTGTTGACATGGTTCAGGATGTCCATACCACCATGAACTTGTTAGGCAAGACTTTTGTCTTTGTTTGTCTGCTCGGGCAATCAGGGAACAAAACTGAAAGTCCTGCACACAATACATCCTAAACAGGCAGCTCTGGTCCAAGTGTTTAGAGCCGAGTCCACTGGATAAGTCCAGGTTCTCAGCGTTTGATGAATGAGGTGGTTGCTGTAGTGCTTTTGGAGTTTTCTTTTCTTTTTTCCTCTCCTCTGTACTTCACTCCATCGAGCTGCCAACATCGTTTCCCCTCCGTTTGAAGTTTGATTTATGCATCTGTTCCCTTCTTTCCTCTCTCTCTCTCTCTCACTCTGTGTGTGTTTGAGTGTGTGTGTGTGTGTGCGCGTGTGTGTGCTACCAGAAGACCATAACCACAGACCTAATGTAGCCGCTTCAAGTGAAACGCCAAACCCAAGATTTAGAGAAAACCAAACCCTCCCTCATAATGGGCGGTTGGGTAATGCATGTTGACAGGGTTAAGTTCCTAACTAATCTTGGCGTGATTAGAAATCTCAGTAACTAAACTGTGTGTATAAATAGTGTTGGTGGCCTTTCTGAGAACTGCTCCGAAAAGGCCTTGTACTCTATATAAATATTTTCTCAACCATGGTGCTAAACATGCCCCCCCCCATTTTTTTGGAATGTCTCTTTCATTTCCCGACATTTGGTTCTATTTTCATTCTTTCACTCACTCTTTTGATCCCAAACAGGTTTCTGTATATACTGTACTTGTTGTTGTTGTTGTTGCTGTTGCTGCGGTTGTAGCGGTTGTTGTTTTTTGCTTCACCCTTTTTCTCCATGGTGGTTACACCTGTGGCAACCCACAGTAACTCCAATGGGGTTCTAAAAGAGTGCAAAAGGCCCTGAATTCTGCATTGGATGCCCTTCTTTTGCTGGAAAGGACTCCTAATTTACTGCTAATTCATCATTATAATCCCCCTTTTCTCATGGTTTACTTAGTGGTTTGTGAGTGTTTAGTTGAGGCTTTTTATTGTGCTGCAAATCTGACAACCCCATGAGAGATTTAATGCTAATACAGACTCGGAGGCTAGTTTGCACGTTGTTTCCAGTGTAGAAGGACCATTTAGTGCTCATGAAATACCTTTGGTCTCCATTTGTGATGTATCTGACAATCTAAGTCTGTGAAAGCTCTGATTTAACCCATGCCATCTCTTTTGGTCACTTCAGTATCATGTTTTAGACTCTAAGCAGTCCATTTGAAATAGCCGAATGCATGACAGAATCTGTCTCAAAGCCACTATAGGAAGTCTCTGAAATGGCCTCTTTTGATGCGCGGATGTAGCCCTGTGAGGCTGAATTTTTTTTTTTTGTCAACGCATGATATCAGCTGCCCTCAATCTAGATCAATCACATACATAGTCCTCATTAGGCGGAGTATTTTGTGCATCTTTTACTGCCACTTTGATCTTCCTTCTGAGAATGCCTCGTTTTTCCCATTAGCTTTAAATCTGTATGGATTTGTGTGATATGCATATTTTATGAGTGTTTTCATGTATCAGAATTCATTAGTCACTCTGAGCTGTAAGACCATTGTATACCCAAGGAGCTCCTTTGGTCTTAGTTATCAGAGAGGCAGAAATGGAAGTATGGCGATTCATCTTTGGTGTCCAGGACAAGCTATTATGCAATTTTTTTAGTATGAGGGAAAAAAACCCCAAGACATCTGCATACTGCACTAATTATGAACTTACTGAAAATTACTTCACTTCATATCTTTAATAGTTTGAAGTGCAAAAATACTAAAGTTTTGAAAAAACTCAAATGACATTTTACAATATTATAACTGTATTAGTGTAATTTCATGCAGGATTGCTGAGGATGTGAAAAATGTGAATTGATGTTGATGAAGTCAATATTTTACATTGATTTTCATTTAACCCTATGGGGGATTTGATTTTCATTAAACGAAGCCACTTCAAAGACAAGATATTATTATGTAAAGCAAGCTGTAAATATTGCAGTCATAAGATGGGCTGTAAATACATTATTAACATTGGGAGGGGAGAGAATGAATTTGTTTGGCTCTTTCGTTAAATTTCCGCCTTTCTCTAATTGAGGGACTGCAAGCAACCAGAGACAAACAACAAAAAAAAAATAATAAAGGAAGAATTCCCTTGCTTCTGAACATGAAAGCCTTTGCAGCAGCATTTCCTCTGGCATGGGAGCCAAATCAAGCGGAAGAGACAAACTCGCCCTCAAAATGTTTTTTGCAAAATGCATTGCGTGACTTCAAGATTTAAAATGACAATTTAATCACAGCTTGTTTGGCACTCTCATCGTGCATGGCTTTGTGTTTACCACTACTTACGGTCCTGTATGTCTGTGTGCTTTTTGTGCATTGTACACAGTGTGTGTGCGTGTGTGTGTGTGTGTGTGTGTGTGTGTGTGCGCGCGCGTCGTGTGTGCACATGTCGGCATTTTGGATGTATTTCACAAAAAAGATTTTTTTGGGGGAAAAAATGAAGAACAACTGTCATTGAGTGAGGACGAAGGGTAAGGGCACAGTGTTACGCAACACCAAAGCCTTCTCCAGCTTGCCTCCTGCCCCCTGCGGTGTGGGAACCAGACTGTGAGGATTACAGCGCTTTGGCCTCTGTTCATCAGCACTGATTTCAGGCCCAGTGTTGTTCTTTGCTTCTCTCCACGTCACAAACTTGTCAATCTGTCAGCTGCTTATACTATATATGTTTTTTTTTGTCCAAGTCGCAAAGAGAAAGAAGTCATCCAGATCAACGCTGCCCAACTGGACTATTATATTCCATTGCGGATTACAAAGAGGTTTGCGTCACTGCATCAAACGAACTGATGCAAGCTGATGGCGCTGGTTATATGCTGAATTCACCGAAGGTCTCTCCTCAATAGAGAAAACATAAGCTACAAAAAATATGCCTCGGATTGAAGATGAGTTTCTCCTTTTCTCCTCTCCACTCAAAACATCATAGTCACATCCCCTCCCAGTGCACCCTGATGCCCCCCCCCCCCTCCCCAGTTTGTCATATCTCATCGCACATTAGCCATGTTTAATGCAAACGATAATGATTAAGACATCGAGTTAGAGAACACTCAGATGGATGGTGGTTTTCTCTGCCCTGCAGTTAAAAAACTGCCAGACATGAAAGGAAATGGGTAAGTTATGAAGCGGCGTCTCTGCCCGGAGTGCTTTTGTAATTACAATGGAAACGGCTATATTTCTGCCCATTAATGTGGTATACACATCCCAAAGGGACACGTCAAACACAATCCAGCAGGGGCAGCACTGGAAAACCAATGATCAAAACTTGTCCAGAAGATGTTTCCATACCATTGTTTGTGTAGCATTATGAGAGGGAAAGCCAATGCCAAATCTAAAAAGTATTTCCTTTAAACTTGCTTTTGCATGCATTTTCTATGTGTTATGTTTTGGTTGCATGTGGTTGCATTAACACCACACCACCCCCACCCTTAAAGTCTGCCATGCTTTTCTGGGCTATCAGGATTGTTCCATCAGATTGCTTATGAAACTCCTTTGTGAAGTTGAATTCCCATACTCCTGTTGTCAAGCTTCACTACCATTTGCTTGAATAAAATTCTTAACAAAAATGTCAAGGGGGGAAAAAATGTAAATGTCTACAGATCCTATTCTCATGGATTTCTGCTAACAAAACATCTTCAGTATGGCTACTGCTCATGTCAGCATCTCAAGCCTGATGGAAATCAGCTTTAGAAAACAGTTAGCCGAAGCATATTTTGCCAAGCGGCTTTTTTGTTAGACACCTAGCGACCCCCGGTGCTCACACGGGCATCATTAATGCGTCCTCATCCTCAAAGTTGTAATATCACAAAGATTGTAACTGTGCAGTCATTCTAAGCGTCCAGCAGCTAAATCAGCAGCCAGGTCCCAGGTGTTTATGCTCGGGGAGTGCAGGTGTGCGTGAACTGGACAATTAAACATTGCTGCAGGACTGGATGGGATTCTTCACCTTTTGAAGGCACTGAGAGGGGTTCAGTGAGGCCTGTGGAGATTCGAGTCTCTTGCTCACAAAAAAAAAAAAAAGATTCAGCCCGGCCGAGTGGAACAGCGAAGCTAGAACAGAGAGATGGTAAAGGGCAATCTTTAGCTGCGGAAGTTTAATGGTGTAGGAGACAGCTAGCGGTGGAGGAATTGGCCAAAAGTTGGCCATGTTGTAAGTGATGATGCGTGCACTTGGTGATGTAGTTAAAATTATGCTGGGATCGTTTTAACGTTTTAGCTGCTGTCTCCTGTCGTGCTTATCAGACACTGGCTTTGTCAGGTGTAGGCCCAGGAACATTTCTCCTGACCACATCCTTAACCACAGATGCTAGAGATGGGGGAGAGGTGTGTTGGGGAGATCAGAGAGAGGAGTAAACATAAGGCAATTAGTCTGTGGGATCGCAGTCAGCCCACATAAGTCAAACCACACAAAACAGATGGCACTGAAATGCAACCGATAACATCAGTTATCAGTTACCAGACCTTGCATTCTACTCTGTACCATCAAAGCATGCTAACTGGCTATTTTTTGGGCCCCCAAAGCTTATTTCATACTTATTTAGCAGTTATGAGTTATACCAGTACCTAGCCTCCTGCATGAAGTTAGCCAGGTAAGAAACTAGCTTATAGGAGTGTTGTTCACAGTCATTGGATGAGGCATGTGAGACACTTGCAAAATGATCTTACAACACATGCGAGTGAGTGGGGTAAGTGGATTATTTAGGCAATTTATCTGGGGCAATTAACCAAAGCCAGGTAGTTAGCAACTCTTTGACAGCTTGTATGCATTCCTCTTTGGTAAACTGAGTAAGGGAGAGAAAATGATTGATGGCATCTTGCACATTCTCGCACTCCAGGTAATTACATCTATTCAGATCTTACTGTGTCTAGAGTAATGGGAGACAACTCACACCTGTGGTTTTCCTCTAGGTTTGTGTGCAGGAATATGAAAAGCTGCTCAAAACACAGCTCAGAATCAGCTGCTATTGTGCCTCTGTGTGTACTTACCCTTCTTCTTGTTTCATCTGGTAAGCCATTGAGATGGCAGGCAAGCATGTGGTCTCCTCATGTTCTCCTCTCTCTCTCAGTGGTTTGTGGCTGTGGTATAATCAGAGGAAGACGAAACACGTTTCACGCCCCAAATTACACAGGGCTCCTATGCCATTGAGGGAAACCTGTGTTTCTCCTAAACACAGACACACACTGAATACACACACACACTCACACACAAATACACACACACACACACACACACACACACACACGCAAAACCTGCGTGCAGGGAACTTGTATCCATGGGTGTTTTGTTTTTAAAAGGCTCTTGGGCGTGCACTTCTACCCTCTTATCAAGCAACACTCCCATGGGGCAGGAGAGTCCAGCGGTGACGGAGTGGAGTGTGTGCCCTGCCGGGGTTTGGTGCCCGAATAGCTCATGTTTATTTCCAGGGTTCTCCCAAAGGATTGGCCTGGCGTTGTGTTTACGGGTGAACTGTGACTACAGAGAAACCGACTAGAGATGTTTGTTTCATCTGTCTGTTCGTTCTCTTGTTTTCCTTGTGTTTATTGGCTTCGTGAATTGCACCTCCATTCGTTAATCATTTCTGCATGGGTCCCGCATGCTGCTATGAAGTCATGCCAGCTGGCAATTACATCTCCTTGGTTATGGAGGCCATGGAAGACTGTGCTGCGCACAAGACAGACCAAGGCCTGTCACACGTACATAAACACACTCACAAATACACAACTCTTTTTCATCTTTTTATTTCATTCATTCACACACACACTCACACGCACCAACACACACATGCACACACACACGTATGCTTGGTCCTGTGAAATCTCCGAGGCACACCTCGGACAAAGTGCAGTTTTGGTAATAAGATGGCAGCCAAAGCAATGAAGCACATGTAGTGTGGGCTGCAGACTGTCAAATAAAGCTGGCCTCAAATGGTGGTGATTTTAGCCAGGGTCGTAAATCTGCCTCTTTCAGTAACAGTTTAGAAATGTGATCTGACGAGGTTGTGTGGGAATAGCTTCCACAGAACTGCGCTGATGAAGTGACACTGAGTGTGATATTTTTCTCTTAACCCCGAGAATTATGAGGGCACAGCAGAGTTGTATTACTCCCTTGGTACCACTGCAGACTCCTCCGTAGCCAGAGAGAGAGAGAGAGAAAGAGAGAGAGAGATTGAGCTTCCTTTGGTGGATATTCTCCAGGCCAGGCTACAGTAGATTAGCTCATAGCATGGTGTGTGAGTGTGTGTATGTATGGGTGTGTGTGTGGGGGTTGGTTGGGGAGGAGGGATTTATGTAAATGCTGGCAACATTCTCAACCGGTCAAGCCATGAAATGGGATTTTTCTTGTGGATGCTCTGAATGGTGCCTGTCTCTCTGTCCATGTGCGTGTATGTTTGTTTGTGTGTGTGTGTGTGTGCGTACGTGTGTAGTGCTTCTGCAGGGCTAAATACTCACCCTCCACAAGACTAGGCATTATCTTGAAGTGTTGTGTTAGGCATATGCCATAGCCTGGTTGAGCTGTAGCCTCCTGCTGCTGCCTCCTGATGCTGCCAGGCCTCTGGGTTGGATCCTGGCCCCACTCCACTTCTCTCCTCTGGCACCACCAGCCTCCCTCTCTCCTCTCTTCTCCTCTCCTCTCCCCTCTCCGTCAGGCCCGCTCTCAGCGGGGTGGTTAAATTGTCCATAATGCATAAACGCTCGTTTATAAAAACTGACAGACGCGGCGGTCGTTTACAAAAATTAATTACCTCTCCGAGCAGAGTGGAACGGCGAGGCTGGAGTTCCTCCTGTCAGTCACACCCGACCACCCTGGCAGCAGCCTCCTCCATCAGAGATCACATGCGCTACCTGCAGAGAGAGGGAATGAGGGAGGGAAACGGAGGAAAGACAGAGGGGATGCCAAGACAAAAGTACAAATACGGGAAGGGGAGATGGGCGAGGTGTAGTGGGGACTTTTGTAGTGGGGGTACGCGATATAATGTTATAAATGAAGGGGGGAACCCATACCCCCTGGGTCCAGTGTCCACTACACCCCTGGAGGTGGGTTTGTTTAGGTTGCACATTGACAATGTGAAATGTTAGACAGGGAAGGGGGAGAAAGAGGGAACAAAGAAAAAGGTGAGGAAGAGCAAATATGGGGACTGAGAGAGGGGCTCGTAGAAAGGAGAGCACAAAGTGGCAGAGAGAGAGAAAGAGAAAGAGAGGTGAAATAGATTATCCTGGTTGTCAAACTGGGGTACGAGTACCCCTGGGGGGTAATCATACCCCACAAAATAAATCTGTCCATGGGTTCTCTGCTCTCACCAGCATAAAGATAACAATGAAAAAGATCTCAGACTATCCCCAATACAATGCAGTTGCTTCTGCATTGTTGTGCACCATATAATCTGTGTTTACATTTTATTTATCTATACAAAAATATTAATTGTCATAGCAAGCGTAGCATAGTAATGGTACTCGGTAGGACTCGGGGGTGTCACAGGGGGTATGCAACAGTTAAAAGTTTGGGAACCACTCTCTATCAAATAAAAAAGGCTGTTTAAAATAACTAAGGCCAGAGATTATCAGAGAGTTTATGTTGACAGACGTTGATTGTTTTTTTTTTCCTCCCCTCACTGGCTAAATTGAATAAATTGCATTAATCTGTGCGGGGTTAATGGAATGGATCTGTTCGATGGTGTTGTGATGCCACTGGTGCTAATGATAAAAGTGGCTCGCCTCTTCTTCCCTGACAGAGCGTAGACGGCTTTTAGCATAATGAATGGCAGGTCACTGAAATGCCACGTTTCTTCCCCATTAATAGAGGGCTCATCTGCCACTCTGCATGATAATTAAAGGGAATTCAGTAATGGGAGTTTGTGTGTGTGTGTGAGGCAGAATTCTTGTGATTTAGAGTGCCAGCATGGCAGAGGGTGATTTGACCAGATCATGGATAGTTTCTATCCTAAAGTCATTTCACTTGAAAAGCAATTGTCAGTTACTTATGATGCCGCTTGGCATTTTAGGAAGACTTTAAATGTGTACCTTACAACCTTAAAGTTGTGTACCTGTGCACATGTGTTTTCCAGTCAGTTTGACCTCCACTAATAGTAGCTTTCCTACGCCTAGCTTGAGATGAATGTCTCTGTCACATGTTAGAGCATAGCTGAGATAAGTATGGGGGGCGTACCTCATACTGGAGCAGAGGTGATTATCATTGGACAGAATATCAGCAAGATTTTAAAGCCAAGATTTTGAGTTGTACCCAAAAAAGTGCATCTTTAGGCTACCTGACCTGATAATAACATGACACAGATATGTGCTGTATTGCATTTTGTGCTTGGTTAAAGACAATTTGAAGACGTATTGTTTTCTCATTGTGAGCGCAAATCTATGAATTACCAACATCTATCTATATTGGAGATTTGTTTTATTTTGAGTTTAAATTTAACTCACTAATCAACCCAGGGCAACCTTAATTGTTTTTAATCATCTATATTAGGCATCTATATATATGCATTTGCTAATATCTTTGTTTTTATCTGTATGAGTGTAGGCCTTTAACATCTCTGACTCCCCTCTTCAGAACTGTGCCCCTCTATCAGTTCTGTTGTTCCATAAGGTGACTATGTGGGTGCATTGACTTGAATCTTTTGACTTGAATCTGGATGAGATGTTTAGCAAGTTTGTTATTCTGCCAGTGTTCAGTATTGTTTTGCTGATTTCCAAGGTTAGCTGATAATTACATTTGTTTGTTTGATTTTTATTGTTACTGTGTTGCATAAAAACTTGTGACTTTTGTTGTTGCAGAAAACTGATGAAAGATGTGTTTTTTCAGAGAGTATATTTGCATATTCTCAACTTTAGAAATAAAACTGCCTCCCACAAATCACATCTTGAATGCTGTTATCCAATAGAACCCACTTCTGACATCTTATTTCCACCAACAGATCGAATCACCAGTACTGCTCCTCAATTACCTCCTCCAAGGAGCTAATGTTTTTGGTTTCATTTGTTTATCTGTCTCTGTCTTTTTGTCTGCAAATTATGCAAAAACCAACTGGCTGACTTGAATAAAACTCGGTAAGAACTGGTAAGAGTTAAGAATCCATAACGTTCTGAAGTGAACAAGGGTCAAGAGCGAGCTCCTGTTCTGTGACTTGCATTGCATATTGGCCTCGGCCGTGATCTGTGCTGTCCGAGTGCCCTTAGAATGATGGTAAGGAATTCAAGCTTGTGTGATTGTTTCTCTCCATCCTCTCATTAGGCCGTTGGTCATCATCAAGTCCTGGGAAATGTGAATAACAACTCTGGGTGTTTCCAGCCTTTTCCTCGTCCAGCGTAATGGAACCGCTGGCAGAGAGATGGCACAGGATGTGGCTGATTCCGATGTGAGTATAAAAAGAACTGACAACCGACAATTGCGTGTTTTTTTTCTATTTCAAGCACAATTCTGGGAGTATAATAAGAAACATGTTTGAAAAGACTTATTTTTTGTGTGAACTACACTAAAGTATATCCAAGTAAAGAGATTTAATAAAGAGAGTCTCTGCCTCTGGTTTAAACCTGCAGAGAGTATATGACTGGCATAGTAATGGGTCGTGTTATATGATACTAGCAGAGCTCCATTAAAATTTATGCTTTTGCCTCCCAGAACAGAGACCAGTGTATTATGAGGTGAACCTTGACCGCTTCCAGACTTAATAAGGCACACATGACGATTAAACATGTCCGAACCTTCCCTCATAGATAGGTGGTCACGGCTGAGGCAGTTCCCTTTGCCTTGTGTTTTAGCTGCTATGGAGTCTCCGTTCACTCATGGACTCCCCTACTTTAGAATGTCATCCAATAGCTCTTGAGCATTGCGTAAGGTATTAATTAGGCATGCTCTTGTGTCCAGACATAATGGTCGCTATCCTCATTCTCAATGCTTTATAGTCATTTAGATATCTAAGCACATTGTAGAATTGCAGTATTGTTGTTATTTCACAATGTTCTGTTGATTTTATTTTTTTTTTTTGATCAGTTGCTGATATGTCTTCAGTGCACCAGTTGCTTCTGTTTTTGACCACTTCATGGTACAGGTAAAATGTCAACATATGGAGCCCAGCCGTCAGTTCATTAGTCCATGTACGTGACGCCTCCACTGCACCATGTCAGCTAAAAGAATATGATTAATGTGTCTCCCCTCAATAATTAGAGAGCCCTCATCTTTCATTCTTGAGGCACCACATGTGTAGGTAACGTGCCTTCATCCTTCCCCACATGTTTTAAGTGTCCTTAGATAACGTGCCTTCACCATTCCCCACATGTTTTAAGTGTCCTTAGATAAACAATGGGCCAGCAGCCTTTGGACAAAGCTGCTGTTTCTACCACATGACTATGAATCCTATGATCCTATGAAAAATGCTCAATTACAAAAAAAAAATCTTTTTGCTGAGAAAAAGGAGAATATTCTTGGGTTGTGACTGGAATCCAGCAGGTGTTTTTTTGTTTGTTTGTTTTTTGCCTCCAGTAAGTTTTCTTTGCGAAACATCTTTGTGAGTTGCTTCTCTGGTGTTTTGCAAACTCTCTGCTCCGTGTGTACCCTTAATGACTATAATGTTGGTGTTTGTGCAAAGGCTGTGTACTGTGAATAGGAGAAAAGAAACGTGTCACACACCAAGCCATAAACAACTCCAGCCCATCAACACATTACTTCAGCAACACCAAAGGGAGGGATGCTATTTGCAATGTGCTCTTGAGCACAAGTATCAACAGCCTTTTGTCATAACCATAAACTCAGCCAGTGTAAAATGTTCTCTGTCCTATGCAGATAAACCAGGAATCCCAAGAAAGTTCTCAACTATCAGGTCAGAACTGAAGAAGCCTTTTGAATGAAAGGTGAAGCATCTTGAAGCAAAAAAAAAAAAAGTCCAGTTCCATACACTTTGACTACTATGACCTGGATGAATGCAAATCTTCACAGACAATCCCAAGTAGTGCTCTGGACAGCCGCTCTTTACAGATTGTGTGTGGCCAGTCCATGCCCAGTATGGTTAGGGCAGATTTGGGCCTTGTGTCTCTGTGGCTCTAGTACAGTGTTTTTCCTGTGTGTTCATCCGTCACTGTGTTTTCCCAGCTGTGCAATAACAGCGATGCAGAGGATTTTTTGCCCTCTCTTACTTTCTTGCTCTTGCTTTTCTTCCTGTCCGTTCTTTCTTTCTTTCTTTTCTGTTTTTTTTTCCCTGTGCTGGTTTCTTTCTATGGTTGGGTGGTAATGGCGCCTCTGAGTTGCAAGGGCTAGTTTCCTGCTCTGTTTGAGAGGTGCTTTGAAGAGCGCAGCAGGAACAATTACTGAGGCCGGGCCTTTGGCCTAATCTGACGGCTCGCACTCATGCTAGCCCCCCCAATACCCCCCAATACCCCCCCCCTTCTCCCGGTCTGCTGCAGCGCTATCGCTCCTCATTGCCGTGCTGATACGCTATGCTCCAGATGTGCTTCCCCCCACATCCAGCTAACACAGACACCCTAGCAGTTTCACTTTCAAAGTTGGCTCCAGTCATGCCCAAATCATTTCAGAGTCAAATCACATGAGGATTTGATAACAGGGTGCTTCATGGTTCTTTTGTTGTCGTTTTCTTTTGTGTGTGGTTGCCTGTTTAGGATCATTGCTTTGCGTGCATGTAGATTACATATTTTTGTTATATTGATAGCATATAGCCGATTTTTTTTAAAACAAAGAGATGATTTTCTAATAGGTTGTTGACATTGGATTTGACTCTCTCCATATGTGCGCATTCACAGTTCATGCACGATAAGCCTCTCAGCTTCCCCTCTTCTCTTTAGTTTGTTATGGAAGTGCTCATTTTGTGAGCCAATGAGCTTCTTTTGGCTTACAGAACCACCTCCACATCTTGTCACGCCACACCACGGTTTGTGTCACAGTGCCCTTTTTGGGATTCAGACATTGGAAAGAGTTCTTGACCACTGGGACAGTGAATGTTTGATGGTAACTGGCAAGCCAGCTCATTAGAGATGTTTCATGTTTCACATGTATAATAGCTTTTTGTAGCATTGTGTTCCCACAGTTTTGGTCTAAACTAGTTTGAAGTGTGTACGCACAAGGTGAAGTTCTTTGACATTCAAGAATGTGTCAGTGTGTCTGTGTACAAGATGTCATTGTGTTTCAACAGATGCGCTCATGAAGGGAAAAGAGTGTCAAGCTAAGCAATTACAACAAAAGTGTGTGTGTGTGTGTGTGTGTGTGTGTGTGCGCGCGCGCTCTGGCACTAGCAGTAGCATCTTGACCACATATTTGTCCAAGTGCCCACCAAGTTTGATTGTGATCCATGATTCTTTCCCGATCCCATTGTATCTCTCTTTTCCACTTGTTTCCTGTCAATCTTAATGTCAGCCAGTAATGCCCCCTTGAAGGTTGGAGCAATGAGAGAATGAATGAGTGAGCAAGGCATGGAGAAAGAGAGAGAGAGAGAGAGAAGAGAGTGTGTGTTGAGTCTGTGATGTACCAGTAGGGGGCCTCGGCTCTTCGCTTTGCTGCCTCTCTCCTCAGTTCTGCCTGTGAGCTTGGCAGCCTTCAGGAGGAGAGAGAGAGCGCAAGAGAAAGGGAGAGAGAGAGCAAGAAGGGGAGAGGCTGCCTTAGACCCTCCTACTAGCAGCAGCCTTTCAAGGGGAAGAAAGCGGAGTGGAAGTCCCTCCCACTCCCAGCCCTGTGGAGAAGGACTGTAGCGTAGCCCAGCTGAAGGCGAAACCCTTTAGTCCTTACCCTAGCGGGGAGCTGCCAGCACCACATACACACACACACACACACACACTCAGAGAGACACACGCACAGCACAGCACAGCACACACACACACACACACTTACACACACACACACATATATCCTCTCTCTCGGTCTCCCTCTCGCACACACACGCTTGCACGCACGGGCAGGCAGGCACAAACACAGCCACAGCCAGCCGCGTATGCACACACACACACACACACACACACATCCGCGCACATAGACACACACACATATACACGCACACGCTCTCGCTCTCTCTCCCCCCCGCCTCTCTCTCTTTCTCTCTCTTGCTCCGTCCCTGCCGCTAAACATTCTCACACGCGCACGAGAGGCAGCCTGGAAGACAGCGGTGTTGTACAGGAAAGGAGAAGAGGCGAAAAAGGCATAGAAGAAAAAGAGAGAGAGACCAAAAAAGAAGTGGAGATAGAGGGAGCACACAAAAAAGAGCTGTCAGGCTTGTGAGTGGACTAATGCGCACACGTTTGTGATTTTCTTCAGGAAAAGAAACATTTCCTCTTTGCAGTCTCTCTCTCTCTTGCTCTCTCTCTCATTCTGTGTTATCTGTTCTGGGATCTGTGAAGATCGAGGCTTTCTTTCTTTTTTTGCGGTGTGCGTTACTGACTGCCTGGAGTTTGTGCTCTCCTGGGGATCTGTATTTTCTCCTTTGGCTGGCGAGATTTTATCAGAGGAGCTCTCTCTTGTGTTTGAGGAGGATGTGCTTTGTCACACTAGCAGTTTAAGCTTCAGGACACCCATCCATCCATCTATCCATCCACCCATCCATCCATTCATCTGTCCATCCATCCTTTCTTTCTGCCTCTTCTCGCGTTCGCTCTCCCTCCGTTCGACTAGTACGGCTGCATCCAGGCTTTGTCCATCAATCTGCGCGCTGAGCAGAGTGGGGAAGAGTGGAGGGGGCACCTCCACCGGATATCTGCCGGCCTTCAGCGGGATTCTGACAGCGTGCACGGAGCGAAGGCAGAGAAGCCAGCGTGTGTGAAAGAGAGAGAGAGAGAGACAGAAAAAAAGGAGCGAGCAAGGGAGCGCACGAGACAGAGCAAGAAAAGGAGAACGAGAGCGTAGAAACCAAGGCATGAGCAGGAGGACAGCTGAGAAGTGAACGCTACGGTACTTTGTCTCCCTGTCGCTCACCACTACTCCCCCACCCCGCTCTCTCTCTCCACCACCACTCTTTTTCCATCCCTCTCTCTACCTCCTCTCTTTCCTCTCTCTCTAGCTCTCGTATTTTTTTGTGCGCTGCTGCTCTGGGCAGCACCTGTGTACCTCTGTCCATCCTTTCCACCCTCCTCTCCTCTCCTCTCATCCCTCGCTCTTCCCTCCTGCTCTTCCTCCTCACCGCCACTCCTCATCCTCACATACGGGCGGAAAAAAAAGGACAGCTTGAGGGTCCGGAGACGACTCTACATCTTTTTTTTTCTCTTCCCCTCTCTCTATCGCTCCGTCCATCTCCGTCTATCCGATCGTCCCCTCAGCTACTTCTCCACTCCACACGCCTTGCTGACTCTGAACCCGGATCTACACTTGCATCTTCACGCCCCCCAGGGAACCAAGCGAAGGAGGCTTTCGGCCAGAGGCTTTTCTGCTGCTCTAGAGAGTCTCTCATCTGTCTGTCTGTCCGTCCGGCCGGCTGACTGACCGACCATCCGTCCGTCCCCTCGTGACTGCCAGAAGGATTCCAGCTACATGGGCAAACGCTTGGAACAGCAACCAATGTACCCCCAGTACACCTACTACTATCCTCATTATCTCCAGACGAAGGTATGGTGTGCCAGGTCCCCGTTTGTGTGTGTGTGTGTGTGTGTGTGTGTGTGTGTGTGTGTGTGTGTGTGTGTGTGAGAGAGTGTGTGCTCACCACCCCTACCCCACCCCTACTCATCTCCTCCCCTCTTTACTCCTCTGCTGTTTGCTTGTGTGTGTCCATGTGTCTGTGCTGGCTGCTATGCTCATGCTGGGCTTGATTGATGGGGTATCAGGCTGCAGGTATACTCCTTTGATGATCTAGGATACAGCTGACGGGGGGTTGGGGGATTGAGGGGTGTTGACAGGTTTAAACATTACACCTTCTCTGCGCGCACACACACACACACACAAACCACACAAGTGCACCCAAGAATGTGTAATGATTCAGTGACACACACACAGAAACACACACTTGCACTCCACTCCACTACATACACACAAAAAATGCTCACACACGCACGCACGCACGCACGCACGCACGCACAGACACACATGATTTGAATCCCTGTACTCCTGGGCAATTGGGGATTTGAATAATTGCATTGTTCTGCCAGAGCACTCCAGCACCAGGAAGTTGAGAATTGATTCCAGGAGTGGTGATGGATGGGCACGGGAGCCTATCGCTGGGCTGGGGATTCCTGGCAGCTGCAGTGATTCATACCTGCTTTTATGCGCCGGGCGGCAAGTGAAAAGTTGGCTGTTATGTTACATAAGTGAGTAAGTGTGTGGTGTCTGTGTGTGTGTGTGTGTGTGTGTGTGTATGTGAGAGAGCTGGATGGAAAGAGTGAGAAAGGGGGGTGGAGGGGGAGTGAGAGAGAGAGAGAACGAGAGAGAGTGTGTGTGTGGGAGAGGGAGGGAGAACAGGATGAGTAATGAGTGAGATGAGTAAGAGGGCTTCTGATTGAATTACAGAGAGAGAGAGAGAGAGAGAGAGAGAGAGGAAGGAAGGAAGTAATGAGAATGACTTGTACACATCTAGTTGGAGTGTCCAGTCGGTGTGGTTTTCATGGAAATCATTTGCAGTTTTTGAGAAAAAGGCTCTGAATGAGACCAGGTGGCTGGTTCTTCATGACTGTGGAGCTTTCAGGTTCCTTTACTCCAGCTACCAACCCTCTCTTGCTAAACCTGCCGTGGGCACTAGCTAATCTGTTGCCCTGATACTGCTGTTGTGATGGTGGAGCCCCCTGGAAGAGGCTCGGCTGCAGCAAGCAGGGCGAAGCCTGTACAACCCCACCCCCCTGCTCCCTGGAGAGTTCCCTCTGGAGGCTTCAAGCTTCGGCTGGCAGCCTTTCTACTACAGCAATCAGGAAATCACCCCACCCCACCCGCCCCATCCATTCTCTCTCCCTCTCCCTCTCCCTTCTCTCTCTTTCACTTTCTTTCACTCTCACTCTGGCTCTCTCACACCCACTCCCTCTTTCTCTCTTGCTTTCGCTTTCTCTTTCTTCCCTTTCAAGGTCAGCTTGAATGGGATCTTGCCATTTCCAGTTGTTCAATGGGGGTCCTTTCCCCAAAGGCTTTCTTATGAGACCCAAGCTGCCGGTATCATCTACTTGTCCTTCCATGTGCCAATCTAGCTGAGATACGCCGGTGCCATCAAACAACACAATTAACCCCACAGGATTGTATGGGCTGTTGAATATGTCAGGAATCGATTCTGGTGCCGGCACTGCTGCTGCTTTTTTTAACCACAGGCGGATTCGGGCCTCGGTTTCACCGTCTGCCTAAGCCATGTGTGTGGGAGATTAGAGGCGAACAACGTGGGCCCCGGTAATAATTATTGATCGTCAGATTATCGGAGAGGAAGGAGAGTACTTTGGCTCTGAGTTATGCCCCGGATCAGATTGCAGATATTCTGCTTTTTCTCGTTAAGATGGAGGGTCTCTCGTAACGAGTGTGTGTGTGTCGGTGTGTGCATGAAGGTGTGGGGTGTGTGTGTGTGTGTGTGTGTGTGAAAGGAGGTGCCTTTCAGTGTGATTGGAGATGTAAATGGCCTCTTATTAATCTTGATTCAGGGTGTAGCGAGCGCAAGGAGGCATTTCTCTCGGGGATATCAATCACCAGGGAGCAGAGAGGCACCTGACACACAATCAGTGACCGATCCCCCCACCCACCCCAACACTCACACACACACACACACACACACACATACATACACACACATACACACACATACGCACACACACTCACACACTCTCTCTTCCCTGCAGATGGAAAAGCACCGTTTAATCAGAGACGAATAAATAAACGATGCTAGAGACAAGAAACATTTGCTATAGTGTAGCTAGCTCACTCACACACACCAAGGTGCCATTACTAAAGAGGAAAGAACTGGCTGCCTTTGAACAGGGGAGTGTTTCGTCTTTTTGGCCAGGTGGTGTTGCAGCTGGGGCGTTCAAATGAGTGTCGGCGACCTGCTCACTTCCATTTCGTGCTTCTGAAATAATAAGATGCTAAATCACAGAAACACCACTGGATGTATGTGAGACATTGTACACAAGAGGTAGTGGAAAGGTGTTAATTAATTTGCTATTATTTAAAGCACCTAAAATAATGTAGCTGAAACTTCATCAAACTGCTAGAAGTCATTACATTATATTACACACCAATGATTAGAAAATTGTAAGCCCTCGAGATAGTATGCATAATGTAATGGATTTAATTTCTTGGGCTTATGTATAAGTTGTTTCTGTGTGTGTGTGTGTGTGTGGTTTCTGTGCATTTAAGTTGTGTGTGTGTATGTTGTATGGGGAGGAGGAGGAAATGTATTTGACAGGCATCTAGCCCCGTTGGCTTATTAAATAGATTTAAGGGCAAGTAATTCCCCCCTGGTGTTGTGTCAACAGAAGGCTGAGGGGCCCCGCTGCCATTGAATCAGCTGCAAAAAGTCAGCCCTTCACACTCCTTTCTATCACAGCACAGGGACAAAATTGGAACTGTGTGTGTATTTGTGTGTTTACATGTGTGTAGGTGTGTGTGTGTATGTGTGTGTATGCACATTTATGTGTGTGTGTGTGTGTGTGTGTTATGTGTGCTTTCTGTGGTGTTATCTATATTTTTACACATTTGTGTGTGTGAGCAAGATTGTGCTTGTTAGTGTGTGAGACATGGAGACGAGATGGGAGACTTGAGGAGGAAAGAAGGTGAGGGAGAGAGGATAAGCTCAGAGCAATGTGTGTGTGTGTGTGTGTGTGTGTGTGTGTGTGTGTGTGTAAGTGGGGGAGAAAGGTGTTCAGTTACACAGAGACGGGTCAGCTTTTGTGCTGCAGAAATAACATCCATCCGGCCGTCTAAATCTCTCCGCTCAGCATGAGTGAGCGCTAACTGCCCTGCAGTGGACGACGCGCAGCAAGCCGGCCGCATTCCTGCAGTGCCACGGTGGGGGTGGGGCGTGAGTGTTTGAGTGTGTGTGTGTGTGTGTGGGGGGGGGGGCAGCTTGTTAGGTGCCAGGACTGCCCTTGTTATTCCATGCTATTCAGGCACTCTGTATGCCAACAAGCCTGTGGCCTGTTGTTATGCTAAAAATTCTTGTTAGCCACAGATGACTTCAATTATTTTGAATTTATTGCAAGCTTTTTTTAATGACTTGATTTTTTTTAAATAGCATGGATGGATGTCTTCATTTTTGGAATGGAATTAATAGGCTTGTTCTTTTGCCAGGATTTCAAGGTATTTATGATAATATGCGAAATTAAAACCTCCATTGTCCGTACATTAGAACGATTACATACCCCTCCTCTCAACACATGCGCTCACACAAACACACAAGTGCATGCACACACACACACACACACACACACACACACACACTGACGCACTCAGTTGTTCGTAAACACAAATACTAGCCTTTCAAGAGGGCTTTTATCCCAGCAAGTGACTCCTTCACATTGAATTAGTGAGTGGCACACGACTGAGACCTGCTCAATGATCCACTCTGAAATGACTGCGTAAAAGCAAAAAAAAAAACAAACAAAAAAAACCATAATAACAATAACAATTAACGCTGCAGGAGCAAAACCTGCCTGTGGCCCCCCGGCGAGGTCCAGGTGTATCGCTCGGCCCAGGTGTATCGCTCGGCCCGTCATCCCTGGGGAAAGAGAGGGATAGAATGCCCTTTTTGCCCTTTTAGCTTTAGACTGACTGTATAAGGGGCTTGCTCTTTACTCAGTGCAAGACATTGGCTGACATAAGAGCAGCCTGTGTGTGTGTGTGTGTGTGTGTGTGTGTGTGTGTGTGTGCTGGCACGTGAGTGGCTGAATTATACATGTAAACTCTACCACAGGGAAGGCTCTTTTGACGCTTCCTGTGTAGTCCACTCTGTCTCTTCCTCTCCCTCTTTTTCTCTCTCCCTTCATTTTCCCGTCTTCTCTCTTTCTCTCTCTCTCTGTCTCTCTCTCTCTCTCTCTCCCCCTCCCTCTCTCCCTCTCTCCAACACACAGAACTCTAAAGCTCAGCACGGGTCGACGTCGCCTGTCTTCTACGCCGGGCCGCATAAGCCGGGCTGGGCCCCCATAACAAGGGACGCCGCTTGAGGAAATTCTAAAGTGCCTGTTTGGTTTGGTGCCAGAGCAAAAACATTTCTTAAATTTCCGCCGGCCGAAAAAGTACAGGGCTGGGGGATGAATTATTGACACGTGCACAGCTTTTGCAGTATTCATATGCCAGCCGTGTTGAAATTGGGTTCAGAGGAAATGCGCACCAGGCTTTGCACAGTTTTGCTTGATGCGGTGTAGTGGAACGCACAGTGTACACTTGGTAGAACAGAGTGGTTATGCAGCTTTTTTTCAATTCATTTAATCTTTCTCTCTCTCCCTCTCTCCCTCTCTCCTTCTCTCCTTTCAGACATGGATCTGCTGTTGTTTTTCCAGACATGTACACAGGAAAGGAAACATTTCTTCCCTTGAAGCTCGTCTTTTATGTTGGAACATGAACAACAGTGGCAAAAAATAAATAAATCATAAATTAAGCAAATCACGTTACATACACATGGATGTATCTCAGCGGGGGGCAGGGGCGGGGTGGGGTGGGGTGAGGTAGGGTGGGGGCATAGTGCTGGTATCACACAAGGTCTGCCCGCACAGGCTTTTTATGAGGCCTGTTCAAGGATGCCACCATTACCAGTTCAGGGATCAGTTGTCCACTAAACCACTGCCTAATCTGGAGAAATCTCCACACGAAACAAACCAATCGGCTTCTTCTTTGCTCTTTCTGTTCATCTTTTCTTGGATGCTTCTCTTTCTTTCTTTCTTTCTTTCTTTCTTTCTCTCTCTGTCTCTCCCACTGTGTCCTGGGCATTCTCTCCAACCATCTGTTCTTTCGGGTGGGGTTGCCTGAGAAAGAAAAGGGGGGATATTCTTCCCCAACGAGCATGCGTGCGTGCGTGTGTGCATGCGTGCAGTAGGTGGAGATGGAGTGTGTTTTTATTTCAGCCCGATGATTCTCGTTAGAAAGTCGTTAGCCAGTAATGTATGATATGTGCACCTCCTGAAAAAAAAAGATCATAGATCTTTTGACAGATCATATTGTGGTTGTGCTTCATCAGTTGCCAGGGAATTTAAATGGCCAGAGACTGGCTCAAGTCAATAGACTAGTAATGATAGTGCATGATGGGATACTATATGTTCGTGAGAGGCTCATATTTGTCTGGAGAGGAAGCATGACAAGGGGAAGAGTAAAGGAAAAAAATAAAGTAGCCAATAGGAGACATTTGTCTCAATCCTCAAGCAGATTGGTGCCCAGCCAGAACACAGGAAACAGAGATAACGGCCTGTTTCTCCTTGTGTTACAGGAAAAAATAGGGAAGGAAGTCTGTGTGTGTGTGTGTGTGTGTGTGTGTTTGTGTGTGTGTGTGTATGTGTGCGTGCGTGTGCATGCAGATGAAAGAGAGAATGTGTATATGAGAGAGAAAGAGGAAAGAAAAGGGAAAGTAGGGAAAAAAGGGTAGAGAAATGTGTGTTTGTGTGAGTGAGAGAGAGAGAGCAAGAGAGAGAAGAAGAAAAGAAAGGAGGAGGGAGAGAGAGTGTATTGGAGAGGCCCTTGTCCGAGAGTAATGGGCC
This sequence comes from Tenualosa thibaudeaui, assembly GCA_027481765.1. Lineage (NCBI taxonomy): Eukaryota > Metazoa > Chordata > Actinopteri > Clupeiformes > Clupeidae > Tenualosa > Tenualosa thibaudeaui. The sequence continues at coordinate 6,660,677 of JAIFZK010000015.1, read as the reverse complement.
TGTTGCATTTTTAATAAAGGGCCACTTTGTAACAACGAGAGGCTGATGGATTCTCTGCTTTTAAAGGGCCCTACTTGCATTTATTTATTTATTTATCTATTTTTTCTCCATGCCCCATCCTTTTAGGGCATTGGTGTAAGTGCTCAACAAAGACTCCATATAGGGGATAAATAGTCTAGATGGCGAGCGTATAACCCTAAGCCACGGAAAGACCAAGCGAGCATGGAGATCGATGAAGGTCTACTGTCAGTGCTCCGATCCGCCCCCAGCCACCATGAGAGAAATGGGGGGGGTGGGGGGTGGGGGGGGTTCGTCCGTATGGCTCTCAGGCAAGGGAAATGTGTGTTGGGAAATGTGTAACACAGGGTTAGGGGCTCCACTATGATGGCTGCTGCTGGCAGTGACTGCATTTTAAAGTCAGTGGAAGGGGAAGGGGTGTGGGATACGAGCGAGTAGCTTCCAGTATTATGCCACGATGGTATGAAAGGGGTGAACCGTGTCGGGGTTTAGTGAAACCACCTCATTTCTTTGGACATGCTGGATGATATGCAAGACCTCATTGGGAGATGCGTAGCACACATACAGGGACAATTTATGCCAAGGTCTAATGCATTTAAGCATTCCGTGAGAGAAGATTCTAGAATGCTCTATTCCCACTAGTCTCTAGTGCATGTGCC